>OX451739.1:976214606-976814606 GCA_948472305.1 Vicia faba
TATCCATGTTCCCAAAGAAACAAGGGAAATAATTACCCTATTTCCACATTCTTGAGGAATAGGTGGTGTGGAATCTATCTTCTTGGGATTTGAGACCTAGGACCACGAGGATATTATAAACACATCAACTTAAGGTTAAATAGATATTCAATCCATTACACAAAACACCATATACAAAGATTCTCATTATCTATGTGTGAGCTTGATCTAACACCGCAACAATCCTAAAAATCACTGATAATCCTACACTACAAGGGGTTGTCACGTATTGTAATTTTAGTAACTATACTATTCAATTTAACTATATGACATTATCAACATAGTATTATGTTATATCACTTTATTTAAAAATGTATTTCTATTACTTGAAGTCAAGTTACTTGAATCTATATCCTCGTGTCTGCTTGCGTATCCTCGAGAATGAAGTAGTTGATATCATGATGAAAATACTATTTTATGAAAGGATTATGTAATCTTTAATATTGTGATAATGTCTTATAGTGGTATGCTTGCAACAAAACATTAGATAACATTTGTAAAATATTTTGTTATCTTACAAATAATTTAGAGTATGTTTCAACAGTCGTGTGCAGAACACTCTAGGTTCTTAGAACCAAAGATCAAACATGTTCGTTGATATCGCCTATATAACAATCTGATTAAATTAAATTATGATGATACTTAAAAATATCACGTCCACAATTAGATGCAGGTGCTTATTCAATGATTCCTCCAAAAATTGAGAGAATGTACGTGGAAAATTGATTAATCTTTATGTCTTTGATAAAAAAAATACTTCAAGTTAGATTATACAACCTAAAAGAAATTATAATTCATGGTATATTTTTTTACCAAAGAAGACATGTAGACGTATAAGTATCTTTTACCAAAGAAAACATATCCCTGATGTGATATTTAATTTGTACTTTAAAATGTCTCGAAGAGATTCTTACTATCTTAAACCATCAGAGAGACATCGTCTCAGTTATATGTGTTATCAAGAATGAAGACAAGTATTATGTGGCAAAAATCACGCCTGATATGGTTAAGAGAGGGAGATGCTAATTCAAAATTATTCTATAGATGTGTGGAAAATAGAATGAAGTTTAATGAGATTAACTATATAGAGACACATAATGCAAAATTGTCATGTGTACATGAGATAAAGCAGGAGGTATTTGAATACTTCTTAGAGGGGTACATAGGCAGGGAGGAGAATTGACCAATTCTAAGGAATTTCAAATTCAAGAAGATTGGTGATGAGGATAATTCTAGTCTTATTGATGAATTTTTGGAGGAAGATATTAGAAATGCGGTATGGGATTGCAATAGTTAGAGGAGCCCCGATCTGGACGAGATCAATTTTGAATTCATTAAAGAGTTTTTGGGAAGTGCTTAATGAATAACTCCTTAGATTCCTTACATAATTTCAATCAAATGAAAGATTGTTTAAAGGAGCCAATAGTTCCTTTATAACCTTGATTCCTAAAGTGGAGAATCTGGTGAAGTTTAAAGAGTTCCGACCTATATCATTAGTTAGGTGCATGTATAAAGTGCTAGCTAAACTTCTTGCAAACAGATTGAAGAAAGTGATGCATAAGGTAATATCAGAATCCAAATTTGCATTTTTGGAGGGGTGTAAAATAGGAGATGGTATTCTTATAGCAAACAAGATGGTAGATGATGCTAAGAGAAGGAAATAAGAAGCTTTACTGTTCAAAGTAGATTTTAAAAAGGCTTACAACTTAGTGGATTTGACCTTTCATGACTACATGATGGAGAGGACAAGCTTCAGTATAAAGTGGAGAAAATGGATAAATGAATGCTTGTGAACATCAACCATTTCGGTGTTGGTAAACTGAAGCCCTACCAAAGAGCTCTCAATTGGGATGGGTTTGGGACAAGGGGATCCTTTGTCCCATTTCTTATTCTCATTGACAACGAAAGTCTTCAATTTAATGATAGATACAACTGTGAAGAAAATTCTTTTCAAAGGGTACGAGTTTGGAAATGATGAAAAGAAAGTGTCACATATCCAATATGCACATGATACTATCATAATGGGTAAGAGAAGTTGGAGCAACTTATGGGAAATAAAAGCAAACCTTCAACTGTTTGAATTAGTATCGGGGTTAAAATTAAACTTACATAAGAGTTATTTAATTGGAGTGTGTTGTACCCCAAAATTTGCCCTCCCATATTTCACAATACATTTCAAGTGAGATCCTCAAATTGCTCAAGGAAGTCCAAGAGTTGACCAGACAAACTCTCTCCTAAGGCAGTCTACCTCAAATTAGGGTTTCATGTTGCATCAAGATACTTGAGTCCAAAGGGTCTTAAATGCTCACCATTGTCCTAAAATGTTCTCAAGATCATCCATGTCAAGTTTAAAAGCCTTACAGAGGAAGTTTGCTCAGTCAATTGCTCAAAACAAAAGTCAATTGTGGCCCACATACAGTCAAACTTCAAGATTTTTGGTCAACATCCTCATTTTGAAGTATTATTCATCATTTGATCAAGGGTTGATCATGATTCCTCAAGGATTGCTCACAATTCATCAAAACCCAAAAGTTGCTAAATTCGGGTTTTGCAGGAAAAATCAACTAAACTTTGACCAAGCATAACTTTCTCATACTTTATCAGAAATGACCCATCCAAATCTCATTTTGAAGAGGATGTAATTCCATACAATTAATCTTCATCTCCCAAGTTCAAAATATTCACTTACAAGAAGATATGAATTTGGACATTATAGGTCATTTTGAAAAGTCAACAAAAACACCTTTTTTGTCAAAGCTTCATACATGAACATGGAAGACTCAATTGATATGAAACCAAAGAGGTTGCTTAGAGGACAACCTAAGCTTTCTAAAAAATCCAAGAACACCCTCATAAGGTTAAAATTGAGAGAAATATATGTTGTACCCCAAAATTTGCCCTCCCATTTTTCATAGAAGACCCAACCCTAGGGTTTCTCGGATATTCAAGTTGGTTCAGGAATCAACCAGACAGATTCTCTTCTGTGGCAGTAAACCAGTAATTAGGGTTTTCTTGCAATTCTCAGAAGAAAATTAATTCTCAAAAATTCAATTGGCTTTCACAGGTCTTCATGATTCCTCAGATTTACTAAAAAGAGACAATGTTTGTTCTCAAGGCATGGTTGTTTGGGACAAGAGATGGAACTTAAGACTGTCATTAGGGACGACCATGATTTTGATCCAGGTTAACCAGATGATTTGCGTCTTTTAAAACATTTGCTTGGTTAAGAAATGGAATATACAGTGCGTGTTTGTTTAGAATGCAGTTGCAAGATTACAGAATTATTGGAATTTAAGTTATCAGATTAGAGCATTTTGTTTCAATTGTCTTGATTGGGCATTTCAAAAATCAAATAGGATGCGAAGAGAAAATTACAAGTTACTGTTGATCAAAGATTTCAAGTAACACCAGAACATTTCATATGATTTTCTCCAATTTAAAATGTTGTTACAAAACAATTTATTATTTAAATACTTTAGGTTTTACAACTTATCGTATTTGAAAATGAACTAGTACAATTATTGGATACAATATAAGAATGTTTTTTTTCTAAATTACAAAGAAAATCTAAATGCTTGATTGGCCTAGGAGAATTAATCTATGCCTAAGTTTGACTGAAGTTCCTTTGCTTATCTCCAAACCTCCTTGCTTGCCCCAGAGTTTCTTGCCTTCCTTGCTTTGTCATCTCCGTTTTGCTCACATGAAAATAAAAGAAAGAAAATGTGATTAGTACAAGTTATTTGGGCATGAACAAAATTTTCCAAAAAAATGCTATTCATCATTAAAGTTTGCAAAGTGGAATCAGAATGCCATTATTCATCATAATTTATTTCCTCTATTTGCAAATCACAAGAAGATTATTCTTCTTGGTTCACAAAAAGAAAGAAGAAACAAAAATACCACAAAGTTGTCCAAACAAAAGAAATGCATTCAAGTTGTCCAAACAAGAAATGCAAGCAAGCTGTCCAAACAAACAGAATGCCCAAACAGCAGCGCAGCAAACAAGATGCCCAAACAGCAGCGCAAATCAAACAGAATGCCCAAACAACAGTGCAAATTGGACAAAACAACAAACAACAAAAACGAGGCAGCAATATAGCAAACAACAAACAACATCAACAAAAGCAGGCAACAAAGCAGAAGTATGGCAATATAATAGTTAAGTCAAACAAGCAAAAGCTTGTTCAAGAAGCTAAGTCATCATTTTCCATTTTCCTTTGCAAACTTTTCAGAATTGGAAAAGGGGGCAAAAAGAAATTTGCTTTCCTAATGTCATTGAGAGAGAAGAGAGGAAAGAAGTCACCTAGGTTATTGGGATGCACAACCCTGCTGCCCTGCCTGAACCAGTAACAAAAATCACCAAACTCAAAATATATACAAATCTCAAACTGTCAAAAACCAAAAGACCTCCAAGATCACCAAGCCTTAAACTGAAACACATAAATCTCAAACTCAGAAACCAGTCAACAATCATCAAAACAACAAAAAACTATTAATTATCAAGCTAACAGAACCAACCTGAACCAGTAACATATATCCAATCCTCATCATAAAAAAAAACACAGTAACCCTCACAAAAATCCCAACAACCATCATCAAATCAAAGTCATCATCAAAACAACAAAAAAGACTGTTACCTATCAAAAGATCCCAAACCAGAAAAGCAACGCATTCGTCCTCACCATTTCCTCTCGTACAACTCCGGCAACCACGGAACATGGTCACTGTCTCGCCTCTCCCTGTCTAAATCACAGAAAGAATTCCAACAGGTATGGATTCCTCATCTTTCTCATAATCACATTTCACTGCATCTAAAAATCATGAGTTTAATTAGCAGAAAACATGATCAAGATGTAAAAAAAAACATTAAAATCACTAAGTTTCGAAAAATAACAAAACCTCACACTTTTTTCAAAGAACGTCGTTAGCATGTGATTAGGGAGGTGAGGACGACCGTATTCCAGCAACAGAGAGTACAGAGAGGTCGGGGTGAACCAATTTCGCTTCTTTAAGATTCAAATCCGAACTTAGGGTTTTAAAAAAAAATACAAATCATGGTGAGATAAGAGGATGGTTGATTCGGCCATGAGGCTAGACAAAGACAGGTAATGAGAATCATTTCGAGGTTTCAGTAAAATACATAGATGAGCGAAAGAGGTGATGAGGCAGCGCCGCTGTGAAACACAAAGGGTTTCAGAACCCTAATTTTATTTTCTCCCCTTAATCAGATCACTAATGCCATTTAAGAGTTTGGGCTGGTTATTTACAAGTGCCCTTAAGCCCACGCGTTTTACACCCCCCCCCCCCCCCTTGACTTGTTTTGTTAACAGCAATAACACCCTTTTCTTTGGGCCTCACCCCTAAACTTCCATAAGCCCATTGTTACTTGTTTTTTTTAAAATTTGTTTCCTTCCTATATTTTATTTGTTAAATTACTAAATAAGACATAAAATACATTTTCATTAATTTGATTTAAGTTTTTGTGATTAATTTTTATCATTTTCTTTTTTTTATGAACTTGTTTTTATTAATTTTTACATTTAATAAAACATCAAACAAAATTAACTTAGTTTGTATTCTTTCTTTAAATTTATTTATATAATTAATAAAAAAATACAAAAAAATAAAGATTTTTAATTTAATCAATTATTTTTATTTTTTAGATTAGGTTTTATCTTTCTCTTTTCATGTAAATACTTAACATTTCATATTTTGTTGATTTTATCTCATGGATTATCATAGCTTTAATTAAATCGCACAAAATTCGATTTGGTTGTATTGCTTGTTATTCGGACATTTCTATTTCATTTGATTCATCCCCATTTGTAACAATTGTACCCCCATTCCCGAACACTTTGTAATAGCATAGAATTTCAATTCCCGCAATTTACTGTCTTCCATATACTGTATAGTAATTAGGCGTGTATGACAAGATTCAAAAATCAATCGCTAGATGACCTAATCAAAGAATAAAATAACTTGAAACCAATACACTTTTTTCACACGCGCACCTCTAGGGTAACCTTGCTCGTTGCCTCGGAAATGCAATCATGTCCCTCGAATATGGGACGCTCTAGCAATGACCCTTCGATAAACAAAGATCACAGTCCTTCAATGACCCTCGATGTTGCCTTCGATTAAAACGATCTCGTCCCTTACGAAAATTGCTAAAGCGTCTCATAAGTTGCCTTCAATGATTGTGAAATTGACCCGCGCCTGTCCCTTCACATCCTATGGTGGGGCATCTTACCAAATCAATGGTAAGATAGCACCATTAAAAGGAGGAAGAAAAGAACAACTTAAGACCTTTCGAGTAGATAGATTCGCTCTTAGTTACTCGCTTTCTCACGATAAAAAACTTTTACACCTACACTCTCATTTCAAAACATTTTCAAAAAAGATAAAACTTTGTATACGTTCTTATAGAGACGAGAACCATTGCAAAACATCTTTTCAAAACACTTTTCGAAACACAATTCACAAACACATATTTGAACCACTTTTTTCGAAACAAAACTTTGTATATGTTCTTATAGAGACGAGAACCATTACAAAGAGATTTTTCAAAATACTTTCAAAGCCCACACCACAAGCACACAATCAAATGAAAGCAGGTGATCTAAACGAGTAACTAGGAGCCCATGGAAAACCATGGATGAAAAGGGTGCTAATACCTTCCCTTTTCATAATCTACCCCCCGAACCCGAGAAAATCTCGAAAGCTCTTTCCTGTGCTTTTTTACCTTTCCTTTTGGATAAAAGAAAAGTCGATGGTGACTCTTGCTAACCGCACAAGTGCAATCGAAACACAAAACATCAAGTCAATTCTCCCACCGTATCATAGAACTGGCGACTCTGTTGGGGATAATTATAAAAGTGGGCTTACCTTAGGGTTTAGATCACATTTATTTGCTTACAATTGTTTTCCTTGTTTGCTTTACACATTTGGTTCTATTGTTTGGGTTTGAATCCTCCACCCGGATTTGGGAAACATTCATAGGTAAATAGCAATACGTTGTGGAAACTGTGCGGGGTATATCGACATGGTCTAAGCAATAGCTATATTAGTGCGACATATTTGTGGGTACCGGTACCCTTTGAGTCAATCAAAGAGAATACGGGGCCTCTGAGTGATGTCATGAAGCACTAATGGACTTCTAGAACCTTTACTTGACCAACTTGGCCTTTTAGGATGTAGTGAGATGATCGACTTTGGTGCAGTCCGAAGTTGGTAGATACTCGATACTACACTCATTGAGGGTTGGTTCCTTGGAATATTTTGGTCGCCAGTAAAGAGGCTGAACTGAAACAATGAACAAGGAAACAATCCAGTGATATTGAGCTCCTTAGAACCCGGTTACTATTTCTAGGACAGGTTGAGCCAACTAAACTTCAAGAGGGTACTTACCTATGAAACCCCATGCAAGCCTAAACTAGGAACTTGTGTGATTTACTTGTACATATATACTTGAGCATAACATCATGGACATCATGAAGCATCATATGGATCCACTAACCATTTCAAGGATTTTGGAAATTCATCTTTGTTCTTGTTTTGTAGGTTATGGATTCACTTCGCAGGAAAACCATCAAAATCAACCTTGTAAGAATTCCTCCACAACTCAAGGAGCTAGCTTCAAGGATTCCTGAGAATTCTCCATTCACCGAGAGACATGGTCGTCTACTCAACTTAGTCACTTCCAACACAAAGGAAGACATGATGAAAGTTATTTTCCAATTCTTTGACCCTTTGCATCACTGCTTCACATTTCCTGACTACCAACTCGTGCCCACTTTGGAGGAATTTTCTCAACTCTTGAGGATTCCTATTCTCAATCAACTACCCTTCAACGGTACGGAAAGAGATCCAAAGCCAGAAGAGATTGCTCAAGCCCTACACTTGCACTCATCTGATGTCACAACATATTGGGAAACTAGAAGTGGTGTCAAAGGCTTCTTGGCAAAGTTCTTGTTTAAGAAGGCCCAAAGCTGTTGGAATTCCTTGGACTTACAAGCTTTTGAGGAGATTGTAGCTCTTCTCATCTATGGGATGGTCTTGTTCCCTAACCCTGACCAACTCATAGATGTGAGTGCTGTCAAAATCTTCATGACTCGCAACCCGGTGCCTACATTGCTTGGGGATATCCTCCACTCTTTTCACACTCGTACAATGAGGAAAAGAGGTGTTCTCATGTGTTGCACTCCTCTCCTGGAAAGATGGTTTATTTCTCATCTTCCCCAATCAGCCTTGAAGAATGAGCAAGGTTTGAGGTGGTCACAATGATTGATGACTCTTACACATTCAGATATTCATTGGTTTTCTCGAACCAAAGAGAATGTTATCATCGTCGACCGTTGTGGGGAATTCCCTAATGTACCTCTACTTGGCATTAGGGGAGGCATCACCTACAACCCCTGCTTGGCTCTAAGACAGTTTGGTTATTCCCGAAGGGATGGCCCACATGACATGCTGATTCAAGGTTTGGTTTTCGACTTTGAAAACGACAACCAAGGACTTCGTCAAAGGTTCATCCGAGCTTGGAGGATGCCCAACAAGGTAGATAGTAAGACCTTGGGACACAAGAATTCCATCCCCCTTGAGCCTTACCTCAAGTGGGTACGAACCCGCGCCCAAAGTCTTATGATGCCTTACCCCTCCATTCTCCCAGTGATTATAGAGCCTGTTAAGGAAGGAGAGGTTCCATACACCCTCCTACATCCTGACATGCCAACATCACTCGAAGATCTACAAAGGAGTTGGATACAGCTCAAAGGAGAGTGTGATACTTTTGAAACCCAATTCTATGCCAGCGAGAAGAAGGTTTTAGAACTCACTCGGTTACTTCACGAAGAGCAGACTCTCAACACCTACATTGCGCTAAAGAGGATGCACAACGTCTTTTTACCTTAGAATTTTGTACTATTTTGCCCTAGGGGCATTGATGTAAACAAATTCTATTTTATAACGTTTGTTCCATTTTGTTTGACACAAATTTGAATTTTTTTTAAATCCTTCAAAGCATTACATGAATACATATCATTCATCATATGCATAAATAGGTTTTTGCAAGAAGTTTCCTCATCCCTCTGCTGTTTATTTCAGCAACATGGATTTTGAACAAACGGTTAAAGACTTGCAAGCTCAGAATTCACAATTTCAACAGCTACTCTTGACCTTGGCCAAGGGGCAGGAGGAGCTCAAGACTCTTCTAGAGAAAGAAAAAGAGAAAAAGAATAAGAAGCGAGCTGGTGTGGCTACCATGGGCAGAAGGTTTGAAGGATAAGCCAGAAGGGCCTTGGATTTTCCATCAACCTCTGAGGAAGGGGAAAGAAAAGGTAAAGAGACTGCAGTGCCTTCAGATTCTGAAGCTGAAGAAGAGGAAGAAGAGGATTACTCTGAACAACAATACCCTCCGGCCGATGACAAATACAAAAACTTGGAAGAGCGTCTAACTGTTATGGAAGTGCAGAGAGTACCGGGGCTGGACTTTGAGGAGTTGGGGCTGGTATCTGGAATAGTAATCCCTCTGAAGTTTAAGGTGCCACTATTTTCCAAGTACGATGGGGTGTCTTGTCCCAAGATGCACCTACGATCTTATGTCAGGAAAATTCAACCGCATTCTGCTGACAAAGATTTGTGGGTCCACTTTTTCCAAGACAGTTTATCAGGAATGCAGCTTGATTAGTTCTACCAGTTGGAGAGGTCTGATGTGCATAATTGAGAAGACTTGGCAGCCGCCTTCTATAAACAGTATCAATACAATGCCGACTTGGAACCAACCCGTACTCAACTCTAGAGTATGGCCATGGTGTCCAATGAGGGATTCAAAGACTATGCCCAAAAGTGGAGGGATTTAGCCGGAAGGGTGCAACCACCTTTATCTGAAAGGGAGCTAGTGGACATGTTTCTGGGAACTCTGTCAGGTCCTTTCTTTAATCACCTGATTGGAAGCTCTTCTGCGGGGTTCACTGAGTTGATTTTAACTAGTGAGAGGATAGAAGCTGGCATAAGAAGCGGGAAAATTCAAAAAGATGCATCTACTTCTGCTGCCATCAGAAAACCTTTCACGGGAAAGAAGGAAGTATCAGCTGTCTACTCTCAGAGGGGTCAAGGAAGAGTTGAGTGCCGGCCAGTGGTGGGGGCCGTTATGATTCAGAAGTCTGCATCTAATCAGTCCAGAACAAGTCAACTGAGAACCAATCAAACTAGGGTGGAAAGGCCAGTTAGGAAATTCACCAGGATAAACATGACTCCTGCCCAAGTTTTACCCCATCTCTTGAAGTTAAATCTAGCAAGTCTGAAAGAGGCCCCGAAGAATCCGAATACTGTTTCTCCGCACTACCATCAGAACGCCAGGTGCGCTTACCATTCGGAGAGCCCAGGGCACGACACTGACAATTGTTGGGCCCTGAAGAATAAAATTCAGGATCTGATAGATGCTAAAGAAGTTGAATTCGACGCACCTGAAAAACCCAATGTTATCTCTGCTCCAATGCCAAGGCACGGCCACAACGCCCATGCTGTTGAGGAGAATCTGTTTGTTGCTACTGTAGATGATTTGATAACTCCTCTCCCTATAATCAAGTTAAATTTGTTGAAGGCTGGGGTTTTCCCAGGTTGTGAAGAAGATTGTCACCTTTGTTCATCCTCATTAACCCATTGTCCATTGTTGAAGATAGGCATCCAACGCCTAATTGATAACCAAGAAATCCTATTTGAGAAGAATCCTGTTTTATCAACTCCTATTAACGATGTTTCAATAATAACCATATCCGCCAATCCTTCCAAGGTCCCTAAAAGACCTGTTAGGATTACACCCGCTCCGAAGGCTTCACCTTTGAAGATAACCATGCCCGGGCCAGTCCCGTACAAGTCCGACAAATCAGTACCATGGAACTATGGTGGAGAAATCTACTACCATGGTGTCAAACAGATTGAACAGATTGCCGAGGAAGAGAGTTCTGAAGAAGACAATTTTGACATCAGTAACATTTCCGAAACAAGCAAAGTTACCCGTAGTGGAAGAATCTTTTCTCCAGAGATTGCCCCTCCAAAGGAAATTTTTGGACCCTCAGCTGCTCCTAAGGTTATCTCTACACCGGTAAACATATCTTCAAGTACACCAATCATAGAAGAAGTCACAACCCCCGTGGTTATCCCCTCTCATGCTACTGATGTTCGAGGGAAAGGGATCCAAGAAGAGCCCGTCAGGACGAGGGCTCAGCCGTTGACATCCCTGAAACCTCTAAAAAAGAAATGGAGGAAATTTTGAAAATAATCAAGAAAGCGATTATGATATGGTGGAACAGTTGGGGAAAACCCCCTCAAAGATCTCCATGTTGGCCCTGTTGCTTTGTTCAGAAGCTCATGCTAAGGCTCTGATAAGATTTTTGAAGACGGCCCACGTGCCACAAGAAACCTCCGCTGATCAGTTCCAGGAATGTGTGGCTAGTTTAACAGCCGACAATGGTCTAGGATTCTCCGATGCAGATTTAACTTCGAAAGGGAGAAAACATAATGATGCTTTGCATGTCTCGGTGGAGTGCAGAGGGACAACCCTAGCACACATACTGGTAGACACTGGTTCGTCTTTGAACGTCTTGCCGAAGAAAGCCTTGGATAGACTGGATTGTGAAGGCTTAACCCTGAAACCCATCAATATAATTGTCAGAGCCTTTGATGGTTTTAAAAGGATGGTCCACGGGGAGGTGGACATCCCGATTAAGGTGGGAACTGAAACCTTCAACTCCATATTCTATGTGATGGACATCCGTCCTTCTTATTCTTGCCTGTTAGGAAGACCTTGGATCCACCATGCTGGAGTTGTCACTTCTACTCTGCATCAAATGCTCAAGTACCATGTCCAGGGAAAAATCATAAATGTTCATGGCGAAGAGGAATACATGATCAGTCATCCAAATTCTTTCCGTTATGTAGAATTGGATGGAGAATTCATCGAAACTCCTTTCTAGCATTTTGAAGAGGTAGCTCAGGAGATAGCGGCGACCAAGACAGTGTCCTCTGTACCCACGATTACCAGACCTCCGCCTCGGATTTCATCTCTCAAGGATGCAAAAGTAGTGGTTGAAGAAGGAGGAAGCACAATCTGGGGGCAGCTTCCAGACTTTCCCTATAAATCAGACAAGTTCGGCTTGGGGTTCACCTCAACTGCTCAGAAGGCCGTACGCCGCACCCGTGCCGGAAGGCCACCTGTGAAGATCAGCCACCAAGGGGTTAATGCACTAGAGGATAGTGAAGAAGAGGGCAGCCTGGAAGATTGGATATTTCCTACTGTCAACGGAGGACTGTGCAACTGGGAAGCAAAAGACTTTATTCCGATTACTTTCATACCGCAGTAATTTATCTTTTCCATTTCTGTTGGATCTGTAATAATTCACAAACAATTCGTACTTTTTCAACTTTGTGTCTTACCCGAGGCACAATGGTCCATTTGTAAAGGCTCTTATTTCATTTTCATATGTCATTTCAATGAATCATGGACGTTTTTCATACAAACTTTTGTGTTCATTTTCTTTCTTTTTACATTTTATTTGTTTTAAGATGGCTATACCTTTACACACACCTACACTCACAAATGCAGGTACCCTTCCATTCTGGATCCCATGGGCAACGATACTGCTATAGCCTTCAGTGACTCTGAAGATTTGATCTACCAAGCCGAATATGAAGGTGAGGAGGATTGTGAGGTGCCAGGGGAATTGGCTAGACTTCTACAACAAGAGGAAAGGGCTATTCTGCCTCATGAGGAGTTGTTGGATACAATCAACTTGGGAACTGAGAATGACAAAAAGGAAATCAAGATAGGTGCCAATCTAGAGCCGAGTGTCAAGGAGCGCCTAATTCAGCTACTGCATGATTATGTTGAAATCTTCGCCTGGTCATACGAAGACATGCCGGGACTTGATACAGACATTGTGGTACACCGTCTACCCACAAGAGAAGACTGTCCATCGGTGAAGCAGAAATTCCTCCGTATGAGACCTGACATGTCAGAGAAGATCAAAGTAGAAGTTATGAAGCAGTTCAATGTTGGGTTTCTGGCTGTCACTTCCTATCCACAATGGGTTGCTAACATAGTTCTCGTGCCTAAAAAGGATGGCAAAGTGAGAATGTGCATGGATTATAGAGACTTAAACAGGGTCAGCCTTAAAGATGATTTTCCACTTCCATACATTGACATCCTGGTTGATAATACGCTCAGCACAAAGTATTTTCTTTCATGGACGGATTCTCAGGTTACAACCAAATCAAAATGGCACCTGAAGACATGGAGAAAACTACTTTCGTCACACAGTGGGGTACGTTCTGCTACAAAGTGATGCCATTCGGACTGAAGAATACCGGGGCAACCTATCAACGCGCCATGGTAGCTTTGTTTCATGATATGATACATCATGAGATAGAGGTCTACGTAGATGACATGATAGCCCGATCACAAACTTAAGAAGAACACCTTGATCACTTGCAAAAGCTGTTTGTCAGGTTGAAGGAGTACAAGCTAAGATTGAACCCGAACAAGTGCACATTCGGAGTCCGGTCCGGTAAGCTCTTAGGTTTCATTGTCAGCAACAAAGGCATCGAGGTTGATCCTGCCAAAATCAAAGCTATACAAGAAATGCCTGCTGTTGTACCCCAAAATTTGCCCTCCCATATTTCTCAAAATATTTCAAGAAAAATTCACAAGTCCAACCCGGCGCGTCATATTCAGGTGTTCTTTCGCCAAGATATCTCTGATAACGTATTCTCAAATTCAGGTTCGGCTCAAGAGTCAATTCTTTAAAGAAGGTATCCGAATGTGCGAGTTTTCTTGAAGAAATATGGTGAAAAAGTGTGCTGAAAGTGCAGTTTTTACGCGCTAAAAAATTCATAACTTGAAGATCGTGACTCATTTTGAACCCATTCCGGTGGCCAAAATTCCGTCTTTACATTATCTACGTTTTCATATCTCACGGCTGGAAGCCAATTTCGATCAGAAGATCTTCAAAAATGTGGATTTATCAAGTATTTTCATACAGAAAATTTGTGACAGAAGTTTATTTGCGTCATGTTAAGAAAATCATAACTTGGTCGATTTTCATCGTATCGAGCTGGTTCCGGCGCCAAAATTTCACAAATTGAGTTGACTACATTTTCACAGAAGGTATTGAGTTCAAACGGTATTCAAAAGGCCTTCGTTTTTTGCTCAGAGTGCGTGACACGCTGAAAATCCTGAATGCTGAATATTATTTCATCTGTGCCGAAACTTCGAAAATTCATAACTCGGTCAATTTTTATCGGATTGGGCTCATATTTTTACACAAGGTCACTGACTCATAGATCTACAACTTTGCTTCAAAAGTCGAGACCGGATTATGCTCCGATCAATACCAGTATTTTATTGAAGAACGTGTCAGAGTCGACACTGGAGCCCAAAATAAGTTTGTCTGAGCTGAAACTTCAAAAATTCATAACTAATTCACCATTTATCCGATTGAGCCGATTTTCGGACAAGAGTTAGTTATCGATGTCGGCTACATTTTGTATTCACATTTCAACTTAAAAAATTGCACTTAAGTCCCTGCGATTTAGCCTGGAAAGTGACGAACTCAAGTGAACATTGGAGGCCGAATTGCACATTCAAAGCCCATTTTCTTTACCCTAATTTCCATTATATAATCACCTTCTTTTCACACAAACCAGAGAGGAGAAAGAGGAGAAAAAGAGAGAAAAAATCTTGCCATAACACTGTCAGAATATCAAATTCTTTCAAGAACCCTAAAACCTTGAAATCCTTATTACAAATCCCTCTCTCACTACAAACAAGCCATCTCAGTTACAAACCAACATCTCACTACTTCTTCAGTAAGGGTAAGGCTGGCTTGATCTCCATGATCCAAAGGGCATAAAAGCATTCATGTCACTAATTTTCCAGTAAGTGTAAGATTGATTTGATCTCCGTGATCAAAAGGGTATAATCATTCATACATGACATATTGTGCCTAAACATTAAATTTCTTCATATATTGGCTTTATTTGTATTTTATGATTTTATTTAATGTGTTCATGAGATTCAACACTGCAGATTTAGACAGGATCCCATGCAGGTTCATTAAGGAACGTTGAGGCCAAAACACAAATGGCCAAAAGTCAAAAGCCAAATGGCCAAAGTAGAACAACTTATGCATGACACCAATACATGGCGAGACAGACATCCTGAGAAGATTAAGGAACATTGAGGCCAGAACACAAATGACCATGAAACCCAATCAAATGGCCAAAGAATTCAGACCACGGTACTCAGGAGTCAATGAACACGCACGTGATGCCAGAAAGTCAAACAAGGCTTTTTGTCTAATGGGCCAGAATACTTCAAAAAAACCTCCCCTTGGGCCTGAAACCCCCCTTGGTTTGTATCCTTTTTAATTTAATTTTATTTTATTTTCTAATTCTTTTTTAATTGTTTTAATTTATTTTTTCACCATAAAATAATTTTCTATAATAAAAACAGAAAAATCAAAAAATACAAATATATTTAATTATTATTAATTTCATCACTAACCTATTTTTTTTGTAAATAAACTCTAACAATTAACTTAGTTTAATTTAGGTTTTTAAACTTTAATCTTTTTCTTAATAAGTAAAAAGTATCTAGAATTAGGTTTTTTTGACATTTTCATCTTTTTCTTGAATAAATTATTAATCATCATTATTTATCATTATTATTAATTATCATTAATTTTGTAAATAAACATGTAAATAAATTAATTAACTAGTAAATTAGGTTAACTTTAATATTTTCATTAATAATTAAAATAATCTAGATTTAGAGTTTCCTTTTAATTCTTTTTCTTTATTTTTCATAAATACAAAAAAACACTAAAACACTTTCTTTTCTTTAATTAAATAATTAATTGGACTTTAATTTAACTTAATTTCATGCAAAGGGTCAAAACCCTCGGACGTCCTAATTTTAATTCTTTTCACGCATTATTTCTTTCGATCATTATGTAACTGTTTCTCAGATGTAATAGTAATTAGGTTTATCTTTCCGTCTTTACTTTCCGCATCTTTATCAAAAACGGGTCTTTGTATTTTGGCGATGTATAGACCCGCGCCTTGTAATAGCGTAGGATTTATCTTTCCGCATTTAAATTTCCGCACTTTTAAATTCTAATTGCATGAAAGAATGTATGGCTAATTAAAAATAATGCGTAGCTCACCATGTCATGATCAAAGATAATTGCTAAACATGAAAACAACACACAAATTCACACACCACTCTTAGGGTACGCCTCACCTGTTGCCTTGCCTTCGAAACGTGGTCGTCGAGTATAGGACGTTTTAGTAAGTCCTTATGTCCATGATCCAGTTGCCTCGGAATAGTTACCTCGAAACGGTTGCCTCAGAATAAAAAAGGATCAATGGCATAAGGGTAGCTTCTAAGGTGTCCTACTGTTGCTCTGGTGACCACACTGTCCCTAAAAAACAAATTGACCCGAACACCTCCAACGGTGGTGCTACCTATCTCTCAATGGTGGGATGGCACTACCTTAAGGACATTTACATAGCCTAATTCCTTAGGGTAGGTAGATGACTCGTAGATACTTGCTCTATTCAAAAAACAAATCAAAAACCTTTTCACACCGACACTTTCAAAAGCTTTCAAAACAATTTTTCAAACACTCTTGAGGACTGATACAAGAGTCGATCTGAAATCTTTAAACGAAACTTTTCAAACTCACTCACAATTCGAAAAGAAAACACTTTTGAAAACATAATGAGCAAGTATCTAAGAGCCCATGGATAACCATGGATAGAAAGGGTGCTAACACCTTCCCTTTCTATAAATCTACCTCCCGAACCAAGAAACTATCTCATAAGGAATTTTGCTGTGCTTTTGTCCTGTCCATGTTGGAGAAAATAAAAGACGGTGGCGACTCTTGCTTCCGCGACATTTCGCGAACCAGCGTTAAACAGTCAGTTCCAGATCCACCGATCACAGAACTGGCCACTCTGCTGGGGACTCTTTTAAAGTGAGGTGTACCTTAGGACTAAGATCACTTGTGTTTTCAATTGTTGTGCTTGTTTGCTTTATTATTGTGGGACTGTCTCGGGAGTTCTATAGATCCTAACCCGGATATGGGGGATACCTTCTTAGAAAATAGCAACAAGGCTGTGAGGGAACTGTGCGGGGTATACCGACATGGTTGAAGCAGTCTGCTACGTTGATGTGGCACTTTGGTGTGTACCGGTAACCCTTGAGTCCAGTCAAGGAGAGTACGGGGCCGTCGCGTGGTGCCGTGAAGCATCAACTGACCTTATGAACCTTAATTGAATCATCTTGGCCTCTTTAGGGTAGTGAGATAACTGACTTTGGTGCAGTCCGAGGTTGGTTGATACTCGATACTACACTCAGTTGAGGGTTGTTTTCTTGGAATATTTCGGTCTCCAGTTCAGTGGCTAAATCGAAACGATGAACAATGAATGCAATCCAATGATATTGGGACCCTTAGAACCCGGTTACTTCTGATATGACAGGTTTTGAGCCCACCAACTTCAAGAGGGTAGTACCCCAAACTCCATGCTGGCCTGAACTCTAAGGGCTCTTCTGCGTGACTTGTGTGCCTTCAAACTTGATTACTTGCATGCTTGTTATCTGACACTTGAGTTTCTTACAGGTTCTGTTTACAGTCTTTAACCTGGACTCATAACAGGGTTACTTATATCACCCCATGCATAGCATGACATCATGCCATCATACCATTGCATACATCCTACATGAGGACTAATCCATTTCAAGGATCTCAAGGGACTGTGATGCAGGTCATGATGAATCAAACTGTCTAGCAAGGGGCAAAGGGGATTTATTTTCCTCTAGCCAAGGTTGTCCGGGGCTATGACCCACTAGATATGGTGAGCCTTGACCCTTGAAGAAGGACTCCCAACAACATGAAGTTCCTTCAATCAAGCTACAAAATTCTAACCAATTTCTCTGTTTACCCCGTGAGATCCTTGGAAACATTGCATGCATATCATACATAGCATTACAGGTACTCTTCTTTTCAGGTCACTTACCTTCGTCGCTGTTTATTTCAGTCTCATCATGAATCCTGAATCATCTACTGAGCAATCCATCAAGGCCCTCCAGGCTTAGAACGCCCAGTTCCAGGAGTTGATTAAGAGTCTAGCCCAGGGTCAACAGGATTTGAAGACTCTGCTCTTGAAGAGGAAGAAGAAGAGGACAGTGATGTATAACCCGAGACGCAAATCTGGGAATGGATCACTAAATGAAGTTGAGCAGACTACCCCATCTGTTGGAAAGGACAACCCCCATGAGATAGAGGTTCCTAGTCCTGTGGTCTTTGACAACGAGACCGATTACAATGATGAGCAGTACCCTCCAGCTGAGGACAGGTATAAACAGTTGGAAGACCGGCTAAGTGCCATGGAGATACAAAAAGTGCCCGGCCTAGACTTCGAAGATCTAGGTATATCTTCTAGGGTAGTGATCCCACACAAATTCAAGGCACCTGCTTTTTCAAAATATGACGGGGCTTCCTGTCCTAAGCTACATCTCAGGTCATACATGAGGAGGATCCAACCCTACACGGCTGACAAGAATTTGTGGATTCACTTCTTTCAGGACAGTCTGTCAGGAACTCAACTCGACTGGTTCTATCAACTGAATGGAGCCAACATCCGCAGCTGGGAGGACTTGGCCACTGTGTTCTACAAGCAATACCAGTATAATGCCGACCTTGCTCCCACGCGTACTCAGCTTCAGGGGATGTCTATGGGTACAGGTGAAGGTTTAAAAGAATATGCTCAAAAATGGAGGGACCTTGCTGGAAGGGTACAACCACCTCTGACTGACCGCGAGCTCGTCGACATGTTCTTGGGGACCCTGTCTGGTCCATTCTTCAACCACCTGATTGGGAATTCTGCTGCTGGGTTTACAGATCTGATCTTGACCGGGGAAAGAATAGAAGCTGGCATCAAGTCGAGGAAAATACAGAATGGTGACTCCTCGAACACTGAGAAGAAACCATCCAAGAGAGAATCTAGTGCCGTCTATGGCTCAAGAGGGCAGAATAGGTCCAAACACCGCCAAGATGTCAACGCGGTGGTTATTGCAAAACCGACCGGCGCTCCTCAGCGTCACAATCAGCAAAGAGAAGAGAGACCCAAAAGGAAATTCACTCCCCTCGGCATGACCTTGTCACAAATATTACCACAGTTGCTGGAAACCAAGTTGGTAACTCTCATGGACCCTCCAAAGAATCCCAACAGGACGCCTTCAAGGTATAACCCCAACGTTCGCTGCGCTTATCATTCTGACAGCCCGGGGCATGCTACAGATGATTGTTGGACTTTGAGAAACAAGGTTCAGGATCTGATTGACGCAAAGGAAGTCTAACTCGATTCTCCAGAGGCTCCCAATGTGACCACTGCTCCCCTGCCCAAACATGGCTAGGATTGGAAACTTTTATTCATTTGAATGTTCAGATTGTAATTTTCTTTGATTGTTCAAACATTTTATTTCATGTCAAACTTGGTTATTTCATTAATGCATTACACATGTCTGTTTTGAAGTTTCGTATTCACTATATGCAAACTGTTTTCATATTTTTGTGATGATCAACTCTTGATGGAAAATTCTAAGCCTCTTGAGGGAGGATGACGAAAACGATACCACGATCTTTACAGTATGCTTTTGAACAGACCCCGCTGATGAGGTACAGGCATTGTTTCAATTCCTAAACACTGGAGTTATAAGTAAGATAATCCCTCGTCAACCCCTCTGAGCCAAAGAAGTAGGAGTTTTTTCTTTTCGAAAATTAAAACCCTTTATCATAACCTGGGGAAGGGTAGTTCTCTCAGTTGATCCAAGTGCATAACAAATGGCACCAAAGAGGTCCTTACAAAAAAAAAAAAAAGACAGTGATGATTCCGAACAATCATAAAGACAGGCAGTCATTACAAAAAAAAAACTAAAGCCCAACAAGTCAAAACCTATGAAGGAGACTTATAAAACTGGGGCATCCCGCTGACTGTAGTTCCAAAAGAAACAGTTCAGGCAAAAAAACAGGGATAATGAAATCAAAAAAGAAAGAGGACCTACAAACCCTCGACAAAAAATGACTTCCTATTCAAAATAAATTGTCAACATCCGAACCATCACTGGAATTTCAGAGCAAAGACTCAAACAAGGTCTAACGCACGATCATCTGAGTTTAGGTTTGAAGAACATCACGAAGAGCGGGTGGGTACAAATAATTTGAGCCTTTATCCTTTGTTTCTTAAACCGTGAACCAGGCCACGCTACAACCCTTAAAAGTCCTAGCTGAAGCATGGGTTAGTTCGAAAGCATACTGTTACCAAATGTATCCTGACTCCTTAAGGCTTGCTATAAAATATTGAGTTGACATCACATTTTACAAAATTTGCTGGTTTTACTGAAAAATGCATTTTTTCAAAAACTTCAAGACAGACATAAGCTTTGCATTTTTAACATAACGTTGTTTGCATATGACTTTTTGTTTGAACATCATAGAAATTTGCACGACGAATGCCTAATGAACAAAAGCACCTCCAATCAAGGGGCATGGCCTGATCATTGTCCATCATCTGGGGCAGTCCAGTCAAGATTCAAGGAATCTCTCAAGATGCCAAACAGCCAGGGGCAAACCTCCGCCTGAGCCACTTGGGGCATTGGACATGAATTCCCAGCAACAAATCTTGCATGACCAAACATCTTCTGGTAGCGTGGCAACACAATAACAGGGGCACCTCCCTATATCCTGAGAGCATGGACATAGTCGAAAAAAATACTACACGTAATCAAAGACCCGCTAGGTTGACACACCTAGGCAAAAATAAGGGCTTCCCGGCGAACCAAAAGGGTTCGGGCAAAAATGAGGGATGAAATGAAAAAAATTTGTATACCCGGCAAGTCGAAAACCTGAAAAGGCGGCTTGGGCAAAAATGGGTATCCCGATGGACTGAAAACCCGAAAGGGTGGTCCAGGAAAAAGTTAGGGATCAAAGCGTACGACTATGTCCTGTCATCTCGTCACTTGCCTACCAGAAGAAGATTTGTTAATTGGCAGTCATCAAACACCTTCGTAGGTACCTTCTTCTCCAACAGAAACTGGGGCAATAATGAGTTGTCTAAATGATCCGGTTGCCCTGTCCACCGAAGTGCCAAGGTAAGTTCAGCTGAAGAATGCGACCAAGATACCTTCATTTCCAACAGAGCACAACAACGAAATCCCCAGCGGAGTTATCATTAAATCTCAGCGAAGTATCTCTTCCCACAGAGTAATTCCCCACAGAGTAATCTCTTCGCCAATTTTATTCCCCAACGGAGTTATCTTCTCCGACCGGTATTCTTGCAATCATCATCCCCAACAGAAACGAAGAATCTCACTCTTCAACATCAGCCCGGGATTTGACTTCTCGGCATCCGTCAAGGATCTATTTTCCTAGACGCAGATACATTCATAAACATCACATTGTTATACATCATGATAGATGCATATACGCATCATATCATACAATCTCATGTGTTGAAAAATATTATTGCTTGATTCATATCATGCATTGCATATGACTGACCTTTACCTTTCAGGAAGGATACAGTTAAATGATCAACTATGTAGACGAATACAGTCAAAAGAGACCAACCCAGTCAAAGAATACAAATACAGTTAAATCAATGTCTAAAGATTTCTCTGATCCAACTCGTCGCTATAGACACTCGTCTCTATAGACACTCGTCGTTATAGACACTCGTTGTTATAGACACTCGTCGTTATAGACACTCGTCGTTATAGACACTCGTCGTTATAGACACCCGTCGTCATAGACACTCGTCGTTATAGACACTCGTCGTTATAGACACTCGTGGTTATAGACACCCGTCGTTATAGACACTCGTGGTTATAGACACTCGTGGTTATAGACACTCGTGGTTATAGACACTCGTCGTTATAGACACTCGTTGTTATAGACACTCTTCGTTATAGACACTCGTCGTTATAGACACTCGTCGTTATAGACACTCGTCGTTATAGACACTCGTCGTTATAGACACTCGTCGTTATAGACACTCGTCGTTATAGACACTCGTAGTTATAGACACTCGTCGTTATAGACACTCGTCGTTATAGACACTCGTCGTTAAAGACCACTCGTCCATGAGGATAACCTGTCAGTAGAGACAACTCACCAACCTAACATTACCAGGCTCGATTCCTGTATCCAGCCAGGGCACATCTACATAAAGAGTTTAAAGATTCGATTCCTGTATCCAGCCAAGGCACATCTACATAAAGAGTTTGAAGATCAACTCCTGTAACAGGCCAGGTAATTATTTTTCTTTCTCAGGTACGCAAGTTCTCGCTAAGGAATCTCTTACGCGATCGACACTTAGATGACATCTATAAGTCCATCCACGCAACAACAGTCTCCAGGTGGCATCTATAAGCCCATCCTCCCATCCATCAGTCTCCAAATGGCATCTATAAGCCCATTCCCTGCATCATACTGCTGACACTCTACTATGCGAGTGCAAATTTCTGGGCACTCTAGTGTTCAATCATCTTCCACCTTCGGATTACGAAAGGCACACCAGCCAATCTACATCCTCAGGTTTAAGAAGATTGAACAGGGGCAACTGTTGTACCCCAAAATTTGCCCTCCCATATTTCTCAAAATATTTCAAGAAAAATTCACAAGTCCAACCCAGCGCGTCATATTCAGGTGTTCTTTCGCCAAGATATCTCTGATAACGTATTCTCAAATTCAGGTTCGGCTCAAGAGTCAATTCTTTAAAGAAGGTATCCGAATGTGCGAGTTTTCTTGAAGAAATATGGTGAAAAAGTGTGCTGAAAGTGCAGTTTTTACGCGCTAAAAAATTCATAACTTGAAGATCGTGACTCGTTTTGAATCCGTTCCGGTGGCCAAAATTCCGTCTTGACATTATCTATGTTTTCATCTCTCACGGCTGGAAGCCAATTTCGATCAGAAGGTCTTCAAAAATGTGGATTTATCAAGTATTTTCATACAGAAAATTTGTGACAGAAGTTTATTTGCGTCATGTTCAGAAAATCATAACTTGGTCGATTTTAATCGTAGCGAGCTGGTTCTGGTGCCAAAATTTCACAAATTGAGTTGGCTACATTTTCACAGAAGGTATTGAGTTCAAAAGGTATTCAAAAGGCCTTCGTTTTTTGCTCAGAATGCGTGACATGCTGAAAATCCTGAATGCTGAATATTATTTCATCTGAGCCGAAACTTCGAAAATTCATAACTCGGTCAATTTTTATCGGATTGGGCTCATATTTTTACACAAGGTCACTGACTCATAGATATACAACTTTGCTTCAAAAGTCGAGACCGGATTATGCTCCGATCAATACCAGTATTTTATTGAAGAACGTGTCAGAGTCGACACTGGAGCCCAAAATAAGTTTGTCTGAGCTGAAACTTCAAAAATTCATAACTAATTCACCGTTTATCCGATTGAGCCGATTTTCGGACAGGAGTTAGTTATCGATGTCGGCTATATTTTGTATTCACATTTCAACTTCAAAAATTGCACTTAAGTCCCTGCGATTTAGCCTGGAAAGTGACGAACTCAAGTGAACATTGGAGGCCCAATTGCACATTCAAAGCCCATTTTCTTTACCCTAATTTCCATTATATAATCACCTTCTTTTCATACAAACCAGAGAGGAGAAAGAGGAGAAAAAGAGAGAAAAAATCTTGCCATAACACTGTCAGAATATCAAATTCTTTCAAGAACCCTAAAACCTTGAAATCCTTATTACAAATCCCTCTCTCACTACAAACAAGCCATCTCAGTTACAAACCAACATCTCACTACTTCTTCAGTAAGGGTAAGGCTGACTTGATCTCCATGATCCAAAGGGCATAAAAGCATTCATGTCACTAATTTTCCAGTAAGGGTGAGATTGATTTGATCTCCATGATCAAAAGGGTATAATCATTCATACATGCCATATTGTGCCTAAACATTAAATTTCTTCATATATTGGCTTTATTTGCATTTTATGATTTTATTTAATGTGTTCATGAGATTCAACACTGCAGATTTAGACAGGATCCCATGCAGGTTCATTAAGGAACATTGAGGCCAAAACATAAATGGCCAAAAGCCAAAAGCCAAATGGCCAAAGTAGAACAACTTATGCATGACACCAATACATGGCGAGACAGACATCCTGAGAAGATTAAGAAACGTTGAGGCCAGAACACAAATGGCCATGAAACCCAACCCAATGGCCAAAGAATGCAGACCACGGTACTCAGGAGTCAATGAACACGCACGTGATGCCAGAAAGTCAAACAAGGCTTTTTGTCTAATGGGCCAGAATACTTCAAAAAAACCTCCCCTTGGGCCTGAAACCCCCCTTGGTTTGCATCCTTTTTAATTTAATTTTCTTTTCTTTTCTAATTCTTTTTTAATTGTTTTAATTGTTTTTTTCACCATAAAATAATTTTCTATAATAAAAACAGAAAAATCAAAAAATACAAATATATTTAATTATTATTAATTTCATCACTAACCTATTTTTTTGTAAATAAACTCTAACAATTAACTTAGTTTAATTTAGGTTTTTAAACTTTAATCTTTTTCTTAATAAGTAAAAAGTATCTAGAATTAGGTTTTTTTTGATATTTTCATCTTTTTCTTAAATAAATTATTAATCATCATTATTTATCATTATTATTAATTATCATTAATTTTGTAAATAAACATGTAAATAAATTAATTAACTAGTAAATTAGGTTAACTTTAATATTTTCATTAATAATTAAAATAATCTAGATTTAGGGTTTCCTTTTAATTCTTTTTCTTTATTTTTCATAAATACAAAAAAACACTAAAACACTTTCTTTTTTTTAATTAAATAATTAATTGGACTTTAATTTAATTTAATTTCATGCAAAGGGTCAAAACCCTCGGACGTCCTAATTTTAATTCTTTTCACGCATTATTTCTTTCGATCATTATGTAACTGTTTCTCAGATGTAATAGTAATTAGGTTTATCTTTCCGTCTTTACTTTCCGCATCTTTATCAAAAACGGGTCTTTGTATTTTGGCGATGTATAGACCCGCTCCTTGTAATAGCGTAGGATTTATCTTTCCGCATTTAAATTTCCGCACTTTTAAATTCTAATTGCATGAAAGAATGTATGGCTAATTAAAAACAATGCGTAGCTCACCATGTCATGATCAAAGATAATTGCTAAACATGAAAACAACACACAAATTCACACACCACTCTTAGGGTACGCCTCACCTGTTGCCTTGCCTTCGAAACGTGGTCGTCGAGTATAGGACGTTTTAGTAAGTCCTTATGTCCATGATCCAGTTTCCTCGGAATAGTTACCTCGAAACGGTTGCCTCGGAATAAAAAAGGATCAATGGCATAAGGGTAGCTTCTAAGGTGTCCTACTGTTGCTCTGGTGACCACACTGTCCCTAAAAAACGAATTGACCCAAACACCTCCAACGGTGGTGCTACCTATCTCTATATGGTGGGATGGCACTACCTTAAGGACATTTACACAGCCTAATTCCTTAGGGTAGGTAGATGACTCGTAGATACTTGCTCTATTCAAAAAACAAATCAAAAACCTTTTCACACCGACACTTTCAAAAGCTTTCAAAACAATTTTTCAAACACTCTTGAGGACTGATACAAGAGTCGATCTGAAATATTTAAACGAAACTTTTTCAAACTCACTCACAATTCGAAAAGCAAACACTTTTGAAAACACAATGAGCAAGTATCTAAGAGCCCATGGATAACCATGGATAGAAAGGGTGCTAACACCTTCCCTTTCTATAAATCTACCTCCCGAACCAAGAAACTATCTCATAAGGAATTTTGATGTGCTTTTGTCCTGTCCATGTTGGAGAAAATAAAAGACGATGGCGAGTCTTGCTTCCGCGACATTTCACGAACCAGCGTTAAACAGTCAGTTCCAGATCCACCGATCACACCTGCTCCTCGCACTGAGAAGGAGGTCAGAGGTTTCTTGGGACTCCTAAACTACAATGCTAGGTTCATTTCTCACCTAACATCTACTTGTGAACTAATCTTCAAGCTGTTGAAGAAAGATCAGGTAGTTAGATGGAATGACGACTGTCAAGTTTCTTTTGATAAAATCAAGGAGTATTTGCGAGAACCTCCTATCCTGATGCCACCCGTCGAGGGAAGACTGCTAATCATGTATCTGACTGTCTTAGAGAATTCAATGGGGTGCGTGCTGGGGCAGCATGACGAGTCTGGCCGAAAAGAGAATGCCATTTATTACCTTAGCAAAAAGTTTACCGACTGTGAAACAAGATATTCATTGCTCGAGAAAACTTGTTGCGCTTTGGTATGGGCTGCTCGCCGGCTAAGGCAGTACATGCTAACTCATACCACTTTGCTGATATCTAAGATGGATCCGATCAAATACATCTTCGAAAAGCGTGCTTTATCTGGAAGGATAGCTAGATGGCAGATGATTCTAACAGAATACGACATACAATACACTACCCAAAAAGCTATAAAGGGGAGTGTGCCAGCTGATCATCTGGCCCATCAAGCTGTAGAAGATTATCAATCCATGAAGTTCGACTTCCCTGACGAAGACATCATGACATTGGACAATGTTGAAGATTTTAGACCATATGACGGACCTGAACAAGGATCCCGATGGACCCTGTACTTTGATGGTGCCTCCAATGCACTTGGCAACAATATCAGTGTTGTGCTTTTATCTCTGGAAGGATGCCATACTCCTTTCACCGCCAGACTTTGCTTCAATTGTACGAACAACATGGCAGAGTATGAAGCATGCATCTTTGGACTCAAGTTTGTCATAAACTTGGGAATCAAATCTTTAGTTGTGTTTGGGGATTCAACTTTGGTCATCAGTCAGATCAAAGGAGAATGGGATACTAAGCATCCAAACCTCATCCCTTACAAAGAACATGTTCTGACATTGCTACCACATTTCAAGCAGATTACCTTCGAGCACTTCCCCGCGAGAAGAAAATAAGCTAGCAGATGCTCTAGCTACGATGTCATCCATGTTTAAACTTAATTAGGACAACGAGGCTCCCCAGATCACCATTGAATGGATGGACGAACCAGCACACTGTCACGAGATTAATACCGAAGAAGTAGTGGACCAACCTTGGTTTCATGAAGTCAAAAGGTATCTCGAGGCTCAAGAATATCCTGAAGGAGCTTCAGTCAATGACAAAAAGTTCTTAAGGAGATTCCCAGCTAAGTTCTTCCTGTTGTACCCCAAAATTTGCTCTCTCTTTTTCACAAGAAATCACAGTTTCGGGCTTTTCCTGACTTTTCAGATTGACTCAAGAATCAGTCAAGCAGACTTTTTCTTATCAGTCTATCCAAATTAGGGTTTTCATGGACTCTGGAACAGTTCAAGAAGATTGCTAGGGTTTGTTTGAGTTTGGCTCAGGGTTTGATCAAGCAGATGCTTCTTTGACAGTAAATCCAACATTAGGGTTTGCACGCGCATTTTCAGAAGAATTTGAATCCACAGTGTCTTAATTGACTGTCACATGGTTTTGACGTTTGTTCAAGATTTCTGTCTAAACATCTGGGATAAAAGCTGAGGCATTTGAATTGAGAATTTGCAGTGTTTGGTTTAATCAGTAAAAGGAAAGACATGTGGACGTTTGTTTGATTAACTGTGCAGTGCTTTTGATTATTCAGAATGCCGAACGTTTATTGATTATTTATCATTTCTAAGTTAAAATTATTGGATATTGTCCAGTTATTATAATTCAAGAAATATAAATAATTAAATAAACAATTGAAGAGGAATTAAAAGAGAAATCTGACAAAAAAAGATTTGTTTATTCATTTTGAATTGTTTGTTACAGATATTATTTGAATACTGTAAATTCATTTACAGTTATTTACATTAATATTATTACAAATAATTAAAATGAAATAAAGCTATATCCTAAATGTCTTGAGATCTTCATCGTCTAATTACATCCTTTGCTCAACTGATTTTTACCTGCAAAAAGAAAAGGAAGAAGTCAAATGCAGATGAATTAAAAAAAAAGCAGACAGATATTTAAAGCTCATCATTAAAAGTGATTGGCCGGAATCAGTTTGTTCACCCTCTCTGCAAATCACAAGAGAACTCTTGGTTCACAAAGAGGGATAGAAAATTATCTTGCAAGCATTGGAATTAATTAAATGTACAAGGCTGCATAGTTTCAAATTGCAAAGTGTCAACAAAAATGTCAAAATGGACAAACTGAATATGCCAAACAAATTACAAAGTCCAAACTAAACTGCACATATGCAAACTGAAAAAATGCCTAACCAAGTGCAAAGCTGTCAAACTGTCAAAAGGCTGCTAACAAGATATCAAAGCAATGCAGAAAATCTGGGACAAGTACAAGATGTAGAGGAAAGAAACAATACAAGCAACATATTCAAACATTCATCATTTTCAAGGCCAAGACTTTTTCAGAGCAAGTACAGTCTAAAGCAATAAAAAATGCTTTTTATCTGTGGAGAGAGAAAGAGAGGAAGAAGTGGAGAGGCTTACAGGCAGGCTTAGATATATAAAACAAAAGATATACCAGAACAAAAGAGGGGAGAGGCAGGACAACACACCAGAAAAAGACCACATAGAGGAGATATACCTCAAGCCTCACAAAACCATACAAACATATCAACCTACATAGGCTACAAAAAAATAACACAAGCCTGAAGCCTGTCAAAACTCAGTATCAAAAACCTGCATCAAACATATAGCCTTAACCTGCTTCAAGCGAGCCTGGAACAAGAAGCCTGCCCAAAGCCATCACAAAATAACAATATACCACAAACGGTTACATAACACAAACCAGAGCTGCCTCGAGCTGGTATCTTAACAGAAGCAAACCAAAGCTTGCCTCAAGCCAAAAGCCTAACACATCCTGCATAAACAAGCCCTGTACAGCCTAAAAAACTTGTTACAACTTCAATCCAACAAAACATACAAAAACCAGAAAACAAACTGCTCAGGCCTGTAACCTCAAGCCCTACAAACCTGTTAAGCTTCAAACAAGCAGCCTGCTCAAGCCTAAGCAAGCAAAAAACTCATAACCTGTCAAAACTATCTTCAAGCCAGAAAAGCCAATCCAAACATCCAAGCATTCAATCCCAAAGCCCTCAGAATGACTTCATCATAGGGCCAACAACAACAATAAGGCAACCTCAACAGCATCATCAAACTCACAGATAAGCTCACTCAAAGCCAAGAAAGAAAAAAAAGACAGAAGCAAGAATACTGAAGCATTCAGATACTCAGAATCAGGATCAAACACTGAAGCATTCAAACCAACAAAACTCTCAGAACTGAGTTCATCATCGAGTAAAAAGCCAGAAGTATAAGCAATCAGAGGCAAGCAGTCAGAAGAGGAAGAGAATTAAAAATAGGGTTTTCAGTGTTCATCATAAAACCACAAAAGCTAAAAGATACTGAATACCAGAACAAGCTTACAGCATCACGCGTTCCTCGCCTTGGCCGCTTGAGGACGCCTCCTGTCCACTCCACTCCTCCGTCTCCAAAAGCCAACAAAGGTATAAAACTCTTCCCTTTCTTTTGCACACCTCACACAGAAACGAATAACATATAAAAATCAATAAAGAGACAAGACATGCAAGAATGGAAATCTGAAAAACCCTAAAAATGCGTTAAGACATAAAACAGAAATCAAACCTTTTCGTGTCGCCGCCTTGCTTGACCATGGAGGGAGGAGGAGATGGACGGTGGCGCCTAGTGGCCATGAGTGGAGGTTTGTTCAGAAAGCATTGCTCAAGAAAGATGAAGAGGACAAAGGTGGAAGCGCCGCCGCTCTAAGCCTATGTAAAACTGTAACCCTAATCTGAGTAACAACAAAACAAACCCTTAGAAAATGTCAAACGCGCGTGATGGGCCTGCTCCACTTTCTAAACCCCTAAGCCCAAACTTTTGGCGCCTTACCCGCCTTCCTTTTTCTTACCTTATTTTTTCTATTTTGTTTCCTTGGGCCAAGAACATTTTTTAAGGCCCATATAACTTGTTATAAAATCAACACTTTTTAATTTCATAACCTAATTCTCTTTTGATTAAATAATACATTAATTTCTTTTTTGTAAAAATCTTACTAATATTGTTTATCACACTTGAAATGTAAATATTAGATTTTTTTATTAGGTTTAAACAATTTTCTCTTTAGAACTTTTTTTAATTAAAAACTTTTGTATATAAACTAAAATACATAAGCATTAATTAAAACACAAAAATAATATTAATACTTAATATTGCATTAGGTTAAACATTTTTACTCATTTGTAAGTAATCACATACACTTTCACAAATACTTTTGATACATTGCTTTCATTCTTATACATTGCTACACTTTACATTGAGAATGCGATTCGATTTGGTTGTAAATATTATTTGGACATTACTATCCTGATAAGACTCATCCCCATTTGTAAATATTTATACCCCCATCCCCGGATACTTATTTGTAATAGCTTAGACTTTAAATTCCCGCAATTTATCGCTTTCTATATACTGTATAGTAATTAGGGTTTGTGTGCGAAGATTCAAAATCAACCGCTAGATAACCTAATACAAAGACAAAAAAGCATGAAAATGGACAACACAATGCACACTTGCACCCCTAGGGTTCCTCCACTTGTTGCCTTCAAAAATGGGCCATGTTTTCATGTTGAGTTTCTTTGGCAAAACAAAACAAATCAAATGATCATAGTCCCTCGATGACGCTTTCTCAAGTTGCCTAAAAAATGATCAAGTCCCTTAAAGGAAAAATTGCCAAAGACACTTGACACTATTGCATTCATGGTCTAAACGATGACCCGCGCCCGTCCCGTTAACATCCTAATACAAGGTTGTTCACCAAATACAATGGTGAAACAACACTGTTAAAAGGGTTAAAACATGAGAAAAATCTTTGAGTAAATTTAGGGGTAGACAACTCTTAGTTACTTGATCAAATTTGCAAAACACACTTGCCTACTTTCAAAACACACTCCACAACACAACTTTCAAAACAACTTTCAAAAACATCGAAACATCTTTTCAAAAAGACAAACACCTTTGTAAAACATTCGAGTAAAGAATTGTCACAATGGTTGCCTAGACAAGGCATCTTTTTCAAAACATTTTCAAAACCACACACACACAAACACCATTTCAAGCAATTGAAAATCAAAGGCAAGTGATCTAAAACAAGTAACTAAGAGCCCATGGATAACCATGGATGAAAAGGGTGCTAGCACCTTCCCTTTTCATAATCTACCCCCCGAACCCACGAAAACATCTCAAAGGTTTTTCCTGTGCTTTTTAACCTTTCCTTTAGGATAAAATAAAAAGTTGGTGGCGACTCTTGCTAAACCAAACATTTGCGAAAACAAACGCAAAACCCAAGTCAGTTCTCCCACCGTATCACAGAACTGGCGACTCTGCTGGAGATAAATTTAAAAGTGGGGTTACCTTAGGGTTTTAGATCACCTTTACATACTTGCTTTGATTACTTTGATTGCTTTACTTTTTGGGTTCCTTGTTTGGGTTTGTTTAATCCTACACCCGAATTTGGGGGCACCTTTTTAGGTAAATAGCAATAAAACTGTGAGGGAACTGTGCGGGGTATACCGACATGGTTGAAGCAGTAAGCTATGTTAGTGTGACATATTTGTGAGTACCGGTAACCCTTGAGTTCAATCAAGGAGAGTACGGGGCCGCTGAGTGATGTCGTGAAGCACTAACGAACTCTAGAACCTTACTTGACCATCTTAGCCTTTTTAGGGGTAGTGAGATGACCGACTTTGGTGCAGTCCGAAGTTGGTAGATACTCGATACTACACTCATTGAGGGTTGTTTTCTTGGAATATTTTGGTCGCCAGTTAAGTGGCTAAACCAAAACAATGAACACAGAAAACAATCCGATGATATTGAGCTCCTTAGAACCCGGTTTCTATTTTAGGACAGGATGAGCCAACTAACTTCAAGAGGGTACTTACCTACGAACCCCATGCAAGCCTAAACCTAAGGACTTGTTTGCTTTGTGTGAATATGATTGTCTGTATATACACTTACTTGCTTTTGCATACATGTACATAACATCATAACATCATACCATAGCATTTTCAATAACCATTTCAAGGATCTTGAGGGTCTTTTGATGCAGGGTCACGTTGAACCAGACGTCTACCAAGGGGCAAGAGGTTTCTCCTCTAAACAAATGCCATCAAAGATCAAGTGCAACAACTTGAATCAGGGGCTATGACCCACTTGACATGGTGAGCTTGATTCTTATGGAAAGACATCCACCGGTGCAAAGTTCTCCAATCAAAGATCGAAGTTCAACCTCTAACATTCTCTTGTGTTTACCCCAAGAGATCCTTGAAAACATTGCATACATATATCATACATATCATTGCATGACAGGTTTCCCATAAAGGTCTCCTTATCTTCCTACTGTTTATTTCAGTAAGATGGATATGGAACAAACGGTGAAAGATCTCCAAGCTCAAAACGCTCAATTCCAACAAATGCTTCTGGCTATGGGAAAAGGGCAAGAGGATCTGAAAGCTCTCCTTCTCAAAGACAAGAAGAAGAAGTCCAAGAAGGCAACGAGCATCCTGAACTTGGGGAGAAGACCTAAAACCCTAGACCTTGCAACTCCATCCAACATAGGGGATAGTCTTGAAGAAGACCATAATTTGGAGATTGATGAAGCTGATTACTCCGAAGAACAATATCCTCCCGCTGATGACAAGTACAAACAGTTGGAGGATCGCCTCAATGCTATGGAGATTCAACAAATACCTGGCTTGGATTTAGGAGACATGGGTTTAGTTTCTGGATTGGTCATCCCTCCAAAGTTCAAAGTCCCTACCTTGGCCCTGTATGATGGAGTCTCTTGCCCTAAGATGCATCTAAAGTCTTATGTCCGCAAGATTCAACCATACACAACTGATCCAAGGCTTTGGATCCATTTCTTCCAAGAAAGCCTGATAGGTGCTCAACTCGAGTGGTTCTATCAATTGGAGAGTTCTCACATCCACACCTGGGAAGATTTAGCTATGGCTTTTTACAAACAATATCAATACAATGCTGATCTCGCACCAACTCGTGTGCAATTGCAGAACATGACCATGGGTTCCGACGAGAGCTTCAAAGGATACGCTCAAAAGTGGAGAGATCTGGCTGGTAGGGTGCAACCCCCTTTAACTGACAGAGAGTTGATTGACATCTTCATGGGAACTTTGACAGGGCCTTTCTTCAATCACTTAATTGGAAGCTCCTCATCCGGGTTCACCGAGCTAATACTGACCGACAAAAGGGTCGAAGCTGGCATCAAGAGTGGAAAGATCCAAGGAACTATACCCTCGGATACTCAGATAATTCCCTACAACGGAAAAAGAGAGTCTAATGCTGCGAGCAGTCAAAAGGGTCACCATGACCGACACGTAGGAGCAATCTTGATCTCTAATCCTACGCCTGCTCAACAAAGACAGGGGCATCAGCGTAAGGAGGTCGCACCTAAAAGACAATTCACCAACATCAACATGCCGCTGTCTCAAGCACTGCAACACTTGCTGAAGATGAATCTGATTACATTGAGGGCTCCTCTCCGGAACCCAAATACTTCTGCTCCTACCTATCATCCCAATGAAAGGTGCGCATACCACTCAGACAGTCAGGGACATGACACAAACAACTGTTGGCCTCTAAAGAACAAGATCCAAGACATGATCGATGCCAAGGAGATCGAGTTTGACCCTCCGGAGACTCTGGCATGATCACTCCTCCTATGCCAAATCATTGAGAATGTCTTTGTTTCATTTTAATTTTCAAAGTTGTAATTTCTTTTGTTATTCAAACAATTATCTATTAATGTCAAACTTTGTTTCATTAATGCATTGCATATGTTTATATTGAATTCATCCATTCGTTTTCACTACTCTTATGCTTTCTTTATGATATTTAAATCTTGATAAAAAGCTGCAAGCCTTTAGAGGGAGGATGACGAAACAATACCGTAATCTCATACAGTATGCTTTTGAACAGACCTTGCTGATGATGTACAAGCATTTCTTTCAATTCCCAAACACTGGAGTTATAAGGAAGATAATCCCTAGTCAACCCCTTCGAGCCAAAGAAGTAGGAGTTTTCTGTTCTAAACAAATTGAAACCTTTGATTTAAACCTGGGGCAGGGTAGTCTCTCAGTTAATTCAAAAAAGGTGCGCATTGAAGTCGCAAACTCTCAGTTTGTAATACAAACGAACGACATCAAAAAAAGAAAAGACATTCCTTTGGAATCAAAAGGCAGTGATGGTTCCCTATCACATAGGCAGTCAATCTCTCAAAAGAGAAAAACTCATTAAGTCAAAACCTATAAAGGAGGCTTAAGAAACCCGGGGCATCCCGCTGACTGTAATCTCGAAAACAGGAACAGTCAGGCAAAAGTTAGGGATAACAAATCAAGAAAGAGGTCATTACAAATCCTCAACGACATGAAAAGTGTTGCAAAAAAAAGAGGATGACTGCCCTCTAAATTCAACTGGTGAACCATCGCCAAAAGGTCGTTCCAAACTCAAATAGAGTTCAACGCACAATTAACTGAGCTTAGGATGGAAGGACATCACGAAGAGCGGGTGGATACAGATATACTTTGAGCCTTTATCCTTTGTTTCTTAAACCGTGAACCAAGCCATATTACAACCCTTCAAAAGTCCTAATTGAAGCATGGGTTAGTTCGAAAGCATACTGTTACAAAAGGTATCCTGACTCCTGTAAGGCTTTTCCCTAAATCTTGTGTTAAATTGGTCTTACAAAAGTTTTCTGATAAAAAACGCATTTTTCAAAACTTTGAGACAAGCATAAACTTTGCATTATTTGAATATCGTTGTTTGCACATGGTTATTTATTTGACAGCGAAGAAATTCCTACAGCGAATGTTCGGAGGAACGAAAACTCTCTCAGTGAGTAAAATCACTTCAAGAAGGATGACACTTCCATTGACAAATCTCCTATCAACAAGGAGGTATGACATGTCACTATCCAGTTAACCTGGGGTAGTCCAGTCAAGATTTCAACAAATCTCTCAATTACAGATTAACTTGGGGCAAGACTCCTTCATCATCACTTGGGGAATTTGAATGTAAATCACCAAGGTCATCAAATTTCCTTCATCACCTGCTGGAAGTTGCGGTCATCATCAAAAATTCCTTCATCACCTGCTGGAAGTTACAACCACCAACAGAATAACGGACAATTGAAGCTCCTAAAAATCTGTTTCTCTCAAGAATGAAGACTCTCATCCTTAAAACCTCAGAAGAGTGGTATACTCCCAGTTTCTGACCGTTAACAGAATGAAGATTCTCATCACCTCAGAAGATTGGTATACTCCCAATTTCTGACCCTTAACAAAATCAGGATCAACACCTTCCGAGATTTTCCTTCTAGAGATAGTTCAGATGTGACCCAAATTTGGCGACATTCCGATACTTATTCCAGATTTCCTTCTAGAGATAGTTCAGATGTGACCCAGATTTGGCGATATTCCGATACTTATTCCAGATTTCCTTCTAGAGATAGTTCATATGTGACCCAGACTTGGCGACATTCCGACACTTATTCTAGATTTCCTTCTAGAGATAGTTCAGATGTGACCCAGATTTGGAGATATTCCGATACTTATTCCAGATTTCCTTCTAGAGATAGTTCAGATGTGACCCAGATTTGGCGACATTCCGATACTCATTCCAGATTCCATTCTAGAGATAGTTCAGATGTGACCCAGATTTGGCGACATTCTGATACTTATTCCAGATTCCATTCCAGAGATAGTTCAGATGTGACCCAGATTTGGCGACATTCCGATACTTATTCCAGATTTCATTCTAGAGATAGTTCAGATGTGACCCAGATTTGGCGACATTCGGATGCTTATCCCAGATCAATACCTGCAGCAATCAAAAGATTCTTGCAATCCCCAGCGGAGCTAAAACTTCCAACAATCAATCACCAAGCAGAATGAAGACTCTCATTCTCAATTCCTCAGAGTATTCAAATATTCTCCAGTGAATATCCCCTCAAGACAGGAATCCCCAGTAGATTGGCATACAACCCAAGCTCCTGATTCCCCAACAATGGTCCTAGGACTTCTCATTTTCAACGATCAAAAGATTCTTGTAATCCCCTGCAGCAGTCAAAGATTCACTTTCCCCGACAGCAGTCAAGATTCTATTATCTCCAGCTATCCAGGATTCATCTATCCTTAGCAAGACAGCTCATCCGCTTACATGCACATTCATTACATTCATATCATAAGCATTGATGAAGTACAATTCATTACATCATGACATTGCATACAACTAACTCTTTACCTTTTCAGGAAAGACCAATCAACAGACAAAGATTATCATCTCCCGAGATTCCTTCTAGAGATAGTTCAGATGTGACCCAGACATGGCGACATTCTGATACTTATTCCAGATTCCTTCCAGAGAGCAGTTCAGATGTGACCCAGACATGGCGACATTCTGATACTTATTCCAGATTCCTTCCAGAGAATAGTTCAGATGTGACCCAGACCTGGCGACATTATGATACTTATTCCAACTTCAAGACTTCTAAAAATAGTTTACGGGTTCTCCAGACACGGATGTTAACCTATCGCTTGTTCAGATTCTTCAACTTCTGAAAATAGTTTACGGATTCTCCAAACACGGATGTTAATCTATCGCTTGTTCAAACTCAACTTTTGAAAACAGTTTACGGACGCTTCCCAACATGGATGCTGATCTATTGCTTGTTCAATTTCAAGACTTCTGAAAACAGTTCACGGGTTCTCCAGACACGGATGTTAACCTATCACTTGTTCAGATTCTCCATTTCTGAAAACAGTTTACGGATTCTCCAAACACGGATGTTAATCTATTGCTTGTTCAGACTCAACTTTTGAAAACAGTTTACGGACGCTTCCCAACATGGATGCTGATCTATTTCTTATTCATCTCCAAGACTACTGAAAACAGTTTACGGGTTCTCCAGACACGGATGTTAACCTATCGCTTGTTTAGATCCAAGACTTCTGAAAACAGTTTACGGATTCTCCAAACACGAATGTTAATCTATCGCTTGTTCAGATTCAACTATTGAAGACAGTTTACGGATGCTTCCAGACATGGATGTCAATTCATTGCTTATTCAGACCCCCAGTTCAGAGATGTTCCAAAACATGGATACCTTTCTGATACTCACTCACTCACCAACGACATACAGTTCAACAAACATTCTTGGATGGCATCTACAAGCCCATCTCCAACAAGATACAATCACCTTCAGATGGCATCTATAAGCCCATCCTCCTACCAACAATTTACAGATGGCATCTCTAAGCCCATCCCCCGACAAGATTCTATCACATATCCAGATGGCATCTTTAAGCCCATCTCCAAATGGCATCTTTAAGCCCATTCCCTCAAACTACGCTTTGACGAGTGCAAATTTTTTGGGCACTCTAGTGTCTAATATCCTTTTACCTTCGAGTCACGAACGACAAACCTGCCAATCTAACTCTTCAGGTTCAAGAAGATTGAACAGGGGCAACTGTTGTACCCCAAAATTTTCTCTCTCTCTTTTTCACAAGAAATCACAGCTTCGGGCTTTTCCTGACTTTTCAGATTGGCTCAAGAATCAGTCAAGCAGGCTTTTTCTTATCAGTCTATCCAAATTATGGTTTTCATGGACTCTGGAACAGTTCAAGCAGATTGCTAGGGTTTGTTTGAGTTTGGCTCAGGGTTTGATCAAGCAGATGCTTCTTTGACAGTAAATCCAACATTAGGGTTTGCACGCGCATTTTCAGAAGAATTTGAATCCACAGTGTCTTAATTGACTGTCACATGGTTTTGACGTTTGTTCAAGATTTCTGTCTAAACATCTGGGATAAAAGCTGACGCAATTGAATTGAGAATATGCAGTGTTTGGTTTAATCAGTAAAAGGAAAGACATGTGGACGTTTGTTTGATTAACTGTGCAGTGCTTTTGATTATTCAGAATGCCGGACGTTTATTGATTATTTATCATTTCTAAGTTAAAATTATTGGATATTGTCCAGTTACTATAATTCAAGAAATATAAATAATTAAATAAACAATTGAAGAGGAATTAAAAGAGAAATCTGACAAAAAAAGATTTGTTTATTCATTTTGAATTGTTTGTTACAGATATTATTTGAATACTATAAATTCATTTACAGTTATTTACATTAATATTATTACAAATAATTAAAATGAAATAAAGCTATATCCTAAATGTCTTGAGATCTTCATCTTCTAATTACATCCTTTGCTCAACTGATTTTTACGTGCAAAAAGAAAAAGAAGAAGTCAAATGCAGATGAATTAAAAAAAAGCAGACAGATATTTAAAGCTCATCATTAAAAGTGATTGGCCGGAATCAGTTTGTTCACCCTCTCTGCAAATCACAAGAGAACTCCTAGTTCACAAAGAGGGATAGAAAATTATCTTGCAAGCATTGGAATTAATTAAATGTACAAGGCTGCATAGTTTCAAATTGCAAAGTGTCAACAAAAATGTCAAAATGGACAAACTGAATATGCCAAACAAATTACAAAGTCCAAACTGAACTGCACATATGCAAACTGAAAAAATGCCTAACCAAGTGCAAAGCTGTCAAACTGTCAAAAGGCTGCTAACAAGATATCAAAGAAATGCAGAAAATCTGGGACAAGTACAAGATGCAGAGGAAAGAAACAATGCAAGCAACATATTCAAACATTCATCATTTTCAAGGCCAAGACTTTTTCAGAGCAAGTACAGTCTAAAGCAATAAAAAATGCTTTTCATCTATGGAGAGAGAAAGAGAGGAAGAAGTGGAGAGGCTTACAGGCAGGCTTAGATATATAAAACAAAAGATATACCAGAACAAAAGAGGGGAGAGGCAGGACAACACACCAGAAAAAGACCACATAGAGGAGATATACCTCAAGCCTCACAAAACCATACAAACATATCAACCTGCATAGGCTACAAAAAAATAACACAAGCCTGAAGCCTGTCAAAACTCAGTATCAAAACCTGCATCAAACATATAGCCTTAACCTGTTTCAAGCGAGCCTGGAACCATAAGCCTTCCCAAAGCCATCACAAAAAAACAATATACCACAAACTGTTACATAACACAAACTAGAGCTGCCTCGAGCTGGTATCTTAACAGAAGCAAACCAAAGCTTGCCTCAAGCCAAAAGCCTAACACATCCTGCATAAACAAGCCCTGTACAGCCTAAAAAACTTGTTACAACTTCAATCCAACAAAACATACAAAAACAAGAAAACAAAATGCTCAGGCCTGTAACCTCAAGCCCTACAAACCTGTTAAGCTTCAAACAAGCAGCCTGCTCAAGCCTAAGCAAGTAAAAAACTCATAACCTGTCAAAACTATCTTCAAGCCAGAAAAGGCAATCCAAACATCCAAGCATTCAATCCCAAAGCCCTCAGAATGACTTCATCATAGGGCCAACAACAACAATAAGTCAACCTCAACATCATCCTCAAACTCACAGATAAGCTCACTCAAAGCCAAGAAAGAAAAAAAAGACAGAAGCAAGAACACTGAAGCATTCAGATACTCAGAATCAGGATCAAACACTAAAGCATTCAAACCAACAAAACTCTCAGAACTGAGTTCATCATCGAGTAAAAATCCAGAAGTATAAGCAATCAGAGGCAAGCAGTCAGAAGAGGAAGAGAATTAAAAATAGGGTTTTCAGTGTTCATCATAAAACCACAAAAGCTAAAAGATACTGAATACCAGAACAAGCTCACAGCATCACGCGTTCCTCGCCTTGGCCGCCTGAGGACGCCTCCTGTCCACTCCACTCCTCCGTCTCCAAAAGCCAACAAAGGTATAAAACTCTTCCCTTTCTTTTCCACACCTCACACAGAAACGGATAACATATAAAAATCAATAAAGAGACAAGACATGCAAGAATGGAAATCTGAAAAACCCTAAAAATGCGTTAAGACATAAAACAAAAATCAAACCTTTTCGTGTCGCCGCCTTGCTTGACCATGGAGGGAGGAGGAGATGGACGGTGGCGCCTAGTGGCCATGAGTGGAGGTTTGTTCAGAAAGCATTGCTCAAGAAAGATGAAGAGGACAAAGGTGGAAGCGGCGCCGCTCTAAGCCTATGTAAAACTGTAACCCTAATCTGAGTAACAACAAAACAAACCCTTAGAAAATGTCAAACGCGCGTGATGGGCCTGCTCCACTTTCTAAACCCCTAAGCCCAAACTTCTGGCGCCTTACCCGCCTTCCTTTTTCTTGCCTTATTTTTTCTATTTTGTTTCCTTGGGCCAAGAACATTTTTTAAGGCCCATATAACTTGTTATAAAATCAACACTTTTTAATTTCATAACCTAATTCTCTTTTGATTAAATAATACATTAATTTCTTTTTTGTAAAAATCTTACTAATATTGTTTATCACACTTGAAATGTAAATATTAGATTTTTTTATTAGGTTTAAACAATTTTCTCTTTAGAACTTTTTTTAATTAAAAACTTTTGTATATAAACTAAAATACATAAGCATTAATTTTTCTTAAACTTAAAACATTTTTCTTTTCTTTTAATTAAAACTTTTGTTCATATAACATTAACAAAAACACAAAAATAATATTAATACTTAATATTGCATTAGGTTAAATATTTTTACTCATTTGTAAGTACTCACATACACTTTCACAAATACTTTTGATACATTGCTTTCATTCTTATACATTGCTACACTTTACATTGAGAATGCGATTCGATTTGGTTGTAAATATTATTTGGACACTAATATCCTGATAAGACTCATCCCCATTTGTAAATATTTGTACCCCCATCCCCGGATACTTATTTGTAATAGCTTAGACTTTAAATTCCCGCAATTTATCGCTTTCTATATACTGTATAGTAATTAGGGTTTGTATGCGAAGATTCAAAATCAACCGCTAGATAACCTAATACAAAGACAAAAAAGCATGAAAATGGACAACACAATGCACACTTGCACCCCTAGGGTTCCTCCACTTGTTGCCTTAAAAAATGGGCCATGTTTGCATGTTGAGTTTCTTTGGCAAAACAAAACAAATCAAATGATCATAGTCCCTCGATGACGCTTTCTCAAGTTGCCTAAAAAATGATCAAGTCCCTTAAAGGAAAAATTGCGAAAGACACTTGACACTATTGCATTCATGGTCTAAACGATGACCCGCGCCCGTCCCGTTAACATCCTAATACAAGGTTGTTCACCAAATACAATGGTGAAACAACACTGTTAAAAGGGTTAAAACATGAGAAAAATCTTTGAGTAAATTTAGGGGTAGACAACTCTTAGTTACTTGATCAAATTTGAAAAACACACTTGCCTACTTTCAAAACACACTCCACAACACAACTTTCAAAACAACTTTCAAAAACATTGAAACATCTTTTCAAAAAGACAAACACCTTTGTAAAACATTCGAGTAAAGAATTGTTACAATGGTTGCCTAGACAAGGCATCTTTTTCAAAACATTTTCAAAATCACACACACACAAACACCATTTCAAGCAATTGAAAATCAAAGGCAAGTGATCTAAAACAAGTAACTAAGAGCCCATGGATAACCATGGATGAAAAGGGTGCTAGCACCTTCCCTTTTCATAATCTACCCCCCGAACCCACGAAAACATCTCAAAGGTTTTTCCTGTGCTTTTTAACCTTTCCTTTAGGATAAAATAAAAAGTCGGTGGCGACTCTTGCTAAACCAAACATTTGCGAAAACAAACGCAAAACCCAAGTCAGTTCTCCCACCGTATCACACTTCCTAAGTAATGGAATCCTGTACAAGCGTAATAATGATTCTATTCTGCTTCGTTGTTTGGATAAGATTGAAGCTGAAAAGATTATGGCTGAATTGCAAGAAGGTACCTTTGGCACTCACTCTAGCGGGCATACGATGGCAAAGAAGATTCTACGGGTAGGCTATTACTGGTCTACCATGGAAGCTGACTGCTATCAACACTCCCGAACCTGCAATAAATGTCAAATATATGCAGACAAGTTGCACGTGCCTACGGTTCTTCTAAATATCTTAACAGCTCCTTGGCCCTTCGCTATGTGGGGAATCGATATGATTGGAGAGATCAAGCCTACAGCCTCCAATGGACACCATTTCATTCTAGTGGCCATTGATTACTTCACAAAGTGGGTCGAAGTAGCTTCCTTCGCATCCGTTACTAAGAATGTTGTTGCCCGCTTCATCAAGCAGAACCTTATCTGTCGGTACGGTATCCCCGAAAGGATCATCACTGATAATGGTACAAACCTTAACAATACTATGATCACCGCTATGTGCGAGCAGTTCAAGATTCAACATCACAATTCATCTCCCTACCGGCCAAAGATGAATGGTGCAGTTGAAGCTGCGAACAAAAATATCAAGAAGATAATAAAAAAAATGACAGTCACCTACAAGGAATGGCATGAGATGCTACCGTTTGCTCTCCACGGGTATCATACCACGGCTCGCACTTCAACTGGGGCAACACCATATTCTTTAGTTTATGGCATGAAGGTTGTTTTACCTATTGAGGTCAGATCCCCTCTTTAAGAATCATGAAGAATGCAGGTTTGAGTGAAGACGATTGGATCCAAACCCGACTTGATCAGTTGAACATAATTGACGAGAAGAGACTTACTGCTGTTTGCCATGGTCAAACGTATCAAAAGTGGATGATCAAGGCTTTCAACAAGAAAGTCAGACGCCAAGTGTATCAAGTTGGAGATCTTGTGATCAAGCGCATCATCTTGCCCCAAAGTGATCCCAGGGGCAAATGGACTCCTACCTATGAAGGACCATTTGTAATCAAGAACATCTTTTCTGGTGGGGCAATGATCTTAACCACCATGGACGGCGACAATTTGCCGCACCCTGCGAATGCAGACATAGTCAAAAGATACTATGCATAAGAGACCCGCTAGGTTGACACACCTAGGCAAAACAAGGGTATCCCGGCGAACCAAAAGGTTCGGGCAAAAATTAGGGATAAAACGAAAAAATATGTACACCCGGCAAGTTGAAAACCCGAAAGGGTGACTTGGGCAAAAAAGGGTTTCCCGGTGGACTGAAAAACCGAAAGGGTGGTCCAGGCAAAAGTTAGGGAATTAAAGCGTATGACTATGTCTCGTCGGATCACTTTAAGGACAATCTCTTCACAGACAAAACTCAGAGCTTCTGATCAATTCAATCATCTTCGGACGAAGCAACAGACGGACAAGATATTCGGAGATACGGAGGCTATAGCAGAATGGGAACCCCACGAGATTATTACACATAACTATCTTTCTTTGTAAATTATTCTTATTTATGACACCATCCTCTTACTAGGATGTCTGTCTCCTTTGTATAAAATACTTATTCAAAGTAAATACAAAGATATCTCTTTCAAAATACAGAAAACTATTTGCCTTTTTCTTTACACTTGTGTTTTTATTTGCAAAAACGTCCAATGATTCATTAATGAACATATGCATTTGAACAGAATTACCATTTACAAATAAACAGGATGAAAAAGAGTAATTACTGACAGGTTGAAAGATTAGGAAAACGTCTTTAGGCTATTCCATGAGCAATCCCTACAGCACATCATTAAGATCCCCAGCGGAGCCAAAACTTTGAACTACAGATCCCCAACGGAACTAAGACTACCAACTACCAATCCCCAGCGGAGCTGAAACTTTCAATCCCCGACGGAAACCATTCAATTTCTCTAGATTCCCCATCAAGTTGTCTTGAAGCCTGAAAATCAGCCAGATAATGGTTAACTTTTGTTTCTCCCCAACCTAGGGTAACTCCCAGTAGAGTGGCAGACGACCGAAACTCCTGAACTTTTTCCAAACATGAATAAGCTTTTCCCCACAGAGTTTTTATTGCTTCTCGACAGAACAAAGACTCCCGTCAATAAATCCCCAGTAGAAGTCATTAAAATTCTCTGGATTCCCCAAGCAGATTTCTCAAGAAGTATACGGCATTAACGGAATCCTCAGCAGTCAAGGATTTATTTTCCCCGGCAGCAGTCAAGGATTTATTTTCCTCAGCAATACAACATATCAACTTACATGCGCATACATTACATCCATATATTATAAACATTGATAAAGTACACATATTGCATCATACATTTCATGCAGCATAACTTTGTGCTTCAACTAACATTTCACCCTTTTTCAAGATAAGATTAACAGCTACCTTTTAACAATGTGCAATCATGATACAGTACAGATGCGCTCTAGATACGGTTGCTGTTCTGTTACTCATTCAGATTCAGATTTCAGATACGGTTTAGATACGCTCCAGACACGGAAGCCTTCTATTTCTCATTCAGATACAGTATAGATACGCTCCAGACAAGGATGCCATTCTGATTACTCATTCAGATTTCAACTTCATGATACAGTACAGATACGCTCCAGACAAGGATGCCATTCTGATTACTCATTCAGATTTAAATTTCATTTTACAGTACAGATACGCTCCAGATACGGTTACCGTTCTATCACTCATTCAGATTTAAATTTCATGATACAGTACAGATACACTCCAGACACGGAAGTTATTCTGTTACTCATTTGGATTTCAATTTCATGATACAGTTTAGATACGCTCCAGACACGGAAGCCATTCTGCTACTAATTCAAAATCCAAGTACCAATACAGTACAGATACACTCCAGACACGGAAGTTATTCTGTTACTCATTCGGATTTCAATTTCATGATACAGTACAGATACGCTCCAGATACGGTAGCCATTCTGTCGCTCATTCAGACCTTAATTTCAAGATACAGTCCAGATACGCTCCAGACACGGTTGCCATTCTGTTACTTATTCAGATTCAAGTACATATACAATTCAGATACGTTCCAAATACGGACACCATTCTGATGATTATTCTTTTGATTTACAACAAACATTCTTGGATGGAATCTACAAGCCCATCTCCAACAAGATTCTAACATACTCTCCAAATGGCATCTTTAAGCCCATTTCCCCAACTACACCTTTGTCGAGTGCAAATTTATGGGCACTCTAGTGTCCAATCATCTTTTACCTTCGAGTCACGAACGGTAAAACTCGCCAATCTAACTCTTCAGGTTCAAGAAGATTGAACAGGGGCAGATGTTGTACCCCAAAATTTGCCTTCCCATTTTTCATAGAAGACCTAACCCTAGGGTTTCTCGGATATTCAAGTTGGTTCAGGAATCGACCAGACATATTCTCTTATGTGGCAGTAAACCAGTAATTAGGGTTTTTCTTGCAATTCTCAGAAGAAAATGAATTCTCAAAAATTCAATTGGCTTTCACAGGTCTTCATGATTCCTCAGGTTTACTAAAAAGAGACAATGTTTATTCTCAAGGCATGGTTGTTTGGGACAAGAGATGGAACTTAAGACTGTCATTAGGGACGACCATGATTTTGATCCAGGTTAACCAGATGATTTGCGTCTTTTAAAACATTTGCTTGGTTAAGAAATGGAATATACAGTGCGTGTTTGTTTGGAATGCAGTTGCAAGATTACATAATTATTGGAATTTAAGTTATCAGATTGGAGCATTTTGTTTCAATTGTCTTGATTGGGCATTTCAAAAATCAAATAGGATGCGAAGAGAAAATTACAAGTTATTGTTGATCAAAGATTTCAAGTAACACCAGAACATTTCATATGATTTTCTCCAATTTCAAATGTTGTTACAAAACAATTTATTATTTAAATACTTTAGGTTTTACAACTTATCGTATTTGAAAATGAACTAGTACAATTATTGGATACAATACAAGAATGTTTTTTTCTAAATTACAAAGAAAATCTAAATGCTTGATTGGCCTAGGAGAATTAATCTATGCCTAAGTTTGACTGAAGTTCCTTTGCTTATCTCCAAGACCTCCTTGCTTTCCCCAGAGTTTCTTGCCTTCCTTGCTTTGTCATCTCCGTTTTGCTCACATAAAAATAAAAGAAAGAAAATGTGATTAGTACAAGTTATTTGGGCATGAACAAAATTTTCCAAAAAAATGCTATTCATCATTAAAGTTTGCAAAGTGGAATCAGAATGCCATTATTCATCATAATTTATTTCCTCTATTTGCAAATCACAAGAAGATTATTCTTCTTGGTTCACAAAAAGAAAGAAGAAACAAAAATACCACAAAGCTGTCCAAACAAAAGAAATGCAAGCAAGCTGTCCAAACAAGAAATGCAAGCAAGCTGTCTAAACAAGAAATGCAAGCAAGCTGTCCAAACAAACAAAATGCCCAAACAGCAGCGCAGTAAACAAGATGCCCAAATAGCAGCGCATATCAAACAGAATGCCCAAACAACAGTTCAAATTGGACAAAACAACAAATAGCAAAAACGAGGCAGCAATATAGCAAACAACAAACAACATCAACAAAAGCAGGCATCAAAGCAGAAGTATGGCAATATAATCGTTAAATCAAACAAGCAAAAGCTTGTTCAAGAAGCTAAGTCATCATTTTCCATTTTTCTTTGCAAACTTTTCAGAATTGGAAAAAGGGGCAAAAAGCAATTTGCTTTCCTAATGTCATTGAGAGAGAAGAGAGGAAAGAAGTCACCTAGGTTATTGGGATGCACAACCCTGATCCCCTGTCTGTCACAAATTGCATAGAAGTTGCTAGAAAACAAAACTGCAACAAAAAGGCCATAAGAACAATATGCCAAAATATTCAAATTTGATGGTTTTCCCACCATTTTAAATAGAGATAAGAGAAAGAGAGTCAATATAACAAGAAGGAGGTCAATAGAAACAAACACAGTTGACAAGCCTAAAGAAAACTCAGCAAACACACAAAACTCAAACCTCCAAAAACTGTCAAACAAAAATCTCAAGTACTGCAACCAAAACCAAACCTGATAAACACCCAAAAACCTCAAACCTGAACCAAAACAACATCCCAAAAATCTGGAACAAGTCTCAAACTGAGACACCAGAACCATCATCAAGCCAAACTGTCAAAACCAACAGCAAGAACCATCATCAAGCCAAACTGTCAAAACCAACAGCAAGAACCAAATCAACAACCTCCAAAAACCAACAACCATCTCAAAACTGCAACAAAGCAAAAACTGTTAACCATTCAAAACCAAAACTCTCAAAAGAACCAAACCTGTAACAAATCTGTTAACCAACAACAAAAAACCAGTAAAAGTCTCAAACTGTAACCAAAACCAAAAAACTGCCAAACCATCAACATATCCAAAATCAAAGACTCCAAGCATCCACAAAACAATAAACCAGTAAAGTCTTAAACTGTAACCAATCCCAAAAAACTCAAAACCTGTCAAACCTTAACCAGTAACAAAAATCACCAAACTCAAAATATATACAAATCTCAAATTGTCAAAAACCAAAAGACCTCCAAGATCACCAAGCCTCAAACCGAAACACATAAATCTCAAACTTAGAAACCAATCAACAATTATCAAAACAACAAAAAAACTGTTAATTATCAAGCTAACATAACCAACCTGAACCAGTAACATATATCCAATCCTCATCACAAAAAAAAAACACAGTAACCCTCACAAAAATCCCAACAACGATCATCAAATCAAAGTCATCATCAAAACAACAAAAAAGACTGTTACCTATTAAAAGATCCCAAACCAGAAAAGCAACACATTCGTCCTCACCATTTCCTCTCGTACAACTCCGGCCACCACGGAACACGGTCACCGTCTCGCCTCTCCTTATATAAATCACAGAAAGAATTCCAACAGGTATGGATTCCTCATCTTTCTCATAATCATATTTCACTGCATCTAAAAATCATGAGTTTAATTAGCAGAAAACATGATCAAGATATAAAAAAAACATTGAAATCACTAAGTTTCGAAAAATAACAGAACCTCACACTTTTTTCAAAGAACGTCGTTAGCATGTTATTAGGGAGGTGAGGACGACCGTATTCCGACAACTGAGAGTACAGAGAGGTCGGGGCGAACCAATTTCGCTTCTTTAAGATTCAAATCCAAACTTAGGGTTTTAAAAAAAACATAAATCGTGGTGAGATAAGAGGAGGGTTGATTCGTCCATGAAGCTAGACAAAGATAGGTAATGAGAATCGTTTAGAGGTTTCAGTAAAATACAGAGATGAGCGAAAGAGGTGATGAGGCAGCGCCGATGTGAAACACAAAGGGTTTCAGAACGCTAATTTTATTTTCTCCCCTTAATCAGATCACTAATGCCATTTAAGAGTTTGGGCTGGTTGTTTACAAGTGCCCTTAAGCCCACGCGTTTTACACCCCCCCTTGACTTGTTTTGTTAACAGCAATAACACCCTTTTCTTTGGGCCTCACCCCTAAACTTCCATAAGCCCATTGTTACTTGTTTTTTTTATAATTTGTTTCCTTCCTATATTTTATTTGTTAAATTACTAAATAAGACATAAAATACATTTTCATTAATTTGATTTAAGTTTTTGTGATTAATTTTTATCATTTTCTTTTTTTTATGAACTTGTTTTGATTAATTTTTACATTTAATAAAATATCAAAAAAAAAAATTAACTTAGTTTGTATTCTTTATTTAAATTTATTTATATAATTAATAAAAAAAATACAAAAAAAATAAAGATTTTAATTTAATCAATTATTTTTATTTTTTAGATTAGGTTTTATCTTTCTCTTTTCATGTAAATACTTAACATTTCATATTTTGTTGATTTTATCTCATGGATTATCATAGCTCTAATTAAATCACACAAAATTCGATTTGGTTGTATTGCTTGTTATTCGAACATTTCTATTTCATTTGATTCATCCCCATTTGTAACAATTGTACCCCCATTCTCGAACACTTTGTAATAGCGTAGAATTTCAATTCCCGCAATTTACTGTTTTCCATATACTGTATAGTAATTAGGCGTGTATGGCAAGATTCAAAAATCAATCGCTAGATGACCTAATCAAAGAATAAAATAACTGGAAACCAACACACTTTTTTCACACGCGCACCTCTAGGGTAACCTCGCTCGTTGCCTCGGAAATACAATCATGTCCCTCGAATATGGGACGCTCTAGCAATGACCCTTTGATAAACAAAGATCGTAGTCCCTCGATGACCCTCGATGTTGCCTTCGATTAAAATGATCTCGTCCCTTACGAAAATTGCTAAAGCGTCTCACAAGTTGCCTTCAATGATTGTGAAATTGACCCGCGCCTGTCCCTTCACATCCCATGGTGGGGCATCTTACCAAACAAATGGTAAGATAGCACCATTAAAAGGAGGAAGAAAAGAATAACATAAGACCTTTCGAGTTGTGATCGGTGGGAAAAGAGAACTGACTGTTTTTGGAACACTGGTTCGCGTTTTGCGTTTGTTTTTGCAAAATGTCGCGGTAAGCAAGAGTCGCCACCGTCTTTTATTTTATTCAACAAGGAAAGGACAAAAGCATAGAAAAATTCCTTTTTCGAGATGTTTCTCGGGTTCGGAAGGTAGATTATAGAAAGGGAAGGTGTTAGAACCCTTTCTATCTGTGGTTATCCACGGGCTCTTAGGTACTTGCTCAAAGTGTTTTCAAAAGTTTGCTTTTCTTTGTGTTTGTGGGTTTGAAAAGAGTTTTTTGTTTGAAAGGAGTATAAGTGCGAAAAAGTTTTGTTTTGTTTTAAAAGGAGTAAGTACTTAAGAACCATCTACCTACTCGAAAAGGGGATTAAACTGTGCAAATGTACTTTAGACAATGCTAGCCCACTATTGATGAGTAGGTAGCACCGTCGTTGGAGTTTTTTAGGGTCAATTAAATTAAGGGGCGTGTGGTCACTAAAGCAATGTTAGGACGCCTTAGCGGTAACCCTAATGTCTTAGATCATTTTTCCGAGGCAACCGTTCTGAGGCAACTATGATCTTTGGACAAGAGGGCGACCTCTAAAACTTCCTATACTCAATGACCACGTTTGAAGGCAACCAAGTGAGGTGTACCCTAAGAGTGCGCATGTGCGAGTGTGTTGTTTTCAGTTTATTATCTTTGTACATGTCATGGGTGAGCTATGTTGATTTTAAGTTCATACATTGGATCTTGTCATGCACTCCCTATTATCAAACATCTAACAGTTTATATTTTTGGAAATTAAATTTGCGGAAATTAAATCTAAACTATTACAAGGCGTCGGGTATTTACATCGCCAAAAACAAACCCTTTAATTTAAATTGCGTAAAAGTAAAATAAAACGATAAATAATTAAAGTCCTAATTAAAAGCTATTACAATATTGGATAAAACGATGCGCGTGCGAGAAATTTAATCGGGCGAGTTTTTTAGGGTTTTGACCCTTTTTGAAAAGAAAGCATGTTTTTTGTTATTTTTTGAATTAAATGGAAATTAGATCTAAGTTAATAATTAAATAATTAATAAAAAAAGAGATATTTTTGGATTTTTTATATTTAAGGAAATAAAATAAATTTGGTCAAAATTATTAAAACCTAATATTCTACATTAATTTTAATTATTGCAAAAATATTAAAAGTTATATCTATTTAAAAAAAACTAAATTAATTAGGTTAATATTTATTTACAAAAAAATAAAATGGTGAATTTAATTTTAATAAATAATATAATATTTTTTGTGGTTTTGATTTTATTAAAAAAATGATTTAATTGGTTAATCAAACAATAAAAATAATTAGTAAATAAATAACAAAATAAATAAAAGAAAAGAATAACCAAGGGGTTTGGGCCAACTTTGGAGGGTGAGATCAGCAATTGTTGGCCCAATTCAAGCAAGCCCGGTTGACTTTTACCATTCCACGCACGTGCATTGACTGGGGAGTAGGGTGAGTATTCAATTCTGGCCATCAGATTTGGCCTGGAGGCCATCTGGCATTTGAGATCTGGAGGAGCATGATAGTCCACGCCCTTAGCTTTGCACTGAATCTCCTGGAACAAAATAATAATAAGCATTTGGGGGGACCTGGGATTCGAACCCAGGTCCCATAGGACTTTCCACTAACGCCTCCACCAACTGAGCTATAATGTTTTATTGTTAATGAAATAAGCACTGATTATTATATGTGATAAACAAGTAATATGCTGAAAAAATAAAAAAAATGGTGCGCTATTCAAACAAACCAATCCGGCCACGCCACGCCATCGTCCCTGGCGTTGGGACCGTGGCTAAAGGTTTTTCCACCTATACCAACGGACATCCATCCGTGGCTATATGCTGTGCCATCTCCAAGATCCACCATGAGTCACAAAAATGCAATCTAGAGGCATGGTTCTACCCGCCTCTTCATCCCGGTTCTAATCATGGTCCTTTTATTGGCCAATTCTTCCTGCAATGAAAACCCCTGAAAAAACCCTAGAAAAATCTACAATGGCATTTCGCGATATATAGCATAATAATGAAATTGGCTAATGCCAAAAGTTCACAAATGATGTGAGGAATCCAAATATGTCATCGTTTCTGAGAATGAATGCAAGAATAGAGCTTTAGGAATCCATGGACATGGCAGATTCAAGGGACACTTACAGGGCTTTTGGAGGAAGGAGAACGCGTGATTGTGATTGATTCTGCTTCAAAGAGGTGCAAGGAAGCGATTGGAATCCTTATTTGGTCCTGAAAGTGCCTCTAAGAACAAATTCGATCCCCCACTTTTTTGCAATTTTCTCAAGTTTTGTATTGTCCATTCTGCAGCCTTCTGGTCCTGTTTTTGTGTATGTCTAGCTTGTGTGAGTATAAGGGAAGCAATTAGGTCAAGAATTGGGCTTTGAATCCATGTGAATTGATGATTTGAGATTTGATATGATTCCTCCATTAAAGGCTTTCAAATTCTTTCCAAATTCAAGATTTTGTGCATGATATGGCTTGGTGTTGTACCCCAAAATTTTCCCTCTCATGTTTCCCATGATTTCCCCTACATGGTTGGCCACAAACCTTTGCCTAAAGAAAAGGAAAAGTTGTGAGTAATGTTTTTAAGTTTCCTTCGATTGGCATCTACAAAATTCCTTTCGATTGGCATCTCCCAAATGCTTTTCGATTGACATCTACCCAGCGCCATTCGATTGGCATGGACAAAGCACCTTTCGATTGGCCGGTTAACAAAGCCTTTCGATTGGAATTTTAATTAGTACCCTTCGATTGGTATCTGGACAAAGGTCCTTCGATTGGCCTGTTAACAAGGCCTTTCAATTAGCATATTAACAAGCACCTTTCGATCGGTATTGTAACAGTGTCTTTCGATTGGAATTTTAACAAGTACACTTTGATTGGTATATGGACAAATACCCTTCAATTGGCATTTCAAAAGGTCCTTGGACTGGAACTTCAGAGTGTCCTTCGACTGGAACTTCAGAGTTTCCCTTAATAAGAACATCAGAACGAAATGACCTTCGAATGGCATTTCAGTGCAAAGTTTCTCTTAATCTAAGATGATCTGATGAAGGAAGCTCTGAACACTTCGAATCAGAACTTAGACTCATCACAAGGCCAAGGGCTGGTCGAAGTTGTCTAAAAGGGAATGTTCTAAATAGATTCGAATTGGACTTTGAAGCTAGCAAAGAAGGAAGATTCGAAGGAATGAAGTAGGCTGGCATGACTAAGCAAAAACACATATCCTAACCTGTCCAGGTTCACCCAAAGTTCACAATGGCATGTGTCCCTTGCAAATATAGAAATAATTAAATGTTGATTGTGGACTCAATTATTTGAATTAAAGGCCAGATTCTTACCTTGTTTGCTCCCAACCCTACAAGAGCTAATTCGACCAGGGTGATCCTTTTCGAATCAAGCAATCGAAGCAGAGGGAGGCTCAATCGAAGGGGATATGCAATTGAAGCTGGAGTAATTCGATTTGGGACTTTGAAGCTATCAAAGAGAGCAAATTCGAAGGGAAGTGGATCTGAAGGGGCAGGTCAGCTTTTGATTTCCATCATATTGGAGGCCCAAACAACTCATGACAGGCTGGCAGTAACGCATGAAAATAGATTGGCACGTGATTGAATCAAATATAGCAAGTCTTTATGAAGAAATCAAATCAAATCTCTTCATCATAATGGACCAAGATTTGATACACAAATGTTGACCTAAATTCCTTTGTCTATATAAACCTCATGCTCACAAACAAAAAAGGCACGGGAAAGACACACAAAACTCTGCAGAAACGGAAAAACCCACGAAGACGGCCACACATACCTTGCCTCGCAAAAGCACCAGCCTGCCCCACGAAAGTCTAGACTCCATTGCAGGCACCTTCCGTCCAAATCCAGGTGCCTCCAGTGGTATAATGTTCAATCTCACTTAATCTTAAAATTACTCATAATTGCATATTCATAGTTTTTTTTGTTATTACTTGTGAGCGATTTAACAAAGCGTGTATAAGCTGCAGTGTTCATACGTTTGAACCCCCCATGGATAAAGTTTCTTTCAAAGCAGGTTACATTTGAAATCCATGATCTTGGCTGTGACAAATCGAAACCAACCCAGATCTGGGTTCAGGAATTGATTTCGAATGAGACGTTTCTCTATGTTGTTTAGTTCCGAATTGACTAATTTGCAGGGCCAAAAGATGGAGTCATGCCTTTTGAATGAGCAAGCAGCTCAGGGGTGAAAGGGAATTCGCTCAATCGAAGGGACTAGGATCCAATATCACAGGCCTTGTATTTTCAATTTCTAACAAAATTCCTTGCAGGTCCAACATCCCAGGTCCCCCAAAACTTTATGCAATTTTACTTCAGGTACTCAGGTGCAGCGCCCCAAAGTGTGGATCATCATACTTCCCATCTCATCAAATGCCAGGTGGCCCACTAGGCAGATTCAAGGATCCAGATTGCACGCCTACCATACACTCTGGTCAACAAGCGCATAGGCAATCTGAAAGGTCAAACAAGGCTGAAACGTTGATGGGCCTCAAAATTGCTGATCTTACCACCAAATCAGGCCCACACCCCCCTTTGGTTTATTCTTTTTTCCCATGTTTCTTTTATTTAATTTGTTTTATTATTTTTTGTTAATTAACCAACAAACTAACTTTTTTTATAAAATCAGAAAACACCAAAAAATAATATTTATTAATTTCATTATTTATTTTTGTAAATAAACCATTAACCAATTAATTTAGTTTTTTTTAATTAGGTTTAATCTTAACATATTTTGCATTAAATTAAAATTGATTTAGAATTAGGGTTTTGATATATTTTTATCTTTCTAATTTTATTTCCTTAATTAAAATAAAACTCAAAAAATATTTTCTTTTTAATTAATTAATTATTAGTTAGACTTAATTCTTAAATCCAAAATGACAAAAAAATATACTTTATTTAATGAAAAAAGGGTCAAAACCCTAGGACGTTCCGATTCAATTTTCTTGCGCGCATACTATTTTTGATCCATATAATTGTAATTGCTCCGAGGATGTAATAGCTTTAACTTAGGATTTTATTTACCGCTTTTATTTACTTTTTCGCATTTAATTTTAAGGGTTTGTTTTTGGCGATGTAAATACCCGACGCCTTGTAATAGCCTAGTTTTATTTTCCGCAATTTATTTTCCGCAACCATTAACTGCTAGATGTTTGAATAATAGGCTATGCATGACAAGATTAACCTTTAATTTAAAATCAACCGTAGCTCACCATAACATGTACAAAGATAATATAAACTGAAAAACAATACACTCGCACATGCCACTCTTAGGGTACGCCTCACTTGGTTGCCTCGAACGTGGTCATTGAGTATAAGATGTTTTAGAGGTCACCCTCTTGTCCAAAGATCATAAGTTGCCTCGAAACGGTTGCCTCAGAAAAATGATCTAATACATTAGGGTTACCGCTAAGGCGTCCTAACATTGCTTTAGTGACCACACGTCCCTTAATCGAATTGACCCGAAAACTCCAACGACGGTGCTACCTACTCCTCAATAGTGGGATAGCATTGTCTAAAGGACATTTGCACAGTTTAATTCCTTTTTGAGTAGGTAGAGGTTCTTAAGTACTTGCTCCTTTTAAAACAAAACAAAACTTTTCGCACTTACACTCTCTTCAAAACAAAAACTCTTTTCAAACCCACAAACACAAAGAAAAGCAAACTTTTGAAAACATAGTGAGCAAGTACCTAAGAGCCCGTGGATAACCATGGATAGAAAGGGTGTTAACACCTTCCCTTTCTATAATCTACCTCCCGAACCCGAGAAACATCTCAAAAAGGAATTTTTCTGTGCTTTTGTCCTTTCCTTGTTGGATAAAATAAAAGACGGTGGCGACTCTTGCTTACCGCGACATTTTGCGAAAACAAATGCAAACGCGAACCAGCATTCCAAAACAGTCAGTTCTATTCCCATCGATCACAGAACTGGCGACTCTGCTGGGGATTTTTATAAGTGAGGTGTACGTTAGGATTAGATCACTTGTGTTTTCAATTGTATGCTTTGTATGCTTTAAATTTTGTGGGCTTGTATCAGAGTTCTATAGATCCTAACCCGAATCTGGGGATACCCTTTAGGTAAGTAGCAATAAACTGTGAGGGATCTGTCCGGCATAGATCGACACAGATGAAGCAGTAGCTACGTTGGTGTGGCACCTTAGTTTGTTCCGATATCCCTTGTGTTAGAACGAGGAGAATATGGGTCTTCTAAGGAGTCATTAAGCACCAATTGACCTTAGGACCTTAAATTGACCAACTTGGCCATAGAAGAGTAGCAGTATGCTACACTCATTGAGACTAAACTCTCGCGATGATTCTGGCCGCAAGAAAAGGTTGCTAAACTGGAATTATGACCGATTGAGGGTAGTCAGTGATATTGAGATCCTCTAGAACCCGATTACTATTTTTTAGGACAGGTCTTAACCAACTGAAACTGAAAGAGGGTAATACCTAAACTCCATGCCAGCCTAAACTTAAGGCTGTTTGTGTGACTTGTGTACCTTCAAACTTGAACTACTTGCACATTCTTGTTATCTGACAACATGAGTTCCTTGCAGGTTTTGTTTACAGTCCTTATCCGATAATTTGGATTTATTGCAGGGTTTACTTACATCACTTCACACTTTTCCTTAAACGCATAACATACACATCATCACATCATGCCTTAACATTTCTTTAACCATTTCAAGGATCTCAAGGGTCTGTGATGCAGATTATGGTAAATCAAAAGTCTAGAAAGGGGCAAAGGGGATTTATTTTCCTCTAGCCAATGTCATCTAGAGATTAAAACGCGATAATTTGAGTCGGTGGCTATGACCCACTCGATATGGTGAGCTTGAATCTTGAAGAAGGACTCTTAACAAACGCGAAGTTTCTTCAATCAAATCCTAACAGTTTCTTGTTTACCCCGCGAGATCCTTGAAAACATTACATACATATATCATACATATCATTGCATTACAGGTACCATTACAGGTTTCTCATCTTCTTTGCTGTTTATTTCAGCAATCATCATGTCTACTGAACCTTCAATTGAGCAAGCTATCAAGGCCCTCCAGGCCCAGAATGCCCAATTTCAAGAGCTGTTCATGAATCTGGCTAAGGGTCAGCAGGACCTGAAGACCTTGATTCTAAAAGAGAAAAAGAAGAAGAAAAAGAGGACCATCCTGTTCAACACTGGACGCAGGTTTGGAAACGGGCTGCAGAATGAAGTTGACCTGACCACCTCATCTGGAGGGAAAGACAGTCCACAAGAAAGGAGGGCTCCTAGCTCTGAAGTCTCCGACAACGAGACGGACTATGATGAAGAACAATATCCTCTTGCTGAGGATAAGTACAAACAACTGGAAGACCGTTTGAGCGCTATGGAAATACAGAAGGTGCCCGGTCTGGACTTCGGAGATCTAGGTCTATCCTCTGGGGTGGTGATTCCCCATAAATTCAAGGCACATGCCTTTTCCAAGTACGACGGAGCTTCATGTCCAAAGCTACACCTCTGGTCATATGTGAGGAAGATTCAACCCTATACTGCTGATAGAAATCTCTGGGTTCATTTCTTTCAAGATAGTCTGTCAGGGACTCAACTTGAATGGTTCTGTCAACTGGAATGAGCTAACATCCGCAATTGGGAGGACCTTGCTGCTGCTTTTTACAAGCAATACCAGTATAATACCGACCTTGCTCCCACGCGTACTCAACTTCAAGGTATGTCTATGGGTACAGGAGAAGGCTTTAAGGACTACGTGCAAAAGTGGAGAGATCTTGCCGGAAGAGTCCAACCCCCTCTGTCTGGTAGGGAGTTTGTGGATATGTTTCTTGGGACTTTGTCTGGTCCCTATTTCAATCATTTGATCGGCAACTTGTCAATGGGTTTCACCGAACTGATTCTGACTGGAGAAAGAGTAGAAGCTGGGATCCTGAGTGGTAAGATCCAGAAAGATACCTCTTCGAGTACAGAGAAGAAGTCATTTGGTGGCAAGAGGGAAGCCAATACTATGCACGGCCAGAAGAGGCGTAGCCAGGCAGACTACCACCAATCCGTGGGGGCAGTGTTGATCTCTAATTCGGCATGCACACAACGACTACAACAACGAAATAATCAGCCAAAGGGGGAAAGACTTCAAAGGCAGTTCACCCAAATCAACATGCCATTGTCACAAGCATTGCAGCACATGTTGAAGATGAATCTGATTACGGTGATAAACCCTCATCCGAACCCTAAGACTTCTTCTCCTAACTACAACCCAGATGCGAGGTGTGCTTATCATTCCGGTATCCCGGGGTACGATACTAACGATTGTTGGGCGCTGAAATACAAGATTCAGAATATGATTGACGCTAAGGAGATCGAATTCGACCCTCCTGAGACTCCCAATGTGATCACTGCTCCCGTGCCAAAATATGGCTAGGATTGAAAGCACTTTTGTTCATTTGAATTCTGAAGTTGTATTTTTCTTTGCTTATTCAAACAATTATTGTCATGTCAAACTTTTTTATTTCATTAATGCATTACACGTGTCTGTTTTGAATTAATTGTTTTCACTATATTCAAATTGCTTTCATTTTTGTGATGTTCAATTCTCGATTAAAAAATTCTAAACTTTTGAGGGAGGATGACGAAAATGATATCAAAATCTCTACAGTATGCTTTTGAACAGACCCTGCTGACGAGGTACAGGCATTGTTTCAAATCCTAAACAGTGGAGTTATAAGGAAGATAATCCCTAGTCAACCCCTTTGAGCCAAAGAAGTTGGAGTTTTTCTTTTCACAAATTAAAACCCTTAATTATAACCTGGGGCAGGGTAGTCTTCTCAGTTGATCCAGGTGCACAATGAATGGCATCAAAGAAGTCCTTTCGTAACAAAAGACGGTGTTGGTTCCGTATAATCGTAAGGACAGGCAGTCATTATTTCTCAAAAATAAAAGCCCAATAAGTCAAAACCTATGAAGGAGACTTACAAAACTGGGGCATCCCGCTGACTGTAATCACAAAGGAAACAATTCAGGCAAAAGACAGGGATTATAAAATCAAAAAGAGGTCCTAAAAACTCTCAACAAAATGACTTCCTGTTCAAAATAAATTGTCAGTATCCGAACCATCACTGGTATGTCAGAGCAAAGACTCAAACGGGATCTAAATGCACAATTAGCTGAGTTTAGGATCGAAGAACATCACGAAGAACGGGTGGGTATAAATAAAATTTGAGCCTTTATCCTTTGTTTCTTAAACCGTGAACCAGGCCACGTTATAACCCTTAAAAGTCCTAGCTGAAGCATGGGTTAGTTCGAAAGCATACTGTTACAAAAGGTATCCTGACTCCTGTAGGGCTTGCTGTAAATCCTGAGTTGACATCACATTTTACAAAATTTTCCTATCTTACTGAAAAAATGCATTTTCAAAAACTTCAAAACAGACATAAGCTTTGCATTCTTAAAATAGCATTGTTTGCATATGACTATTTGTTCAACAGCAGAGAAATTCGCACGACGAATATCTAGTGAACAAAAACCTTTTCAATAAAAAGGGTCACCTCAAGTGGAAAAAACACTTCCAACCAAGGGGCACGGCATGAGCATTGTCTATCATCTGGGGCAGTCAAGTCAAGATTCAAGGAGTCTCTCAAAGATGCCAAATAGCCAGGGGCAGATCTCCATCTGAATCACTTGGGGCATTAGACATGGATTCCCGCAACGAATCTTGCATGATCAAACAAACATCTTCTGGTAGTATGGCAACACGACACTAGCAACAGTGACAACTCCCTACGCTCTAAAAGTGTGGACATGGACAGAAAATACTGCGCATGAACAAAGACCCGCTAGGTTGACACACCTAGGCAAAAATAAGGGCATCCCGGCAAACCAAAAAGGTTCGGGCAAAATTAGGGATAAAAAAAAAAGATTTGTACACCTGGCAAGTCGAAAACCTGAAAAGGCGGCTTGGGCAAGAAAGGGTATCCCGATGGACTGAAAATATGAAAAGGCAGTCCATGCAAAAGTTAGGGATTAAAGCGTACAACTATGTCCCGTCATCTCGTCACTTGCCTACCAGAAGAAGATTTGTCATTTCAATCGACAATTACCAAGCACCTCATAGGTTGGAATAATACTAGATCCACAAGGCCTCCGTAGGCACCTTCTCCCGCAGATACAGGGGCAGAAAAGTCTCGATGCAAAGTCATCGTCATATCCTCATTCCGCGTCCCAGTAACATCTACACTCCCCACAGAGTAAGAAAAGGACAGTGGTGTTAATTCTCCACAGCGGAGGCTCGTAACCACGAATGGGTCGGTAAGATTCTCCCCAAGCCGAGTTTATCTATCACCGACACTGGAAGATTATCCCCAGTGGAGTCTGGAAGATTATCCCCAGTAGAGTCTAAAAGATTATCGCCAGTGAAGTCGCAATTGGAAAATCATCCCCAGCGGAGTTCATTCCTTTCACAAACAGAAACTCAATTCCCAACAGAGTTTCATGATCACCAAGCAACGGTAACTCATCCCCAACTGAGTTTATTTCTACAAATCAACTGGTCCTCTAGTAGGGTATCTCTTCTCCCCACAGAGCATTGCCTCATCAGTTTATTCCCCAACGGAGTTATCCTATCCTGCAGGTTTATTCTCACAATCATCTTCATTCACTATCCCCGACAGAAATGAAGAATTCAACTCTTTTTCTCCAGCAGCTATCCGGGATTTATTTTCCCCAGCTAAAAACATCACATCTTTATACATCATGACATGCATACGCATCATACAACACAAATCTCATTTATTTTGAGAACATCACTGCCTGATGCATATCATGCATTACATACAGCTAACCTTTACCTTTCAGGAAATATACAATCAGATTCTCACAAAATTTAAGCTATGAAGCCTTACCTAGGTTTCTTCCCGGTTCAGATGCAGTTTTACCTAGACTCATCCTGAAGCAACCTTACCTAGGTTTCTTCCCGATTCAGATGCAGTTTTACCTAAACTCCTCATGAAGCAGCCTTACCTAGGTTTCTTCCCGGTTCAGATGCAGTTTTACCTAAACTCCTCATGAAGCAGCCTTACCTAGGTTTCTTCCCAGTTCAGATGCAGTTTTACCTAAACTCCTCATGAAGCAGCCTTACCTAGGTTTCTTCCCGGTTCAGATGCAGTTTTACCTAAACTCCTCATGAAGCAGCCTTACCTAGGTTTCTTCCCAGTTCAGATGTAGTTTTACCTAGACTCATCCTGGAGCAACCTTACCTAGGTTCCTTCTCTTCCCTGATGTAGTTTCACCTAGACTCATCCTGGAGCAACCTTACCTAGGTTCCTTCTCTTTCCCGATGTAGTTTCACCTAGACTCATCCTGGAGCAACCTTACATAGGTTCCTTCTCTTTCCCGATGTAGTTTCACCTAGACTCATCCTGGAGAAACCTTACCTAGGTTCCTTCTCTTTCCTGATGAAGTTTCACCTAAACTCATCCTGGAGCAACCTTACCTAGGTTCCTTATCAGTTCAGATGTAGTTTTACCTAGACTCATCCTGGAGAAACCTTACCTAGGTTCCTTCTCTTTTCCGATGTAGTTTTACCCAAACTCCTCACAAAGCAACCTTACCCAGGTTCCTTCTCGGTTCAGATATAGTTTTACACAAACTCCTCACAAAGCAACCTTACCCAGGTTCCTTCTCGGTTCAGATGTAGTTTTACCCAAACTCCTCACAAAGCAACCTTACCCAGGTTCCTTCTCGGTTCAGATGTAGTTTTATCCAAACTCCTCACGAAGCAACCTTACCCAGTTTCCTTCTCATAACCTTACCATCCAGGTCTCTTTTATCTTATCTCCAGACAGCAGTCCATAATACTGTAAGACCTGGACCTGATCAAACACGATCGGTTTCACCTTTCCCTAGTAGGTCGCGATGCAGCCTATACACAGACCAGATATGCAGTTCACCTCCGGAGTTAATTCCTCAGTAGAGTAACGGACAACTGAAGCTCCTAAAAATCTATTTCTCTCAAGACAGATACCAACATTCCTTAATAAATTCCTCCTCAACGACAGGAGCAGGGACTCTCGTCAAAGGAATATCTCAAGAAATCCACATTCTCTAGATGACATCTTTAAGCCCATCTCAAACAATTCTCCACCACATCCAGGATGGCATATTTAAGCCCATCTCAGACAATTCTCCACCACATCCAGGATGGCATCTTTAAGCCCATCTCCGACAAATCTTCTATCTCCAGGATGGCATCTTTAAGCCCATTCCCGACATCACAATGCTGATACTACACCATGCGAGTGCAAATTTCTGGGCACTCTAGTGTTCAATCATCTTCCACCTTCGGATCACGAAAGGCACGCAAGCCAATCTATATCCTCATGTTTAAGAAAATTGAACAGGGGCAACTATTGTACCCCAACATTTCCCTCTCATGTTTCCCATGATTTTCCCCTACATGGTTGGCCACAAACCTTTGCCTAAAGAAAAGGAAAAGATATGAGTAATGTTTTTAAGTTTCCTTCGATTGGCATATACAAAATTCCTTTCGATTGGCATCTCCCAAAAGCTTTTCGATTGACATCTACCCAGCGCCCTTCGATTGGCATGGACAAAGCACCTTTCGATTGGCCGGTTAACAAAGCCTTTCGATTGGAATTTTAATTAGTACCCTTCGATTGGTATTTGGACAAAGGTCCTTCGATTGGCCTGTTAACAAGGCCTTTCGATTAGCATATTAACAAGCACCTTTCAATCGGTATTGTAACAGTGTCTTTCGATTGGAATTTTAATAAGTACCCTTTGATTGGTATATGGACAAATACCCTTCAATTGGCATTTCAAAAGGTCCTTGGACTGGAACTTCAGAGTGTCCTTCGACTGGAACTTCAGAGTTTCCCTTAATAAGAACATCAGAACGAAATGACCTTCGAATGGCATTTCAGTGCAAAGTTTCTCTTAATCTAAGATGATCTGATGAAGGAAGCTCTGAACACTTCGAATCAGAACTTAGACTCATCACAAGGCCAAGGGCTGGTCGAAGTTGTCTAAAAGGGAATGTTCTAAATAGATTCGAATTGGACTTTGAAGCTAGCAAAGAAGGAAGATTCGAAGGAATGAAGTAGGCTGGCATGACTAAGCAAAAACACATATCCTAACCTGTCCAGGTTCACCCAAAGTTCACAATGGCATGTGTCCCTTGCAAATATAGAAATAATTAAATGTTGATTATGGACTCAATTATTTGAATTAAAGGCCAGATTCTTACCTTGTTTGCTCCCAACCCTACAAGAGCTAATTCGACCAGGGTGATCCTTTTCGAATCAAGCAATCGAAGCAGAGGGAGGCTCAATCGAAGGGGCTATGCAATTGAAGCTGGAGTAATTTGATTTGGGACTTTGAAGCTATCAAAGAGAGCAAATTCGAAGGGAAGTGGATCTGAAGGGGCAAGTCAGCTTTTGATTTCCATCATATTGGAGGCCCAAACAACTCATGACAGGCTGGCAGTAACGCATGAAAATAGATTGGCACGTGATTGAATCAAATATAGCAAGTCTTTATGAAGAAATCAAATCAAATCTCTTTATCATAATGGACCAAGATTTGATACACAAATGTTGACCTAAATTCCTTTGTCTATATAAACCTCATGCTCACAAAAAAAAAGGCACGGGAAAGACACACAAAACTCTGCAGAAACGGAAAAACCCACGAAGACGGCCACACATACCTTGCCTCGCAAAAGCACCAGCCTGCCCCACGAAAGTCTAGACTCCATTGCAGGCACCTTTCGTCCAAATCCAGGTGCCTCCAGTGGTATAATGTTCAATCTCACTTAATCTTAAAATTACTCATAATTGCATATTCATAGTTTTTTTTGTTATTACTTGTGAGCGATTTAACAAAGCGTGTATAAGCTGCAGTGTTCATACGTTTGAACCCCCCATGGATAAAGTTTCTTTCAAAGCAGGTTACATTTGAAATCCATGATCTTGGCTGTGACAAATAGAAACCAACCCAGATCTGGGTTCAGGAATTGATTTCGAATGAGACGTTTCTCTATGTTGTTTAGTTCCGAATTGACTAATTTGCAGGGCCAAAAGATGGAGTCATGCCTTTTGAATGAGCAATCAGCTCAGGGGTGAAAGGGAATTCGCTCAATCGAAGGGACTAGGATCCAATATCACAGGCCTTGTATTTTCAATTTCTAACAAACTTCCTTGCAGGTCCAACATCCCAGGTCCCCCAAAACTTTATGCAATTTTACTTCAGGTACTCAGGTGCAGCGCCCCAAAGTGTGGATCATCATACTTCCCATCTCATCAAATGCCAGGTGGCCCACTAGGCAGATTCAAGGATCCAGATTGCACACCTACCATACACTCTGGTCAACAAGCGCATAGGCAATCTGAAAGGTCAAACAAGGCTGAAACGTTGATGGGCCTCAAAATTGCTGATCTTACCACCAAATCAGGCCCACACCCCCCTTTGGTTTATTCTTTTTTCCCATGTTTCTTTTATTTAATTTGTTTTATTATTTTTTGTTAATTAACCAACAAACTAACTTTTTTTATAAAATCAGAAAACACCAAAAAATAATATTTATTAATTTCATTATTTATTTTTGTAAATAAACCATTAACCAATTAATTTAGTTTTTTTTAATTAGGTTTAATCTTAACATATTTTGCATTAAATTAAAATTGATTTAGAATTAGGGTTTTGATATATTTTTATCTTTCTAATTTTATTTCCTTAATTAAAATAAAACTCAAAAAATATTTTCTTTTTAATTAATTAATTATTAGTTAGACTTAATTCTTAAATCCAAAATGACAAAAAAATATACTTTATTTAATGAAAAAAGGGTCAAAACCCTAGGACGTTCCGATTCAATTTTCTCGCGCGCATACTATTTTTGATCCATATAATTGTAATTGCTCCGAGGATGTAATAGCTTTAACTTAGGATTTTATTTACCGCTTTTATTTACTTTTTCGCATTTAATTTTAAGGGTTTGTTTTTGGCGATGTAAATATCCGACGCCTTGTAATAGCCTAGTTTTATTTTCCGCAATTTATTTTCCGTAACCATTAACTGCTAGATGTTTGAATAATAGGCTATGCCTAACAAGATTAACCTTTAATTTAAAATCAACCGTAGCTCACCATAACATGTACAAAGATAATATAAACTGAAAAACAATACACTCGCACATGCCACTCTTAGGGTACGCCTCACTTGGTTGCCTCGAACGTGGTTATTGAGTATAGGATGTTTTAGAGGTCGCCCTCTTGTCCAAAGATCATAAGTTGCCTCGAAACGGTTGCCTCAGAAAAATGATCTAAGACATTAGGGTTACCGCTAAGGCATCCTAACATTGCTTTAGTGACCACACGTCCCTTAATCGAATTGACCCGAAAACTCCAACGACAGTGCTACCTACTCCTCAATAGTGGGATAGCATTGTCTAAAGGAAATTTGCACAGTTTAATTCCTTTTTGAGTAGGTAGAGGTTCTTAAGTACTTGCTCCTTTTAAAACAAAACAAAACTTTTCACACTTACACTCTCTTCAAAACAAAAACTCTTTTCAAACCCACAAACACAAAGAAAAGCAAACTTTTGAAAACATAGTGAGCAAGTACCTAAGAGCCCGTGGATAACCACGGATAGAAAGGGTGCTAACACCTTCCCTTTCTATAATCTACCTCCCGAACCCGAGAAACATCTCAAAAAGGATTTTTTTTGTGATTTTGTCCTTTCCTTGTTGGATAAAATAAAAGACGGTGGCGACTCTTGCTTACCGCGACATTTTGCAAAAACAAACGCAAACGCGAACCAGCATTCCAAAACAGTTAGTTCTATTCCCACCGATCACACTTGGCACGAATTTGATTGTGTTCATCATGATAATTGAAAGTTGTATCAATCAAAAAGATCACAAGTTATTAACATTTAGATTTTATTTTGATTTAAATTGATTAAAAATGAATTAAATCAATAAAAATCAAATAAAATGGAAAAATTAACAAATTGGCACAAGACTGAAGATATGACACGTGTGTGGTGTGACAAGATCAAATCAAGTGGAAAATAATGGGCCCTTTTGTCAAAAATTGGAGTTTTGAGGATAGTTGACTTTTGGCAATTATGGAAAAATGCCCAACTTCAATAATGTATAACTTCTTCAATTTTGAACTTTTGGAGGTGTTCTTGGACTTCTTAGAAACCTTGAGATGTCCTCTAACCAAATATTTTGGTATCATCTCATTTTTATATTCCATGATAAAGTTATAAGCTTTTTAAAAAAAGGTGTTTTTGTTGACTTTCAAAAATGACTTATAATGTCCAAATTTGTAACTTCTTGTGAGTGCATTGCTTGATCTTGGGGTGTGAAGATGGATTGTAGGAAATTGCATCCTCTTAAAAATGAGCTTTAAATGGGTCACTTCTCACAAAGTATGAGAACGTTATGCTTGGTCAAAGTTGAGTTGACTTTTCCTACAAAACCCTAATTTAGCAACTTTTGAATCTTGATGAAACTTGAGAAATCCTTGATGAATCATGATCAACCCTTGATCAAATGATGAATTATCCTTCAAAATGAGAATGTTGACAAAAAATCTTGAGGTTTGACTATTTGTAGGTCATAGTTGAATTTTGCCCTAGCACAGTCGATTTTTGGACCTCTTGAGCAATTGATTGACCAAACTTTCTCTACAAGGCTTGAAATTTGACATAGATGACCTTGAGAACATATTAGGACATTGGGGAGAATTTTAGGCCATTTTGGATGTAAGGACCTTGATGCAACACAAAACCCTAATTTTGAATTGACTGCCTTAGGAGGTGATTTGACTGTCCAACTCTTGAGCTAACTTGAGTTACTTGGAGATTATTCTTGACATGTCTTGAGAAATATGGGAGGGAAAATTTTGGGGTACAACAGTTGCCCCTGTTCAATTTTCTTAAACCTGAGGATATAGATTGGCTTTCGAGCCTTTCGTGATCCGAAGGTGGAAGATAATTGAACACTAGAGTGCCCAGAAATTTGCACTCGCATGGTGTAGTATCAGCATTGTGATGTAGGGAATGGGCTTACAGATGCCATTTGGAGATTGTTGGTAGGAGGATGGGCTTACATATGCCATCTGTAGGAGTGTCGATCGCATAAGAGATTCCTTAGCGAGAACTTACATACTTGTGGTTTGTAGAAGATTCCGCTGGGGAAGTCTAACTTTTGTTGAGATTTAGGAACTTGCCTGTACTTCAACTGAGATAATGCCTCGGCTGAGTCTTAAGAACCTGTCCATAATTCAATTGGGGGGAAACATCTTCATCAAGATCTAGGAACTGTCTAGTATTCAACGTAGTATACCATTGAGATTGTAGAACTCGTCCACACTTTGACGGAGGAAAACATCAAGATCGAGGAACTGACTAGTGTTCAACGTAGTATACCGTTGAGGTTATAGCACTCGTCCATACTATGACGTAGGGAAACATCTTCATCAAGATCTAGGAACTATCTGGTCTTCAATGTAGTATACCGTTGAAATTAGAGAACTCGTCCACACTATGACGGAGGAAAACATCAAGATCTAGGAACTGACTAGTGCTCATCGTAGTATACCGTTGAGGTTATAGCACTCGTCCACACTATGACTTAGGGAAACATCTTCATCAAGATCTAGGAACTGTCTGGTCTTCAACGTAGTATACCGTTGAAATTAGAGAACTCGTCCACACTATGACAGAGGAAAACATCAAGATCTAAGAACTGACTAGTGCTCAACGTAGTATACCATTGAGGTTATAGCACTCGTCCACACTATGACGTAGGGAAACATCTTCATCAAGATCTAGGAAATGTCTGGTCTTCAACGTAGTATACCGTTGAGATTATAGAACTCGTCCACACTATGACAGAGGAAAACATCAAGATCTAGGAACTGACTAGTGCTCAACATAGTATACCGTTGAGGTTATAGCACTCGTCCACACTATGACGTAGGGAAACATCTTCATCAAGATCTAGGAACTGTCTGGTCTTCAACGTAGTATACCGTTGAAATTACAGAACTCGTCCACACTATGACGGAGGAAAACATCAAGATCTAGGAACTGACTAGTGCTCAACATAGTATACCGTTGAGGTTATAGCACTCGTCCACGCTATGACGTAGGGAAACATCTTCATCAAGATCTAGGAACTGTCTAGTCTTCAACGTAGTATACCGTTGAGATTACAGAACTCGTCCACACTATTACGGAGGAAAACATCAAGATCTAGGAACTGACTAGTGCTCAACATAGTATACCGTTAAGGTTATAGCACTCGTCCACACTATGACGTAGGGAAACATCTTCATCAAGATCTAGGAACTGTCTGGTCTTCAACGTAGTATACCGTTGAAATTACAGAACTCGTGCACACTATGACAGAGGAAAACATCAAGATCTAGGAATTGACTAGTGCTCAACGTAGTATACCGTTGAGGTTATAGCACTCGTCCACACTTTGACATAGGGAAACTGTCGAGATTGAGAACCTTATCTGAAATTCAACCGAGGATAATTCAATTGAGATTTAAGAACCGGTCAGGTCTTCGACGTAACTGAGAACTTTAACTGTATCTTCCCTGAAAGGTAAAGGTCAGTCATATGCAATGCATGATATGGATCAGGAAATGATGTTCTCAAAATAAATGAGATTGCATTCGTATGATGCGTATATGCATGTATCATGATGTATGGGAATATAATGTTTGAGTTGGGGAAAATAAATCCTGGAGCTGCTGGAGAATAGAGTTGAGTTCTTCGTTTCCGCTGGGGATGATGAACGAAGATGATTGTGAGAATAAACCTACAGGAGAAAAGAACTCCATTGGGGAATAAACTGATGAAGAGATTACTCCGAGGGGAATTACTCTGTGGGGGAGAGATATTCTGCGGAGGATTTTAACGATAAACTCCGCTGGGGATTCCGCTGATAAACTCCACTGGGGATGGATTACCGTTGCTGGTGATATTGAATCTGTTGAGGATTGAACTCCTGTTTGGGGAAGGAAAGAACTCCGCTGGGGATGATCTTTCAGTTGCAACTTGCTGGGGATAACCCTGTTAGGCTTTTGTGGGGATAATCCTCCGAATTCTGCTGGGAATAATCCTTTGCACTTGGCTGGGGAGATTTATTTTGGTACTCCGCTGGGGATTAACTTCCAGGGTCTACTGGGGATGATGCTTCAACTCCGTTGGGATAACTTTTTTAGACCGTGCTGGGGAAATATTGACTCCACTGGGGGTATCTTGTATGTTGCCGGGGAACATTCTTATACTCCGTGGAGGAATTTTAAGACTGTCGTGGATACTCTTATACTTTGCTGGTGAATATTCTTGTACTCCACTGGGGAATATTAGGATCTTCTGGGGATACCAAGCCTTTTTAGGGCTGATGGAACACCAATTCTGCTTGGGGAGAGCATTGCTGATTCATTCATAGTTGCAAGTCTCAGCTGGGAGAGAGCTTCCATTACTGTCTTACTCTGCGGGGAGTGAAGGTATCTTAACCATATTCTTCACCTGAATCTACTTTTGTACCTGATGGACAATGAAACTATACAGCTTTGGACAATTCTTATTGCCCCTGTTTCTGCGGGAGAAGGTGGCTGCGGAGGCCTTGTGGATCGAGTATTATCCCAACCTATGAGGTGCTTGGTATCTTTCGATTGAAATTACAAGTCTTCTTTTGGTAGGCAAGTGACGAGATACCGGGACATAGTCGTACGCTTTGATCCCTATTTTTTTCCTGGACCTCCCTTTCGGGTTTTCAGTCCATCGAGATACCCTTTTTTGCCCAAGCCGCCTTTTCAGGTTTTCGACTTGCCGGGTGTACAAATTTTTTCATTTTCATCCCTTATTTTGCCCGAACCCTTTTGGTTCACCGAGAAACCCTTATTTTTGCCTAGGCCAGTCAACCTAGCGGGTCTTGGATTATGCGTAGTACTTTTTGACTATGTCCATGCTCTCAGGATGTAGGGAGGCGTCACTGTCAGTAGTGTTGTGTTTCCATACTACCAGAAGATCTTCGTTTGATCATGCAAGATTCGTTGCTGGAATTCATGTCCAATGCCCCAATTGATTCAGATGGAGATTTGCCCCTGGCTATTTGGCATTTTTAAGAGATTCCTTGAATCTTGACTTGACTGCCCCAGATGATGGACAATGATCATGCCATGCCCCTTGATTAGAAGTGTTTTTTCCACTTGAGGTGATCCTTTTATTGAGAAGGTTTTTTTGTTCATTAGATATTCGTCGCGCGAATTTCTCTGCTGTTTGAACAAATAGTCATATGAAAACAATGTTATTTTAAGAATGCAAAGCTTATTTCTGTTTTTTTTTTTGAAATTTTTGAAAATGCATTTTTCGAGTAAAACGGGCAATTTTTTTTATAAAATGTGATGTCAACTCAGGATTTACAGCAAGCCTACAGGAGTCAGGATACCTTTTGTAACGGTATGCTTTCGAACTAACCCATGCTTCAGCTAGGACTTTTAAGGGTTATAACGTGGCCTGGTTCACGGTTTAAGAAATAAAGGATAAAGGCTCAAATTTTATTTGTACCCACCCGTTCTTCGTGATGTTCTTCGATCCTAAACTCAGCTAATCATGCATTAGATCTTGTTTGAGTCTTTTCTCTGATATACCAGTGATGGTTCGGATACTGACAAATTATTTTTGGACAGGCAGTCATTTTGCTGAGAGTTTGCAGGATCTCTTTGTTTTTTGTTTTTATTATCCCTGTTTTTTGCCTGAACTATTTCTTTTTGTGATTACAGTCAGCGGGATGCCCCGGTTTTTCTTAAGTCTCCTTCACAGGTTTTGACTTAATGGGCTTTTATTTCTAGGAGATAACGACTGCCTGTCCTGACGATTATAAGGAACCATCATCGTCTCTTGTTTTGGAAGGACGTCTTTGATGCCATTCATTGTGCATCCGAATTAACTGAGAAAACTACCCTGCCCCGGGTTGTGACTAAGGGTTTTAATTTGTGAAAAGAAAAACTCCAACTTCTTTGGCTCAAAGGGGTTGATTAGGGATTATCTTCCTTATAACTCCACTGTTTAGGATTTGAAACAATGCATGTACCTCGTCAGCGGGGTCCGTTCAAAAGCATACTGTAGAGAGTTTGATATCATTTTCGTCATCCTCCCTCTAAAGGCTTAGAATTTTTTTTTAATCGAGAGTTGATCATCACAAAAAAAAATGAAAGCAATTTGAATATAGTGAAATACGAATGGATTGATTCAAAACAGACATATGCAATGCATTGGTAAAGTAATAAAGTTTGACATGAATAAATGTTCGAACTGTCAAAAGAAAATTACAGCTTGAAAATTCTAATGAGTAAAAGCCTCTCAGTTCAAACTAGTCATTTCAGGTGGAGAACCCTCAGCGGAAGATTTTCATCTCGCCATTCGGCATGAATTCCAGCACTCTTCTGTCAATCAAGTCTTGGATCTTGTTTTTCAAAGCCCAACAGTCGTCGGTGTCATATCCAGGACTATAGGAGTGGTATACACAAAATGCATCGGGGTGATAGCCAGGAGCAGAGGTATTGGGATTCCGGAGAGGATCCTTTAAAGGAATCAGATTGACCTCCAACAAGCGTTTCAGTATTAGAGATGATGGTATATCAGTCTCATAGAAATGTCTTCCAGATGTATTTTGCTTACGCCGATTACCCCGTTGACGTTGGCGAGGTTGTTGCTGGGCTTGTGACCCTGAACCAAGCTGGGGAGCTTTTCCCTTGTCTTCTTGTCTCAAAGGAGGTTGAATGATGACTTGATCTTCAACTCTAGTTCTTTTCCCCACTTGGTTATTTTGAAGTAGTTTGTTGACGAGGACCCTAAGCTCTTCTTGTCTTTGAGCCAGGTCTTGAATGAGAGCCATCTGGCCCACCAGCTGTCCCATCATCTGGATCTTCATTATTGCCAACTCAATTTGTAGCCCTTCTAACTGATCATTCCTGATGCCGCCTGGATTCCCTGGGATTAAGCCCCTTGTGAGGAGAGCTTTTATTTCTTCCTGACCCTGGGATAGGTTCAAGAACATTTCTTGAAGTTGAGCATTTTGAGCCTGGATATCTTCGACAGTTCTCTCTAGGGTCATCTCTACTGAAATAAACAGTAGGAGAATAAGGAAACCTGAAAGGGAAAACTTGTCATGATGTGGATGCATGTTATGTGGATGCATGTTTTCAAGAATCTCTCGGGGTAAACAAGAAACTTGTTAGAATTTGAATTTTGCAGCTTTGATTGAAGAAACTTCATGTTGTTGAGAGTCCTTCAAGAGTCAAGCTCACCATATCGAGTGGGTCATAGCCCCTGACTCAAATTATCGTGTTTTGATTTCTAGACAACCTTGGCTAGAGGAAAATAAATCCCTTTGCCCCTTGCTAGATCTTTGATTTACCATAACCTGCATCACAGACCCTTGAGATCCTTGAATTGGTTAAGGAAATGTTAAGGCATAATGTTATGATGTGTATGTTATGCGTTTAAGAAAAAGTGTGAGGTGATGTAAGTAAAGCCTGCAATAAATCCAAATTATTGGATAAGGACTGTAAACAAAAACCTGCAAAGAATTCATGTTGTCAGATAACAAGAAAGTGCAAGTAGTTCAAGTTTTGAAGGCACACAAGTCACACAATAGCCCTTAAATTTCAGGCCGACATGGAGTTTAGGTATTACCCTCTTTCAGTTTAGTTGGTTCAAACCTGTCCTAAAAATAGTAACCGGGTTCTAGAGGATCTCAATTACATTGACTACCCTCAATCAGTCATAATTCTAGTTTAGCAACCTTTTCTTGCGGCCGGAATCATCGCGAGAGTTTAGTCTCAATGAGTGTAGCATACTGCTACTGTTCTATGGCCAAGTTGGTCAATTTAAGGTTCTAAGGCCAGTTGGTGCTTAATGACCCCTTAGAAGACCCATATTCTCCTCCTTCCAACACAAGGGATATCAGTACAGACTAAAGTGCCACACCAACGTAGCTACTGCTTCAACCGTGTCGGTCTACGCCGGACAGTTCCCTCACAGTTTATTGCTACTTACCTAATGGGTATCCCCAGATCCGGGTTAGGATCTATAGAACTCCGATACAAGCCCATAAATATAAATCATACAAAGCATACAATTGAAAACACAATGATCTAATCCTAAGGTACACCTCACTTATAAGAATGTTCCCCAGCAGAGTCGCCAGTTCTGTGATCGGTGGGAAAAGAGAACTGACTGTTATTGGAATGTTGGTTCGTGTCTTACGTTTGTTTTTGCAAAATGTCGCGGTAAGCAAGAGTCGCCACCGTCTTTTATTTTATCCAATAAGGAAAGGACAAAAGCATAGAAAAATTCCTTTTTCGAGATGTTTCTCGGGTTCGGGAGGTAGATTATAGAAAGGGAATGTGTTAGCACCCTTTCTATCCATGGTTATCCATGGGCTCTTAGGTACTTGCTCAAAGTGTTTTCAAAAGTTTGCTTTTCTTTGTGTTTGTGGGTTTGAAAAGAGTTTTTTGTTTGAAAGGAGTATAAGTGCGAAAAAGTTTTGTTTTGTTTTAAAAGGAGCAAGTACTTAAGAACCATCTACCTACTCGAAAAGGGAATTAAACTGTGCAAATGTCCTTTAGACAATGCTAGCCCACTATTGATGAGTAGGTAGCACCGTCGTTGGAGTTTTTTAGGGTCAATTCGATTAAGGGGCGTGTGGTCACTAAAGCAATGTTAGGACGCCTTAGCGGTAAACCTAATGTCTTAGATCATTTTTCCGAGGCAACCGTTCTGAGGCAACTATGATCTTTGGACAAGAGGGCGACCTCTAAAACTTCCTATACTCAATGACCATGTTTGAAGGCAACCAAGTGAGGTGTACCCTAAGAGTGCGCATGTGCGAGTGTGTTGTTTTTGGTTTATTATCTTTGTACATGTCATGGGTGAGCTATGTTGATTTTAAGTTCATACATTGGATCTTGTCATGCATTCCCTATTATTAAACATCTAACAGTTTATAGTTATGGAAATTAAATTTGCGGAAATTAAATCTAAACTATTACAAGGCGTCGGGTATTTACATCGCCAAAAACAAACCCTTTAATTTAAATTGCGTAAAAGTAAAATAAAACGATAAATAATTTAAGTCCTAATTAAAAGCTATTACATACCGGAAGCAATTACAATATTGGATAAAACGATATGCGTGCGAGAAATTTAATCGGACGAGTTTTTTAGGGTTTTGACCCTTTTTGAAAAGAAAGCATGTTTTTTGTTATTTTTTGAATTAAATGGAAATTAGATCTAAGTTAATAATTAAGTAATTAATAAAAAAAAGAGATATTTTTGGATTTTTTATATTTAAGGAAATAAAATAAATTTGGTCAAAATTATTAAAACCTAATATTCTACATTAATTTTAATTATTGCAAAAATATTAAAAGTTATATCTATTTAAAAAAAACTAAATTAATTAGGTTAATATTTATTTACAAAAAAATAAAATGGTGAATTTAATTTTAATAAATAATATAATATTTTTTGTGGTTTTTATTTTATTAAAAAAATGATTTAATTGGTTAATCAAACAATAAAAATAATTAGTAAATAAATAACAAAATAAATAAAAGAAAAGAATAACCAAGGGGTTTGGGCCAACTTTGGAGGGTGAGATCAGCAATTGTTGGCCTAATTCAAGCAAGCCCGGTTGACTTTTACCATTCCACGCACGTGCATTGACTGGGGAGTAAGGTGAGTATTCAATTCTAGCCATCAGATTTGGCCTGGAGGCCATCTGGCATTTGAGATCTGGAGGAGCATGATAGTCCACGCCCTTAGCTTTGCACTGAATCTCCTGGAACAAAATAATAATAAGCGTTTGGGGGGACCTGGGATTCGAACCCATGTCCCATAGGACTTTCCACTAACGCCTCCACCAACTGAGCTATAATGTTTTATTGTTAATGAAATAAGCACTGATTATTATATGTGATAAATAAGTAATATGCTGAAAAAATAAAAAAAAAATGGCGCGCTATTCAAACAAACCAATCCGGCCACGCCACGCCATCGTCCCTGTCATTAGGACCGTGGCTAAAGGTTTTTCCACCTATACCAACGGACATCCATCCGTGGCTATATGCTGTGCCATCTCCAAGATCCACCATGAGTCACAAAAATGCAATCTAGAGGCATGGTTCTACTCGCCTCTTCATCCCAATTCTAATCATGGTCCTTTTATTGGCCAATTCTTCCTGCAATGAAAACCCCTGGAAAAACCCTAGAAAAATCTACAATGGCATTTCGCGATATATAGCATAATAATGAAATTGGCTAATGCCGAAAGTTCACAAATGATGTGAGGAATCCAAATATGTCATCGTTTCTGAGAATGAATGCAAGAATAAAGCTTTAGGAATCCATGGACATGGCAGATTCGAGGGACACTTACAGGGCTTTTGGAGGCAGGAGAACGCGTGATTGTGATTGATTCTGCTTCAGAGAGGCGCAAGGAAGCAATTAGAATCCTTATTTGGTCCTGAAAGTGCCTCTAAGAACAAATTCGATCCCCCACTTTTTTGCAATTTTCTCAAGTTTTGTATTGTCCATTCTGCAGCCTTCTGGTCCTGTTTTTGTGTATGTCTAGCTTGTGTGAGTATAAGGGAAGCAATTAGGTCAAGAATTGGGCTTTGAATCCATGTGAATTGATGATTTGAGATTTGGTATGATTCCTCCATTAAAGGCTTTCAAATTCTTTCCAAATTCAAGATTTTGTGCATGATATGCCTTGGCACGAATTTGATTGTGTTCATCATGATAATTGAAAGCTGTATCAATCAAAAAGATCACAAGTTATTAACATTTAGATTTTATTTTGATTTAAATTGATTAAAAATGAATTAAATCAATAAAAATCAAATAAAATTGAAAAATTAACAAATTGGCACAATACTGAAGATATGACACGTGTGTGGTGTGACAAGATCAAATCAAGTGTAAAAAAGTGGGCCCTTTTGTCAAAAAATGGAGTTTTGGGGATAGTTTACTTTTGGCAATTTTGGAAAAATGCCCAACTTCAACAATGCATAACTTCTTCAATTTTGAACTTTTGGAGGTGTTCTTGGAATTTTTAGAAACCTTGAGATGTACTCTAACCAAAACTTTTGGTCTCATCTCATTTTGATATACCATGCTCAAGTTATAAGCTTTGGCAAAAAAGGTGTTTTTGTTGACTTTCAAAAATGACCTATAATGTCCAAATTTGTAACTTCTTGTGAGTGCATTTATTGATCTTGGGGTGTGAAGATGGATTGTAGGAAATTGCATCCTATTAAAAATGAGCTTTGAATGGGTCATTTCTCAGAAAGTATGAGAAAGTTATGCTTGGTCAAAGTTGAGTTGACTTTTCCTACAAAACCCTAATTTAGCAACTTTTGAATCTTGATGAAACTTGAGCAATCCTTGATGAATCATGATAAACCCTTTATAAAATGATGAATTATACTTCAAAATGAGAATGTTGACAAAAAATCTTGAGGTTTGACTATTTGTAGGTTACAGTTGAGTTTTGCCCTAACATAGTCGATTTTTGGACCTCTTGAGCAATTGACTGACCAAACTTTCTCTACAAGGCTTGAAATTTGACATAGATGACCTTGAGAACATATTAGTACATTGGGTAGAATTTGAGGCCATTTTGGATGTAAGGACCTTGATGCAACACAAAACCCTAATTTTGAATTGACTGCCTTAGGAGGTGATTTGACTGTCCAACTCTTGAGCTAACTTGAGTCACTTGGAGATTATTCTTGACATGTCTTGAGAAATATGGGTGGGAAAATTTTGGGGTACAACACGAGTAGATAGATTCACTCTTAGTTACTCGCTTGCTCACGATAAAAACTTTTACACCTACACTCTCATTTCAAAACATTTTCAAAAAAGATAAAAATTTGTATACGTTCTTATAGAGACGAGAACCATTGCAAAACATCTTTTCAAAACACTTTTCGAAACACAATTCACAAACACATCTTTGAACCACTTTTTTCAAAACACTTTTCGAAACACAATTCACAAACACATCTTTGAACCACTTTTTTCAAAACAAAACTTTGTATACGTTCTTATAGAGACGAGAACCATTACAAAGAGATTTTTCAAAATACTTTCAAAGTCCACACCACAAGCACACAATCAAATGAAAGCAAGTGATCTAAACGAGTAACTAAGAGCCCATGGAAAACCATGGATGAAAAGGGTGCTAATACCTTCCCTTTTCATAATTTACCCCCCGAACCCGAGAAAATCTCGAAAGGTCTTTCCTGTGCTTTTTTACCTATCCTTTTGGATAAAAGAAAAGTCGGTGGCGACTCTTGCTAACCGCACAAGTGCGATCGAAACAAAAAACATCAAGTCAGTTCTCCCACCGTATCACAGAACTGGCGACTCTGCTGGGGATAATTATAAAAGTGGGGTTACCTTAGGGTTTAGATCACATTTATTTGCTTACAATTGTTTTCCTTGTTTTCTTTACACATTTGGTTCTATTGTTTGGGTTTGAATCCTCCACCCGGATTTGGGAAACATTCATAGGTAAATAGCAATACGTTGTGGAAACTGTGCGGGGTATATCGATATGGTCTTAGCAATAGCTATATTAGTGCGACATATTTGTGGGTACCGGTATCCTTTGAGTCAATCAAAGAGAATACGAGGCCGTTGAGTGATGTTATGAAGCACTAATGGACTTCTAGAACCTTTACTTGACCAACTTGGCCTTTTAGGATGTAGTGAGATGACCGGCTTTGGTGCAGTCCGAAGTTGGTAGATACTCGATACTACACTTATTGAGGGTTGGTTCCTTGGAATATTTCGGTCGCCAGTAAAGAGGTTGAATTAAAACAATGAACAAAGAAACAATCCAGTGATATTGAGCTCCTTAGAACCCGGTTACTATTTCTAGGACAGGTTGAGCCAACTAAACTTCAAGAGGGTACTTACCTATGAAACCCCATGCAAGCCTAAACTAGGAACTTGTGTGATTTGCTTGTACATATATACTTGAGCATAACATCATGGACATCATGAAGCATCATATGCATCCACTAACCATTTCAAGGATTTTGGAAATTCATCTTTGTTCTTGTTTTGTAGGTTATGGATTCACTTCGCAGGAAAACCATCCAAATCAACCTTGTAAGAATTCCTCTACAACTCAAGGAGCTAGCTTCAAGGATTCCTAAGAATTCTCCATTCACCGAGAGACATGGTCTTCTACTAAACTTAGTCACTTACAACACAGAGGAAGACATGATGAAAGTTCTTTTCCAGTTCTTTGACCCTTTGCATCACTGCTTCACATTTCCTGACTACCGACTTGTGCCCACTTTGGAGGAATTTTCTCAACTCTTGAGGATTCCTATTCTCAATCAACTACCCTTCAACGGTACGAAAGAGATCCAAAGCCAGAAGAGATTGCTCAAGCCCTACACTTGCACTCATCTGATGTCACAACACATTGGGAAACTAGAAGTGGTGTCAAAGGCTTCTTGGCAAAGTTCTTGTTTAAGAAGGCCCAAAGCTGCTGGAATTCATTGGACTTACAAGCTTTTGAGGAGATTGTAGCTCTTCTCATCTATGGGATGGTCTTGTTCCCTAACCCTGACCAACTCATAGATGTGAGTGATGTCAAAATCTTCATGACTCACAACCCGGTGCCTACATTGCTTGGGGATATCCTCCACTCTTTTCACACTCGTACAATGAGGAAAAGAGGTGTTCTCATGTGTTGCAATCCTCTCCTGGCAAGATGGTTTATTTCTCATCTTCCCCAATCAGTCTTGAAGAATAAGCAAGGTTTGAGGTGGTCACAACGATTGATGACTCTTACACATTCAGATATTCATTGGTGTTCTCGAACCAAAGAGAATGTTATCATCGTCGACCGTTATGGGGAATTCCCTAATGTCCCTCTACTTGGAATTAGGGGAGGCATCACCTACAACCCCTGCTTGGCTCTAAGACAGTTTGGTTATGGCCGAAGGGATGGCCCACATGACATGCTGATTCAAGGTTTGGTTTTTGACTTCGACAACAACAACCAAGAACTTCGTCAAAGGTTCATCCGAGCTTGGAGGATGCCCAACAAGGTAGATAGTAAGACCTTGGGAAATAAGAATTCCATCCCTTTTGAGCCTTACCTCAAGTGGGTACGAACCCGTGCCCAAAGTCTTATGATGCCTTACCCCTCCATTCTCCCAGTGATTATAGAGCCTATTAAGGAAGGAGAGGTTCCATACACCCTCCTACATCCTGACATGCCAACATCACTCGAAGATCTACAAAGGAGTTGGATACAGCTCAAAGGAGAGCGTGATACTCTTGAAACCCAATTCTACGCCAGCGAGAAGAAGGTTTTAGAACTCACTCGGTTACTTCACGAAGAGCAGACTCTCAACACCTACATTGCGCCAAAGAGGATGCGCAACATCTTTTTACCTTAGAATTTTGTACTATTTTTCCCTAGGGGCATTGATTTAAACAAATTCTATTTTATAACGTTTGTTCCTTTTTGTTTGACACAAATTTGAATTTTTTTTAAATCCTTGAAAGCATTACATGAATACATATCATTCATCTTATGCATAAACATGTCTTTGCAAGAAGTTTCCTCATCCCTCTACTGTTTATTTCAGTAACATGGATCTTGAAGAAACGGTTAAAGACTTGCAAGCTCAGAATTCACAATTTCAACAGCTACTCTTGACCTTGGCCAAGGGGCAGGAGGAGCTCAAGACTCTGCTAGAGAAAGAAAAAGAGAAAAAGAAGAAGAAGCGAACTGGTGTGGCTACCATGGGCAGAAGGTTTGAAGGACAAGCCAGAAGGGCCTTGGATTTTCCATCAACCTCTGAGGAAGGGGAAAGAAAAGGTAAAGAGATTGCAGTGCCTTCAGATTCTGAAGCTGAAAAAGAGGAAGAAGAGGATTACTCTGAACAACAATACCCTCCGGCCGATGACAAATACAAAAACTTGGAAGAGCGTCTAGCTGCTATGGAAGTGCAGAGAGTACCGGGGCTGGACTTTGAGGAGTTGGGGCTGGTTTCTGGAATAGTAATCCCTCCGAAGTTTAAGGTGCCAATATTTGCCAAGTACGATGGGGTGTCTTGTCCCAAGATGCACCTACGATCTTATGTCAGGAAAATTCAACCGCATTCTGCTGACAAAGATTTGTGGGTCCACTTTTTCTAGGACAGTTTGTCAGGAACGCAGCTTGATTGGTTCTACCAGTTGGAGAGGTCTGATGTGCATAATTGGGAAGACTTGGCAGCCACCTTCTATAAACAGTATCAATACAACACCGACTTGGCACCAACCCGTACTCAACTCCAGAGTATGGCCGTGGTGTCCAATGAGGGATTCAAAGACTACGCTCAAAAGTGGAGGGATTTAGCCGGAAGGGTGCAACCACCTTTATCTGAAAGGGAGCTAGTGGACATGTTTCTGGGAACTCTGTCAGGTCCTTTCTTTAATCACCTGATTGGAAGATCTTCTGCGGGGTTCACTGAGTTGATTTTAACTGGTGAGAGGATAGAAGCCGGCATAAGAAGCGGGAAAATTCAAAAAGATGCATCTACTTCTGCTGCCATCAAAAAACCTTTCACGGGAAAGAAGGAAGTATCAGCTATCTACTCTTAGAGGGGTCAAGGAAGAGTTGAGTGTCGGCCAGCGGTGGGGGCCGTTATGATTCAGAAGTCTACATCTGATCAGTCCAGAACCAGTCAACCGAGAACCAATCAAACTAGGGTGGAAAGGCCAGTTAGGCAATTCACCAGGATAAACATGACTCCTGCCCAAGTTCTACCCCATCTCTTGAAGTTAAATCTAGCAAGTCTGAAAGAGGCCCCGAAGAATCCGAATACTGCTTCTTCGCACTACCATCTGAACGCCAGGTGCGCTTACCATTCGAAGAGCCCAGGGAACGACACTGACAATTGTTGGGCCCTGAAGAATAAAATTCAGGATCTGATAGATGCTAAAGAATTTGAATTCGATGCACCTGAAAAACCCAATGTTATCTCTGCTCCAATGCCAAGGCACGGCCACAACGCCCATGCTGTTGAGGAGGATCTGTTTGTTGCTACTGTAGATGATTTGATAACTCTGCTCCCTATAATCAAGTTAAATTTGTTGAAGGTTGGGGTTTTCCCAGGTTGTGAAGAAGATTGTCACCTTTGTTCATCCTCATTAACCCACTGTCCATTGTTGAAGATAGGCATCCAACGCCTAATTGATAACCAAAAAATCCTATTTAAGAAGACTCCTGTTTTATCAACTCCTGTGAACGATGTTTCAATAATAACCATATCCTCCAATCCTTCTAAGGTCCCTAAAAGGACTTTTAGGATTACACCCGCTCCGAAGGCTGTACCTTTGAAGATAACCATGCCCGGGCCAGTCCCGTACAAGTCCGACAAATCAATACCATGGAATTATGGTGGAGAAATCTACTACCATGGTGTCAAACAGATTGAACAGACTGCCGAGGAAGAGAGTTCTGAAGAAGACAATTCCGACATCAGTAACATTGCCGGAATAAGAAAAGTTACTCGTAGTGGAAGAATCTTTTCTCCAGAGATTGCCCCTACAAAGGCAATTTTTGGACCCTCAGCTGCTCCTAAGGTTATCTCTACACCGGTAAACATATCTGCAAGTACACCAATCATAGAAGAAGTCACAACCCCCGTGGTTATCCCCTCTGCTGCTACTGATGTTCGAGGGAAAGGGATCCAAGAAGAGCCCGTCAGGACGAGGGCTCAGCCGTTGATCATCCCTGAAACCTCTCAAAAAGAAATGGAGGAAATTTTAAAAATAATCAAGAAAAGCGATTATGATGTGGTGGAACAGCTGGGGAAAACCCCCTCAAAGATCTCCATGTTGAACCTGTTGCTTTGTTCAGAAGCTCATGCTAAGGCTCTGATAAGATTTTTGAAGACGGCCCACGTGCCACAAGAAACCTCCGCTGATCAGTTCCAGGAATGTGTGGCTAGTTTAACAGTTGACAATGGTCTAGGATTCTCCAATGCAGATTTAACTTCGAAAGGGAGAAAACATAATGATGCTTTGCATGTCTCGGTGGAATGCAGAGGGGCAACCCTAGCACACGTACTGGTAGACACTGGTTCATCTTTGAACATCTTGCCGAAGAAAGCCTTGGATAGACTGGATTGTGAAGGCTTAACCCTGAAACCCAGCAATATAATTGTCAGAGCCTTTGATGGTTCTAAAATGATGGTCCACGGGGAGGTGGACATCCCGATTAAGGTGGGAACTGAAACCTTCAACTCCACATTCTATGTGATGGACATCCGTTCTTCTAATTCTTGCCTGTTGGGAAGACCAAGACCTTGGATCCACCATGCTGGAGCTGTCACTTCTACTCTGTATCAAATGCTCAAGTACCCTATCCAGGGTAAAACCATAACTGTTCATGGCGAAGAGGAATACATGATCAGTCATCTGAATTCTTTCCATTATATAGAATTGGATGGCGAATTCATCGAAACTCCTTTCCAGCATTTTGAAGAGGTAGCTCAGGAGATAGCGGCGACCAAGACAGTGTCCTCTGTACCCACGATTACCAGACCTCCGCCTCGGATGTCATATCTCAAGGATGCAAAAGAAGTTGTTGTAGAAGGAGGAAGCATAATCTGGGGGCAGCTTCCAGACTTTCCCTACAAATCAGACAAGTTCGGCTTGGGGTTCAACTCAACTGCTCAGAAGGCCGTACGCCGCACCCGTGCCGGAAGGCCACCTGTGAAGATCAGCCACCAAGGGGTTAATGCACTAGAGGACAGTGAAGAAGAGGGCAGCCTAGAAGATTGGATATTTCCTACTATCAGCGGAGGACTGTGCAACTGGGAAGCAAAAGACTTTGTTCCGATTACTTTCATACCGCAGTAATTTATCTTTTCCATTTCTGTTGGATCTGTAATAATTCACAAACAATTTGTAATTTTTCAACCTTGTGTCTTACCCGAGGCACAATGGTCCATTTGTAAAGGCTCTTATTTCATTTTCATATGTCATTTCAATGAATCATGGACGTTTTTCATACAAACTTTTGTGTTCATTGTCTTTCTTTTTACATTTTATTTATTTTAAGATGGCTATACCCTTACACACACCCACACTCACAAATGCAGGTACCCTTCCATTCCGGATCCCATGGGTAACGATATTGCTATAGCCTTCAGTGAATCTAAAGATTTGATCTACCAAGCCGAATACGAAGGTGAGGAGGATTGTGAGGTGCCAGGGGAATTGGCTAGACTTCTACAACAAGAGGAAAGGGCTATTTTTCCTCATGAGGAGTTGTTGGATACAATCAAATTGGGAACTGAGGATGACAAAAAGGAAATCAAGATAGGTGCCAATCTAGAGCCGAGTGTCAAGGAGCGCCTAATTCAGCTACTGCATGATTATGTTGAAATCTTCGCCTGGTCATACGAAGACATGCCGGGACTTGATACAGACATTGTGGTACACCGTCTACCCACAAGAGAAGACTGTCCACCGGTGAAGCAGAAAGTCCTCCGTATGAAACCTGACATGTCAGAGAAGATCAAAGTAGAAGTTATGAAGCAGTTCAATGCTGGGTTTCTGGCTGTCACTTCCTATCCACAATGGGTTGCTAACATAGTTCCCGTGCCTAAAAAGGATAGAAAAGTGAGAAAGTGCGTGGATTATAGAGACTTAAACAGGGTCAACCCTAAAGATGATTTTCCACTTCCACACATCGACATCCTGGTTGATAATACAGCTCAGCACAAAGTATTTTCTTTCATGGACGGATTCTCAGGTTACAACCAGATCAAAATGGCACCTGAAGACATGGAGAAAACTACTTTCGTCACACAGTGGGGTACGTTCTGCTGCAAAGTGATGTCATTCGGACTGAAGAATGCCGTGGCAACCTATCAATGCACCATGGTAGCTTTGTTTCATGATATGATACATCATGAGATAGAGGTCTACGTAGATGACATTATAGCCCGATCACACACTGAAGAAGAACACCTTGATCACTTGCAAAAGCTGTTTGTCAGATTGAAGGAGTACAAGCTAAGATTGAACCCGAACAAGTGCACATTCGGAGTCCGGTCCGGTAAGCTCTTAGGTTTCATTGTCAGCAACAAAGGCATCGAGGTTGATCCTGCCAAAATCAAAGCTATACAAGAAATGCCTGCTCCTCGCACTAAGAAGGAGGTCAGAGGTTTCTTGGGATGCCTAAACTACATTGCTAGGTTCATTTCTCACCTAACATCTACTTGTGAACCAATCTTCAAGCTGTTGAAGAAAGATCAGGTAGTTAGATGGAATGACGACTGTCAAGTTGCTTTCAATAAAATCAAGGAGTATTTGCTAGAACCTCCTATCCTGATGCCACCCGTCGAGGGAAGACCGCTAATCATGTATCTGACTGTCTTAGAGAATTCAATGGGGTGCATGCTGGGGCAGCATGACGAGTCTGGCCGAAAAGAGCATGTCATTTATTACCTTAGCAAAAAGTTTACCGACTGTGAAATAAGATATTCATTGCTCGAGAAAACTTGTTGCGCTTTGGTATGGGCTGCTCGTCGGCTAAGGCAGTACATGCTGACTCATACCACTTTACTGATATCTAAGATGGATCCGATCAAATACATCTTCGAAAAGCCTGCTTTATTTGGAAGGATAGTGTGATACGGTGGGAGAACTGACTATGGTTTTGCGTTTGTTTTCGCAAATGTTTCGGTTGAGCAAGAGTCACCACCGACTTTTTATTTTATCCTAAGGAAAGGTTTAAAAAGCACAGAAAAAACCTGTGAGACTTTTCTTGGGTTCGGGGAGTAGATTATAGAAAGGGAAGGTATTAGCACCCTTTCTATCCATGGTTATCCATGGGGTCTTAGGTACTTGCTTAGATCAACTTGCCTTGGTTTTCAATTGTTTGAAATGGTGCTTTGTGCGTGGTTTTGAAAATGTTTTGAAAAAGATGCCTTGTCTAGGCTACCCTTGTAACAATTCTTTACTCGAATGTTTTACAAAAGATGTTTTGTCTTTTTGAAAAGATGTTTCAAGGTTTTTTTGAAAGTTTGTTTTGAAAGTGTTTGTGAAGTGTGGTTTGAAAATAGGCAAGTGTTTTCTTTTGCAAGTTGACAAGTACTTAAGAGCTATCTACCCTAAAGTTCTCAAAGATTTATGCTATGTTTTAACCCTTTTAACAATTTTGTTCCACCATTGTATTTGGTGGACAATCTTGTGTTAGGATGTGAAAGGGACGGGCACGGATCATCGTTTAGACCATGATTGCAATAGTGCTAAGTATCTTTGAGCAATTTTTTTCTTTGAAAGGGACTTGATCATTTTAGGCAACTTTTCGAAAGCGTCATCGAGGGACTATGATCATTTGATTGTTTGTTTTGTTTTTGCCCAAAGAGACCTAGCATGCAATATGGCCCATTTATTGAAACAAGTGGAATACCCTAGGGGTGCAAGTGTGATATGTGTTGTCCATTTTCATGCTTGATTATCTTGAAATTAGGTCAAACTATGTTGTTGTTTTTTATTTGCATACAAACCCTAATTCTAACATGGTATAATTAGAAAGCAATAAAGTGCGAAATTTAAATTTCCTAAGCTATTACAACACAATATGGGAAGGGGGGTACAAATGTTCAAATGGGGGGATATTTAGACAAGGAATTTAAACCTAGCTATTACATCAATTTGGAATTATTTACAAGATAAATAATTTGCACAAATTAAATAGAAATAAAATAAATATGCAAGATGCAAAAAGAGTTTTTATATGTATGAAGAAAAGTATTTCTTATGTCAAATAAACAAAAATAAAAAATATTATTTTTTGGAGTTTTTGTGTTTTAAGGGTAAAACCCTAATTTATTAGGTAAAAGATACTATTTATTTAATATGTACCATAATTAATAATCATATACAAAAATAAAATAAAAATGAAGTATATTTATAAAAGAGTATTTTTTTATGTCAAATATTAATAGAATAAAAAATGTATATATTTTTGTATTTTAACCTAAATATACTAATATATATATATATATATATATATATATATATATATATATATATATATATATATATATATATATATATATATATATATATATATATATATATATATATATATATATATATATATATATATATATATATATATATATATATATATATATATATATATATATATATATATATATATATATATATATATATATATATATATATATATATATATATATATATATATATATATATATATATATATATATATATATATATATATATATATATATATATATATATATATATATATATATATATATATCTTTATTATTTACTAAATATATATTATATACAAGAATAATAATATTTAATATTTATAAAAAAAGTATATTTTGTATAAAATATTTTCAAAAGAAAAAATGAAATAAAAATCAGAAATAAAATATATTTGCATTATTTTTCTAGTTTTTCTAAATAATAGTATATATATATTATTTATGTACAAATGTCCATATAAACAAATAAATGCCTAAAAAATATAAAAATGGTGTAAAAAATGTTTTTTATGTTTTTAATATTATTAGCAAAAATAAATAAGTTAGAATAAAAAAAGAAAAATCAAAAAGTCATTAAAACAAACAAAATGGGCTCAGGGGGTGTCAAAGTGAAAATGTGGTGTGAAAAGAAATAACAAAGCAGGCCCAGCCCACCAAGTGTTTCTTCAACCTCCAGCCAGAAAAATGTTCCAAAACGTGCGCCTGTACTCTAATTCAAACATCTGGATTCCTTGACTTTTTGCACAAACTTTCAACATAAGAAATGTTAATCATCAAGCCACGATTCTAAATATGTAAAGAACTCATCCTAACTCTCAGAAATGAGAGAGAATTTTAACATTCCCAAATCCTGACCTAACTTTTTATCAACATTCAAACCTTAAATTCTCATAGCTCAGGCAAAATAAATGGAAAGTAAAAGTATGTACAGATTCAGGGGCATGAGTAGAACACTTCTTATTCACAAACTTAGAGCTAATGATGCCTACACTAAGAGTTAGAAGTTCATGAATATACCTTCTCAGTTGGAATTGTATCTGATGATGGAGGTACTTTCAGAGCAAGGTGATGATTGGTACAACTTCCTTGATGTCCAGCGATGCTATTCCAAGTTTTACTTTGCTTTGAAACACTTTGAATCGAGCTATGGAACTTCAACTGCAAAACAAGAAAGTGAAAATGGTGGAACTGATTAGAGGAGTTACAGGTCGTGTTTGAGACTTTGGTTAACTTCAAGTGATGCTAGGGAATGTGTTTGATGAGCTTTTAGCAAGAATGCATGAAAGGGATGAGAGTTGGCACTCAAACTGCAGTAGGAGCTCTATTTGGGCAGTTTGAGGGTGGTTCTGTATTCTAGAGGGCAATGGAGGTGTTGGAGTCGTGTGCTAGCTCAGTTAGGATGTCTTGAATGTGTACAAAATATTTGCTTAAGGGTTCTATTGCTGAGATCAAAGTTGTGTTCAGTTATGCCATATTTCTTACACTTTAAGCAACCAAAAGCCAAGTTGGTGTTTAGACAGGTAGAGGCCCCCATAACATGCTGCAAACCTTGGCATTGATCAGTGTGATTAGTCCCTAAACTTGTGCCAAGGGGATTTGATCTGTACTTCTTGGATTTTCATTTTGACATAAAGCTTACTTTTGCAAAAATGGTTAAAGTGCTTTATCTATTTTGGGATTAATCCATCATGCAATGCTTGAACACATAGAACACGGTCTTGGCACAAAGAGTTTGCATTAAATTTATGAGTGTTGGATGGTTTAGAGGCCCGTAATCAAGGGAAGCATGCTGATTTGAAAAATTGCACAAGTTATGAACATGGAAATTGGCCAATTCAAAAGTGAGTTTTTGTCATATTGCAAAATTCGGTTCTCTCAAGTAATGAGGTTGTTTGATGAGTTCTTTGACATTTTGGAAAGCTTGGAATGTGTACTACAATCCATCTTTGAAATGCAAATTGAAATTCCAAGTGGAAGTATGTGAAAAATGGTCTTGAAGTTAGGTAAAAACCTTGCCTAAAAAGGTCAAAATTTCACTAAGTTAAGAATGGTTTGGTACCCTTGTTCCAAAAATTGTAACTTGAGATACAAGCTTCTTTTGGGAAAAACTTTGTGAATAAAAGTTGTAGATTATGAAATAGGCTACAACTTTCATGTTTTGACTTTTGCTTGAATCCAAATGAATCTTGGTGAGAAAGTGGGGCAAAGTTGGGAAAAAATTAGGGTTTTTCATAACTTAGAAAAATTCTAAGTTATGAAAAAAAATTCTCATTTCAAACCCTAATTTGCAATTTTTGATTTCTTGGTGAACAAGTTTCATGATTTGACATGTTTTGATGAAAAATGAATCTTGACTCTTGATTTTGACCAAAAAGTCAAAGTTTGACTTTTCAGTATACAGTCAAAATTGATCAATTGACTGGGAAATTCAACTGTCAATCTTGTGCATTTGGGATCTTTTGAACTTGTTGAGCATGTCAAGATAATTCCATGGGGTCCTTGAGTCCATATGTGAGCTTGGTTTGTCATTGGCTAGGTCAAACAGTCAAAAATTGCCTTTGTGCAGTCAAAACCCTAAAAATGACCATTTTGCCCTTTTGGTGATCTGATCAAATTTCCTGTGGAATTGTGATCCAAACTTGATCAAGTGGTCCATGTGAGTTTATAATGTTGATGTGGGTCAATTTTCATGAGATTTGACTGTCAATTGGCCACAGTTGACTTTTTCCCCAATACAATTGATTTTTAGGTCAACTGCCCAATTGACTGGGCAAAACTTGGAATCAAGGCTTGAAACTTGATATGGATAAACTTGGGAGTCCAATATGAAGCAAGAAAGTCATCTTAGGCATTTTAGGTCAAAACATCTTTGTGCAAACACAAACCCTAATTTGGGTCAACAGTGCAAGGAGAAGTCTTGAGCAGATGAAACCCTAACTGGATCTTGATCTCCAAGGGCTTGGTGATGAGAAATGTTGAGAAAATGGGAGGGCAAATTTTGGGGTACAACAGATAGCTAGATGGCAGATGATTCTAACGGAATACGACATACAATACACTACCCAAAAAGCTATAAAGGGGAGTGTGCTAGCTGATCATCTGGCCCATCAAGCTGTAGAAGATTATTAATCCATGAAGTTCGACTTCCCTGACGAAGACATCATGACATTGGACAATGTTGAAGATTTCAGACCATATGACGAACCTGAACAAGGATCCCGATGGACCCTGTACTTTGATGGTTCCTCTAATGCACTTGGAAACGGTATCGGTGTTATGCTTTTATCTCCGGAAGGATGCCATACTCCTTTCACCGCCAGACTTTGCTTCAACTGTACGAACAACATGGCAGAGTATGAAGCATGCATGTTTGGACTCAAGGCTGCCATAAACTTGGGAATCAAATCTTTAATTGTGTTTGGGGATTCAGCTTTGGTCATCAGTCAGATCAAAGGAGAATGGGATACTAAGCATCCAAACCTTATCCCTTACAAAGAACATGTTCTGACATTGCTACCACATTTCGAGCAGATTACCTTTGAGCACTTCCCGCGAGAAGAAAATCAGCTAGCAGATGCTCTAGCTATGATTTCATCCATGTTTAAACTTAATGGGGACAACGAGGCTCCCCAGATCACCATTGAATGGATGGACGAACCAGCGCACTGTCACGAGATTAATACCGAAGAAGTAGTGGACCATCCTTGGTTTCATGAAGTCAAAAGGTATCTCGAGGCTCAAGAATATCCTAAAGGAGCTTCAGTCAATGACAAAAAGTTCTTAAGGAGATTCCCAGCTAAGTTCTTCCTAAGTAATGGCATCCTGTACAAGCGCAATCATGATTCTATTCTGCTTCGTTGTGTGGATAAGATTGAAGCTGAAAAGATTATGGCTGAATTGCATGAAGGTACCTTTGGCACTCACTCTAGCGGGCATACGATGGCAAAGAAGATTCTACGGGAAGACTATTACTGGTCTACCATGGAAGCTGACTGCTATGAACACTCCCGAACCTGCCATAAATGTCAAATCTATGCAGACAAGGTGCACGTGCCTCCGGTTCCTCTAAATGTCTTAACAACTCCTTGGCCCTTCGCTATGTGGGGAATCGATATGATTGGGGAGATCAAGCCTACAACCTCCAATGGACACCGTTTCATTCTGGTGGCCATTGATTACTTCACAAAGTGGGTCGAAGCAGATTTCTTCGCATCCGTTACTAAGAATGTTATTGCCCGCTTCATCAAGTAGAACCTTATCTGTCGGTACGGTATCCCCGAAAGGATCATCACTGATAATGGTACAAACCTTAACAATACTATGATCACCGCTTTGTACGAGCAGTTCAATATTCAACATCACAATTCATCTCCCTACCGGCCAAAGATGAATGGTGCAGTCGAAGCTGCGAACAAAAATATCAAGAAGATCATACAAAAAATGACAGTCACCTACAAGGACTGGCATGAGATGCTACCGTTTGCTCTCCACGGGTACCGTACCACGGCTCTCACTTCAACTGGGGAAACACCCTATTCTTTAGTTTATGGCATGGAGGTTGTTCTACTTATTGAGGTTCAGATCCCCTCTTTAAGAATCATGAATGATGCAGGTTTGAGTGAAGACGATTGGATCCAAACCCGACTTGATCAGTTGAACATAATTGACGAGAAGAGACTTACTGCTGTTTTCCATGGTCAGACGTATCAAAAGCGGATGATCAAGGCTTTCAACAAGAAAGTCAGACGCCAAGTGTATCAAGTTGGAGATCTTGTGATCAAGCACATCATCTTTCCACAAAGTGATCCCAGGGGAAAATGGACTCCTACCTATGAAGGACCATTTGTAATCAAGAACATCTTTTCTGGTGGGGCAATGATCTTAACCACCATGGACAGCGACGATTTGCCGCACCCTGCGAATGCAGACATAGTCAAAAGATACTACGCATAAGAGACCCGCTAGGTTGACACACCTAGGCAAAACAAGGGCATCCCGGCGAACCAAAAGGTTCGGGCAAAAATTAGGGATAAAACGAAAAAATATGTACACCTGGCAAGTTGAAAACCCGAAAAGGCAACTTGGGCAAAAAAGGGTTTCCCGGTGGACTGAAAACCCGAAAGGGCGGTCCAGGCAAAAGTTAGGGAATTAAAGCGTATGACTATGTCTCGTCGGATCACTTTAAGGACAATCTCTTCACAGACAAAACTCAGCTTCTGATCAATTCAATCATTTTCGGATGAAGCAACAGATGGACAAGATATTCGGAGATACGGAGGCTATAGCAGAATAGGAACCCCATGGGATTATTACACATAACTATCTTTCTTTGTAAGTTCTTCTTATTTATGACACCATCCTCTTACTAGGATGTCTGTCTCCTTTGTACAAAATACTTATTCAAAGTAAATACAAAGATATCTCTTTCAAAATACAGAAAACTATTTGCCTTTTCTTTACACTTGTGTTTTTATTTGCAAAAACGTCCAATGATTCATTAATGAACATATGCATTTGAGCATAATTACCGTTTACAAATAAACAGGATGAAAAAGAGTAATTACTGACAGGTTGAAAGATTAGGAAAATTTCTTTAGGCTATTCCATGAGCAATCCCTACAACACATTATTAAGATCCCCAACGGAGCCAAAACTTTGAACTACAGATCCCCAGCGGAACTAAGACTACCAACTACCAATCCCCAGCGGAGCTGAAACTTTCAATCCCCGGCGGAAACCATTCAATTTCTCCAGATTCCCCAACAAGTTGTCTTGAAGCCTAAAAATCAGCTAGATAACGGTTAACTTTTGTTTCTCCCCAACCTAGGGTAACTCCCCAGTAGAGTGGCAGACGACCGAAACTCCTGAATTTTTTCCAAACAGGAATAAGCATTTCCCCACAGAGTTTTTATTGCTTCTCGACAAAATAAAGACTCCCGTCAATAAATCCCCAGTAGAAGTCATTAAAATTCTCTGGATTCCCCAAACAGATTCCTCAAGAAGTATACGACATTAACGGAATCCTCAACAGTCAAGGATTTATTTTCCCCGACAGGAGTCAAGGATTTATTTTCCTCAGCAATACAACAAATCAGCTTACATGCGCATACATTACATCCATATATTATAAACATTGATAAAGTAGATATATTGCATCATACATTTCATGCAGCATAACTTTGTGCTTCAGCTAACATTTCACCCTTTTTCAGGATAAGATTAACAACTACCGTTTAACAATGTGCAATCATGATACAGTACATATGCGCTCCAGATACGGTTGCCATTCTGTTACTCATTCAGATTCAGATTTCAGATACGGTTTATATACGCTCCAGACACTGAAGCCATTCTATTTCTTATTCAGATACATTACAGATACGCTCCAGACAAGGATGCCATTCTGATTACTCATTCAGATTTCAATTTCATGATACAGTACATATATGCTCCAGACAAGGATGCCATTCTGATTACTCATTCAGATTTCAATTTCATGATACAGTACAGATACGCTCCAGATACGGTTGTCGTTCTGTCACTCATTCAGATTTCAATTTCATGATACAGTATAGATACACTCCAGACACGAAAGTTATTCTGTTACTCATTCGGATTTCAATTTCATGATACAGTTCAGATACGCTCCAGACATAGAAGTCATTCTGCTACTTATTCAAAATCCAAGTACGAATACAGTACATATACACTCCAGACACGGCAGTTATTCTGTTACTCATTCGAATTTCAATTTCATGATACAGTACATATACGCTCCAGATACGGTAGCCATTTCGTTGCTCATTCAGACCTTAATTTCAAGATACAGTCTAGATACACTCCAGACACAGTTGCCATTCTGTTACTTATTCAGATTCAAGTACAGATACAGTTCGGATACGTTCCAAATACGGACACCATTCTGATGCTTATTCTTTTGATTTACAACAAACATTCTTGGATGGCATCTACAAGCCCATCTCCAACAAGATTCTAACATACTCTCCAAATAGCATCTTTAAGCCCATTTCCTCAACTACACCTTTGTCGAGTGCAAATTTATGGGCTCTCTAGTGTCCAATCATCTTTTACCTTCGAGTCACGAATGGCAAAACTCGCCAATCTAACTCTTCAGGTTCAAGAAGATTGAACAGGGGCAGCTGTTGTACCCCAAAATTTGCCCTTCCATTTTTCATAGAAGACCCAACCCTAGGGTTTCTCGGATATTCAAGTTGGTTCAGGAATCGACCAAACATATTCTCTTTTATGGCAGTAAACCAGTAATTAGGGTTTTTCTTGCAATTCTCAGAAGAAAATGAATTCTCAAAAATTCAATTGGCTTTCACAGGTCTTCATGATTCCCCAGGTTTACTAAAAAGAGACAATGTTTGTTCTCAAGGAATGGTTGTTTGGGACAAGAGATGGAACTTAAGACTGTAATTAGGGACGACCATGATTTTGATCCAGGTTAACCAGATGATTTGCATCTTTTAAAACATTTGCTTGGTGAAGAAATGGAATATACAATGCGTGTTTGTTTAAAATGCAGTTGCAAGATTACATAATTATTTGAATTTAAGTTATCAGATTGGAGCATTTTGTTTCAATTGTCTTGATTGGGCATTTCAAAAATCAAATAGGATACGAAGAGAAAATTACAAGTTATTGTTGATCAAAGATTTCAAGTAACACCAGAACATTTCATATGATTTTCTCCAATTTCAAACGTTGTTACAAAATAATTTATTATTTAAATACTTTAGGTTTTACAACTTATCGTATTTGAAAATGAATTAGTACAATTATTGGATACAATACAAGAATGTTTTTTTTTCTAAATTACAAAGAAAATCTAAATGCTTGATTGGCCTAGGAGAATTAATCTATGCCTAAGTTTGACTGAAGTTCCTTTGCTTATCTCCAAGACCTCCTTGCTTGCCCCAGAGTTTCTTGCCTTCCTTGTTTTGTCATCTCCGTTTTGCTCACATGAAAATAAAAGAAAGAAAATGTGATTAGTACAAGTTATTTGGGCATGAACAAAATTTTCCAAAAAAATGCTATTCATCATTAAAGTTTGCAAAGTGGAATCAGAACGCCATTATTCATCATAATTTATTTCCTCTATTTGCAAATCACAAGAATATTATTCTTCTTGGTTCACAAAAAGAAAGAAGAAACAAAAATACCACAAAGTTGTCCAAACAAAAGAAATGCAAGCAAGCTGTCCAAACAAGAAATGCAAGCAAGCTGTCCAAACAAGAAATGCAAGCAAGTTGTCCAAACAAACAGAATGCCCAAACAGCAGCGCAACAAACAGGATGCCTAAACAGCAACGCAAATCAAACAGAATGCCCAAACAACAGTGCGAATTGGACAAAACAACAAACATAAAAAAAGAGGCAGCAATATAGCAAACAACAAACAGCATCAACAAAAGCAGGCAGTAAAGTAGAAGTATGGCAATATAATAGTTAATTCAAACAAGCAAAAGCTTGTTCAAGAAGCTAAGTCATCATTTTCCATTTTCCTTTGCAAACTTTTCAAAATTGGAAAAAGGGGCAAAAAGAAATTTGCTTTCCTAATGTCATTGAGAGAGAAGAGAGGAAAGAAGTCACCTAGGTTATTGGGATGCACAACCCTGCTGCCCTGCCTGTCATTAATTGCATAGAAGTTGCTAGAAAACAAAACTGCAACAAAAAGGCCATAAGAACAATATGCCAAAATATTCAAATTTGATGGTTTTCCCACCATTTTGAATAGAGATAACAGAAAGAGAGTCAATATAACAGGAAAGAGGTCAATAGAAACAAACACAGTTGACAAGCCTAAAGAAAACTCAGCAAACACACAAACCTCAAACCTCCAAAAACTGTCAAACAAAAATCTCAAGTACTGCAACCAAAACCAAACCTGATAAACACCCAAAAACCTCAAACCTGAACCAAAACAACATCCCAAAAATCTGGAACAAGTCTCAAACTGAGACACCAGAACCATCATCAAGCCAAACTGTCAAAACCAACAGCAAGAACCATCATCAAGCCAAACTGTCAAAACCAACAGCAAGAACCAAATCAACAACCTCCAAAAACCAACAACCATCTCAAAACTGCAACAAAGCAAAAACGGTTAACCATTCAAAACCAAAACTCTCAAAAGAACCAAACCTGTAAAAAATATGTTAACCAACAACAAAAAACCAGTAAAAGTCTCAAACTGTAACCAAACCCAAAAAACTGCCAAACCATCAACATATGCAAAATCAAAGACTCCAAGCATCCACAAAACAGCAAACCAGTAAAGTCTCAAACTGTAACCAATTCCAAAAAACTCAAAACCTGTCAAACCTGAACAAGTAATAAAAATCACCAAACTCAAAATATATACAAATCTCAAACTGTCAAAAACCAAAAGACCTCCAAGATCACCAAGCCTCAAACCGAAACACATAAATCTCAAACTCAGAAACCATTTAACAATCATCAAAACAACAAAAAAATTGTTAATTATCAAGCTAACAGAACCAACCTGAACCAGTAACATATATCCAATCCTCTTCACAAAAAAAAACACAGTAACCCTCACAAAAATCCCAACAACAATCATCAAATCAAAGTCATAATCAAAATAACAAAAAAGACTGTTACCTATCAAAAGATCCCAAACCAGAAAAGCAACGTATTCGTCCTGACCATTTCCTCTCGTACAACTCCGACCACCACGGAACACAGTCACCTTCTCTCCTCTCCCTGTATAAATCACAGAAAGAATTCCAACAGGTATGGATTCCTCATCTTTCTCATAATCACATTTCACTGCATCTAAAAATCATGAGTTTAATTAGCAGAAAACATGATCAAGATATAAAAAAAACATTGAAATCACTAAGTTTAGAAAAATAACAGAACCTCACACTTTTTTCAAAGAACGTTGTTGGCATGTGATTAGGGAGGTGAGGACGGACGTATTCCGACAACAGAGAGTACAGAGAGGTCGGGGTGAACCAATTTCGCTACTCTAAGATTCAAATCCGAACTTAGGGTTTTAAAAAAAAAACACAAATCGTGGTGAGATAAGAGGAGGGTTGATTCGGCCATGAGGCTAGACAAAGACAGGTAATGAGAATTGTTTAGAGGTTTCAGTAAAATACAGAGATGAGCGAAAGAGGTGATGAGGCAGCGCCGCTGTGAAACACAAAGGGTTTCAGAACCCTAATTTTATTTTCTCCCCTTAATCAGATCAATAATGCCATTTAAGAGTTTGGTCTGGTTGTTTACAAGTGCCCTTAAGCCCACGCGTTTTACACCCCCCTTGACTTGTTTTGTTAACAGCAATAACACCCTTTTCTTTGGGCCTCACCCCTAAACTTCCATAAGCCCATTGTTACTTGTTTTTTTTTAAATTTGTTTCCTTCCTATATTTTATTTGTTAAATTACTAAATAAGACATAAAATATATTTTCATTAATTTGATTTAAGTTTTTGTGATTAATTTTTATCATTTTATTTTTTTTATGAACTTGTTTTGATTAATTTTTACATTTAATAAAACATCAAAAAAAAAATTAACTTAGTTTGTATTCTTTCTTTAAATTTATTTATATAATTAATAAAAAATACAAAAAAATAAAGATTTTTAATTTAATCAATTATTTTTATTTTTTAGATTAGGTTTTATCTTTCTCTTTTCAAGTAAATACTTAACATTTCATATTTTATTGATTTTATCTCATGGATTATCATAGCTTTAATTAAATCGCACAAAATTCGATTTGGTTGTATTGCTTGTTATTCGGACATTTCTATTTCATTTGATTCATCCCCATTTGTAACAATTGTACCCCCATTCCTGAACACTGTGTAATAGCATAGAATTTCAATTCCCGCAATTTATTGTTTTCCATATACTGTATAGTAATTAGGCGTGTATGGCAAGATTCAAAAATCAATCTCTAGATGACCTAATCAAAGAATAAAATAACTTGAAACCAACACACTTTTTTCACACGCACACCTCTAGGGTAACCTCGCTCGTTGCCTCGGAAATACAATCATGTCCCTCAAATATGGGACGCTCTAACAATGACCCTTCGATAAATAAAGATCGTAGTCCCTCGATGATCCTCGATGTTGCCTTCAATTAAAATGATCTCGTCCCTTACGAAAATTGCTAAAGCGTCTCACAAGTTGCCTTCAATGATTGTGAAATTGACCCGCGCCAGTCCCTTCACATCCCATGGTGGGGCATATTACCAAATCAATGGTAAGATAACACCATTAAAAGGAGGAAGAAAAGAACAACTTAAGACCTTTCGAGTAGATAGATTCGCTCTTAGTTACTCGCTTGCTCATGATAAAAACTTTTACACCTACACTCTCATTTAAAAACATTTTCAAAAAAGATTAAACTTTGTATACGTTCTTATAGAGAGGAGAACCATTGCAAAATATCTTTTCAAAACACTTTCGAAACACAATTCACAAACACATCTTTGAACTACTTTTTTCGAAACAAAACTTTGTATACGTTCTTATAGAGACGAGAACCATTACAAAGAGATTTTTCAAAATACTTTCAAAGCCCACACCACAAGAACACAATCAAATGAAAGCAAGTGATCTAAACGAGTAACTAAGAGCCCATGGAAAACCATGGATGAAAAGGGTGCTAATACCTTCCCTTTTCATAATCTACCCCCCGAACCCGAGAAAATCTCGAAAGGTCTTTCCTGTGCTTTTTTACCTTTCCTTTTGGATAAAAGAAAAGTCGGTGGCGACTCTTGCTAACCGCATAAGTGAAATCGAAACACAAAACATCAAGTCAGTTCTCCCACCGTATCACAATATGCATTGTCAAAGTTGGACGATTTTTGAAAAAAATGCATGAAGCAAATATTGACCAAACTTGGATTTTTTCCAAATGGGCCTATCTTTTCAAGTTTGAAACTCATTCCTAACATGGTCCACGACCTCTAAGCCCATCCATACATTTTTCTACTATTTATGCTATTTATTTTGATATTTTATTCATTAAAATTCATAATTAAATAAATAAATAATAGAAATAATGTAAATTTTGACGTGAATCCATTTTGGGCAAGTTTATGCTGATTTATGTCAATTGATTTCGTTCAATAACTCTTCAAATATGTCCAGGTTCATCCACATATGAAAATGGCATAAAATCATCAAATATGACATTTTTTTCAAATTTTGATCATGGTCTTAAAGCACAACATTATGAGGGAGATTATTTCCATGCTTTCTTGTCTCCTCATTCTCCTCTATAAATATAGAGCCATACAAGCTTGAAATACATGAAATTCCTCTCTAAAAAGCTCTCAAAAAGCTCTTCAAAAAGCTCTCTAAAAGCTCTTTAAAAAGCTCTCCAGAAATCAAAGAATTGGTGCAAGTCATATCTCGAGGTTCTGGTCTCTCTCAATTGACATCAAGCCTCAAACCATCATATTGAAGTCCCCAGGAGTCTTACAAGACCCAAGAGCAATCCATCACACGCCTAGCACACCCCCATTTGACAACACCGGTTTGGTAAAATTTTAAACTTTGAATCTCTAATTTTAATCACATTTTATGGTATGCTAACGTTTGTTTGAGTTTATATAGAACATTTATGGATGGTTGAATCATATGTTCCATGCAAGAATAAAAAAAAATCATAGTTAGAGCATGAAGCTTTCGAAGATTCGGGCCTAGGGATTTCTGATGATTGCACCCCCTGTTTACTTTTGCTACTAGGCCCATCTTTATTTTCTTGTTTTATTCATTTCATTTATTTCTTTTAATCTCTTTTTTATTTTTATCAATAAACAAATATAAAAATCACATAAAAATAGATTTAAGATTTTCTCTTAATTAAATTTTAATTTTGGTAAATTAATTAACTAAACACTTTAACTTTTTTTTAAAATTAAAATTAATAGAACTTAGGTTTAATTTCATTTTAATTCATTTTCCTTTTCGTAACAAAAATACCAAAAAAAACATAGAATTAATTTCTTTTATTTAAATTTCATGTTTCTTTAATAATTATCTTTTTTTAAATATAGATCTAGATCAATTATTGCTTAACTTAAACCATTTTTATAAATTAAAACCAAAAAAAAAAACAAAAAGATTTTTTTATATCTTAAGATTTTTAGACGTCTTTTCAAATTTACGCGTTATTATTCTTTCACACTTCATTTTATTATTGTAACTGTATATTGGGATGTAATAGATGATTAATAGGATCTTTACCGCTTTTATTTATTTTTTCCCCCAGTTTTGGATATGTACATAATCCCCCTCCCCGAAGCCTTGTAATAGCTAGGTTTTATATTTCTGAACTTTTAAATTACCGCAATTATTAACTGCTAGATATATGATTAATAGGATTGTATGGCAAGAATAATCAAACATTAGCAAACTTAACACAAGATAAAATAACTGAACATAACACACCTTGCACATATGCACTCTTAGGGTATGCCTCACTTGGTTGCCTCGGAAAACAATGGTCATGTCCCTCGAACATAGGGATACCCTTAGCAAAGACCCTCGGTTAAAATCATCATAAAGATCATGGTCCCTCGATGTCCCTCAAAGCTGCCTACGTTATATGATCTTGTCCCTCGATGTTGCCTACGAATATATGATGACAGTCCCTTCGAAATGCTAAAGTATCCTTACATGTTGCCTTCAATGACCATTACGTCCCTTTCGATAGTCCCTAAAACTCCAACGACGGTGCTACTTACTCCTTAATAGTAGGATAGTATTGTCTAAAGGAAACGAGAATAGAAACAATCCTTTTTTGAGTAGGTAGATGCTAGTAGGTACTTGCTCAAAATCAAACTTTCACACTTACACTTTTTTTCAAACAAAGTTCTCAAAAACACTTTGTAACACTCTTGAAGACAGAAGCAAGGGTTAAAACGAAGTAAAACAAAACTTTTCAAAACAAACACACACAAGCAATTCTTAAAAGATGATCAAGTACCTAAGAGCCCTTGGAAAACCCCAGATAGAAAGGGTGCTAATACCTTCCCTTTCTATAATCTACCCCTCATACTCAAAATCTCGAAAAAGGAATTTTTCTGTGCTTTTGTCCTTTCCAGTTGGATAAAATAAAAGTCGATGGCAACTCTTGCTTACCGCGACATTTTGCGAACACAAACGCAAAACGCAAACCAGCATTTTCCTAAAACAGTCCGGTTCTGCCACCGTATCACAGAACTGGCGACTCTGCTGAGGACTTATAAGTGGGGTATACCTTAGGATATAGTTCATCATAAATTGCTTCTCTTGTTTGTTTTGGTTGCTTTACTTTTAAAGGTTTTGTATTGGGAGTTACTATAGATCCTAACCCGGATCTGGGGGACACCTTTTAGGTAAGTAGCAATAAACTGTGAGGGAACTGTACGGCGTAGACCGATACAGTTGAAGCAGTATCTACGTTGATGTGGCACATTAGTTGGTACCGATATCCTTTGTGGAGAAACGAGGAGAATACGGGGCTGCTATGTGTGTCGTTAAGCATCAACTGACCTTAGAACCTTTAAATCGACCAACTTGGCCATTAGGAATTAGTGAGATAGCCGGCCTCGGTGTAAAGCTGAGAACTGGTTGATACTCGATGCTACACTCATTGAGACCATACTCTCGAGATAGTTCCGGTCGTAAGAAAAGATTGCGTGAGCTGAAACCATGACCGATGGAGGATGGTCAGTGATATTGAGAACCTCTAGAACCCGGTTACTTTTCTAGGACAGGTTGAACCAACTAAACTTCAAAAGGGTACTACCTTAAAACCCATGCAAGCCTAAACCTAAGGCTGTTTGTGTGACTTGTGTGCTTTCAATGTGAACTACTGGCACATTTTTATTATCTGACAACATGAGTTCCTTGCAGGTTTTGTTTACAGTCCTTATCCAATAACTTGGATTTCTTACCGAGTTTACTTGCTTACATCACCTTGCACTTTTGCTTAAACGCATAGCATACACATCATAACATCATACCATAGAATTTCCTTAACCATTTCAAGGATCTCAAGGGCCTGTGGTGCAGGTTTTGATGAACCAAACGTCTAGCAAAGGGCAAGGGGATTTATTTTCCTCTAGCCAATGACGTCTAGAGATCAAAACACGATAACTTGAGTCAGTGGCTATGACCCACTCAATATGGTGAGCTTGATTCTTGAAGAAGGACTCTCAATGACACGAAGTTTCTTCAATCAAGCTGCAATCAAATTCTAGTAGTTTCTTGTTTACCCTGCGAGATCCTTGAAAACATTGCATACATATCATACATATCATTGCATAAGCAGGTTTCAAAGCAGGTCTCTCATGTTCTCGCTGTTTATTTTAGCAATGGCTCTCCAACAAGACAACAGAGATCTCCAAGCTCATGATGACCAGTTCAAGGAATTTCTCCTGAATATATCCAAGGGGCAAGAAGACTTGAAAACACTCTTCGCCGGGAATCTGACCAAGGAACGTCCTGACAACAACAAGGATGAACAATTGGAACAACTGCAAGCTGAGGGAGAAGCAATGAGAATCCAGAAGCTAGGACAGATGGCTCGTATCCAAAACTTAGCTCGAGGACAAGAAGGGATAAGAGCCTTCCTCAACAAGCTTCACCAAGATGGATGCAGATCCATGAAACAAACAGTTAAAATTGTGGATCAAGGCATTAATCATCCCCCAGTGAGAGAAGAGGTTGGGAATAGGCCTTGCCAGATTACTACTACATCACAAGCCCAACCACAAGCTCTCCAACGACAACGGGGAAATCGGCATAAGAAGAATACATCTGAAAGACGCTTCACTGAAATCAACATGTCATTGGCTCAATAATTGCAATGCATGTTGAAGGCCAAGTTGGTTATGTTAAGGGACCCTCCTCAGAATCCCAACATAGCCTCCCCAAGGTACAATCCAAATGCAAGATGTGCGTACCACTCCAACAGTCCTGGACATGACACCAACAGTTGTTGGGCATTGAGAAATAAAATTAAAGACCTGATTGATGAAGGAGCGCTAGAATTCGCACAAGACGGTCAGGATGAGTTCTTCTGCCATCCCTCCAAGGCATACCATCTGAAGTGACAAGTTCTCACAAGAAGGCTTTTCGTTCATTAGAATTTTCAATGTGTAATTTTCTTTTGATTTGTTTGAACATTTATTCATATCAAACCTCGTTATTTCATCAATGCATTGCACATGTTTGTCTTGAATCAATTCATTCGTATTCACTATTTCAAAAATGCGTTCTTATTTCTTTTTGTGATATTCAACTCTCGAACAAAAGCTCTGAGCCTTTAGAGGGAGGATGAAGAAAATGATATCAAAATCTCTACAGTATGCTTTTGAACAGACCCCGCTGACGATGTATAGGCGTTGTTTCAAATCCTAAACAGTGGAGTTATAAGGAAGATAATCCCTCGTCAACCCCTTCGAGCCAAAGAAGTAGGACTTTTTCTTTTCACACAAATTAAAACCCTTAATCATAACCTGGGGCAGGGTAGTTTTCTCAGTTAATTCAGAGGCGTATTCAGTCATAATCTGCCGCTTCGTGCACAATGAATGGCATCGAAGACGTCCTTCCAAAACAAAAGACAATGATGGTTCCATATAATCGTCAAGACAGACAGTCATTATCTCTCGAAATAAAAGCCCGTCAAGTCAAAACCTATGAAGGAGACTTAAGAGAAAATTGGGGCATCCCGCTGACTGTAATCACAAAAGAAACAATTCGGGCAAAAGAATGGATAACGAAAACAAAAAAAAGAGGTTAATACAAGTCCTCGACAAAAAGAAGATTACAAAAATGACTGCCTTTTCAAAACAAATGTTCAATTTCTGAATCATCACCAAGTATCAGAGCAAAGATTCCAAACTCAATCGGGATCTAATCGTGTAATTAACTGAGCATAGGACTGAAGAACATCACGAAGAGCGGGTTGGGTACACATAAAATTTGAGCCTTTATCCTTTGTTTCTTGAACCGTGAACCATGCCACGTTATAACCCTTAAAAGTCCTAGCTGAAGCATGGGTTAGTTTGAGAGCATACTGTTACAAAGGTATCCTGACTCCTGAGTTGATATCACATTCTTGCAAGTTTCATTTTACTACACAAAACACATTTTCAAAAAAAAATTTAAGACAGACATCAGTTTTGCATTCTTTAAATGACATTGTTTGCATATGACTAATTGTTTGAAAGTAGAGAAATCTGCACAATGGATATTCAGTGAACAAACATCCTCTCAATGGACAAAATCACCTCAGCGAGAAAGGCACTTCCAATAACAGGTCTTCCATAAGCAAGGGGCATGACATGATGTATAAATACACCTGGGGCAGTCTCTTCAAAAGTGCCAAATAACTAGGGGCAGATCTCCATCTGAATCACTTAGGGAATTACGTATGCATTCCAGCAACGAATCATGTGCCATCAAGAAAACATTTTTGACAGTACTACAACATAACGGACAGCGAAAACTCTCTACATCCTGAAGGCATGGACATAGTCGGAAAATACTACGCATAACAAAGACCCGCTAGGTTGACATACCTAGGAAAAAATAAGGGCATCCCGGCGAACCAAAAGGGTTCGGGCAAAAATTAGGGATAAAAAATGAAAAAAAATCTGTACACCCGGCAAGTCGAAAACCCGAAAGGGAGGCTTGGGCAAAAAAGGGTATCCCGGTGGACTGAAAACCAGAAGGGCGGTCCAGGAAAAAGTTAGGGATTTAAAACGTACGACTATGTCCTGTCACATGTCTATCAGTGGAAGACTTATACCTTGATCAACATTCATCAAGAGCACCATAATTTAGATACATTTCAAATACGCTCCAAATACGGATGCCATTCTGATACTCATTTAGACTCAGCTTTCAAATACAGTTTAGATACGCTCCAGATACGGATGCCATTCTGATACTCATTCAGAATAAGCTTTTAGATACAATTCAGATACGAATGCCATTATGATACTCATTCAGACCCAGCTTTCAGATACAGTTCAGATACGCTCCAGATACAGATGCCATTCTGATACTCATTCAGACTCAGCTTTCAGATACAGTTCAGATACACTCCAGATATGGATGCCATTCTGATACTCATTCCGATTCAGCTTTTAGATACAGTTCAGATACACTCCAGATACGGATGCCATTCTGATACTCATTCAGATTCAGCTTTCAGATACAGTTCAGATACGCTCCAGATACGGATGTCATTCTGATACTCATTCAGACTCAGCTTTTAGATACAGTTCAGATACGCTCGAGATACGGATGCCATTCTGATACTCATTGAGATTCAGCTTTCAGATACGGTTCAGATATGCTCTAGATACGGATGCCATTCTGATACTCATTCAGACTCAGCTTTCAGATACAGTTCAGATACACTCCAGATACGAATGCCATTCTGATACTCATTCAGACTCATCTTTCAGATACAATTCAGATACGCTCCAGATACGGATGCCATTCTGATACTCATTCAGATTCAGCTTTCAGATACAGTTCAGATACGCTCCAGATACTGATGCCATTCTGATACTCATTCAGATTCATCTTTCAGATACAATTCAGATATGCTCTAGATACGGATGCCATTGTGATACTCATTCAGAATCAGTTTTTAGATACAATTCAGATACGCTCAAGATACGGATGCCATTCTGATACTCATTCAGATTCAGCTTTCAGATACAGTTCAGATACGCTCCAGATACGGATGCCATTCTAATACTCATTCAGACTCAGCTTTCAGATACAGTTCAAATACGCTCTAGATACAGATGCCATTCTGATACTCATTCAGACTCAACTTTCAGATACAGTTCAAATACGCTTCAGATACGGATGCCATTCTAATACTCATTCAGACTCAGCTTTCAGATAAAGTTCAGATACGCTCCAGATACGGATGCCATTCTGATACTCATTTAGACTCAACTTTCAGATACAGTTCAGATACAATTCAGATACGCTCCAGATACGGATGCCATTCTGACACTCATTCAACACATGTTTCAAAGTACAGTTCAGATATGACCCAGACACGGATGTCATACTGACACTCATTAAATACATGTTCAAGTACAATCACGACATAGATCCATCCATAAAATCTCCGCATGTACTTTTTCCAACATGGTACAAGGGGCAGAGACAGTTGGAATCGAAGTCACTATCACATACAAGCCAGTGATACCTATATTCCCCAGGGTAAGGACAACCAAGGTCCGACCTTCGTATCCCCAAGCAGTAATTCCTTCCCCAGCAGGTTCCTTCAAAAAAAGGTGATATTTGCACTCCCCAACCAGGTTTTATAACCATGGGCAGTTTATAAAGCCATCTCCCGAGCAGAGTTTATTTCTCTGACAGTGGAAGCTCAATCTCCAACAGAGCTCTTCTCTCCAGCAATAGAATTTCATCCCCAGCTGAGTTTATTTCTCCAAATCAGCAGATCTTCCAACAGAGTATCTCTCTTCCCACAGAGTCATTCCCCCACAGGATTATTCTCAGACAGAGTCTCCCCCGACAGAATATTCTCAAGCAGAATGGATGTAAATCTCCAGCTAATTATCTTTGGTCACTATCCCCAGCAGAAACAAAGAACTCAACTCATTATACTCTCCAGCATTAGTCCAGGATTTATTTTCCCCAGCTAGAGAATATCATAAAAATATTGCATATCCATACGCCGTAGCATGCGCATATGCATCATACAGCACTGTGATACGGTGGGAGAACTGACTTGAGTTTTGCGTTTGTATTCACAAATGTTCGGTTGAGCAAGAGTCGCCACCGAATTTTTATTTTATCCTAAAGGAAAGGTTGAAAAAGCACAGCAAAAACCTTTTGAGATATTTCGTGGGTTCGGGGGGTAGATTATGAAAAGGGAAGGTATTAGCACCCTTTTCATCCATGGTTATCCATGGGCTCTTAGTTACTTGGTTTTTTAGATCACTTGCCTTGATTTTCGATTGCTTGAAAATGGTGTGTGTGTGTGTGTTTTTGAAAATGTTTTGGAAGAAGATGCCTTGTCTTAGGCTAACCTTGTAACAATTCTTTAATCGAATATTTTACAAAGGCGTGTATCTTTTCGAAAAGATGTTTCAAGAATGTTTTGAGAGTTTGTTTTGAAAGTGCTTGTGGAATGTGGTTTTTGAAAAGAAGGCAAGCGTTTTTGCAAGTTGATCTCAAGTAACTAAGAGTTTTGTCTACCCTATTGTACTCAAAGGTTTTCTCTATGTTTTCAATCCTTTTTAACAATTTTGTTCCACCATTGAATTTGGTGGACAATCTTGCGTTTAGGATGTTTAACGGGACGGGCGCGGGTCATCGTATGGACCATGAATGCAACGGTGCCAAGTTTCTTTGGCAATTCGCTTTGAAGGGACTATGATCATTCCGTTTAGGCAACATTCGAAAGCGTCATCGAGGGACTTATGATCATTTGAATTTGTTTTGCCAAAGATACTCGACGTGCAAGCACGGCCCATTTTGGAAGGCAACATGTGGGATTACCCTAGAGGGTGCAAGTGTGATCGTGTATCGATTTCATGTATTTGTCTTGTATTAGGTTATCTAGCGTTTGATTTTATATACATGCAAACCCTAGGTCTAACCATGGTATAATTGAAAGTGGTAAATTGCGAAAATGTAAAATCTACGCTATTACAAAATAAGCATCCGGGAGTGGGGGTACAAATTTATGAATGGGGATGAGGCTTAGGAATATAGTATCCAATAATTTACAACCAAATCGAATTTGCGATCAAATGTAAATGTAACGAATATACAAATATAAGCAAATGTGTATAGGAGCTATGTAAATATATTGTGTAAGTGTACGTGTATACGTGTATGTAATTATTTACAGGTTAGAGATGTGAAATTGAATGTGTATTAAGTATTATTTAATTTAAAGAAAAGAATTAGGTATTTAGGTAATCCTTGAATTGTAATCTTTGTAGTTCTTTTAATATGTACAAAAAAGAATGCTTTGATTAAATGTTCTAAGTTTTAATTATGTTATGTATAAAAATGTATCTTTATTTATTATATACCAAAAGTATGTTTTAAATAAATATCAAGAATTAAATTAGAAAAAATATATTTTTATTTGTTATGTACAAAAATGATGTTTTAAGAAAATATTCTAAGTTTTAATTATGTATATAAAAAAGTATTTTTTTCATTTGTTATGTACAAAAAGAATGTTTATATTGTTAATAAGAATATTTGAATTAATTAAAAAAAAGGTGTTTTCAATTATATGGTGTAATAAAAATGCGTTTCATTTATTATGTACAAAACTTCTAGGAAAGGAAAATGTATTTATTTAAAAAAGGGAATTTATGTACAAAGAAAATTTAAGTCAAATGTTTTTAAATTAAAAATGTGCTTTTATGTATTTTATTGTTAATGTATTATTGTAACAAATATATTAAGTTTAGAGAAAAATATATGGTTTAAAAAAGGTTATATAAAAGGGTTTGTATTAATTTATTAACAAAAGGACTTGTTTTTAAAAAATGGTTAAGAGAAAGGGTCTGAATGGGCTTTAGTCGTTTCAGAGGTGGGGGGTGTGAGTTGGAATACGCTTGGGCTTTGTGTTTTGTGAAACGGGTTAGGCCCAGATGTGGAAACGAACACTTTAGAGTTAACGCGTTTTGTTCAGTTGAGACATTGGCTTAGGGTTTGTGTAGAAACGGCGCCATTCGCTTGCTTTGTCTTCTCCGTTCGTTCTTCTGAATACGACTCCTCCGTCTAGCCACCAGCACTACCCCCAAATCTCTCTTCCCTCCATGGCTCGAGCCCAGTGGTCTTATGAAAACGAGGTTTGATTTTGATGTTTACATTCTTTTTTACGAACTGCATGCTTTATTTCAATTTGAATTTTGACCTTAAACTTGTGTTATTATGGAGGTGGTGGAGAAAAAAAGAGGGAGAAAAGTGTACTTCCTTTGGTCTTGGAGAAGGAGGAGAGGTAGGGTAGGTGGCGCTTAGGATGGCCGGAGGGTGGAGGTTCGAGGATGACGGACTTGGAACCCTGGTTTGCGTATTCTTTCCTTTTCTTCTTTTGCCTTGCCTCCGTTGCTTTCGTTGTATGCTTGCTTATGTTGGTTTAGACTGTCTTTGAACGTTGCTTCTGTATCTTCTTTGCCCAAGGATGAACCTAGGGTTCTGAGGGCCCAGAATGCGTGCTTATGTTGCCTATGACACTTGCCTTCGAACGTTTGTTGCCCTTTCGTCCCTTCTCTGAGTTGCCTGCCTTATTGCTTCTCTGACTTTCTTCTTCTCTGAGTTGCCTTGAATATGCTTTATTTACTGCCCAATGATGAGTGTTCTGAGGGCTTAGAGTTGGTTAGGCTGGATATTTTAGCTTGATGGTTTATGTTGTACACAGGGTATACAGGTTTGTATGTTTTTATGGTTATGAGGTTTTGATGAACTGGTTATTGGCTTGGTTATTCAGGTTAGGCCTTGACAGGTTTCTTACAGGTTTTAGGCTTATTGTAAGCTTAAGGCAGGTTTGACTGGTTATGAGGTTTGAACTGAATGGTACAGGTTATGGTTTTGGGATTAGGCAGGTTGTGGCCATGCAGGTTTGTATGGTTTCAGGCTTGAGGCCTAGCAGGTTTTGATGGTTTAAGCAGGTGCAGGCTTGGCCTGGTTTATGGCCTGGAATGGTTTGGTGTTTTGGTGGTAAGGCTAATGTCTTTTGTATGGTTTGTACTGGTTTAGCAGTAGGCAGGTTTTTGAAATGGTTATGCAGTAGACCTGGTTTTTGGCAGTAGGTTCTGCTGGCTTTTGACAAGGTTTTGTTGAATGGCTCTTTGAAAAAAAATGGCTTACAGGTTATGCTTCTTCTTGGTGTTAGTTGACAGGATCCTGGTTCTTTTAGACAGGCCTTTTGGTTATGTTCTCTCTCCTTCTACTGTGTTCAGTTCTTGTGTTTTATATCTTTCTATCTTCCTGCCTAAAGCCTAAAAACCTGCTTTCTTATCTCTCTTCTCTTTCTCTCTAGTACACTTTGCATTATAATAATGTTTTTGTGTGTACCTTTAGTTCTGAAAGTGGCCACTTTATTTTGGGAAATGATGAAAAGAAAAATGTTTTGCTTGCATAATAGATTTCCTCTGCATATTGTCTCTTCTTTTGATAGGTTTTGTACTTTGTATCTTTTCCAAATCTTCTTTATTGACAGCTTGGATCCTGTGACAGCAACTTGTACCTTTTGGCATTTTTGACAGAAAGTAGGAATTTGGATTTTTCAGTTTGGTTTGAACTTGGAGTTTGAGATTTTGAACTTATGCAGTTTGACACTTTGCATTTTTTTTCTCAACTTTGCATTCATGATTAGCAAATAAAATTCTTCCCTCTTTGTGAACCGGGAGAAATCCCGTGATTTGCAGAGAGGGTTAACTGATCCCAATCAGTGGCCCTTAATGATGAATTTCTTTTATCTGTCTCTTTAATTCAATTTATCTGTCTCTAACTTTTCTTCCTTTTCTTTTACAGATGAATATTTGGATGGAGAGGGGTACTAAATGAAGAATGAAGAATTAGAAAAAATAGGATAGTTTTCTTTTTTATTTAAATTTAAATTAATGTAAAAATCATTGCTTGTAATTAAATTATAAACAATAATTGTACAAATAATTCAAGAATAAATAAAAGTCTTTATTATCCAATCAATTCTATTTCCTTCTTTATTGTTTATTTATTATTTAAAACTCTTTGAATTAAAATAATCGAAAAATAAATTTCAATCACTTAATTTAGAATAATAAATAATTTAAATAAACAATGCTTTAATAATTGATCAGTTAAACCAGGCCTTTCCAATATCCAAAGCAAAGTAACAGTTAACCAAAACAAACTAATCAGGCGCATTCCCTTTTCCCTGATTTTTTATCAAACACTATAAATCCAAACTGCATGGATCTTTTGACTGGCTCAAACAAACCAATGTGAATTCAACCCAAATGCAGTCTTTTTACTGATTAAGTCAAATAATGCGAACTCAATCCAAATCTCGGAATAACTTGCAAAGCATTTAAATCTTTCTGAGAATGTGCCCAAAAAACCCTAATTCCTGATTAAATTCCAAAGAGCGTTCGCCTGATCAAAATTGAGCCAAAATCAACAAAAACCCTAAGCCAACTGTGTGAAACAATCCAGAGCCCTGAAAAATCAATAAAACCCTAATTTTGCTCTGACTGACGAGAAAAGTCCGTTTGACCGACTCTTGAGCCAGTTTGAAAAATCAGGAAACGCCTGAAGCTGAGATTTCTTGAGAAAAATGAGAGGGAAAATTTTGGGGTACAACAGTTGCCCCTGTTCAATCTTCTTGAACCTGAAGAGTTAGATTGGCAAGTTTGCCTTTCGCGATTTGAAGGTAAAAGAAGATTGGACACTAAAGTGCCCAGAAAATTTGCACTCGTCGATGTGATGGTAGAGGTGAATGGGCTTAAAGATGCCATTTGGTGATGGGCTTAAAGATGCCATCTGGTACGATAGAATCTTGTCGGGGGATGGGCTTAGAGATGCCATCCGGAAATGGGCTTAAAGATGCCATTTGGTGACTGCTGGTAGGAGGATGGGCTCATAGATGCCATCGGAAAATGGGCTTAAAGATGCCATTAGGAAATGTTGAACTGTATGTGACTGGACGAGTATCAGAAAGGCACTCATGTTTTGGAACATCTCTGAATTGGAGGTCCGAATAAGCAATAGATTGACATCCATGTCTGGAGAATCCGTAAACTATTTTCAGGAGTTGAGATTGAATAAGCAATAGAGCAGCATCCGTTGTTGGGAAGCGTCCGTAAACTGTTTTCAAAAGTTGGCATCTGAACAAGTTGGTAGATTGACATCCGTTGTTGGGAAGAATCCGTAAACTGTTTTCAAAAATTGCATCTGAACAAGCTGGTAGATTAACATCCGTTGCTGGAGAATCCGTAAACTGTTTTCAGAAGTCTTGAAGTTGAAGAGGAACCGGTGTAAGGTTTCCTGATGATGCATTTGAATGGATCTGGAATAAGTATCAGAATGTCGCCGTGTCCGGGTCACATCTGAACTATTTCTGGATGAATCTCGGGAGGTGATCTTTGTCTGTCGACTGATCTTACCTGAAAAAGTAAAGGGTTAGTTGTATGCAATGTCATGATGCATGATGCAATGTATGTGACATCAATGTTTATGACATGAATGTGATGAATGCGCATGTAAGCTGATGAGCTATCTTGCTGAGGATAAATGAATCTTGGACGGCTGAAGATAAAAGAATCTTGACCGCTGCCGGGAAAATAATTCCTTGGCTGTTGCTGGGGAAGAGAATTCCTGATGACCTCTACTGGGGAGTTCCAAACTAGTAGACTCATGCTGGGGAGGTAAGATTGAGAATCTTCAGTTCGGTGGGAAGTAACTCTGGCGACTTCATTGGGGAACTCAAGATTTGCCCTCCCAAAACTCTGTGGGGAGAAGGCTCACTAGTCTGGCTCCGCTGGGGATAATGAAACTTGACTCTGAGGGGAGTTAGCCTCTGGAAGGTTCTCTGGCTGGGGATTGCGAGAGTCCTCTGATTACTGCAGGTGAAGGCTTGGAATCTGAACAAGCGATAGATTGACATCCGTTACTGGAGAATCCGTAAACTGTTTTCAGAACGTTGAGAAGTGTCTGAACAAGTGATAGGTTAACATCCGTTACTGGAGAACCCGTGAACTGTTTTCAGAAATCTTGAGGTTGAATAAGCAATAGAGCAGCATCCGTTGTTGGGAAGCGTCCGTAAACTGTTTTCAGAAATCTTGAAGTTGAATTAGCAATAGAGCAGCATCCGTTGTTGGGAAGCGTCCGTAAACTGTTTTCAGAAATCTTGAAGTTGAATCAGCAATAGAGCAGCATCCGTTGTTGGGAAGCGTCCGTAAACTGTTTTCAAAAATTGCATCTGAACAAGTTGGTAGATTAACATCCGTTGTTGGGAAGAATCCGTAAACTGTTTTCAGACGTCTTGAGAAGAATCTGAACAAGTGATAGGTTAACATCCGTTACTTGGAGAACCCGTGAACTATTTTCAGAAATCTTGAAGAGGAACCGGTGTAGGGCTTCCTGAGGATGAGCTTGTGTAAAACTGCATCGGGTTTTTGAACACTTTTGACATTCGAATGCCCCAAGTGGTGATGTAGATAATTTTCTGGCTTGTTACAGGTGTTGGTCTACAATCGGTCGTTCACAGATGTTTTCCTGGCTTGTTACAGGTGTTGATCTGGAACTCTTCAGACGTGCCCTGGCTGGATACAGGAATCGAATCTGGAAATAGTCGTCAACAGATATGCCCTGGCTGGATACAGGAATCGAATCTTCAAACTCTTCAGACGTGCCCTGGCTAGATACAGGAATCGAGTCTGGAAATGTGATAGTTGATAGATATGCCCTGGCTGGATACAGGAATCGAATCTTCAAACTCTTCAGACGTGCCCTGGCTAGATACAGGAATCGAGTCTGGAAATGTGGTCAACAGATATGCCCTGGCTGGATACAGGAGTCGAATATGGAAATAGTCGTCAACAGATATGCCCTGGCTGGATACAGGAATCGAATCTTCAAACTCTTCAGACGTGCCCTGGCTAGATACAGGAATCGAGTCTGAAAATGTGATAGTTGATAGATATGCCCTGGCTGGATACAGGAATCGAATCTTCAAACTCTTCAGACGTGCCCTGGCTAGATACAGGAATCGAGTCTGGAAATGTGGTCAACAGATATGCCCTGGCTGGATACAGGAGTCGAATCTGGAATTGTGATAGTTGATTTGTTGAACACTTTTGACATTCGAATGCCCCAAGTGGTGATGAAGGAGTCTTGAATCAAATTACTCTACATATTAAGAGATTTCTTGAAATCTTGACTGGACTGCCCCAGGTTAACTGAACTTTGAAAGATCTGTTGGACCTTGACTGGACTGCCCCAGGTTAATGACATGTCATTCCCATTGTTGATAGGAGATTTGATGGAAGTGTTATCCTCTTGAAGTGATTTTTACTTACTGAGAGAGTTTTCGTTCCTCCGAACATTCGCTGTATGAATTTCTTCGCTATCAAACAAAAAGCCAAATGCAGACAGTGATATTCAAATAATGCAAAGTTTATGTTTGTCTCGAAGTTTTTGAAAAATGCGTTTTTAGCAGAAAACTTTTCATAAGACAAGTCAACACAAGATTTAGAGCAAAGCCCTACAGGAGTCAGGATACCTTTTGTAACAGTATGCTTCCGAACTAACCCATGCTTCAATTAGGACTTTTGAAGGGTTTTAACGTGGCCTGGTTCACGGTTTAAGAAACAAAGGACAAAGGCTTAAAGTATATTTGTACCCACCCGCTCTTCGTGATGTCCTTCAACCTAAGCTCAGTTAATTGTGTGTCACACTCTGTTTTGAGTTTGGAACGACTTTTGGGCGATGGTTCACCAGTTGAATTTGGGGAGGCAGTCATCATCTCCTTTTTCTTTTTCAACATTTTTCGTGTTGTTGAGGATTTTGTAATGACCTCACTATTTTGATTTTGATTTGTTATCCCTAACTTTTGCCTGACTGTTACCGTTTTCCGGAATTACTGTCAGCGGGATGTCCCAGCTTTCTTAAGCCTCCTTTATAGGTTTTGGCTTGGTGGGATTTTCTCTTTTGAGAGATTGACTGTCTATGTGATAGGGAACCACCCCTGTCTTTTGATTCCAAAGGAATGCTTCCTTTTTTTGACATCGTTCGTTGTATTAAGAACTGAGAGTTTGCGACTTCAATGCGCATTTTCTTTTGAATTAACTGAGATACTACCCTGCCCCGGGTTTATATCAAAGGTTTTGATTGTTTAGAACAGAAAACTCCTACTTCTTTGGCTCGAAGGGGTTGACTAGGGATTAACTTCCTTATAACTCCAGTGTTTGGGAATTGAAAGAAATGCTTGTACATCATCAGCAAGGTTTGTTCAAAAGCATAGTGTATAAGATCATGGTATTGTTTCGTCATCCTCCCTCTAAAGGCTTACAGCTTTTTATCAAGAGTCAAATATCATAAAGAAAAGCATAAGAGTAGTGAAACGAATGGATGAATTCAAGACAAACATATGCAATGCATTAATGACAACAGAGTTTAACATCAACAGATAATTGTTTGACAGCAAAAGAAATTACAACTTTGAAAATTCAAAAAAAAGCAAAAGTCTTTCAGCTTGAGCTTCGTCACTTCAAGTGGAGAACCCTTTAACGGAAGATTTTCATCTCGCCGTCTGGCATGAATTCCAGCACCCCAATGTCGATCAATCTTGAATCTTGTTCTTCAAGGCCCAACAGTCGTTGGTGTCATGTCCCGGGCTGTAGGAATGGTAAACACAAAACGCGTCGGGATGATAGTGAGGAGAGGAGATATTGGGCTTCTGAGGAGGGTCCTTTAAGGTAAGCAAGTTGACCTCTATCAGGCGCTTCAGTATGAAAAATGATGGTATTTCAGTCTCCGTGAACTGTCTTCCCGACGTTTCTTGCTTACGCCGATTACCCCGTTGACGCTGGCGAGGTTGTTGATGGGCTTGTGACCCTGAAGCAAGCAAAGGAGCTTTCCCCTTGTCTTCTTGAGTGGATGGAGGCTGAGCGGTGACTTGCTCTTCAACCTCAGATGTTTGCCCCAGTTGGTTGTTTGGAAGCAGTTGGCGGACAAGAACTCTGAGTTCCTCTTGTCTTTGGGATAGGTCTTGGATGAGAGCCATCTGGCCCACCAACTGTCCCATCACTTGGGTCCTCAAGGTTGTCAGATCGAACTGTAGCTCCGCAAGCTGGTCACTCCTGGCATTGTTGGAATTCTCTAAGCCCTTTGTGAGGAGAGCTTTCATCTCTTCTTGCCCCAGAGACAAGTTCAGGAACATCTCCTGCAGCTGAGCAGTCTGGTCTTGGATGTCTTTGACAGACCTTTCTAGAGCCATCTCTTGCTGAAATAAACAGCAGGAGAGTAAGGAAACCTGAAAAAGGAGAGACTGTCAAAATGCAATGCATGATATGTGGATGCATGCTTTCAAGGATCTCTTGGGGTAAACACAAGAAAATGTTAGAGGTTGAACTTTGCTCTTGGATTGGAGATCTCTGCACCGGTGGATGTCTTTCCACTAGAATCAAGCTCACTATGTCGAGTGGGTCATAGCCACTGATTCCAGTTGTTGTACTTGATCTTTGACTGGAGAACTTTGTATCGGGGGACGTCTTTCCACGAGAATCAAGCTCACCATGTCAAGTGGGTCATAGCCACTGATTCAAGTTGTTGTACTTGATCTTTGATGGCATTTGTTAGAGGAGAAACCCCTTGCCCCTTGATGGACGTCTGGTTCAACGTAACCCTGCATCAAAAGAACCCTCGAGATCCTTGAAACAGTTATTCAAAATGCTATGGTATGATGTCATGATGTTATGTACATGTATGCACAAGCAAGTGAGTGTATATACAGGCAAACATATCCACACAAAGCAAACAAGTCCTTAGGTTTAGGCTTGCATGGGGTTTAGGTAAGTACCCTCTTGAAGTTAGTTGGCTCATCCTGTCCTAAAATAGAAACCGGGTTCTAAGGAGTTCAATATCATTGGATTGTTTTTTGTGTTCATTGTTTCGGTTTAGCCACTTACTGGCGACCAAAATATTCCAAGAAAACAAACCTCAAATGAGTGTAGTATCGAGTATCTACCAACTTCGTACTACACCAAAGTCGGTCATCTCACTACCCCTAAAAAGGCTAAGATGGTCAATTAAGATTCTAAGAGTTCGTTAGTGCTTCATGACATCACACAGCGGCCCCGTACTCTCCTTGACTACTCAAGGGTTACCGGTACTCATAAATATGTCACACTAACATAGCTTACTGCTTCAACCGTGTCGGTATACCCCGCACAGTTCCCTCGCAGTTTTTTTGCTATTTACCTAAAAAGGTGCCCCAAATCTGGGTGTAGGATTTATAACAAACCCAAACAAGAACCCAAAAGATAAAGCAATCAAGTCATCAAAGCAAGAAGGAAAAGGTGATCTAAACCCTAAGGTAACCCCACTTTTAAAATTATCTCCCCAGCAAAGTCGCCAGTTCTGTGATACGGTGGGATAACTGACTTGAGTTTTGCGTTTGTATTCGCAAATGTTCGGTTGAGCAAGAGTCGCCACCGACTTTTTATTTTATCCTAAAGGAAAGGTTGAAAAAGCACAGCAAAAACCTTTTGAGATATTTCGTGGGTTCGGGGGGTAGATTATGAAAAGGGAAGGTATTAGCACCCTTTTCATCCATGGTTATCCATGGGCTCTTAGTTACTTGGTTTTTTAGATCACTTGCCTTGATTTTCGATTGCTTGAAAATGGTGTGTGTGTGTGTGTGTGTGTGTGTGTGTGTGTGTGTGTTTGAAAATGTTTTGGAAGAAGATGCCTTGTCTTAGGCTAACCTTGTAACAATTCTTTACTTGAATATTTTACAAAGGCGTGTATCTTTTCGAAAAGATGTTTCAAGAATGTTTTGAGAGTTTGTTTTGAAAGTGCTTGTGGAATGTGGTTTTTGAAAAGAAGGCAAGTGTTTTTGAAAGTTGATCTCAAGTAACTAAGAGTTTTGTCTACCCTATTGTACTCAAAGATTTTCTCTATGTTTTCAATCCTTTTTAACAATTTTGTTCCACCATTGAATTTGGTGGACAATCTTGCGTTTAGGATGTTTAACGGGACGGGCGCGGGTCATCGTATGGACCATGAATGCAATGGTGCCAAGTGTCTTTGGCAATTCGCTTTGAAGGGACTATGATCATTCCGTTTAGGCAACATTCGAAAGCGTCATCGAGGGACTTATGATCATTTGAATTTGTTTTGCCAAAGATACTCGACGTGCAAGCACGGCCCATTTTGGAAGGCAACATGTGGGATTACCCTAGAGGGTGCAAGTGTGATCGTGTATCGATTTCATGTATTTGTCTTGTATTAGGTTATCTAGCGTTTGATTTTATATACATGCAAACCCTAGGTCTAACCATGGTATAATTGAAAGTGGTAAATTGCGAAAATGTAAAATCTACGCTATTACAAAATAAGCATCCGGGAGTGGGGGTACAAATTTATGAATGAGGATGAGGCTTAGGAATATAGTATCCAATAATTTACAACCAAATCGAATTTGCGATCAAATGTAAATGTAACGAATATACAAATATAAGCAAATGTGTATAGGAGCTATGTAAATGTATTGTGTAAGTGTACGTGTATACGTGTATGTAATTATTTACAGGTTAGAGATGTGAAATTGAATGTGTATTAAGTATTATTTAATTTAAAGAAAAGAATTAGGTATTTAGGTAATCCTTGAATTGTAATCTTTGTAGTTCTTTTAATATGTACAAAAAAGAATGCTTTAATTAAATGTTCTAAGTTTTAATTATGTTATGTATAAAAATGTATCTTTATTTATTATATACCAAAAGTATGTTTTAAATAAATATCAAGAATTAAATTAGAAAAAATGTATTTTTATTTGTTATGTACAAAAAGGATGTTTTAAGAAAATATTCTAAGTTTTAATTATGTATATAAAAAAGTATTTTTTTTCATTTGTTATGTACAAAAAGAATGTTTATATTGTTAATAAGAATATTTGAATTAATTAAAAAAAGGTGTTTTCAATTATATGGTGTAATAAAAATGCGTTTCATTTATTATGTACAAAACTTCTAGGAAAGGAAAATGTATTTATTTAAAAAAGGGAATTTATGTACAAAGAAAATTTAAGTCAAATGTTTTTAAATTAAAAATGTGCTTTTATGTATTTTATTGTTAATGTATTATTGTAACAAATATATTAAGTTTAGAGAAAAATATATGGTTTAAAAAAGGTTATATAAAAGGGTTTGTATTAATTTATTAACAAAAGGACTTGTTTTTAAAAAATGGTTAAGAGAAAGGGTCTGAATGGGCTTTAATCGTTTCAGAGGTGGGGGTGTGAGTTGGAATACGCTTGGGCTTTGTGTTTTGTGAAACGGGTTAGGCCCAGATGTGGAAACGAACACTTTAGAGTTAACGCGTTTTGTTCAGTTGGGACATTGGCTTAGGGTTTGTGTAGAAACGGCGCCATTCGCTTACTTTGTCTTCTCCGTTCGTTCTTCTGAATACGACTCCTCCGTCTAGCCACCAGCACTACCCCCAAATCTCTCTTCCCTCCATGGCTCGAGCCCAGTGGTCTTATGAAAACGAGGTTTGATTTTGATGTTTACATTCTTTTTTACGAACTGCATGCTTTATTTCAATTTGAATTTTGACCTTAAACTTGTGTTATTATGGAGGTGGTGGAGAAAAAAAGAGGGAGAAAAGTGTACTACCTTTGGTCTTGGAGAAGGAGGAGAGGTAGGGTAGGTGGCGCTTAGGATGGCCGAAGGGTGGAGGTTCGAGGATGACGGACTTGGAACCCTGGTTTGCGTATTCTTTCCTTTTCTTCTTTTGCCTTGCCTCCGTTGCTTTCGTTGTATGCTTGCTTATGTTGGTTTAGACTGTCTTTGAACGTTGCTTCTGTATCTTCTTTGCCCAAGGATGAACCTAGGGTTCTGAGGGCCCAGAATGCGTGCTTATGTTGCCTATGACACTTGCCTTCGAACGTTTGTTGCCCTTTCGTCCCTTCTCTGAGTTGCCTGCCTTATTGCTTCTCTGACTTTCTTCTTCTCTGAGTTGCCTTGAATATGCTTTATTTACTGCCCAATGATGAGTGTTCTGAGGGCTTAGAGTTGGTTAGGCTGGATATTTTAGCTTGATGGTTTATGTTGTACACAGGGTATACAGGTTTGTATGTTTTTATGGTTATGAGGTTTTGATGAACTGGTTGTTGGCTTGGTTATTCAGGTTAGGCCTTGACAGGTTTCTTACAGGTTTTAGGCTTATTGTAAGCTTAAGGCAGGTTTGACTGGTTATGAGGTTTGAACTGAATGGTACAGGTTATGGTTTTGGGATTAGGCAGGTTGTGGCCATGCAGGTTTGTATGGTTTCAGGCTTGAGGCCTAGCAGGTTTTGATGGTTTAAGCAGGTGCAGGCTTGGCCTGGTTTATGGCCTGGAATGGTTTGGTGTTTTGGTGGTAAGGCTAATGTCTTTTGTATGGTTTGTACTGGTTTAGCAGTAGGCAGGTTTTTGAAATGGTTATGCAGTAGACCTGGTTTTTGGCAGTAGGTTCTGCTGGCTTTTGACAAGGTTTTGTTGAATGGTTCTTTGAAAAAAAATGGCTTACAGGTTATGCTTCTTCTTGGTGTTAGTTGACAGGATCCTGGTTCTTTTAGACAGGCCTTTTGGTTATGTTCTCTCTCCTTCTACTGTGTTCAGTTCTTGTGTTTTATATCTTTCTATCTTCCTGCCTAAAGCCTAAAAACCTGCTTTCTTATCTCTCTTCTCTTTCTCTCTAGTACACTTTGCATTATAATAATGTTTTTGTGTGTACCTTTAGTTCTGAAAGTGGCCACTTTATTTTGGGAAATGATGAAAAGAAAAATGTTTTGCTTGCATAATAGATTTCCTCTGCATATTGTCTCTTCTTTTGACAGCTTTTGTACTTTGTATCTTTTCCAAATCTTCTTTATTGACAGCTTGGATCCTGTGACAGCAACTTGTACCTTTTGGCATTTTTGACAGAAAGTAGGAATTTGGATTTTTCAGTTTGGTTTGAACTTGGAGTTTGAGATTTTGAACTTATGCAGTTTGACACTTTGCATTTTTTCTCAACTTTGCATTCATGATTAGCAAATAAAATTCTTCCCTCTTTGTGAACCGGGAGAAATCCCGTGATTTGCAGAGAGGGTTAACTGATCCCAATCAGTGGCCCTTAATGATGAATTTCTTTTATCTGTCTCTTTAATTCAATTTATCTGTCTCTAACTTTTCTTCCTTTTCTTTTGCAGATGAATATTTGGATGGAGAGGGGTACTAAATGAAGAATGAAGAATTAGAAAAAATAGGATAGTTTTCTTTTTTATTTAAATTTAAATTAATGTAAAAATCATTGCTTGTAATTAAATTATAAACAATAATTGTACAAATAATTCAAGAATAAATAAAAGTCTTTATTATCCAATCAATTCTATTTCCTTCTTTATTGTTTATTTATTATTTAAAACTCTTTGAATTAAAATAATCGAAAAATAAATTTCAATCACTTAATTTAGAATAATAAATAATTTAAATAAACAATGCTTTAATAATTGATCAGTTAAACCAGGCCTTTCCAATATCCAAAGCAAAGTAACAGTTAACCAAAACAAACTAATCAGGTGCATTCCCTTTTCCCTGATTTTTTATCAAACACTGTAAATCCAAACTGCATGGATCTTTTGACTGGCTCAAACAAACCAATGTGAATTCAACCCAAATGCAGTCTTTTTACTGATTAAGTCAAATAATGCGAACTCAATCCAAATCTCGGAATAACTTGCAAAGCATTTAAATCTTTCTGAGAATGTGCCCAAAAAACCCTAATTCCTGATTAAATTCCAAAGAGCGTTCGCCTGATCAAAATTGAGCCAAAATCAACCAAAACCCTAAGCCAACTGTGTGAAACAATCCAGAGCCCTTAAAAATCAATAAAACCCTAATTTTGCTCTGACTGACGAGAAAAGTCCGTTTGACCGATTCTTGAGCCAGTTTGAAAAATCAGGAAACGCTTGAAGCTGAGATTTCTTGAGAAAAATGCGAGGGCAAATTTTGGGGTACAACAAGCACAATCTCGTTTATTTTGAGAACATCATTAATCAATACATTTCATACATCATGACATTACATACGACTAACTCTTTGCCTTTCAGGGAAAGATACAATCAAGTCCTCACAAGTTTCTCTGGTTTAGTCAATCGCTACCAAGATTTCTATTCCAGATTCAAGTTATGAAGCCCGGGTTCGACCGGATAATACCTTGATTTCTCCAAAATACTACGAAGCGTGGAATCGACCAGATAATGGTATCTCTTAAATACAAGCTTAAAGCCCGAAAATCAACCAAAAAATAGCTTAACCCTCAACAAGTTATTGTGAAGCCTGGAGATTGACCAGATAGCAATACAAGATACCATGAAGCCTGGACTCGACCAGATAATGGTATAAGACACCATGAAGCCTGGATTATGACCAGATGGCGACAAAGGATACTGAAGCCTGGGACACGACCAGATAACAGTATAAGACACTACGAAGCTTGGATTTCGACCAAATAGCAGTTTACTTGGCCAATTACTAAGAAGCCCGGAATCGACCGGTTATTAGTATTGCCTTAAATTCAAGTAGAAGCCCGAATGCGACCGAATAACCACTTAATTTATTCTAAAACCTGGATCACGACCAGATAAGAAGTGAGAAATTGTGAAGCCTGGAAAACGACCAGATAGCAAGTTTAATCTCATCCCCCCATTAAGTCGCTGTGAAGCCTGGAGCACGACCAAATAACAGTTGATCTTATTTTCCTCAGCAAATCACTGTAAAGCCTGGAGCACGACCAGATAGCAGTTTATTTTTCACCTCCTCGACTAAGAGATGATTCCCCAGTAGAGTAACGGACAACTGAAGTTCCTAAAACACTATTTCTCTCAAGACAGAGACCAGCATCCCCAGTGAAGTCCTCCTCAACAACAGGTATACGGGCTGTGATACGGTGGGAGAGAACTGACTGTTTTTTGGAATGCTGGTTTGCGTTTTGTGTTTGTTTTTGAAAAATGTCGCGGTAAGCAAGAGTCGCCACCGTATTTTATTTTATCCAACAAGGAAAGGAAAAAAGCACAAAAAAATTCCTTTTTCGAGATGTTTCTCGGGTCCGGGGGGTAGATTATAGAAAGGGAAGGTGTTAGCACCCTTTCTATCTGTGGTTATCCACGGGCTCTTAGGTACTTGATCAAAGTGTTTTCAAAAATTTGCTTTCTTTGTGTTTGTGGGTTTGAAAAGAGTTTTTGTTTTGAAAGAAGTGTAAGTGTGAAGATTTGTTTTGTTTTGAAAGAGCAAGTACTTAAGAACCATCTACCTACTCGAAAAAAGGAATCAATCTGTGCTAATGTCCTTTAGACAATGCTATCCCACTATTGATGAGTAGGTAGCATCGTCGTTGGAGTTTTAGGGGTCAATTCGATTAAGGGACGTGCGGTCACTAAAGCAATGTTAGGACGCCTTAGCGGTAACCCTAATGTCTTAGATCATTTTTCCGAGGCAACCGTTTCGAGGCAACTATGATCTTTGGACAAGAGGGCGACCCCTAAAACTTCTTATACTCAATGGCCGTGTTCGAAGGCAACCGAGTGAGGTGTACCCTAAGAGTGCGCATGTGCGAGTGTGTCGTTTTCAGTTTATTTTTGTCTTTGTACATGTTAAGGGTGATCTAAGTTGATTTTAGGTTAAAACATTCAGTCTTGTCATGCATACCTATTATCAAACATCTAACAGTTTATGAGTTGCGGAAATTAAATTGCGGAATTTTAAACTAACTATTACAAGGCGTCGGGTATTTACATCGCCAAAAGCAACCCTTGAAATTAAAACGCGAAAAATAAATAAAGCGGTAAAAATAGTAAAGTCCTAATTATCTATTACATTCCAGGAAGCAGATACAATATTGAAATAAAATGGAACGCGTGCGGGAAATTAAATCGGGCGAGTTCTAGGGTTTTGACCCTTTGATTATTAAAGAAAGGATTTTTTTTGTTTTATTTTGAATTAAAGAAATTAGATCTAAGTTAATTATTAAATTAATAAATTAATTAATTAATTAATGAAAATAAATATTTTTTGGATTTTTTGAAATAAAAATAAAAATAAATTTGATCAATGTTAATAAAACCTATTTGTCTAAATTAATTTTAATTATTGCAAAATATATTAAAAGTTATTCCTAATTAAAACTAAATCAATTAAATTAATATTTATTAACAAAAATAAAATACTGAAGTTTAATTTTAATAAAGAAAATATTTTTGGTTTTTAATTTCATGAGGAAAAAAGTTTTGATTGGTTAGTTAATTATTAAAAATAATAATAATAAACAATTGAATAAAATAAAAAATGAAGTTAGAAAGACTTAGGGGTATATGGGCCTGAAAGGAGGTTTACTCAGCAATTTTGGTGGCCCAATTTCGTTGGTCTTGGCTGACTTTTCCTGATTCCAGCGTGGCACTTTGACTAGGGCATATGGTGGACATCACATCTGGACCACCAGATCTGGCCTGGGGCCATCTGGCGCTTTGAGATTTGAGGGCACATGATAGGCTTCCAACACTTGGTTTGTATCTGATTTCATGATAAAATAAGGGAAAATGTAAAGCGCTGGAGGCAGGGATCGAACCCCTGACCTCCAGCCAACAACGCCTTGAGAGCACTCCCCCTGACCACTGGATCACTTTGCTTTAATTGTTAATAAAACATAAGCGAAATATAATATATATAACGCGTTAAAATTCCAGAAAATAAAAAAAAAGCAAAGCGCGCGAATTATGAATCATCCACTGGGGGAGGGCCATGTCTTTATCTTCTTCGTTCAACCCTGAACATTTACCTGCGGATTTATATCCGCAGCTAAATTCGCAGGACATTCCAAAAATTAAATTTAGGCCATGAAAACGACCCCCAAGACCATGGTTGTGTTCGTCTGGGCATCCTGAGCAAACCTATACCATTCTTGGACCTTGATTTCCCCTAAAAAAGAAAACCCTAAAATCTAATGCAAAACCCTAGCCATGCGGTTATGGGGTTAGAGTCCATATTAATGCAATCAAATAATGCCAAAAGTCCAGAAATCTTATAAGCATCATGAATATGTCAACGATTTGCCAAAAAAATGCAAGAACATGGGGTTACAATTTCGAATACAGGGCAGTATTTTGAGAGACTTACAGAGCTTTAGCACGTGTATGGGAGCTTGCTTTTGATTGCAGGAGGTTCATTGATTGTCCAGCAATGGATTAGTGTTGAGTTTTGCTCCTGAATTTGCCTCTGAGCTCGATTTCAGTTTTGCACTTTTTTGCAATTTTTCAAGTTTTGTTCTTGATGATTCTGCAGCCTCTAGCCCTTGAATTCATGTCCTTTCACTTGTATATGTATACTGCAATGTATTAGGTCAACAAATTGGTCTTGAATCCTTGTACATCAATGCTTTGAGATTTGATTTGATCCTCCATTGAAAACTTGCTTAATTTGCCAAAAATCCAATCTTTTTGCACATGGAATGGTTGATACGAATTTGATCATGACAATGATGATGATTAGGTCCTGAAAATAGAAAAAGATCTCATGTAATCAAGTTTTGGGATTTTATTTGATTTAAATTGATTTAAAATGAAATAATTCAATAAAACATCAAATAAAATAGAAAAATTGATAAATGGACACAAGGCTGAATCTAGGACACGTGTGTAGTGTGACAAGATCAAATCAAGTGGAAAAGAATGGGCCCATTTGACAAAATTTGAAGTTTTGGGGATAGTTGACTTTTGGCAATTTTTCAAAAATGCCCAACTTCAACAATGCATAATTTCTTCAATTTTGCACTTTTGGAAGTGTTCTTGGACTTTTTAGAAAGCTTGAGATGTCCTCTAACCAACCCTTTTGGTCTCATCTCATTTTGATATTCCATTATCAAGTTATAAGCTTTGGCAAAAAAAGGTGTTTTGTTGACTTTCAAAAATGACCCATAATGTCCAAATTTGTAACTTCTTGTGAGTGCATTTATTGATCTTGGGGTATGAATATGTATTGTAGGAAATTGCATCCTCTTCAAAATTAGCTTTGGATGGGTCATTTCTCATAAAAGTATGAGAAAGTTATGCTTGGTCAAAGTTGAGTTGACTTTTCCTGTAAAACCCTAATTTAGCAACTTTTGAGTCTTGATAAATTTTGAGCAATCCTTGATGAATCATGGTCAACCCTTGATAAAATGATGAAATATCCTTCAAAATGAGAATGTTGACAAAAAATCTTGAAGTTTGACTGTATTTGGATCACAGTTGACTTTTGCCCTAGCACTGTCGACTTTTGGACCCTTTGAGCAATTGACTGAGCAAACTTCCTCTGCAAGGCTTGAAATTTGACATGGATGACCTTGAGGACATATTAGGAAATTGGGGATCTCTTGAGGTCATTTGGATTCAAAGATCTTGATGCAACATAAAACCCTAATTTGGGGTTGACTGCCTTAGGAGATAGTTTGCCTGTCCAACTCTTGAGCAATTTTGAGCAACTTGGAGATCTTTCTTGCAATGTTTTGAGAAATATGAGAGGGAAAATTTTGGGGTGCAACAGCTTCCCCTGTTCAATCTTCTTAAACCTGAGGATATAGATTGGCTTTCGGGCCTTTCGTGATCCGAAGGTGGAAGATGATTGAACACTAGAGTGCCCAGAAATTTGCACTCGCATGAAGTGGTATCAGCATGGTGATGTCGGGAATGGGCTTACAAATGCCATTTGGAGATTGTTGATAGGTGATCTGAACTTCGGCTGTAATATGAATCAGGGAGATCTTATCGTCGATCTGACTGAACTAGAGAAGGTCTTGGATTAACTTTGACTGGATAGGAATCAGAAAAATCTTCGAATCGATTTAGCTGAATCAAACAAAAGTATTGGAATAACTTCAACTGGAATACGAATCAGGGAGATCTTCATGTCGATCTGACTGAACCAGAGGAGGTCTTGGATTAACTTTGGCGGGATAAGAATCAGAAAAAATCTTCGAATCGATTTAACTGAACCAGACGAAAGTCTTGGAATAACTTTAACTGGAATATGAATCAGGGAGATCTTCGCGTCGATCTGACTAAACCAGAGGAGGTCTTAGATTAACTTTGGATGGATAAGAATCAGAAAAAATCTTTGAATCAATTTAACTGAACCAGACGAAAGTCTTGGAATAACTTCAACTGGAATATGAATCAGGGAGATCTTAGCGTCGATCAGACTGAACCAGAGGAGGTCTTGGATTAACTTTGACTGGATAAGAATCAGATAAATCTTCTAATCGATTTAACTGAACCAGAAGAAAGTCTTGGAATAACTTCAACTAGAATACGAATCAGGGAGATCTTCGCGTCGATCTGACTGAACCAGAGGAGGTCTTGGATTAACTTTGGCTGGATAAGAATCAGAAAAATCTTCGAATCGATTTAACTGAACCAGACAAAAGTCTTGGAATAACTTCAACTGGAATACGAATCAGGGAGATCTTCGCAGCGATCTGACTGAACCAGAGGAGGTCTTGGATTAACTTTGGTTGGATAAGAATCAGAAAAATCTTCGAATCGATTTAACTAAACCAGACGAAAGTCTTGGAATAACTTCAACTGGAATACGAATCAGGGAGATCTTCACGTCGATCTGACTGAACCAGAGGAGGTCTTGGATTAACTTTGACTGGATCGGAAACAAAAAAATCTTCGAATCGATTTAGCTGAGCCAGAAAAAAGTCTTGGAATAACTTCAACTATAATACGAATCAGGAAGATCTTCGCGTCGATCTGACTGAACCAGAGGAGGTCTTGGATTAACTTTCACTGGATCGGAATCAGAAAAATCTTCCAAACGATTTAGCTGAGCCAGACAAAAGTCTTGGAATAACTTCAACTGGAATACGAATTAGGGAGATCTTCGCGTCGATCTGACTGAACCAGAGGAGGTCTTGGATTAACTTTGGCTGGATAAGAATCAGAAAAAATCTTCGAATCAATTTAACTGAAACAGACGAAAGTCTTGGAATAACTTCAACTAGAATACGAATCAGGGAGATCTTAGCATCGATCAGACTGAACCAGAGGAGGTCTTGGATTAACTTTGACTGGATAAGAATCAGAAAAATCTTCGAATCGATTTAACTGAACCAGACAAAAGTCTTGGAATAACTTCAATTGGAATACGAATCAGGGAGATCTTCGCGTCGATCTGACTGAACCAGAGGAGGTCTTGGATTAACTTTGGCTGGATAAGAATCAGAAATATCTTCGAATCGATTTAACTGAACCAGACGAAAGTCTTGGAATAACTTCAACTGGAATACGAATCAGAGAGATCTTCGCGGCGATCTGACTGAACCAGAGGAGGTCCTGGATTAACTTTGGCTGGATAAGAATCAGAAAAATCTTCGAATCGATTTAACTGAACCAGACGAAAGTCTTGGAATAACTTCAACTGGAATACGAATCAGGGAGATCTTCGCGTCGATCTGACTGAACCAGAGGAGGTCTTGGATTAACTTTGACTGGATCAGAATCAGAAAAATCTTCGAATCGATTTAGATGAGCCAGACAAAAGTCTTGGAATAACTGCAACTGGAATACGAATCAGGGAGATCTTCGCGTCGATCTGACTGAACCAGAGGAGGTCTTGGATTAACTTTGGTTGGATAAGAATCAGAAAAATCTTCGAATCGATTTAACTGAACCAGACGAAAGTCTTGGAATAACTTCAACTGGAATACGAATCAGGGAGATGTTCGCGTCGATCTGACTGAACCAGAGAAGGTCTTGGATTAACTTTGACTGGATAAGAATCAGAAAAATCGTAGGGCCGATTTAACTGAACCAGACGAAAGTCTTGGAATATATTCAACTGGAATACGAATCAAGGAGATCTTATCATCGATCTGACTGAACCAGCGAAGGTCTTTGACATAGCTGAGAACTTAACTGCATCTTTCCTGAAGGGTAAAGGTCAGTCATATGCAATGCATGATATGGTTCAAGCAATGATGTTCTCAAAATAAATGAGATTGTGTGGTATGATGCGTATATGCATGTATCATGATGTATGGAAATGTAATGTTTTAGCTGGGGAAAATAAATCCCAGATAGCTGCTGGAGACAAGAGTTGAATTCTTTGCTTCCGTTGGGGATGACGAACGAAGATGATTGTGAGAATAAACCTACAGGAGAAGATAACTCCGTTGGGGAATAAACTGATGAGGAGATTACTCTATGGGGAAGAGATGCTCTGCTGAGGATTCCACTGATAAATTCCGTCGGGATGAATTATCGTTGCTGGTGATATTGAATCATGTTGGGGGATTGAATTCCTATTTGTGAAAAGAAAGAACTCCGCTGGGGACGATCTTTCAGTGGCGACTTCACTGGGGATGATCTGTTAGACTTTTGTGGGGATAATCCTCTGAATTCTGTTGGGAATGATCCTTTGAATTCTGTTGGGAAGATTTATTTTGTACTCGGATGGGGAGAAACTTCCAGAGTCTACTGGGATGATGCTTCAACTCTGTTGTAGAAGCTTTTTTCAGACTGCGCTGGGAAAATTTTAACTCCACTGGGGGTATCTTGTATTCTGCCGGGGAACATTCTTATACTCTGCCAAGGAATATTAAGACTGCTGGGGATATCAAGCCTTTTAGTGTTGATGGTAGATCAACTCTGCTTGGGGAGAGCATTGCTGATTTATTCATTCACAGTTGCAAGTCTCAGTTGAGGGAGAGCTACCATTATTGTCTTACTTTGCGGGGAGTGAAGGTATCTTAGCCATATTCTTCAGATGAATTTACCTGGTACCTGGTGGACAGAGCAACTGTACAGCTTGGACAATTCTATTGCCCTTGTTTCTAATATTACCAGTAATTCGTCTTTTGTTTCCCATGCAAATATTTGTGAGCAGCAATTAATGTCAAATGCATATATCAAAAATGAACATTGGACGTTCTTTGCAAGACAAAACAAATAAAGGAAAAACAGTTTGAAATTTGTCTGAAAATGAATTTGTATTGATTTTGAAGTTTGGCCTGTAAATAGACGTTTTTGTACAAGAGGCTGATGTCCTAGTAAGAGAACGCCGCCGAACAAATAGAATTTACACAATTTGTGAAAAGAAAACAAAACAGCTACGTGAATAATCCCACTGGGTTCCAACTCTGCTATTGCCTTTATATCCTTAAGAATCTCATCACTTTGCTACTTGGTTGAAGGTAGATCATATAGATTAGTGCCGTCAGAGCTTCATAGTCGATATTGAAGTCTGGGTGCAAGGTGATCCAATGAGACATAGTGTTACGCTTTGATCCCTAATTTTTGCCTGGACCGCCCTTTCGGGTTTTCAGTCCACCGGGATACCCTTTTTTGCCCAAGCCGCCTTTTTAGGTTTTCATCCCTTATTTTTGCCCGAACCCTTTTGGTTCGCCAGGAAGCCCTTATTTTGGCCTAGGCCAGTCAACCTAGCGGGTCTTTAATTATGCGTAGTATCTTTTTACTATGTCTGCATTGACGGGGTGAGGAAGGTCGTCACCATCCATGGTGGTTAGAATCATAGCTCCTCTTGAGAAAATGTTCTTAACCACAAATGGCCCTTCATAAGTAGGGGTCCATTTGCCCCTGGGATCACCTTGAGGTAAGATGATGCGCTTGATCACCAGATTCCCAACTTGATACTCTTGTCGTCTGACTTTCTTGTTAAATGCCTTGATCATCTGCTTTTGGTACGTTTGACCATGACAAATAGCAGTAAGTCTCTTTTCATCGATTAAGTTCAGTTGATCAAGCCGGGTTTGAATCCAGTCATCTTCACTCAAACCTGCATCCTTCATAATCCGAAGAGAGGGTATCTGAACTTCAATAGGCAAGACTGCCTCCATGCCATATACCAAGGAATAGGGTGTTGCCCCTGTTGACGTCCGTGCCGAGGTACGGTACCCATGAAGAGCAAATGGTAACATCTCGTGCCAGTCTTTGTATGTCACTATCATCTTCTGCACAATCTTCTTAATGTTCTTATTAGACTCTTCTACAGCCCCATTCAACTTTAGCCGGTAGGGAGAAAAGTTGTGATGATGTATCTCGAATTGCTTGCAGAGCTCAGTGATCATCTTGTTGTTGAGATTGGTACCATTGTCTGTAATGATCCTCTCTGGTACACCGTATCGACAGATCAGATTGTGTCGAATGAACTGTGCCACGACGTTCTTGGTTACAGTAGCAAAGGAAGCTGCTTCAACCCACTTTGTAAAATAATCAATAGCTACCAGGATGAAACGATGCCCGTTGGATGCTGTAGGTCTGATCTCGTCGATCATATCAATGCCCCACATTGGAAAAGGCCAAGGTGTCGTCAAGACGTTCAGAGGAACTGGAGGTATGTGCACCTTATCAGCATAGACTTGGCACTTGTGACATGTCCGAGAATGCTGATAACAGTCGGCTTCCATTGTGGACCAATAGTATCATGTCCGAAGGATTTTCTTTGCCATGGTGTGTCCACTGGAATGAGTTCCGAAAGTACCTTCATGTAAATCCGCCATGATCCTTTCTGCTTCATTCTTATCCACACAACGCAGTAAGGTCTAATCATGGTTGCGCCTGTAAAGAATGCCACTACTGATGAAGAACTTCGCCGCGAACGTCCTTAAAAACTTCTTATCATTAACAGATGCACCCTCGGGATATTCCTGAGCCTCAAGGTATCTCTTTACTTCATGAAACCAGGGCTTTTCTGTTACCTCTTCAGTCCCAATGTCACAGCAATGTGCAGGTTTGTCCAACCTTTCAATGATAATCCGGGGAGCCTCGTTGTCCCAATTGACTTTGAACATAGAAGACATCATAGCCAGCGCGTCCGCCAACTGATTCTCCTCTCTCAGGAAGTGTTCAAAGGTTATCTCCTCAAAATGGGGAAGCAATGTCAACACATAATCTTTATAAGGAATAAGATTTGGGTGTTTCGTATCCCACTTACCTTTGATCTGACTGATCACGAGAGCGGAATCTCCGAAGACACTCAGAAACTTAATCCTTAGGTCAATTACTGTTCGGAGACCCATTGTTGTACCCCAAAATTTGCCCTCCCATATTCTGTAAGATTTGCCAAGATCAATCTCCAGATGACTCAAAATCTCTCAAGGGTTGCACAGTCCAATGGCCTCCTAACACAGTCAAAATTAGGGTTTTGGTTCTTGCAAAGAAATTGAGGTTTTCAAGGGTCCAATCAAGTCCCATATGCCCATATACATTTCCAAGCATCCATATGTCAAGTTTCAAGACTCACAACATCAAATTGGACAGTCAAAAAACCTAATTGCTCCACAGTCAACTACAGGGGCAAAATGGTCATTTGACAGTCAAAAGTCAAAAATTTTGGTCAACATCTTATTTTGAAGCCACAAACATCATTTGATCAATTCTTGATCATGATTTCTCAAAGCATGGCTCAAAAAGGCTCAAGATGCAAAAGTTTCTATTTTTGGATAGTTGAAAAGTCAACTGCAAATTGACCAAGGCATAACTTCTTCATGGTTTATCAGAAAAATCCAATCCAAAGCTCATTTTTAAGAGGATGACATTTCCTACAACGCATCTTCACACTTCAAGTCCAAGAAATGCTCTCACAAAAAGTTATCAATTTCAACATTATAGGTCATTTTCAAAAGTCAACAAAAAGGCACTTTAAGTCAAAGACCATAACTTGAGATTGGTAAATCCAAATGACATGGGACCAAGTAAATTGGTTAGAGGACTTCAAGACCTTTCCAAAATGTCCAAGAACATGTTAATAGCTTCAAAATTGAGCAAGATATGCATTGGAGAAGTTGGGAAATATTTGGGAATTTTGAAAAGTCAACTTTGCTTCAAACACTTCAAATCTGCTAATGGGCCTCAAATTCTTCCTTGAATCATTACCCAAAGCCTATGCACGACCCATTGAGCTAAAAATGATTTATTTTCTTATTTTTAATTAATTAATTTAATTTTTATTCTTATTAATTCATTTAATTAGATTTAATTATGGGAAAATATCAAATAATGCTTTTTCAAATCTTTTTATGCAGCAAATACACTCATTATATGCTAAAGATTTCGTGCATCATCCAAGGGGACAAGATCATCCACATTTGGCAAGATTTTCATGAAAAAAAAGATTGGATTTACATGATTGAAAATCAAATCTTCAAATCATAAATTCAATGGATTCATGGGCTCTTTCTTGACCTAAATTTGTTCACATACTTATGCACAACTCAACCCTATTCCACAAGACATGAAAAACTGCTCACAAACTCAGAACAAAGTTGCAACTTTTCATCAAAAACTTGAAAACTGATTTCATATTTACAGAGCAATTCAAGGCTTAAAACCTTTCCCATTACGTTGTTGGACCTTCCAGGAAACTTTTGGCATCAAGAACAAGTCCCCATACTCCAAGAATCGGTAGAACAGAATCACCTTTTTCATGAATATGTCCATAATCGAATTTTAATTTCTATGCATCATTCATGTGTTTTGATCATTGATTTGTATTACTAACATCTTTCTGAAGCGATTGGTAACGTTTAATTGGACTAACACTGCCTGTAGCCAAATCCACCATGGACGAGAATTAGGTTTTTCAGAAGCTTCAAAATAGGGCTTCCCATATACTGTAAAATTGGACCATCAAACATACATGAATGAATTCGTTGCAAGAAACCTGATTCAACGAAACCCTCGCGCTCAATTTATTTAACCCATGGGCGTAATCGCTATTTTCACAGGTTCCACTTAGTGGGGGTTTAAAACCCCCGCTACTTGTTTTATGTTTTTGCAGATAAGCGAAGAAGAAGGCTAGCGTGTCATCACATGGTTGGAGCATTCAAAAATCTGGCGCGTTTTCTTGTTTTATATCATTAACTTTTGTTTCTTATTATAATATTTGTGTTCCATTACATATGCAAACGCGCACAACAGCTCAATTGGCAAGAGACACGCTTGGTAAGCATTGGGACCTGGGTTCGATTCCCAGGTCCCCCATACAATTGTTATTATTTTTTCTAATCCATTCCCATGCAGTGCACGCCCCAGGGTCCATCATGCAGCCTCACGTCCAAGCTTGCCACATGGCCATGAGCTTCCATCCAAGAGTCAGAAGATGAAGACCATCATATGGTCCAGTCAACCAGCATATGCATGATCAGAAAAGTCAAACAAGGCCTTGTCTCTTGGGCCAGAATTGCTTCAAAACACCTCCATTTGGGCCTGATACCCCCCATTGGTTTGCATATTTTTTTCTATTTTCTTTTCTTTTAATCATTTAATTGTTTAATTGTTTTGGTTAATTATTTTTTACCATAAATTAATTTTCCATAATAAAAACAGAAAATCAAAAAAATGTAAAATATATTTAATTATTATTAATTTCACCATTAAAATATTTTTGTAAATAAACTCTAATAATTAACTTAGTTAAATTAGGTTTTAATTTTAACACTTTTTCTTAATAAATAAAAAATATCTAGAATTAAGTTTTTTGACATCTTCACCTTTTTCTTAATTAATTATTTTTCTCACTATTTATTATTATAATTACTATTTATTTTTGTAAATAAACATGTAAATTAATTAACTAGTAAATTAGGTTAACTTTGATATTTTTCATTGATAATTAAAACATATAGAATTAGGGTTCATCTTGATTTTAATTTTCTTTATTTTCATAAATACAAAAAACATAAAAACATCTTCATTTCTTTAATCAAATAATTAATTAGCTTTTAATTCAATTTAATTTCAAAATGGTCAAAACCCTCGGACATTCAATTTTAATTTCGCGCATTATTTTCTTTTGACTATTATGTAACTGCTCAAGGATTGTAATAGTAATTAGGTATTTATTTACTTTCTGCATCTTTTATCAAAACGGGTCTTTGTAATTTGGCGATGTATAGACCCGCGCCTTGTAATAGCGTAGCCTTTATTTTCCTGTATTTTACTTTCCGCACTCCTAAATTCTAAATTGCATGAAAGAATGTATGGTTAATTAAAAACAAGCGTAGCTCACGATGCCATGATCAAAGATAAACTTAACATGAAAACAACACACAAATACACACACCACTTCTAGGGTACGCCTCACCTGTTGTCTTCGAAACGTGGTCGTCAAGTATGGGACGTTTTAGTAAGTCCTTATGTCCATGATCCAGTTGCCTCGGAACATTCGCCTCGAAACGGTTGCCTCGGATTAAAAAAGGATCAAGGACATAAGGGTAGCTTCTAAGGTGTCCTATTATTGCTTCGGTGACCACACTGTCCCTAAACTCGAATTGACCCGAACACCTCCAACGGTGGTACTATCTACCTCTCAATGGTGGGATGGCACTACCTAAAGGACTTCTACACAGCCTAATTCCTTAGGGTAGGTAGATGACTCATAGATACTTGCTCTCTAAAAAACAAAACAAAATCTTTTCACACTGACACTTTCAAAAAGCTTTCAAAACAATTTTTCAAACACTCTTGAGGACAGATACAAGAGTTATTCAGAAATCTTTAAACGAAACTTTTTCAAAACCCACACACACTTGAAAAGCAAACAATCTTTTGAAAACATAAGAGCAAGTACCTAAGAGCCTGTGGATAACCACGGATAGAAAGGGTGCTAACACCTTCCCTTTATATAAATCTACCTCCCGAACCGAGAAACATTCTCAAAGAAGGAATTTTGCTGTGCTTTTGTCCTTTCCATGTTGGAGAACATAAAAGACGGTGGCGACTCTTGCTTACCGCGACATTTCGCGAACCAGCTTTAAACAGTCAGTTCTATTTCCACCGATCACAGAACTGGCGACTCTGCTGGGGACATACTTAAAGTGAGGTGTACCTTAGGATAGCTCATACTTGTGTTTTCAATTGTTGTGTTTGTTTGCTTTATTATTATGGGCATTTGTCTTGGAGTTTCATAGATCCTAACCCGGATCTGGGGATACCCTGTTAGGTAGCATAAGCTGTGAGGGACCTGTCCGGCATAGACCGACACGGGTGAAACAGTGGCTACGTTGGTGTGGCACCTTGGTCTGTACCGATATCCCTTGTGTTGCAACGAGGAGAATATGGGTCTTCTGAGGAGTCATTAAGCACCAACCGACCTTAGAACCTTAAATGACCCAACTTGGCCAATAGAACAGTAGCAGTATGCTACACCCATTGAGGCTAAACTCTCGCGATGGTTCTGGCCGCAAGAAAAGATTGCGATGCTGGAGTTATGACCGATTGAGGGTAGTCCGTGATATTGGGATCCTCTAAAACCCGGTTACTTCTGATAGGACAGGTCTTAACCAACAAACTGAAAGAGGGTAATACCTAGACCCCATGCTGGCCTAAAACCTAAGGACTGTCTTATGTGACTTGTGTGCCTTATCATGTTTGCCTTTGTGAATATTTATGGTGTGCTTTATCATAACATCATGCCATCATAAACATTGCATGCATCCTGCATAAGGACTGAACATTTCAAAGACAAGAGGGTTTCCTTTGCTCTGTTTTGCAGGACATCATGATGCCTATGCGAAGAAACACTATCCGGTTCAATTTTGTTCACCCACCTGAGTTGCTGGAAGAGTTGGTTAGCAGAATTCCAAATACCACTTCCTTCATCCAGAAGCATGGTTCTCTCCTCGGTTTGGTCACGGCAAAATGGGACCAACAACTGATGAGTGTCTTGACCCAGTTCTATGATCCCTTGTATAACTGCTTCACCTTTCAAGACTTCCAGCTGGTCCCTACCCTGGAAGAGTTCTCTGATTTGCTTGGCATCCCTATCTTGGATCAGACTCCCTTCACTGGTTGGGAAAAGACTCTTAGGCTTGAGGAGATTGCTGCAACCCTTCCTCTGACCCACAAAGAGGTAATGGACAACTGGGTGACTAGAAGTAGAGTTAAGGGTTTCTTGGCCAAGTTTCTGATCGGTAAAGCTAACAGTTTCTGGAATGACTTAGACTTTAGGGCGTATGAAGACATTCTGGCTCTCTTAATCTATGGTCTGGTTCTGTTTCCAAATCCGGATAACTTCATTAACATCACTGCCATAAGGATCTTCATGTCTCGGAACCCTGTGCCCACTCTCTTGGGTGATATCCTGCAACAACTCTATGCTCGTACTGCCCGAAGATGAGGAACTCTGTGGTGTTGTATTCCTTTACTAGTGAGGTGGTTTATTTCGCACCTCCCTAAGTTCGTGCTGAAGAACAAAGAAGGAAGAGGTTGGGCTCATAGGTTAATGTCTCTCACTGATAATGACATCATTTGGACTTTCAGGGGTTTGGATGAGATAGATGTCATTGATCGTTGCGGAGAATATCCTAATGTTCCTTTGATTGGTACCCAAGGAGGAATCTCTTATAATCCATGTCTAGCTCTCCGTCAGTTTGGAAGAGCCAGAAGAGCAGGGCCTCATGAGATGTTGGTGCCTCACATCAGTTTTGAGTTTCAGGTAGATAGTGACGAGCTGCGTCGTAGGTTCATCAAGGCTTGGGACAGAATCCACAAAGCTGACCCACAAGAGTTGGGACCGAATACTTCTCTACCTATGGAAGCCTACTACAAATGGGTCCGCATCCGTGCCCAGAATTTAGGTATGCCATATGAAGCTGTCAGACCCATCATTCTTGAATATCCTGATAGAGATGGGGCTCCTCCAACTGTTCTCCCTCCTCAGATACCTACTGACGTTGATACACTAAAAAGGTCTTGGTTACAACTACGAGAAGAACGGGATTCTTATTGGGAAAAGTTCAACGAGCAGGAATTGAAGATCCAGAAGCTGACCAAGCAATTGGAGAACGAGCGGGCCTTGAATGACTACATCCGTACTGAGAAGAGGAGACCCTGGGATCACTGATGAGCTTTGGATTTTCTTTTACAGTTTTTATTTCCCTTTTCAGTATTTCCATTTTATGTAACGCCTAAGGGCAATCTGTTGAACAATTTAAATTCCAAAGTTTGAATCTAATAAAGTGCGTTCCTTTTTGTTTACAAAGTTGAATCCCGATTGTCTTTGAAAACATAAATCATACGCATTCCATTCATCATGTGCATCACAGGAACTCTTCTTTTCAGGTTGCTTAATGTTCTTCGCTGTTTATTTCAGCATCATGAACCCTGAATCATCTACCGAGCAGTCCATCAAGGCCCTCCAGGCTCAGAACGCCCAATTCTAAGAGCTGATCATGAGTTTAGCCCAAGGTCAAGAGGAGTTGAAGGCTCTGCTGGTCAAGAAGAAAAAGAAGAGAACTGTACTATTCAACACAGGCCGAAGGTTTCGTAACACACTGCAGAACAAGGTTGATCAAGCTGGTTCTTCTGTAGGGAAAGGCAGTCCCCAGGGGGGAAGGGTTCCTAGTCCGGTGGTCTCTGACAACGAGACTGATTTTAATGAAGAGCAATACCCTCCAGCTGAAGATAAGTACAAGCAGTTAGAGGACCGTCTGAATGCCATGGAAATTCAACAAGTGCCTGGGTTGGATTTCAGAGACCTGGGTTTATCTTCTGGTGTGGTGATCCCACACAAGTTCAAAGCACCATCTTTCGCAAAGTATGACGGGGCGTCCTGCCCTAAGCTACATCTCAGATCTTATGTGCGGAAGATTCAGCCGTATACTATGGACAAGAACTTATGGATCCATTTCTTCCAGGAGAGTCGTTCAGGGACTCATCTCGAATGGTTCTATCAGCTGGATGGAACCAAGGTTCGTAACTGGGAGGAATTGGCTACTGCTTTTTACAAGCAGTATCAGTATAATGCCGACCTCGCTCCTTCACATACCCAACTCCAGGGTATGTCGCTAGGATCGGGAGAAGGTTTTAAAGAGTATGCACAGAAGTGGAGGGACCTGGCTGGAAGGGTACAGCCACCGTTAACCGACCGTGAATTAGTGGACATGTTCTTGGGGACCCTATCCGGGCCGTTCTTCAATCATCTCATTGGCAATTCGTTTGCAGGGTTTACAGATCTCATTCTGACTGGGGAAATGATAGAGGCTGGTATGAAATCAGGGAAGATACAGAAAGGTGCGTCCTCAAATTTTGAGAAGAAGCCTTTCAAAAAGGAAGCCAGTGCTGTGTATGGGCCTAGGAGGCAAAATAAACCAGAACGCCACAAAGCTGTCAAGGCGGTGGTAATTGCAAAGCCTGCTGCCGCTCCTCGGCAACCTAACCAACCAAGGGGTGAGAGACCCAGAAGAGAATATGCTCGGCTTAGTATGACCTTGTCACAGATCTTGCCGCAACTGCTATCAACCAACTTGGTAACCGTCAAAGAGGCTCCAAAGGTGGTGAACACAACCTCTCCCAAGTATAATCCCAATGCCCGCTGTGCTTATCACTCTGATAGCCCGGGGCATTCTACTGATGATTGTTGGGCCCTAAGAAATAAGGTTCAGGACCTTATCGATGCGAAGGAAATACAATTTGAGGCGCCCGAAAGGCCCAACATTGTGACTGCTCCTATGCCCCAGCATGGAGTAAATGCTATTGAGGAAGACCTGTATGCAGTTTCTGTGGAGGATGTTGCTACCCCTTTATTGACTGTTAAAAGGAACCTGTTGCTAGCCGGTTTATTTTTGGGTTGCAGCAAGGGTTGCCTTCTGTGTGTCGTTTCCCCTGCTGGTTGTCCGTTGTTGAAATCAGGCGTCCAAAGCCTGATGGATAGCAAGGAGATCTTGTTCAAGAAGACCGTTGTTCCTATTGTTCCTACTGCAGAATTATCCATTGTCACCATCTTCAACAATCCTACCAAGGCTCCCCCGAGGAAGCCAGTCAAAATCATGTCTGTTGCACCCATCATTATTACTGTTCCGGGGCCCCTCCCCTATAAATCTGACAAGGCTGTCCCATGGCATTATGGGGCAGATGTGTATGTGCTTGGAGTGAATCAGGAGTTCAACACCAATACCGGTATCAGTAACATCACTGGTCCCGCTAAAGTTACTCGCAGTGGCAGGCTCTTCTCGCCTGACATTGCGCCACCAGTTATCCGAAGACCTCTTATCATAACACCTACGAATGCGCTTGTTTCCCCTTCTGATCAAGTTTCTACCCCTGCTGCCGAGTCATCTAACACTCGGGGTAAAGGAATTGCTGATGTGCCTGCCCGGATGGAGGAACCAAAGACGGTCAATGTTGAAGCCTCCCAGCAAGAGATGGAGGAAATCCTTAAGATCATCAAGAAGAGCGACTTCAACGTCGTTGAACAGCTGGGGCATACCCCCTCCAAGATCTCTATGCTATCATTGTTGTTGTGCTCAGAGGCCCATGCCAAGGCCCTGATTTCATTTCTGAAGACGGCCCATGTGCCACAAGAGACGTCTGCGGATCAATTTACTGATTGTGTGGCCAACTTGACCGCTGACAATGGTTTGGGTTTCTCGGATGCTGATCTTACCGCTAAGGGAAAGAACCACAATGATGCCCTACATGTCTCCATTGAATGCAGGGGCACTACTCTCGCAAACGTGTTGGTGGACACCGGTTCTTCACTGAATGTCTTTCCCAAGAAGGCCTTAGACAGGTTAGATTGTGAGGGTCTGGAGTTGAAGCCTAGTAACATCGTTGTCCGAGCCTTTGACGGGTCGAAGAGGATGGTACATGGTGAAGTGGATATTCCAATTCGGGTTGGTTCTCAAGTCTTCGATTCAACGTTCTATGTGATGGATATTCGTCCATCTTATTCCTGTTTGCTGGGTCGTCCTTGGATTCACAAGGCTGGGGCTGTGACCTCCACTCTACACCAGAAGCTCAAATACCCTGTCAGAGGGAAGATTGTTCCAGTACAGGGGGAGGAAGAATACATGGTTAGTCATCTGAACTCGTTCCGGTATATAGAGATGGACGGGGAGTTTATTGAAACCCCCTTTCAACATTTTGAAGAGGTACCTCCAACATTGGCGTCAACAGAGACAGTAACTGAAGGAGACTTTCCTTTGAAGATGGCTTCCTTGAAGGACGTCCGGGCTGTAATTGAGAAAGGTGAATGTGCTAACTGGGGCAGGCTCCCTGATTTTACTCCTAAGACTGACAAGTTTGGGCTGGGTTTCACTGCAGAGGCTCAGAGGGTTGTACGCAAAGCAAGGATCGGAAGAACTCCTGTGTTCATCACTAACCCGGGAGTGAATGCTATTGAAAGCGATGCAGAGGAATCTGAGTTTGATAGCTGGATCTACCCGAAGAACGACGGCGGACCGAACAATTGGACTGCAAAAGACTACATACCTGTTACTTTTGTTACGCAGTAATGAATTCCTTTGTTTTTAATTTGTAATGAACAATAAATTGGAACTTTCTGGCCCGGTGTCTTACCCGGGGCACCGTTGGCTTCATTTGTGAGGGCTTATTATTTGTCATTTCCATATATCATGAATAAAGACATTGGACGTTTTCGCATTTCAAATCTTGTGCTCCCTTTCTTTCTTTATTTCTTTATATATTGCAAAACAGCTATATTTACACACACTCACTCATACAGGTTTCAATCCACTCTGGATCTCACTGGTAACGACTCTGCTACTGCCAGTTATGACTTCGAAAATCCGATCAACTTAGCCGAAGACGAAGGTGAAGATGATTGCGAAGTGCCTGGTGAGCTTGCAAGACTGTTACTCCAGGAAGAGAGGGCCATTCAGCCACATGAAGAGCCAGTGGAAACGATAAATCTGAGTACTGAGACAGATAGAAAGGAAGTTAAGATTGGTGCCAATCTGGAGCTCAGTGTGAAACAACGGTTGGTTCAGATGTTGCATGATTATGTGGAAATCTTCGCCTGGTCTTACGAAGACATGCCTGGGTTGGATACCGACATTGTGGTCCATCACTTGCCTACCAAAGAAGACTGCCCTCCGGTAAAGCAAAACGTCCGCCGTATGCGTCCAGAGATGTCCGAGAAGATCAAAGCTGAGGTCATGAAGCAATTTGATGCCGGGTTTCTTGCAGTGACTTCTTACCCTCAGTGGGTTGCCAACGTGGTTCCGGTGCCAAAGAAAGATGGTAAGGTCCGAATGTGTGTTGATTACAGGGATTTGAACAGGGCCAGCCCCAAGGATGATTTCCCCCTGCCTCACATCGACGTTCTGGTTGACAATACTGCTTAGCATAAGGTGTTCTCCTTCATGGATGGCTTCTCCGGTTATAATCAAATCAAGATGGCTCCTGAAGATATGGAAAAGACTACCTTTGTTACTCAGTGGGGCACCTTCTGTTACAAGGTCATGCCTTTCGGGTTGAAAAATGTTGGGGCAACCTACCAACGTGCCATGGTTGCTTTATTTCATGACATGATCCATCATGAAATCGAAGTATATGTCGACGATATGATTGCAAGGTCCCAAACTGAGGAGGAACACCTTGACCATCTGCAGAAGCTGTTTGACCGTCTGAAGTTGTACAAGCTGAGATTGAACCCGAACAAGTGCACCTTTGGGGTAAGATCTGGAAAGTTACTAGGCTTCGTCGTGAGCGACAAGGGTATTCAAGTGGACCCTGCCAAGGTTAAAGCCATACAAGAGATGCCAGTTCCCAAGACAGAGAAAGAAGTCAGAGGCTTTCTAGGACGTCTGAATTACATTGCCTGATTCATCTCGCACCTAACTGCTACCTGTGAACCAATTTTCAAGCTCCTGAAGAAAGATCAGGTAGTGCGTTGGAATGATGAATGTAAGGCCGCTTTCGATAGAATCAAAGAGTATCTCCAAGAACCACCCATTCTTATGCCACCGGTTGAAGGGAGACCTCTGATACTATACCTGACAGTACTTGACAGCTCAATGGGGTGTGTGTTGGGGCAGCATGACGAGTCTGGCCGAAAAGAGCATGCCATTTATTACCTTAGCAAAAAGTTTACCGACTGTGAGACCCGATACTCACTGCTCGAGAAAACTTGTTGCGCTTTGGTATGGGCTGCTCGCCGGCTAAGACAGTATATGCTGACTCACACTACTCTGTTGATTTCAAAAATGGATCCAATAAAGTATATATTCGAAAAGCCTGCTCTGTCTGGGAGAATAGCAAGATGGCAGATGGTCTTGATAGAATACGACATACAGTACACGACTCAGAAAGCAATCAAAGGAAGTGTATTGGCAGACCACTTGGCAGACCAGGCAGTGGACGACTACCAGTCAATGAACTTCGAATTTCCTAACGAGAGCATCATGGTAGTGACTGATTGTGAAGTACCTGGACCGGATGAAGGACCTGAGGAAGGATCCCGATGGTCTATGCACTTTGACGGAGCCTCAAACGCTTTGGGTAACGGCATTGGCGCTGTGATTATATCCCCTCAAGGCACTCATACTCCACTCACTGACCGACTATGTTTCAACTGCACCAACAACATGGCGGAGTATGAGGCATGCATCATGGGTCTTCAAGCTGCGATTGACTTAAGGATCAAGTTTCTGAGTGTCTTCGGAGATTCCGCTCTCGTGATCAATCAGATCAAAGGCGAGTGGGATACGAAACACCCAAATCTTATCCCTTATAAAGAATGTGTGTTGACATTGATCCCGCATTTCACAGAGATAACTTTTGAACACTTCCCAAGAGAGGAGAATCAGTTGGCGGACGCGTTAGCTACGATGTCTTCCATGTTCAGAGTCAAATGGGACAATGAGGCTCCCCGGATCATTATCTAGAAATTGGACGAACCTGCATATTATTGTGACCTTGAGGCTGAGGTGGTAACTGAAAAACCCTAGTATCATGAGGTGAAGAGGTATCTGGAAGCTCAAGAATACCCTGAAGGTGCATCTGTCAATGACAAGAAGTTTCTGAGAAGGTTCGCTGCAAAGTTCTTCCTCATCAATGGCACTCTATACAAGCGAAACCATGATTCGACCTTACTGCGTTGTGTGGATAAAGCTGAAGCAGAAAGGATCATGGCAGAGCTGCATGAAGGTACCTTCGGAACACATTCCAGTGGACACACCATGGCAAAGAAGATCCTTCGGGCAGGATATTTCTGGTCCGCAATGGAAGCCGACTGTTACCAACATTCTCGGACATGCCACAAGTGCCAAATCTATGCTGATAAGGTGCACGTTCCTCCAGTCCCTCTGAATGTCCTGACTGCACCTTGGCCCTTTGCAATGTGGGGTATTGATATGATCGGCGAGATTAAACCTACGGCATCCAACGGACATCGCTTCATCCTGGTAGCGATCGATTACTTCACAAAGTGGGTTGAAGCAGCTTCCTATGCCGCTGTAACTAAGAACGTCGTGGCTCGGTTCATTCGGCATAATCTGATCTGTCGATACGGCGTCCCGGAAAGGATCATTACGGACAATGGTACCAATCTTAACAACAAGATGATCACTGAGCTCTGCGAGCAATTCAAGATACAACACCACAACTCTTCTCCCTACCGGTCGAAGATGAATGGGGCTGTAGAAGCAGCTAATAAGAACATCAAAAAGATTGTGCAGAAGATGACAGTGACCTATAAAGATTGGCACGATATGTTACCATTCGCTCTTCATGGGTACCGTACCTCAGCAAGGACGTCAACCGGGGCAACTCCCTTTTCCTTGGTCTACGGCATGGAGGCAGTTTTACCGATTGAATTCCAGATACCCTCTCTCCGGATAATGAAGGATGCAGATTTGAGCGAAGATGACTGGATTCAGACTCGACTTGATCAATTGAACCTAATTGACGAAAAGAGACTCGCTGCTATTTGTCATGGTCAAACGTATCAAAAACGGATGATCAGGGCATTTAACAAGAAAGTCAGAACACAAGAGTATCAAGTTGGGGACCTGGTAATCAAGCGCATCATCCTTCCTCAAAGTGATCCCAGGGGCAAATGGACCCCTACGTATGAAGGGCCATTTGTGGTTAAACATGTGTTCTCAGGAGGAGCCATGATTCTAACCACCATGGATGGTGACGACCTTCCTCACCCCGCCAATGCAGACATAGTAAAAAGATACTACGCATGATAAAAGACCCGCTAGGTTGACATACCTAGGCAAAAATTAGGGCTTCCCGGCGAACCAAAAGGGTTCGGGCAAAATGAGGGATGAAATAAAAAAATCTGTACACCCGGAAAGTCGAAAACCTGAAAAGGCGGCTTGGGCAAAAATGGGTATCCCGGTGGACTGAAAACCCGAAAGGGCGGTCCAGGCAAAAGTTACGGATAAGCGTAATACTATGTCTCATTGGATCACCATGCATCCAGAATCCGGTATCAACGTCAAGTTCAGACGGCATCGACCAATCAGCTTCATCTTCAACTGAGCAGCCAAGTGATGAGACGCTCGAAGATATAAACGCGATAGCAGAGTTGGAACCCAGTGGGATTATTCTTTTCACATAGCTGTTTTGTTTTCCTTTCACAAAATTGTATAAACTCTGTTGTTCGGCGGCATCCTCTTACTAGGACGTCAGCCTCTTGTACATAAACGCCTATTTACAGGCAAATTCAAAATCAATACAAATTCACTTTTCAGCTAAATTACCGATTGATGTTCCTTTTTTCTGTTTTGTTTTGCAAAGAACGTCCAATGTTCAATTTTGATATATGCATTTGACACTAATTGCTAACTCATAAATATTTGCATGCGTAACAAAGGATTAATTACGGGTAACATCAGAAACAGGGGCAATAATGAGTTGTCTAAAGCGATCTAATCGCTCTGTCCACCAAGGTACCAAGGTAAGTTCGGCTGGAGAATGTAACCAAGATATATTAATTCCCCAGAGAGTGAACCAAGATTCAACAATTCTCTCCCAAGAAGTTGGTTTCCAATCAGCCCTAAAAGGCACAACACCTCCAGCAAGTCAGCGATGCTCTCCCCAAGCAGAGTTAATATACTATCAGCCTTAAGGAAGTTGGATTATCCCCGAAGATCTCAATATTCCCCAGCGGAGTACACAAACATTCTTAACAAGCATCCCCGGCAATCTTGATCTAAGATTGTTCCCCGGCGGAATACCGGACCTCCAGTGGAGCCACTTCCCCAGTGCAATTTCAAAAGTTTCCCCAGGAGAGTGGAATCCATCTCCCCAGTAGGAAGCTTATCCCCAGTAGATTCTGGAAGCTTATCACCTGCAGAGCACGAACGCTCCCCCAGCTTTATTCAAAGGTTATTTTCCCACCAGGATATAACTGGGTTATCCTCAGCCAATTACCACGGAAAGATCGTCCTCGGCGAAGTCTTCCTATCCCCCAGCGGAAGTCATCAAATCTTCCAACAGAGCTCAACAATGGAATCTCCAGCGGAGTTATCATCAACCTCAGCAAAGTACATCTCTTCCCCACAGAGCATTCCCCGCAGAGTAATCTACTCGCCAAGTTTATTCCCCAACGGAGTCATATTCTCCTACCGGTATTCTTGCAACCATCACTCCCCAGTGGAAACAAAAGCTCTACTTTCCAACATCAGCCCAGGATTCAACTTCCCGGCACCCGTCAAGGATTTATTTTCCTAGACAAAAATACATTCATGAACATCATACATTATAGCATGCACACACGCATCATGAACATACAATCTCATTTATTCTGAGAACATCACGCACGTCATACATCATGACATCACATACAACTAACGTTTTGTCTTTTTAGGACAAAGTTAATACAAAGATAATTATTATCAACTGTCGTGATTCCAGATCCGATTCTTGTATCTTGCCAGGGTGTATCTGTTGACGACTATATTCCAGACTCGATTCCTGTATCTTGCCAGGGCATGTCTGAAGAGTTCGAAGATCCGATTCCTGTATCTTGCCAGGGTGTATCTGTTGACGACTAATTCCAGACTTGATTCCTGTATCCTGCCAGGGCACGTCTGAAGAGTTCGAAGATCCAATTCCTGTATCTTGCCAGGGTGTATCTGTTGACGAATGTATTCCAGACTCGATTCCTGTATCTTGCCAGGGCACGTCTGAAGAGTTCGAAGATCCGATTCTTGTATCTTTCCAGGGTGTATTTGTTAACGACTAATTCCAGACTCGATTCCTGTATCCTGCCAGGGCACGTCTGAAGAGTTCGAAGATCCGATTCCTGTATCTTTCCAGGGTGTATCTGTTGACGACTAATTCCAGACTCGATTCCTGTATCTTTCCAGGGCACGTCTGAAGAGTTTGAAGATCTGATTCCTGTATCTTGCCAGGGTGTATCTGTTGACGACTGTATTCCAGACTCGATTCCTGTATCTTGCCAGGGCACGTCTGAAGAGTTCGAAGATCCGATTCCTATATCTTGCCAGGGTGTATCTGTTGACGACTAATTCCAGACTCGATTCCTGTATCCTGCCAGGGCACGTCTGAAGAGTTTGAAGATCCGATTCCTGTATCCTGCCAGGGTGTATCTGTTGACGACTAATTCCAGACTCGATTCCTGTATCTTGCCAGGGCACGTCTGAAGAGTTTGAAGATCCGATTCCTGTATCTCGCCAGGGTGTATCTCTTGACGACTATTTCCAGATTCGATTCCTGTATCTAGCCAGGGCACATCTGTGAGTAACTGATTGAAGATTCGATACTTGTATCCAGCCAGGGCACATCCACACGAAGAATTTGAAGATCAACCCCTGTAACAGGCCAGGTAACTGTTTTTCTTTCTCAGGTACGCAAGTTCTCGCTAAGGAATCTCTTACGCGATCGACAACCTCCCGATGGCATCTGTAAGCCCATCCACATACCAACAGTCTCCAAATGGCATCTATAAGCCCATTCCCGACAAGGTTCTGTCACACTTCCAGATTGCATCTATAAGCCCATCTTCCTATCCATCAGTCTCCAAATGGCATCTGTAAGCCCATTCCCTCCATCACACTGCTGACACTCTACTATGTGAGTGCAAATTTCTGGGCACTCTAGTGTTCAATCATCTTCCACCTTCGGATTACGAAAGGCACGCCAGCCAATCTACATCCTCAGGTCTAAGAAAATTGAACAGGGGAAACTGTTGTACCCTAAAATTTGCCCTCCCATATTCTGCAAGATTTGCCAAGATCAATCTCCAGATGACTCAAAATCTCTCAAGGGTTGCACAGTCTAATGGCCTCCTAACACAGTCAAAATTAGGGTTTTGGTTCTTGCAAAGAAATTGAGGTTTTCAAGGGTCCAATCAAGTCCCATATGCCCATATACATTGCCAAGCATCCATATGTCAAGTTTCAAGACTCATAACATCAAATTGGACAATCAAAAAACCTAATTGCCCCACAGTCAACTGTAGGGGAAAAATGGTCATTTGACAGTCAAAAGTCAAAATTTTTGGTCAACATCTTATTTTGAAGCCACAAACATCATTTCATCAATTCTTGATCATGATTTCTCAAAGCATGGCTCAAAAAGGCTCAAGATGCAAAAGTTTCTATTTTTGGACAGCTGAAAAGTCAACTGCAAATTGACCAAGGCATAACTTCTTCATGGTTTATCAGAAAAATCCCATCCAAAGCTCATTTTGAAGAGGATGACATTTACTACAACTCATATTCACACTTCAAGTCCAAGAAATGCTCTCACAAAAAGTTATCAATTTCAACATTATAGGTCATTTTCAAAAGTCAACAAAAAGGCACTTTAAGTCAAAGACCATAACTTGAGATTGGTAAATCAAAATTACATGGGACCAAGGACATTGGTTAGAGGACTTCAAGACCTTTCCAAAATGTCCAAGAACATGTTCATAGCTTCAAAATTGAGCAAGATATGCATTGGAGAAGTTGGGAAATGTTTGGGAATTTTGAAAAGTCAACTTTGCTTCAAACACTTCAAATCTGCTAATGGGCCTCAAATTCTTCCTTGAATCATTACCCAAAGCCTATGCACGACCCATTGAGCTAAAAATGATTTATTTTCTTATTTTTAATTAATTAATTGAATTTTTATTCTTATTAATTCATTTAATTAGATTTAATTATGGGAAAATATCAAATAATGCTTTTTCAAATCTTTTAATGCAGCAAATACACTCATTATATGCTAAAGATTTCGTGCATCATCCAAGGGGACAAGATCATCCATATTTGGCAAGATTTTCATGAAAAAAAGATTGGATTTACATGATTGAAAATCAAATCTTCAAATCATAAATTCAATGGATTCATGGGCTCTTTCTTGACCTAAATTTTTTCACATACCTATGCACAACTCAACCCTATTCCACAAGACATGAAAAACTGCTCACAAACTCAGAACAAAGTTGCAACTTTTCATCAAAAACTTGAAAACTGATTTCATATTTACAGGGCGATTCAAGGCTTAAAACCTTTCCCATTACGTTGTTGGACCTTCCAGGAAACTTTTGGCATCAAGAACAAGTCCCCATACTCCAAGAATCGGTAGAACAGAATCACCTTTTTCATGAATATGTCCATAATCGAATTTTAATTTATATGCATTATTCATGTGTTTTGATCATTGATTTGTATTACTAACATCTTTCTGAAGCGATTGGTAACGTTTAATTGGACTAACACTGCCTGTAGCCAAATCCACCATGGACGAGAATTAGGTTTTTCAGAAGCTTCAAAATAGGGCTTCCCATATACTGTAAATTTGGACCATCAAACATACATGAATGAATTCGTTGCAAGAAACCTGATTCAACGAAACCCTCGCGCTCAATTTATTTAACCCATGGGCGTAATCGCTATTTTCACAGGTTCCACTTAGTGGGGGTTTAAAACCCCCGCTACTTGTTTTATGTTTTTGCAGATAAGCGAAGAAGAAGGCTAGCGTGTCATCACATGGTTGGAGCATTCAAAAATCTGGCGCGTTTTCTTGTCTTATATCATTAACTTTTGTTTCTTATTTATAATATTTGTGTTCCATTACATATGCAAACGCGCACAACAGCTCAATTGGCAAGAGACACGCTTGGTAAGCATTGGGACCTGGGTTCGATTCCCAGGTCCCCCATACAATTGTTATTATTTTTTCTGATCCATTCCCATGCAGTGCACGCCCCAGGGTCCATCATGCAGCCTCACGTCCAAGCTTGCCACATGGCCATGAGCTTCCATCCAAGAGTCAGAAGATGAAGACCATCATATGGTCCAGTCAACCAGCATATGCATGATCAGAAAAGTCAAACAAGGCCTTGTCTCTTGGGCCAGAATTGCTTCAAAACACCTCCATTTGGGCCTGATACCCCCCATTGGTTTGCATATTTTTTTCTATTTTCTTTTCTTTTAATCATTTAATTGTTTAATTGTTTTGGTTAATTATTTTTTACCATAAATTAATTTTCCATAATAAAAACAGAAAATCAAAAAAATGTAAAATATATTTAATTATTATTAATTTCACCATTAAAATATTTTTGTAAATAAACTCTAATAATTAACTTAGTTAAATTAGGTTTTAATTTTAATACTTTTTCTTAATAAATAAAAAATATCTAGAATTAAGTTTTTTGACATCTTCACCTTTTTCTTAATTAATTATTTTTCTCACTATTTATTATTATAATTACTATTTATTTTTGTAAATAAACATGTAAATTAATTAACTAGTAAATTAGGTTAACTTTGATATTTTTCATTGATAATTAAAATATATAGAATTAGGGTTCATCTTGATTTTAATTTTCTTTATTTTCATAAATACAAAAAACATAAAAACATCTTCTTTTCTTTAATCAAATAATTAATTAGCTTTTAATTCAATTTAATTTCAAAAGGGTCAAAACCCTCGGACATTCAATTTTAATTTCGCGCATTATTTTCTTTTGACTATTATGTAACTGCTCAAGGATTGTAATAGTAATTAGGTATTTATTTACTTTCCGCATCTTTTATCAAAACGGGTCTTTGTAATTTGGCGATGTATAGACCCGCGCCTTGTAATAACGTAGCCTTTATTTTCCTGTATTTTACTTTCCGCACTCCTAAATTCTAAATTGCATGAAAGAATGTATGGTTAATTAAAAACAAGCGTAGCTCACGATGCCATGATCAAAGATAAACTTAACATGAAAACAACACACAAATACACACACCACTTCTAGGGTACGCCTCACCTGTTGCCTTCGAAACGTGGTCGTCAAGTATGGGACGTTTTAGTAAGTCCTTATGTCCATGATCCAGTTGCCTCGGAACATTCGCCTCGAAACGGTTGCCTCGGATTAAAAAAGGATCAAGGACATAAGGGTAGCTTCTAAGGTGTTCTACTATTGCTTCAGTGACCACACTGTCCCTAAACTCGAATTGACCCGAACACCTCCAACGGTGGTACTACCTACCTCTCAATGGTGGGATGGCACTACCTAAAGGACTTCTACACAGCCTAATTCCTTAGGGTAGGTAGATGACTCATAGATACTTGCTCTCTAAAAAACAAAACAAAATCTTTTCACACTGACACTTTCAAAAAGCTTTCAAAATAATTTTTCAAACACTCTTGAGGACAGATACAAGAGTTATTCAGAAATCTTTAAACGAAACTTTTTCAAAACCCACACACACTTGAAAAGAAAACAATCTTTTGAAAACATAAGAGCAAGTACCTAAGAGCCCGTGGATAACCACGGATAGAAAGGGTGCTAACACCTTCCCTTTCTATAAATCTACCTCCCGAACCGAGAAACATTCTCAAAGAAGGAATTTTGCTGTGCTTTTGTCCTTTCCATGTTGGAGAACATAAAAGATGGTGGCGACTCTTGCTTACCGCGACATTTCGCGAACCAGCTTTAAACAGTCAGTTTTATTTCCACCGATCACACCCATGATGCATGCTTCATACTCCGCCATATTATTGGTGCAGTTAAAACATAATCGGGCGGTAAACGGAGTATAAGAGCCTTTAGGAGATATGATCACGGCGCCAATTCCATTGCCCAAAGCGTTCGAAGCTCCATCAAAGTACATAGACCATCGGGATCCTTCCTCAGGTCCTTCATTCGGTCCAGGTGTCTCACAGTCAGTTACCAACATGATATTCTCGTCCGGGAATTCAAAGTTCATAGACTGGTAATCATCCACTGCCTGGTGTGCCAAATGGTCTGCCAACACACCTCCTTTGATTGCCTTTTGGGTCGTATACTGGATGTCATACTCAGTCAAGATCATCTGCCATCTTGCTATTCTTCCAAACAAGGCAGGCTTTTCGAAGATATACTTGATTGGATCATTTTTTAAATCAATAGAGTGGTGTGAGTCAGCATATACTGTCTCAGCCAGCGAGCAGCCCATGCCAAAGTGCAGCAAGTTTTCTCGAGCAACGAGTATCGGGTCTCGCAGTCGGTAAACTTTTTGCTAAGGTAGTAAATAGCATGCTCTTTTCGGCCAGACTCGTCATGCTGACCCAGCACATACCCCATTGAGTTGTCGAGTACTATCAAGTATAAGATCAAAGGTCTCCCTTCAACTGGAGGCATCATAATGGGTGGTTCTTGGAGATGCTCTTTGATCCTTTCGAAAGCGGCCTGACATTCATCGTTCCATCTTACCACTTGATCTTTCTTCAGTAATTTGAAGATTGGTTCACAAGTAACAGTCAGGTGCAAAATGAATCGGGCAATGTAGTTCAGACGTCCTAGAAAGCCTCTGACTTCTTTCTCTATTTGAGGAGATAGAATCTCTTGTATGGCCTTCACCTTTGCAGGATCCACTTGAATACCTTTATCGCTTACGATGAAACCTAGCAGTTTACAGATCTCACCCCGAAGGTGCACTTGTTCGGGTTTAACCTCAGCTTGTACAACTTCAGCCTGTCAAACAGCTTCTGCAGATGGTCAAGGTGTTCCTCCTCAGTTTGGGACCTTGCAATCATGTCGTCGACGTATACCTCAATCTCGTGATGGATCATGTCATGAAACAAAGCAATCATGGCACGCTGATACGTTGCCCCATCATTCTTCAGTCCAAAAGGCATGACCTTGTAGCAAAAAGTACCCCACTGAGTAACAAAAGTTGTCTTCTCCATGTCTTCGGGAGCCATTTTAATCTGATTATAACCGGAGAAGCCATCCATAAAGGAGAATACCTTGTGCTGAGCGGTGTTGTCAACCAGAACATCGATATGAGGTAAAGGGAAATCATCCTTGGGGCTTGCCCTGTTCAGATCCCTATAGTCAACACACATTTGAACCTTACCATCCTTCTTCGGCACAGGAACCACGTTGGCCACCCACTGAGGGTAAGAAGTAACTGCTAGAAAACCGGCGTCAAACTGTTTCATCACTTCAGCCTTGATTTTCTCAGACATCTATGGGCGCATTCGACGAACCTTCTGTTTTACTGGAGGACAGTCTTCCTTGGTAGGCAGGCGGTGAACCACAATATCGGTATCCAACCCAGGCATATCTTCATAAGACCAGGCAAAGATCTCAACGTAGTCACGCAGCATCTGAATCAACCGTTGCTTCACACTAAGCTTCAAATTTTCCCCGATCTTGACCTCTTTCTTGTCCTCTTATGTACCCAGATTTACTGATTCCATCGACTCTTCGTGCGGCTGAATAACCCTCTCTTCCTGAAGTAACAGTCTTGCAAGTTTAACAAGCACTTCACAATCATATTCACCTTCGTCTTCGGCTAAGTTGATCGGACTTTCGAAGTCATAACTGGCAGTAGCAGAGTCGTTACTAGTGAGATCCAGAGTGGATGTAGACCTGTATATGTGAGTGTGTGTAAAATAGCTGTTTTGCAATATATAATAAAAGAAAAACAAGGAGCGCAAGATTTGAAATGCAAGAAACGTCCAATGCTTTTATTAATGATATATGAAAATGACACACATAAAGCCCTCACAAATGAAGCCACGGTGCCCTTGGTAAGACACCGAGCCATAGGGTTTAAAACATTATTTGTTACAAATTCAAAACAAAAAGTTTCATTACTGGGTAACAAAAGAAATAGGGATGAAGTCCTTTGTTGTCCAGTTGCTTGGTCCACCTTCGGTCGTAGGATAGATCCAATTGTCGAACTCAGACTCTTCCACATCGTCTTCAATGGCATTCACTCCCAAGTTGTTGATGAACAAGGGAGGTCTTCCTATCCTTGCATTCCAAATAGCCCTTTGAGTTTCTACAGTGAAACCCAAACCAAACTTGTCAGTCTTCTGTGTAAAATCATGGAGTTGGCCCCAACTTGCATACCCACCTTTCTTGACAATAGCCCGGGCATCCTTAAAGGAAGCCATCTTCATAGGAGAATCTTCAACAACAGTCTCAGCTGATGCCAGTGTTTGGGGAACCTCTTCAAAATGTTGAAAGGGGGTCTCAATGAACTCCCCATCAATCTCTACATATCGGAAAGAGTTGAAGTGGCTCACCATGTACTCTTCCTCTCCTTGTACTGTCACAATCTTCCCTTTCACTGGGTACTTCATCTTCTGGTGGAGCGTTGAGGTTACGGCCCCAGCTTAGTGGATCCATGGGTGACCCAACAAACAAGAATAAGATGGCCGAATGTCCATCACATAGAATGTAGATGCAAAAACCTGAGAACCAACCTTAATCAGAATATCCACTTCACCGTGCACCATCCTCTTAGACCCATCAAAGGCCCTGATGACAATGTTTCTTGGTTTCAACTCCAACCCTTCACAGTCCAACCGGTCTAGAGCTTTCTTAGGCAGGAAGTTCAATGAGGAACTAGTATCCACTAATACATGAGCAAGAGTAGTGCCCCTGCATTCAATGGAGACATGCAGGGCATCATTGTGATTCTTCGCTTTAGCAGTCAAGTCGGTGTCAGAGAAACCCAACCTATTATCAGCAGTCAGACTAGCCACACAATCTTTAAACTAATCAACTGATGTCTCTTACGGTATGTGTGCAGTCTTCAGGAATGCAATCAGAGCCTTGGCATGGGCCTCTGAGCATAGCAATAGTGACAACATAGAGATCTTGGACGGGGTTTGCCCCAGCTGTTCAACTACATTGTAGTCACTCTTTTTGATGATCTTTAAAATTTCTTCCATCTCTTGTCTAGAAGCTTCAACAGTAATCGTCTTCGGGGCCTCCGTCTGGGCAGGCTCACTGGTGGTCCCCTTGCCCCGAGCGTCAGAGGACTCGGCGACAGGGGTAAGAATAGGAACTTGAACAGGACTAGTAACAGGCACACTGGCAGGTGTAATAACAACAGGTTTTCGGGCAGTTGGTGGAGAGATATCAGGTGAGAAAAGTCTTCCACTACGGGTGACTTTAGCAGGTCCAACAATATTGCGGACGTCAGTATCAGCATCCAACTCTTGTTTAACTCCATGAAAATAAACATCAGCCCTGTAGTGCCAAGGGACAACTTTATCAGAGGTGTTAGGGATAGGCCCAGGAACAGTGATGATCAACGGTGCGATTCTTGGAACAGATGTAATTCTAACAGGCTTTCTCGAGGAAGCCTTGGAAGAATTGTCGAGAATGGTGATAATAGCAACTTCTTCAGTATGAACTAAAGGAACAACAGTCTATTCAAACAGAATTTCTTTACTATCCATCGGCCGTTGGACACCTGATTTCAAAAGTGGGCAACCGGTTGGTAGGGCAGAACACATACGGCAACCTTCGTCACAACCCGGAAATAAACCGGCTAGCAAAAGGTTCTTCTTCACAGTCATCAGAGGGGTAACAATGTCGTTCACAAAAACCACAAACGAATCTTCATCTATAGCATTTACTCCATGCTTGGGCATAGGAGCAGTCACAACATTAGGCCTTTTGGGCGCCTCGAACTCAATCTCCTTAGCATCAATTAAGTCCTGTATTTAGTTCTTCAAAGACCAACAATCATCCGTATTATGCCCCGGGCTGTCAGAGTGAAAAGCACAGCGGGCATTAGGGTTGTACTTCGGTGATGTTGTATTTGGATTCTTCGGGGCTTCCCTTGGAATCACTAGATTGGTCTTTAATAACTGCGGCAGAATCTAAGACAAAGTCATGTTGAGTTGGGTGAATTTCCTTCAGGATCTCTCGGCCTTTTGTTGATTGTTGTGCTGAGGAGCACCAGCAGGTCTTGAAATAACAACCGCATTAACAGCTTGGCGGCGTTCAGGTCTATTCTGGCTTTTCGAACTGTATACATCACTGGACTCTTTCTTAAAAGGCTTTTTCTCAGTACTTGATGAAGCACCCTTTTATATCTTACCAGCCTTAATACCAGCCTCAATCCTCTCACCGGTCATAATTAGCTCTATAAACCTAGACGAAGAGCTTCCAATCAGGTGGTTGAAAAATGGACCAGACAAAGTCCCCAGAAACATATCCATAAGCTCCCGATCAGCCAAGGGTGGTTTCACTCTTCCGGCGAGGTCCCTCCACTTCTGAGCATAATCTTTGAAACCTTCGCTCGTTCCCATTGACATACCCTGGAGTTGGGTACGCGTGGGAGCGAGGTCGGAATTGTATTGGTACTGCCTGTAGAAAGCAGTAGCCAAATCTTCCCAACTGCGGATACTGGCTCCGTCCAACTAGTAAAACCATTCAAGCTGAGTCCCTGAGAGACTGTCTTGAAAGAAGTGGATCCATAGGTTCTTATCAGCGGTGTACGGCTGAATCTTCCTTACATATGACCGGAGGTGCAGCTTCGGACAAGAAACTCCGTCATACTTAGCAAAGGCTGGTGCCTTGAACTTGTGGGGAATTACCACCCCAGATGATAGACCCAGATCACCAAAGTCCAGACCAGGCACTTTCTGAACTTCCATCGCACTCAACCGGTCTTCCAGTTGCTTGTATCTATCCTCAGCCGGAGGATACTGGTCTTCATCAAAGTCTGTCTCATTGTCTGAGACCACAGGGCTAGGAGCCCTCCTTTCTTCCTGACTATCTTTCCCTCCAGATGAGTTGGTCAAATCAACTTCATCCCGTAGCCTGTTTCCAAACCTGTGAGATGTGTTAAACATGACTGTCCTCTTCTTCTTCTTCTCTTTCAGAATCAGGGTCTTCAGATCTTGCTGACCCTTAGCTAGATTCATGAACAGCTCTTGGAATTGGGCATTCTGGACCAGTAGGGCCTTGATTGCTTGCTCAGTTGATGGTTCAGCAGACATGATGTTGAAATAAACAGCGAAGAAGATAAGAGACCTGTAATGGGTACCTGTTATGAAGTGCATGGGATGAAATGTGTATGACATGATTTCAAAGACAATCGAGGGATTCAAATTCGTAAACAAGAAATGAAACACACTTTTATTAGATAAACTTGAAATTCAAATTGTTCAACAAATTGCCCTTAAGGCGTTACAAGAAAGGAAATACTGAAAAGTAAATAGAACTGGAAAGGAAATAAACAAAGGACAATCAGTGCTCCCATGGTCTCTTCTTGTCGATGCGGACATAGTCATTGAGAATCCGCTCGTTCTCCAACTGCCTAGTCAACTTCTGAATCTTTTGCTCTTGCTCGTTAAACTTTTCTCGGTAAGCATCCTGCTCTTCTCTCAGTTGCATCCAAGACCTTTTCAGTGCCCCAATGTCAGTGGGCATGTAAGGATGGAGGATGGTAGGAAGAACCCCCTCTTCATTAGAAACTTCAACAATGATAGGCAAGACGGCTTCATACGACATTCCCAACTTTTGGGCACGGATACGAACCCATCTGAGATATGGCTCCATTGGAAGGGAAGTCTTTGGACCTAGCTCATGTGGATCAGATCTGTGAACTCTATCACAAGCCCTTATGAATCTGCGGCGTTGCTCATCATTATCCCCTTGAAAATCAAAGATGATACTAGGCATTAGCAGCTCATGAGGTCCTTCTCTTCTGGCTCTCCCAAACTGACATAAGGCCAAGCATGGATTATAAGAAATTCCTCCATGGGTTCCTATCAATGGAACATTGGGATACTCCCCACAACGATCAATAATAGCCACCTCGTCCATACCCTTGATAGTCCAGATGATGTCATTATGAGAGAGAGACATAACCCTATAAGCCCAGCCCATGCCTTCTTTGTTCTTCAGCACTGATTTGGGGAGGTGCAAAATAAACCACCTCGCCAATAATGGAGCATAACACATCAAGGTTCCCCGCTTCTGAGAAGTACGGGCATAAAGCTGATGAAGGATATCCCCCAAGAGAGTGGGTACAAGATTACGAGAGATGAAGATTTTCACCGCATTCACATCAACAAAGGAGTCAGGATTCGGAAAAAATACCAAGCTGTATATCAGAAGAGCCAGAATATCTTCGAATGCCTTGAAGTCTAGACTATCCCAGAAATAATTAGCCTTACCAACCAAGAACTTAGTCAGAAAGCCCTTTGCTCCACTTCTAGTCTCCCAATTAGCCATTACCTCATCTTTGGTCATATGCAGGGCTAAAGCAATATCTTATGGCCTAAGAATCTTCTCCCAACCAGTAAACGGGGTCTGCTCCAGAATAGAGATACCGAGCAGATCAAAGAACTCTTCTAAGGTGGGAACCAACTGGTAGTCCTAAAAAGTAAATCAATGGTACATCGGATCTTAGAACTGGACCAGGACACTCATCATCTGCTCGTCCAATTTGGAGGTAACCAAACTGAGAAGATGCCCATGTCTCCTTATGAAGGAGGTAGTATCAGGCATCTTTGTAATCAATTCTTTAAGCATGGTGGGAACCTGGACAAAGTTGATCCAGATGGTATTCCTACGCATGGGCATCATGACCTACAAAACAGAACAAAGATGAATCCCTCCTGTCTTTGAAATAGGTTAGTTCAATGCAAGATGTATGCAATGTTATGATGTCATGATGTCATGATAGAAAGCACACCACAAGTATCCACAAATAGCAAAGACGGTAAAGGCATACAAGTCACACAGAGAGCCCTTAGATTTCAGGTTGGCAAGGAGCTTAGGTACTACCCTCTTTCAGTTCAGTTGGTTTAAACTTGTCCTAAAAATAGTAACCGGGTTCTAGAGGATCTCAATATCACTGACTACCCTCAATCGGTCATAATTCCAGTTTAGCAACCTTTTCTTGCGACCGAAATCATCGCGAGAGTTTAGTCTCAATGAGTGTAGCATACTGCTACTGTTCTATGGCCAAGTTGGTCAATTTAAAGGTTCTAAGGTCAGTTTGTGCTTAATGACCCCTTAGATGACCCATATTCTCCTCGTTCCAACACAAGGGATATCGGTACAATCTAAAGTGCCACACCAACGTAGCTACTGCTTCAACCGTATCGGTCTACGCCGTACAGTTCCCTCACAGTTTATTTCTACTTACCTAAAGGGTATCCCCCAGATCCGGGTTAGGATCTATAGTAACTCCGATACAAGCCCACAAATATAAAGCATACAAAGCAAACAATTGAAAACACAATGATCTAATCTTAAGGTACACCCCACTTATAAGCGTCCCCAGCAGAGTCGCCAATTCTGTGATACGGTGGGAGAGAACTGACTGTTTTTTGGAATGCTGGTTTGTGTTTTGCGTTTGTTTTTGCAAAATGTCGCGGTAAGCAAGAGTCGCCACCGTCTTTTATTTTATCCAACAAGGAAAGGAAAAAAGCACAGAAAAATTCCTTTTTCGAGATGTTTCTCGGGTCCGGGGGGTAGATTATAGAAAGGGAAGGTGTTAGCACCCTTTCTATCTGTGGTTATCCACGGGCTCTTAGGTACTTGCTCAAAGTGTTTTAAAAAATTTGCTTTCTTTGTGTTTGTGGGTTTGAAAAGAGTTTTTGTTTTGAAAGGAGTGTAAGTGTGAAGATTTGTTTTGTTTTGAAAGAGCAAGTACTTAAGAACTATCTACCTACTCGAAAAAAGGAATCAATCTATGCTAATGTCCTTTAGACAATGCTATCCCATTATTGATGAGTAGGTAGCATCGTCGTTGGAGTTTTAGGGGTCAATTCGATTAAGGGACGTGCGGTCACTAAAGCAATGTTAGGACGCCTTAGCGGTAACCCTAATGTCTTAGATCATTTTTCCGAGGCAACTGTTTCGAGGAAACAATGATCTTTGGACAAGAGGGCCACCTCTAAAACTTCCTATACTCAATGACCGCGTTCGAAGGCAACCGAGTGAGGTGTACCCTAAGAGTGCGCATGTGCGAGTGTGTCGTTTTCAGTTTATTTTTGTCTTTGTACATGTTAAGGGTGATCTAAGTTGATTTTAGGTTAAAACATCCAGTCTTGTCATGCATACCTATTATCAAACATCTAACCGTTTATGAGTTGTGGAAATTAAATTGCGGAATTTTAAACTAACTATTACAAGGCGTCGGGTATTTACATCGCCAAAAGCAACCCTTGAAATTAAAACACGAAAAATAAATAAAGCGGTAAAAATAGTAAAGTCCTAATTATCTATTACATTCCAGGAAGCAGATACAATATTGAAATAAAATGGAACGCGTGCGGGAAATTAAATCGGGCGAGTTCTAGGGTTTTGACCCTTTGATTATTAAAGAAAGGATTTTTTTTTGTTTTATTTTGAATTAAAGAAATTAGATCTAAGTTAATTATTAAATTAATAAATAAATTAATTAATTAATGAAAATAAATATTTTTTGGATTTTTTGAAATAAAAATAAAAATAAATTTGATCAATGTTAATAAAACCTATTTGTCTAAATTAATTTTAATTATTGCAAAATATATTAAAAGTTATTCCTAATTAAAACTAAATCAATTAAATTAATATTTATTAACAAAAATAAAATACTGAAATTTAATTTTAATAAAGAAAATATTTTTGGTTTTTAATTTCATGAGGAAAAAAGTTTTGATTGGTTAGTTAATTATTAAAAATAATAATAATAAACAATTGAATAAAATAAAAAATGAAGTTAGAAAGACTTTGGGGTTTATGGGTCTGAAAGGAGGTTTACTCAGCAATTTTGGTGGCCCAAATTCGTTGGCCTTGGCTGACTTTTCCTGATTCCAGCGTGGCACTATAACTAGGGCATATGGTGGACATCACATCTGGACCACCAGATCTGGCCTGGGGCCATCTGGCGCTTTGAGATTTGAGGGCACATGATAGGCTTCCAGCACTTGGTTTGTACCTGATTGCATGATAAAATAAGGGAAAATGTAAAGTGCTGGAGGCAGGGATCGAACCCCTGACCTCCAGCCAACAACGCCTTGAGAGCACTCCCCCTGACCACTTGATCACTTTGCTTCAATTGTTAATAAAACATAAGCGAAATATAATATATAAAACGCGTTAAAATTCCAGGGGAAAAAAAAACAAAGCGCGCGAATTATGAATCATCCACTGGGGGAGGGCCACGTCTTCATCTTCTTCGTTCAACCCTGAACATTTACCTGCGGATTTATATCTGCAGCTAAATTCGCAGGACATTCCAAAAATTAAATCTAGGCCATGAAAACGACCCCCAAGACCATGGTTGTGTTCGTCTGGGCATCATGAGCAAACCTATACCATTCTTGGACCTTGATTTCCCCTGAAAAAGAAAACCCTAAAATCTAATGCAAAACCCTAGCCATACGGTTATGGGGTTAAAGTCCATATTAATGCAATCAAATAATGCCAAAAGTCCATAAATCTTATAAGCATCATGAATATGTCAACGATTTGCCAAAAAAATGCAAGAACATGGGGTTACGATTTCGAATACAGGGCGGTATTTTGAGATACTTACAGAGCTTTAGCACGTGTATGGGAGCTTGCTTTTGATTGCAGGAGGTTAAGTGATTGTCCAGCAATGGATTAGTGTTGAGTTTTGCTCCTGAATTTGCCTCTGAGCTCGATTTCAGTTTTTCACTTTTTTGCAATTTTCAAGTTTTGTTCTTGATGATTCTGCAGCCTCTAGCCCTTGAATTCGTGTCCTTTCACTTGTATATGTATGCTGCAATGTATTAGGTCAACAAATTGGTCTTGAATCCTTGTACATCAATGCTTTGAGATTGGATTTGATCCTCCATTGAAAACTTGCTTTATTTGCCAAAAATCCAATCTTTTTGCACATGGAATGGTTGATACGAATTTGATCATGACATTGATGATGATTAGGTCCTGAAAATAGAAAAAGATCTCATGTAATCAAGTTTTGGGATTTTATTTGATTTAAAATGAAATAATTCAATAAAACATCAAATAAAATAGAAAAATTGATAAATGGACATAAGGCTGAAGCTAGGACACGTGTGTAGTGTGGAAAGATCAAATCAAGTGGAAAAGAATGGGCCCATTTGACAAAATTTGAAGTTTTGGGGATAGTTGACTTTTGGCAATTTTTCAAAAATGCCCAACTTCAACAATGCATAACTTCTTCAATTTTGAACTTTTGGAAGTGTTCTTGGACTTTATAGAAAGCTTTAGATGTCCTCTAACCAACCCTTTTGGTCTCATCTCATTTTGATATTCCATGGTCAAGTTATAAGCTTTGGCAAAAAAGGTGTTTTTGTTGACTTTCAAAAATGACCCATAATGTCCAAATTTGTAACTTCTTGTGAGTGTATTTCTTGATATTGGGGTATGAAGATGTATTGTAGGAAATTTCATATTCTTCAAAATGAGCTTTGGATGGGTCATTTATCATAAAGTATGAGAAAGTTATGCTTGGTCAAAGTTGAGTTGACTTTTCCTACAAAACCCTAATTTAGCAACTTTTGAGTCTTGATGAATTTTGAGAAATACTTGATGAATCATGGTCAACCCTTGATAAAATGATGAAATATACTTCAAAATGAGAATTTTGACAAAAAATCTTGAAGTTTGACTGTATTTGGGTCACAGTTGACTTTTGCCCTAGCACTATCGACTTTTGGACCCTTTGAGCAATTGACTGAGCAAACTTCCTCTGCAAGGCTTGAAATTTGACATGGATGACCTTGAGGACATATTAGGACATTGGGTAGCCCTTGAGGTCATTTGGATTCAAAGATCTTGATGCAACATAAAACCCTAATTTGGGGTTGACTGCCTTAGGAGATAGTTTGCCTGTCCAACTCTTGAGCAATTTTGAGCAACTTGGAGATCTTTCTTGCAATGTTTTGAGAAATATGAGAGGGAAAATTTTGGGGTGCAACACGGGCTCTGGTAAAGGAATCTCTTATGCGATCAACACTTCTTCAGATGGCATCTTTAAGCCCATCTTTCGACATCGACCTCCAAATGGCATCTATAAGCTCATTCCTGATATTGCAAGGCCAGTACTACTTCACGCGAGTGCAAATTTCTGGGCACTCTAGTGTTCAATCATCTTTAACCTTTGGATCACAAAAGGCAGACAAGCCAATCTACATCCTCAAGTTTAAGAAGATTGAATAGGGGCAGCTGTTGTAACCCAAAATTTGCCCTCCCATATTTCACAATACATTTCAAGTGAGATCCTCAAATTGCTCAAGGAAGTCCAAGAGTTGACTAGACAAACTCTCTCCTGAGGCAGTCTACCTTAAATTAGGCTTTCATGTTGCATCAATATACTTGAGTCCAAAGGGTCTCAAATGCTTACCATTGTCCTAAAATGTTCTCAAGATCATCCATGTCAAGTTTCAAGCCTTGCAGAGGAAGTTTGCTCAGTCAATTGCTCAAAGCAAAAGTCAATTGTGGCCCACATACAGTCAAACTTCAATATTTTTGGTCAACATCCTCATTTTGAAGTATTATTCATCATTTGATCAAGGGTTGATCATGATTCCTCAAGGATTGCTCACAATTCATCAAAACCCAAAAGTTGCTAAATTCGGGTTTTGTAGGAAAAGTCAACTCAACTTTGACCAAGCATAACTTTATCATACTTTATCAAAAATGACCCATATAAATCTCATTTTGAAGAGGATGCAATTCCCTACAATTAATCTTCAGCTCCCAAGTTCAAAATATGCACTCACAAGAAGATATGAATTTGGACATTATAGGTCATTTTGAAAAGTCAACAAAAACACTTTTTTGTCAAAGTTTCATACATGAACATGGAAGACTCAATTGATATGAAACCAAAGAGATTGCTTAGGGGACATCATAAGCTTTCTAAAAACTCAAAGAACACCCTCATAAGGTTAAAATTGAGAGAAATATGCATTGTCAAAGTTGGACAATTTTTGAAAAAAATGCATGAAGCAAATATTGACCAAACTTGGATTTTTTCCAAATGGGCCTATCTTTTCAAGTTTGAAACTCATTCCTAACATGGTGCACGACCTCTAAGCCCACCCATACATTTTTCTACTATTTATACTATTTATTTTGATATTTTATTCATTAAAATTAAGAATTAAATAAATAAATAATAGAAATAATGTAAATTTTGATGTGAATCCATTTTGGGCAAGTTTTATGCTGGTTTATGTCAATTGATTTCGTGCAATAACTCTTCAAATATGTCCAGGTTCATCCACATGTGAAAATGGCATAAAATAATCAAATATGGCATTTTTTTTCAAATTTTGATCATGGTCTTAAAACACAATATTATGAGGGAGATTCTTTCCATGCTTTCTTGTCTCCTCATTCTCCTATATAAATATAGAGCCATACAAGCTTGAAATACACAAAATTCCTCTCTAAAAAGCTCTCTAAAAGCTCTTCAAAAGCTCTCCAGAAATCAAAGAATTGGTGCAAGTCATATCTCGAGGTTCCGGTCTCTCTCAATTGACATCAAGCCTCAAACCATCCTCTTGAAGTCCTCAGGAGTCTTACAAGGCTCAAGAGAAATCCATCACACGCCTAGCACGCCCTCATTTGACAACACCGGTTTGGTAAAATTTTAAACTTCGAATCTCTAATTTTAATCACATTTTATGGTATACTAACGTTTGTTTGAGTTTATATAGAACAATTATGGATGTTTGAATCATAGGTTCCACGCAAGAATAAAAAAAACACCATAGTTAGAGCATGAAGCTTTCGAAGATTCAAGCCTAGGGATTTATGATGATTGCACCCCCTGTTTATTTTTGCTACTAGGCCCATCTTTATTTTCTTATTTTATTCATTTCATTTATTTCTTTTAATCCCTTTTTTAATTTTATCAATAAACAAATATAAAAATCACATAAAAATAGATTTAGGATTTTCACTTAATTAAATTTTAATTTTGGTAAATTAATTAACTAAACACTTTAACTTTTTTTAAAAAATTAAAATTAATAGAACTTAGGTTTAATTTCATTTTAATTCATTTTCCTTTTCGTAACAAAAATACCAAAAAAAACATAGAATTAATTTCTTTTATTTAAATTTCATGTTTCTTTAATAATTATCTTTTTTTAAATATAGATCTAGATCAATTATTGTTTAACTTAAACCATTTTTATAAATTAAAACAAAAAAAAAACAACAAAAAGATTTTTTTTATATCTTAGGAGTTTTAGACGTCTTTTCAAATTTGCGCGTTATTATTCTTTCGCACTTCATTTTATTATTGCAACTGTATATTGGGATGTAATAGATGATTAGTAGGATCTTTACCGCTTTTATTTATTCCCCCCCCCCCCAGTTTTAGATATGTACATAATCCCCCTCCCTGAAGCCTTGTAATAGCTAGGTTTTATATTTCTGCACTTTTAAATTACTACAATTATTAACTTCTAGATGTATGATTAATAAGATTCTATGGCAAGAATAATCAAACATTAGAAAACTTAACACAAGACTAAAATAACTGAACATAACACACCTTGCACATATGCACTCTTAGGGTATGCCTCACTTGGTTGCCTCGGAAAACAATGGTCATGTCCCTCGAACGTAGGGATACCCTTAGCAAAGACCCTCTGTTAAAATCATCATAAAGATCATGGTACCTCGATGTCCCTCGAAGCTGCCTACAGTATATGATCTTGTCCCTCGATGTTGCCTACGAATATATGATGACAGTCCCTTCAAAATGCTAAAGTATCCTTACATGTTGCCTTCAATGACCATTACGTCCCTTTCGATAGTCCCTCAAACTCCAACGACGGTGCTACTTACTCCTTAATAGTAGGATAGCGTTGTCTAAAGGAAACAAGAATAGAAACAATCCTTTTTCGAGTAGATAGATGCTAGTAGGTACTTGCTCAAAATCAAACTTTCACACTTACACTTTTTTTTCAAACAAAGTTTTCAAAAACACTTCGTAACACTCTTGAAGACAGAAGCAGGGGTTAAAACGAAGTAAACAAAACTTTTCAAAACAAACACACAGAAGCAATTTTTAAAAGATGAGCAAGTACCTAAGAGCCCGTGGAAAACCACAGATAGAAAGGGTGCTAATACCCTCCCTTTCTATAATCTACCCCCCGTACTCAAAATCTCGAAAAAGGAATTTTTTTGTGCTTTTGTCCTTTCCAGTTGGATAAAATAAAAGTCGGTGGTGACTCTTGCTTACAACGACATTTTGCAAACACAAACGCAAAACGCAAACCAGCATTTTCCTAAAACAGTTTGGTTCTGCCACCGTATCACACAGTGAATATTCATCATGAATGGTTGGAGGAGGCGGCTTCGGTCCTAAACTGTAAGGTGGGAGAAATTCCATTCAAGTACCCAGGGATTCATGTTGGAGGTAACCACCTAGGGAGGGAGTTTGGAAAATGGTGATTGACATAGTGAGACATAGATTAGCTTCTTGGAATAATAATTACATTTCTTGGTGGTCATATTATCCTCTTAAAGCCAGTCTTGTTCGCGTTACCAGTCTATTATCTTTCTTTCTTCAAGGCTTCGAAAGGTATTATCGTAAAACTTGAATCCTTATTTAAGAACTTTTTGCAGGGTGGGGGATTAGAGAGAAGGAAAATGAATTGGGTTCAACAGGATGAGGTATGTAGGGATAAGGAAATGGAGGGTTGTGAATTAAGAACTTAAAGGAATTTAATTTAGCTTTGGTAGGAAAATAGATGTGTGGATTTCTCTTTGAAAATGATATGATTTAGGCTAAAGTGCTTGATTATAAGTACGGGGGGAATAGACCCGGAGGAGACAAGAGCGATAGGTTTAGTTCTTTGTGGTGGAGAGACTTACAGTCCCTGGATAAGGAGAAAGAAAGTTTCGAGAATAGTTTAGTTGATAACAATTTAGCTAGAGATGTTGGGGACGGTAGGGAAACATTATTGTGGGAGGATCCTTGGATGGAAGAGAGAAGTTTAAAGAGTCTATATATTGGGTTGTATAGGAAGGCTGTAGACAATAATAATAGGGTGGGAGAGTCATCTAGGTCTGAAAATGGGATTAGTTTGAAGGGGCAGACGGGAACATAGTCTAGATGCAGAAAATGTAAGGAGGGAGGAGGTAATGAAAGTAAGGATTCAAAGGATCTCTTTGAAGGATAATGTTAGTGTTGGCTGGGATTTTCATAAAGAGATAAATCTAAACCAAAAGTAAAAAAAGGGTCTTTTAAGAGCATTAAAGAGCATTTAATTATGAGGAGTCGACTACCAAAGCATGTCGACCATGGTTGATTTCACAGGAAGGCGGCCAAGGTTTCGTAAGCGCAGTCGACCAAAGAAAAGTCCATGGTGAATGGATTGGGCCCAGGGAGGTGAGAAACCCAAAAGAGTTAAAAGGCCCATAAGTGCCTAAACTGTAAAGGCGAAACGTTATGGAGGGAGAACATGGGTTTGACCACAATGGAGAACATGAGTTCACAAAGAGAACATGGGTTTGTGAGGGGAAGTTACGAAGAGCACGTGGCATGCAAGGAAGCGAAGTCCACTTAGAAAGTATTTATTTATGTGTATTTTAAATAAAGCACTTAGTGCACTTTTGTAAGGGGTCAAACTTTTCACATTCCTGCACGCTAGTCACTCAAAGTAACCAAGCGGACGAGCAAAATGAGTCAGGCAAAGATAATGTATGTTTGAACCAACCTATTTTACAACTTTCTTTAATGTTATGCCATTATCTTTTACAACTTAAAATACTTTTTGTTTCCTTTACTTCATCTTTTTGTCCTTATCTTTTGCAATTTAAATGTGTTTGGCTCCCAGTCATACGCACCCTTTTTGAAAACACTTTGACTACACACGTGAACTGAACCACTGCTTCGAGATTCCCTGGTCAATCTCGCACGTAAACTTGTTTTCAAGAGACCAGCGTTGTTTACCAAATCCACGGGTAAACAAATTGGCACACCCGGTGGGACCGGGTTAATATTTTTGCGTGTAGTTTCACAAAGTTCTTATAGTTAGTGTGTGTATGAATTTAAGGAGTGGCAAACATTTGTCTAAGTCTAGAATACCACGCCCTGACACAAACACTACACACAGATTTCTACACAAAATATAAATGTTATACCAATAAGTACCACAACTCAAGTCGTGACAGTTTTATCTCCCGTAAGATCGACTGCAGTTTCTGGTTCAGTGACGACAGTCACAATGACAGAACTAGGCATGGGGTATCACTATTTGACCCAAATCGACCACTCTTTCCAGGGGGTCCAGGGTCATCATTTGTCCCTCACCAATATGGTATGCCTTATTCCACGATGGTTGGGTTACAATCGAATCTTGCCACATATACAGAAAATGGAGTTGCCACTAGAAACCTAGGCAGTTATGCCCCAAGTGGTCGACTAGGTGGTGTTAGTTATGTCCCGCATTCGATGCTATCTTCGAATACTACATCCGTCATGGCTTTAAGGAAATAGATGGATGAAAGTAATTTAGAGTTAGTAAATGTCTTAACCCAACAAATGGGAGTCGCCCTAAACCCTGTAGTTGACCAAATAGGTAGATTGATTGACTCATTAGGGGTCCAACCAACCCAAACTCAGAGGCGCCATAGGCCATTGAGGGGTTTTGAAGAACTAGATGGGGGAAACAATAAGCGTCCTTTTAGGACTTGAAGAGTGGAAACACCCACTTATGATGAGGAATAATTTATTGAACAATATGAACCTAGGTCGGTCGTAGTTAGGAGAAACCAAGACGCTGATCGAGTGTTAAGAAATGCCACTGTTGGATGTAACAACATAGTGAATGTGGTAGAAGAAGTATTAACATGATCCAAAGTAAATTTTGGCCTCCGGAGGCCCAATTACTCTTCACCTTTCCTGATTACATTCGACGGGTAGAATTACCTAGAAGATGTAAGGTGCCTAAGTTTACCAAGTTTGCTAGTGAGGCTAATGAGTCAACCATTGAACACGTTGCTAGGTACAAAATAGAAGTTGGAGATATCACCAATGATGATGGCTTAAAGTTAAGATATTTTCCTAATTCTTTGACAAAGAATTCTTTTACTTGGTTTACAATGTTAACTTCAAACTCCATACATACTTGGGAACAACTTGAGGGGATATTTCATGAACAGTTTTATGCTGGTCAACCTAAGATAAGTTTGATAGAATTATCCTCCATCAAGAGAAGGTCGTCTGAGTCAATGGAAGATGTTGTACCCCAAAATTTGCCCTCTCATTTCATCAACATTTTTCATCACCAAACTCTTGGAACTCAAGATCAAGCTAGGGTTTGCTCTGCTCAAGACACCTCCTTGCACTGTTGACCTAAATTAGGGTTTGAGTTTGCACAGTGATGTTTCGAACAACAATGCCCAAATTGACTTTCATACTTCATTTTGGACTCACAAGTTTGTCCATACCAAGTTTCAAGCCTTGATTCAAATTTTTGCCCAGTCAATTGGACAATTGACCTAAAAATCAGTTGTATTGGGGAAAAAGTCAACTGTGGCCAATTGACAGTCAAACCTCATGAAATTTGACCCACATCAACATTATGAACTCATATGAACCATTTGATAAAGTTTGGATCACAATTCCACAAGAAATTTGATCAGATCATCAAAAGGGCAAAATGGTCATTTTTAGGGTTTTGACTGTACAAAGGCAATTTTTGACTGTTTGACCTAGCCAATGACAAAGAAAGCTCAACTATGGACTCAAGGACTCAATGACATTGTCTTGACCCATTCAACAAGTTCAAAATATCTCAAATGCCTAGGATTGATAGATGAATTTTTCAGTCAACTGATCAAAATTTGAATGTATACTGAAAAGTCAAACTTTGACATTTTTGGTCAAAATCAAGTGCCAAGGGTCATTTTTCATCAAGACATGTCAAATTATGAAACTTGTTCATCAAGAAACCCAAAAATGCAAATTAGGGTTTAAAATGGAAAAATTTCATAACTTAGAATTTTTCTAAGTTATAAAATTCTTATTTTTTCCTAACTTTGTCCCATTTTTTAACCAAGATGCAAATGGATTCAAACAAAACTTAAAACATGAAAGTTGTAGTCCATCACAAAGTCTACAACTTTTATTCACAAAGTTTTCTCAAAAGAGTCTTGTATATCAAGTTATGATTTTTGGAACAAGGGTACCTAAAACTTTTAGCTTAGAGAAATTTTGCCCTAGTTTAGGCTGGATTTTGACCCATCTTCTTGGCCATTTTTCACATAGTTCCACTTTGAGTTTCAAGTTGAATTTCAAATATGGATTATAGTACATGTTGCAAGCTTTCAAAATTGTCCAAGAACTCCTCAAACACCTTTGTGGTTAGGGAGAATCGAATGCTTGAAGTTGGCAAAAACTCACTTTGATCCATGGCCAATACATGTTCATACAACTTGCATTTTCAAATCAGCATGCTTTGTACTAGCTTGCAGGCCTATAAACCATTTGACACTCCTTAATTGAATGCAAATCCACTGAGCTAATGCATTATCTTGGCCATTTGGACATTGCACACAAAACTAATCCCTATTTGGAAAAAGGTATATTGCCATTTTTGAAAAGTTACACTTTATGTCAAACCAAGATCCTTGAGGCATAGGGCCATATCTCTGAGGCAAGATCAAATCCACAAATTTCAAGTATCAAGGGAAAGGTATGCAGCTTACAAGATAGGGTGTACAGACCTGTAATCACAGGTTAGACACTCTTGCTTCAAGAAGAAGAAATTGGTCCAAAATCTTCCCAACTCAAAAACCATCCATAGTCAGCTTACACAAGGATTGCAAACACATTTCACACAACCCTTGGAGTCACAAACACGAGCTCTTCACCACTCAAACCTCCTTGTACACAAAATTACCATTTTTCTGCAAAACATGGCAAGCCCTGCAGAACCACCTCCATCCCCACTTTCCCTCGTTCGTTTTGCCTCAAACTTGTTCCAATACCTTCCACTCAACTCACTTGAACTATCCTAGACCTCCATTGCTAGCTGTAACACCATTAACATACATTGCCATTTTTGTTTCAAAGCTTTGCAGGTTGAGTTCTGTAGCACGATTCAGGCTACTTCAAAACAAGCCAAGCATTGGGAAAGCTTCAGTGGACCTCAGGCAAGCTCAAAAGAACCTCAAGCACCCTTGGAAGTTGTTGCATTGTCCAGCTCGAAGTCAACTGAAACAGGTATTTCATGAACTTCTATCTCTCTATTTAGGAATAGTTAGACTTAGGTTTGTGAATGAAAGATATTGTATTCATAGCCCTGAAACCATACATGTGCTTAGTTTTCATTTATATTAATCGTGCTAGAAGAATTTTGTTCATGAACTTTCTGAAAAAACTAGGTTAAGAATTAGGGTCAGAGAAATTCTCTCTGGTCTTTGAGAGTTAACATAAGTTTTTTATATGGTTAGATTCGTTGTTTGAGGCTCTACAAGTTTCATGTTATGAGTTTTGTCAAAAAAGCAAGGAATCAGGAGATAGCATCTTGTGTACAGAACGCGCGTATTTCAGTTCAAAGGAAGAAGATGAAGTTGTTTCTGGGCTGGGCCTGTATAGGCTTGCTTTTGGCACCCCCTCTTTTATTTTTACACCCCCTAGTCCATTTCTTGTATATTTGTCATTTTTGCATTTTTATTTTTATTCTGACTTTATTATTTTATGTCCAAATATAAAAAATGCCAAAAATTATTTTTATATTATTTTTACATTTATTTGGTATTTATTTTTATTTTTACTAGCATAAAATTGTTTAAATACTTTATATTCTTTTTATTAAAACTTAAAAATAATGTAGAAAAATACTTTTATCTTTATTTATTATTTTTATACATACTTGAAAACATTTTCTTGAAATATATACCTTTTTGTAAATAATTTATCTTATTTTTATACACACTTATATATATATATATATATATATATATATATATATATATATATATATATATATATATATATATATATATATATATATATATATATATATATATATATATATATATATATATATATATATATATATATATATATATATATATATATATATATATATATATATATATATATATATATATATATATATATATATATATATATATATATATATATATATATATATATATATATATATATATATATATATATATATATATATATATATATATATATATATATATATATATATATATATATATATATATATATTATTAAATAATTAGGACAAAAAACACAAAAATAATACATTTTATTTTTTTTATTATTAATATTTTATACTAAAAATACCCCTTTTTCAATATACTTATATTTTTGTATAAATTAATACATTATTGTATATAAATAATAAATAATACTATTTATTTAAGAAATTAGAGTTTTGCCCTAAAAAACAAAATATTTGAAATTAACTTTTTATTTATTTACATTTCACATTAAAAATACTTTTTCATACATAAAAAACATTTTTTGCATAATACACTTTATTTAATATTTATTTATTGTATTTATTTAAATATTGTATATTTAATATTATGCCTTACCCATTCAATATGGTTGTAATAATTTAGGATTTAATTTCTTGCAAAATAGTCCCCAATTCAAATTTGTACCCCCCTTCCCTATATCATGTTGTAATAGTGTAGAATTTAAATTCTCGCACCTTTAAGCTTTCAATTATGCCATGATTAGACCTAGGGTTTGTATGCAAAATAAAATCAACAATTAGTTTGACCTAATCCAAGATAACAATGCATGAAAACAAACACAATGCACACTTGCACCCCTAGGGTTACAATCCACTTGTTGCCTTCAAAAATGGGTCATGGTTGCATGTCAAGTACTTTGGCAAAACAAAAACAAAACAAAAGATCATAGTCCCTCGATGACGCTATCTGAGTTTCCTAAACAAAATGATCAAGTCCCTCAAGAAAATTGCCAAAAATACTTGACACAATTGCTATCATGGTCTATACGATGACCCGCGCCTGTCCCGTTTAACATCCTAACGCAAGGTTGTTCACCAAATACAATGGTGAAACAACACTGTTAAAAGGGTTAAAAACATAAGAAAGATCTTTGAGTAAATAGGGTAGACAACTCTTAGTTACTTGATCAAAACTTGCAAAAACATCCTTGCTATCTTCAAAATACACTTCACAACACAAATTTCAAAACCCTACTTTTAAACATTGAAAACTTTTCAAAAGACAAAAACACCTTTGTATACATTCAAACAAGAATCATTACAAAGGTTGCCACAACGATGGCCTATTTTCAAAACATCTTCCAAAACCACACACAAAGCACCATTTCAAACAATTGAAGAGCATCATTTCAAACAATTAAAAAGCAAAGCAAGTGATTTAAGCAAGTAACTAAGAGCTCATGGATAACCATGGATAGAAAGGGTGCTAGTACCTTCCCTTTCTATAATCTACTCCCCGAACTCAAGAAAACATCTCAAAGGTCTTTCCTGTGCTTTTTGACCTTTCCTTAGGATAAAATAAAAAGTCTGTGGCGACTCTTGCTAAACCGAAACATTTGCGAACACAAATGCAAAACCTCAAGTCAGTTCTCCCACCGTATCACAGAATTGGCGACTCTGCTGGGGAATACTTTAAAAGTGGAGTAACCTTAGGGCTTAGATCACCCTTTGCATGATTATATTGTTTGCTTTGATTGCTTTACATTTGTTTCTCTTGTTTGGGCTTGAAATCCTCTACCCGGATTTGGGAAACATTCATAGGTAAATAGCAATACATTATGGAAACTGTGCGGGGTATACCGACATGGTTGAAGCAATAGCTATATTAGTGCGACATATTTGTGAGTACCGGTAGCCTTTGATTTAATCAAAGAGAATATGGGGCCGCTGAGTGATGCCATGAAGCACTAATGAACTCTTAGAACCTTACTTGACCATGTTGGCCTTTTGTAGGGGTAGTGAGATGACCGGCTTTAGTGCAGTCTGAAGTTGGTAGATACTCGATACTACACTCATTGAGGGTTATTTTCTTGGAATATTTTGGTCGCTAGTTAAGTGGCTAAACCAAAACAATGAACATGGAAAACAATCCAGTGATATTGAGCTCCTTAGAACCCGGTTACTATTTATAAGACAGGTTTTGAGCCAACTAAACTCAAGAGGGTATTTACCTATGAAACATCATGCAAGCCTAAAACTAGGTTTTGTGTGACTTGCTTGTACATGTGTTTGTGCATACATCACGAACATCATAAAGCATCATATACATCCACTAACCATTTCAAGGGTTTGGATCTTCATCTTTGTTCTTGTTTTGTAGGTCATGGAATCTCTTCGCAGGAAAACAATTCAAGTCAATCTTGTGAGAATCCCTCCTCAACTCAAGGAGCTCACTTCCAGGATTCCAGAGAATTCTCTCTTCAGTGAAAGACATGGTAGACTTCTCATCTTGGTCAACTCCAACATTGAAGAAGACATGGTGAAAGTTCTCTTCCAGTTCTTTGACCCCCTACACCACTGTTTCACATTCCCTGATTACCAACTAGTACCCACTTTGGAGGAATTTTCTCAACTCCTGAGAATTCCTATTCTTCATCAACTATCCTACAATGGTACCGAAAAAGAACCAAAGCCTGAAGATGTTGCTCAAGCATTACACTTGCAACCATCTGACATCAAAGGACATTAGCAAACCAGAAGTGGTGTCAAGGGTTTCTTGGAAAAATTTCTGTTTGAGAAGGCACAAGACTGCTGTAATTCTCTTGATCTACAAGCCTTTGAAGAGATTGTGGCACTCCTTATCTATGGGTTGGTCCTGTTCCCAAACCCTGATCAACTTATAGATGTGAATGCTGTCAAGATTTTCATATCCCGGAATCCTGTACCTACATTGCTTGGGGACATCCTACACTCATTTTACACACGAACAATGAGGAAAAGAGGTGTTCTCATGTGTTGTACTCCTATCCTAGCAAGGTGGTTTATTTCTCACCTTCCACAATCAGTTTTGAAGAATGAGCAAGGTTTAAGGTGGTCACAACGATTGATGGCCCTCACACATTCTGATGTACATTGGTGTTCTTGGTCTAGAGAAAAGTCATCATCATTGATCGTTGTGGGGAATTCCCTAATGTCCCACTATTTGGCATTAGGGGAGGCATTACCTACAACCCCTGTTTAGCTCTAAGACAGTTTGGATATGCTCGGAGGGATGGCCCTCATGACATGCTGATTCTTGACCTAGTTTTTGACTTCGACAACGATGTACAAGGACTTCGACAAAGGTTCATCAGAGCTTGGAGGATGCCCAACAAAGTGGATAGTAAGACACTGGGGCACAAGAATTCCATCCCCCTTGAGCCTTATCTCAAGTGGGTACGAACCCGCGCCCAGAATCTTATGATGCCATACTCTCACATTCTCCCCTTGATCAAAGAGGCTGTTATGGAAGGAGAGGTTCCATACACCATCCTACATCCTGACATGCCAACATCATGGGAAGAAATGAAAAATAGTTGGATCCAACTCAAGGAAGAACGGAATACTTTTGAAGCCAGCTTCTATGCCAGTGAGAAGAAGGTTTTGGAGCTTACCCGCTGACTTCATGAGGAGGAAACCCTCAACACTTACATCGCACCAAAGAGGATGCGCAATGTCTTTTTGCGTTAAAGATTTTGTAATATTTGGCCCATGGGGCACTTATGTACTAACAATTTCTTAATATGACGTGCGTTCTTTTTGTTTGCAACAAATTTGAATTTATGAATCCTTGAATACATTACATGAATAACATACCATTCATCATATGCATAGACAGGTCTTCGCACCAGTTTTCCTTATCTTTCTGCTGTTTATTTCAGCAAGATGGATTTGGAGAAAACAGTAAAGGATCTGCAGGCACAAAATTCACAATTCCAGCAACTCCTCATGACCTTGGCAAAGGTTTGAGAGCAACGCTAGGAAAGTTCTTGAGTTCCCCTCAACGTCTGACGAAGGGGCCGGTAAAGGGAAAGGGGCTGTTGTACCTTCCGAATCTGAGGTTGAAGAGGAGGAAGAGGAAGAAGACGAAGACTACTTCAAGCAATAGTATCCTCCAGCAGATGATAAATATAAGAATCTTGAAGATAGACTGGCAGCCATGGAGTTGCAGAGGGTACCCGGTTTGGATTTTGAAGAACTAGGGCTGGTAGCTGGGATTGTTATCCCTCCCAAGTTCAAGGTGCCAACATTCGCCAAGTACGATGGTCTGTCTTGCCCAAAGATGCACCTGAGATCGTATGTCAGAAAAATCCAACCCCACTCATCTGATAAAGACCTATGGGTACACTTTTTCCAAGACAGTTTGTCTGGCACACAGTTGGATTGGTTCTATCAGCTCGAGATATCAGAGGTTCACAATTGGGAAGACTTAGCAACTTCTTTTTATCGTCAATATCAATACAATGCTGATTTGGCGCCCACTCGTACCCAGTTATAAAGTATGGGGATGGCTTCCAATGAAGGGTTTAAAGAGTATGCACAGAAGTGGCGTGATCTGGCTGGAAGGGTGCAGCCGCCGTTGTCAGATAGGGAGTTAGTTGACATGTTTCTGGGGACCCTGTCTGGCCCCTTCTTTAATCATCTAATTGGGAGTTCTTCCGCGGGATTTACTGAACTAATTTTGACCGGCGAAAGGGTTGAGGCCGGAATTAAAAGTGGAAATATTCAGAAGGATGCTTCCGCATCCACAGCTGTTAAGAAACCCTTCCCAGCTAAGAAGGAAGCATATGCTGTGTATTCTCAGAAGGGTCAGGGAAGAAACTAGCGTCGGCCGACTGTATGGGTTGTGATGATTCAAAACTCGTCAAATGATCAACCTCGTAACAATCAGTCAAGACCAAATCAACAACGGGTAGAAAGGCCACAACGGCAGTTCACCCGCATCAACATGACGCCAACTCAGGTACTCCCTCATTTGTTGAAGCTGAATCTTACCAGTTTGAAGGAAGCGCCAAAGAACCCTAACACCTCCTCTCCATGCTACCACTCCAATGCCAAATGTGCTTACCATTCCGACAGTGTTGGGCACAATACCAATAATTGATGGGCGCTTAAGAACAAAATCCAGGACTTGATTGATGCCAAAGAAGTAGAATTCGATGCGCCTGAGAAGCCCAATGTGATTTCTGCTCCGATGCCCAAGCACGGTAATAATGTTCATGCTGTTATGGAAGACCTTCATGTTACTGATGTTGTTGACCTGTTGACACCGTTACTTGTGATTAAAGAGAATTTGATGAGAGCTGGGATCTTTCCTGGTTGTGGTAAAGACTACTATTTTTGTTTGAACATACGAGGTGATTGCCCAATGTTGAAGTCAGGTGTCCAACGCCTGATGGATACCCAAGAGATACTTTTCCAGAAAACCCCTGTTGATACCTTCAATCCTGTTACTCCTGCTACTTTTTCTACTTCAACCAACGATATTGCGTTCATAACCATTTCCGACAATCCTCCCAAGGCTTGCAAAAGGCCTGTCAGGATTACACCTAACTCTAAATGTGTACCATTAAAGATCACCATGCCGGGACCTGTCCCGTACCAATCTAGCAAAACGATACCATGGAACTATGGAGGAGAAATCTTCTATCATGGTATCAAACAAATTGAGGCAGTCCAAGAAAATTCTGAAGAAGAAAACCCTGATATAGGGAACATTACGGGTACAAGAAAGATAACCCGCATCAGCCGAATCTTTTCTCCGGAGATTGCTCCCCCTCGAGCAGTTTTCGGACCCTTGAAAGCTTCCATACCTGTTAGACCATCTGTGCAAGGCTTGATGATTGAAGAAATGGATACTCCTGAAGTAAGACAATCTGCTGATACTACCAATAAGGGTAAGGGGATAGTAGAAGTGCCTGTCAGGACGAAGGCTCATGCTGTGGTTATCCCCGAAACCACTCATAAAGAAATGGATGAAATCTTGAAAATAATCAGAAAAAGTGACTACGACGCTGTGGAACAGTTAGGGCAGACCCCTTCTAAAATTTCAATGTTGGCTCTTCTGCTCTGCTCTGAGGTCCATGCTAAGGCCCTGATCAAATTCTTGAAGGCGGCACATGTACCCCAAGAGACTTCGGCTGACCAGTTTCAGGAATGTGTGGCCAGTCTTACTGCTGATAATGGCCTTGGCTTTTCCGATGCTGACTTGACTCCCAAAGGAAGGAAACACAACAACGCGCTACATGTCTCAGTTGAATGCAGGGGAACCACGCTCGCCCATGTCTTAGTTGATACTGGTTCTTCCTTGAATGTGCTGCCGAAGAAGGCCTTAGACCGTTTGGACTGCGAAGGATTGACCCTCAAACCTAGTAACATCGTTGTTAGGGCCTTTGATGGGTCCAAAAGAATGGTTGATGGAGAGGTTGATATTCCTATCAAAGTAGGCATAGAAGTTTTCAACTCCACATTTTACGTGATGGATATCCGTCCGTCATATTCATGTTTGTTAGGAAGACCGTGGATCCATTATGCCGGGGCAGTTACCTCCTCTTTGCACCAAATGCTGAAATATCCTGTTAAGGGTAAGATTATAACAGTGCATAGTGAGGAAGAGTACATGATAAGTCATCTCAATTCCTTCCGTTATGTGGATTTGGATGGCGAGTTCATCGAAACGCCTTTCCAGCATTTTGAGGAAGTTTCTCCTGAGGTAGCAGTCGCGAAGACAGTGGTTGAGGTGCCTGTCGTTCCCAAGCATGTATCCAGAATGGCATATCTTAAGGATGCAGAGGCTGTGGTTAAAGAAGGGGAGAGTACAGTATGGGGGCAATTGCCTGATTTTCCCCATAAGACAGACAAGTTTGGATTAGGGTTCACTGCTGTAGGACAAAAGGCTATGCGACGCTCCAAGGTTGGAGGACCACCCGTCAAGATCTCACACCATGGAATCAATGATGTAGAAGATGAAGATGAAGAGAGTCACTTTGAGGATTGGATCTTTCCGACCGTCGAAGGGGGTTTAAGCAACTGGGAAGCAAAGGATTTTATTCCCATCACCTTTATCAACCAGTAATTTTATCTTTGAACAATTTCTTATTTCGGTCTGTAATAACTAAAACCATTCGTACACTATTTTCACCTCATGCCTTGCCCGGGGCATGTAGGTCCATTTGTAAGGGCCTGATTTACTTCATTATCATATGCCATGTTTTAATGAATCATTGGACATTTTCATAAACTGCTGTGTTCATATTCTTTCCTTTTGCATTTTGTTTGTTTAAGGATGGCTATCCCTTACACACACACACATTCACAAATGCAGGTACCCATCCACCCCGGATTCCATGGGTGACTATTCTGTTTCAGCCTTCAATAACCCTGAAGATTTGGTCAATCATGCTGAGTACGAAGTTGACGAAGACTGTGAAGTGCCGAGAGAGTTAGCCAGACTTCTACAACAAGAAGAGAGGGCTATTCTGCCTCATGAAGAGATGCTAGAAACCATCAACTTGGGGACAGAGAAAGACAGGAAAGAAGTAAAAGTGGGTGCCAACCTGGAACCAAGTGTCAAGGAGCACTTAGTGCAGTTGTTGAACGAATGTGTTGAAATCTTCGCCTGGTCTTATGAAGACATACCGGGACTAGACACAGATATTATGGTCCACCGTCTCCCTACAAGAGAAGATTGTCCACCGATCAAGCAAAAGGTTCGCCGAATGAGGCCTGGCATGTCTGAGAAGATCAAGGCTGAGGTTATGAAGCAATTCAACGCTGGCTTCCTGGCTGTTACTTCCTATCCACAATGGGTTGCTAACATTGTGCTTGTGCCTAAGAAGGACGGCAAAGTCAGAATGTGCGTGGACTATCGGGATTTGAACAGGGCTAGCCCCAAAGATGATTTTCCACTGCCACATATCGACATCTTGGTTGATAACACAGCTCAACACAAGGTTTTTTCCTTCATGGATGGATTCTCGGGATACAACCAGATCAAAATGGCCTCCGAGGACATGGAGAAAACTACTTTTGTCACGCAATGGGGTACCTTCTGCTACAAAGTGATGCCGTTCAGACTGAAGAACGCAGGGGCAACCTATCAACGCGCCATGGTAGCTTTATTTCATGATATGATACATCATGAGATCGAAGTTTATGTAGACGATATGATAGCTCGATCATAGACAGAAGAAGAACACCTGGATCATTTGCAAAAGCTGTTCGCCAGGTTGAAAGAATATAAGCTTAGACTGAATTCGAGCAAGTGTACTTTTGGAGTTAGGTCTGGTAAACTTTTGGGATTTATTGTCAGCAACAAAGGCATTGAGGTTGATCCAGCTAAAGTAAAGGCTATACAAGAAATGCCTGCTCCCCGTACTGATAAGGAGGTTAGAGGATTCTTGGGACGCTTAAACTATATCGCCAGGTTCATCTCTCATCTGACATCTACCTGTGAGCCAATCTTCAAGTTGTTGAAGAAAGATTAGGTGGTTGAATGGAACAATGATTGTCAAGTTTCTTTTGATAAGATCAAGGACTACTTGCTAGAACCCCCTATTCTGATGCCACCCGTTGAAGGAAGGCCGTTAATCATGTATCTGACTGTTTTGGATAACTCAATGGGGTGCGTGCTGGGCCAACATGACGAGTCTGGCCGAAAAGAGCATGCCATTTATTACCTTAGCAAAAAGTTTACCGACTGTGAGACTCGCTACTCACTGCTCGAGAAAACTTGCTGCGCTTTGGTATGGGCTGCTCGCCAGCTAAGACAGTATATGTTGACTCATACCACTTTGTTGATTTCCAAAATGGATCCGATCAAGTATATCTTCGAAAATCCTGTTTATCTGGAAGAATCGCTAGATGGAAAATGATCCTGATAGAGTATGATATCCAGTATACTACCCAAAAAGCTATAAAAGGGAGTGTACTAGCGACCATCTAGCTCATCAAGCCATCGAAGATTACCAATCTATGAGATTCGACTTCCCTGACGAGGACATCATGACATTGGACAACGTTGAAGGTAACAGACCGTATGACGAACCTGAACAAGGATTCCGATGGACCCTGTACTTTGATGGTGCTTCAAATGCACTTGGCAACGATATCGGTGTGGTACTCATTTCTCCGAAAGGTTGCCATACACCCTTCACTGCCCGACTTTGCTTCAGTTGTACCAACAACATGGCTGAATATGAAGCTTGCATCTTTGGTCTCAAGGCTGCTATAGACTTGGGAATCAAATCTTTGGTCGTATTTGGGGATTCGGCTTTGGTTATCAGCCAGGTCAAAGGAGAGTGGGACACCAAGCATCCTAATCTTATCCCATACAGAGAACATGTCTTAACATTGTTGCCTCATTTCGAGCAGATCACCTTCGAGCATTTCTCGCGAGAAGAAAATCAGCTAGCAGATGCTCTGGCTACAATGTCTTCCATGTTTAAACTCAACTGGGATAACGAAGCTCCCCAAATTACCATCGAGCGAATGGACGAACCTGCGCACTGTCATGAGATTAATACCGAAGAAGTAGTGGAACAACCCTGGTTTCATGAAATCAAAAGGTATCTCCAGACTAGAGAATACCCTGAAGGAGCTTCCGTCAATGACAAAAAGTTCTTAAGGAGATTTACTGCCAAGTTCTTCCTAAGCAATGGCATCCTTTATAAGCGCAACCATAATTGTGTTTTACTTCGTTGTGTGGACAAAGCTGAAGCAGAGTTGATCATGACCGAGATACATAGTGGCACATTTGGCACCCACTTGAGCGGACATACGATGGCTAAGAAGATTCTAAGGGCAGGCTACTACTGGTCTACCATGGAAGCTGATTGTCATCAACATTCCTGCACCTGCCACAAATGCCAAGTCTATGCCGACAAGGTACATATTCCTCTTGTTCCTCTCAACGTTCTGACAGCTTCTTGGCCATTCGCAATGTGGGGCGTTGACATGATTGGAGAGATCAAGCCTACAGCATCCAATGGACATCGCTTCATCTTGGTCATTATTGATTATTTCACCAAGTGGGTCGAAGCAGCTTCCTTTGCCTCTGTTATAAAGAATATGGTTGCTCGCTTCATCAAGCAGAACCTCATATGCCAGTATGGTATCCCCGACAGGATCATCACGGACAATGGTACAAATTTGAACATCACTATGATCACCGCTCTATGCGAACAGTTCAAAATTTATCATCACAATTCATCTTCCTATCGGCCGAAGATGAACGTTGCTGTTGAAGCTGCAAACAAAAATATCAAGAAGATCATTCAAAAGATGACAGTCACCTACAAGGACTGGCATGAGATGTTACTGTTTGCTCTGCATGGATATCGTACCATGGCACGTACTTCAACAGGGGCAACCCCTTTCTCTTTGGTATACGGCATGGAAGCTGTTCTACCCATGGAAGTTCAGATTCCTTCCTTAAGGATTATGAAGGATGCCAGTTTGAGTAAAGACGATTGGATTCAGACTCGACTTGACCAACTTAATATGATCAACGAGAAGTGACTTACTGCTGTTTGTCATGGTCAGACGTATCAAAAACGGATGATCAAGGCTTTCAATAAGAAAGTCAGACATCAGGTATATCAAGTCGGAGATCTTGTAATCAAGCGGATCATCTTGCTGCAAAGTGATCCCATGGGCAAGTGGACTCCTACTTATGAAGGGCCATTTGTGATTAAGAGCATCTTTTCTGGTAGGGCAATGATTCTGACCACCATGGACGACAACGATTTGCTGCACCCTGTGAACACGGACATAGTCAAAAGATACTACGCATAAAACGGCCCGACAAGTTGAAAACCCGAAAGGGCGACTTGGGAAAAAATGGGCATCCCGGTGAACCGAAAACCCGAAAGGGCGGTTCAGGCAAAAATTAGCGATAAGACAAAAAAATCTGTACACCCGGCAAGTTGAAAACCCGAAAGGGCGACTTGGGCAAAAAAGGGTTTCCCGGTGGATCGAAAACCCGAAAGGGCGGTCCAGGCAAAAGTTAGGGAATTAAAGCGTATGACTATGTCTCGTCGGATCACTTTAAGAACAATCTCTTCACCAAAAAACTCCAAGCTTCTGATCAATCCATTCATCGGCAGACGAAGCAACGAATGGACAAGATATTTAGAGTTATGAAGGCTATAGCAGAATGGGAATCCCATGGAATTGTCACACATAACCATCTTTCTTTTGTATAAATTTTTTCAATTTTTACGACAACGTTCTCTTACTAGGATGTATGTCTCCTTTGTACAAAGATACTCACAAAAGTTAAATACAAATATACTTCAAAGTGCAGAAATTTGTTTGCCTTTCTTTTCTTTTTACACTTATGTTTTATTTAAAAACGTCCAATGTTTTGTTAAATAGGCATATGCATTTGAATATAATCACTGCTTACAGATAAAACGAAATTGAAAAAGGATAATTACTGATAGGTTGAAGGTGTAGGAAGATATCTTTATGCCATTCCAGAAGAAATCCCCTACAATACATCATCCAGATCCTCAACAACGCTAAAATTTGGGGTATATTTCCCCAGCGGAGTTAAGCTTCAAGATCCTCAGCTGAGCCAGTGCATTCCAAAACTTGATTCCCCAACTGAGTTAAGTTTCAAAATTCCCATCAGAGTTAAGCTTCAAGATCCCCAGTGGAGCCCAAAAACCCTGAAAATCCTATCCCCAGTAGAGCCAGAATAGTGAACATTTTCCCCAGAGTCATCTCCCAGCAAGATCGAAGATTCTCGATCTCATTTCTCCAAGCAGAAGCCTCCTAGGTTTTAACTCCCCAGTAGGGATTTTTCAGAGTTTTCCCTATTTCCCAGGAAGGTCATTAAGGATTCTTATTCCCTGCAGAAGTTGTCAAAGGCCTTGTTAATCCCCATAAATTGCCAAGGATTTCCAATCTCCAGCAGTGGTCCCAGGGATTTCTCCTTCTCAAGCAATCAGAGATCTTTAATCCTCAAGCAGTCAGCAAGGATTTCTCATCTTCAATATTCAAATATTTTTGGAATCCCCAGCATCGGTCAAGGATTTACTTTCCCCAACAGCAGTCAAAGATTCCTTTATCTCCAGTTGTCAAGGATTTATTTTCCTCAGCAAGATAGCTACTCAGCTTACATGCACATCCATTACATTCATATATGATAAACATTGATGAAATACAGTTTATTGCGTCATACATATCATGCAACATAACTTTGTGTTTTAGCTAACATTTTACCCTTTTCAGGATAAGATTAAAAGGTTGTTGATAACAATTATTCAGATACAATATGGATACACCCCATACACGGCGGTCATTCTATTACTCATTCAGAACTCCAAGTCAAAATACAGTACGGATACACCTCAGACACGTCGGTCATTCTACTGCTCATTTAGAGTTCAACAATCCGATTCAGACTAGATACGCTCCAGACACGGCAGCCATTCTATCTCTCATTCAGATTCAACTATCAACCACAAGATCAGATACGCTCCAGGCACGGATGCCATTCTGGCCCTTACACCGGCAGTTTGATTCTCCCCAGTGCAATCGCCACGGAAGTCATTCTGCTACTCATATAGATCTCAACTTTAGATACGGTCCAAATACGCTCCAGACACGGTTGCCATTCTGTCACCCATTCAGAGTTTATCCCCAGCCCAGAGATGCTCCATACACAGATGTTTCTCTGTCGCCCATTCAGAATTCAGATACAATATAGATACACTCCAGACACGACAGTCATTCTGATATTCATTCAAAACTCAAATACAATTACAGCTCAGATATGCTCCAGACACAGACGCCATTCTTTCGCTCATACAGACTCGGTCTCCAAATACAGTTCAAATGCATTCCAGACACAGATACCATTTTAATGCTCATTCTTCTGACCTACCATATTGCAATTCAACAAACATTCTTGGATGGCATCTTTAAGTCCATCTCCAGCAAGATTCTACCACCTCCAAATGGCATCTTTAAGCCCATTCCCACATCTATGTTTTGACGAGTGTAAATTTACGGGCACTCTAGTGTCCAATCCTCTTTTACCTCCGAGTCGCGAAAGGCAAACTTGCCAATCTAACTCTTCAGGTTCAAGAAGATTGAACAGGGGAAACTGTTGTACCCCAAAATTTTCCCTCTCATTTCATCAACATTTTTCATCACCAAACTCTTGGAACTCAAGATCAAGCTAGGGTTTGCTCTGCTCAAGACACCTCCTTGCACTGTTGACCTAAATTAGGGTTTGAGTTTGCACAGTGATGTTTTGACCAACAATGCCCAAATTGAATTTCATACTTCATGTTGGACTCACAAGTTTGTCCATACCAAGTTTCAAGCCTTGATTCAAATTTTTGCCCAGTCAATTGGACAGTTGACCTAGAAATCAGTTGTATTGGGGAAAAAGTCAATTGTGGCCAATTGACAGTAAAACCTCATGAAATTTGACCCACATAAACATTATGAACTCATATGAACCATTTGATCAAGTTTGGATCATAATTCCATAAGAAATTTGATCAGATCATCAAAAGGGCAAAATGGTCATTTTTAGGGTTTTGACTGTACAAAGGCAATTTTTGACTGTTTGACCTAGACAATGAAAAATTAAGCTCAACTATGGACTCAAGGACTCAATGACATTGTATTTAACCATTCAACAAGTTCAAAATATCTCAAATGCCTAGGATTGATAGATGAATTTTTCAGTCAACTGATCAAAATTTGATTGTATACTGAAAAGTCAAACTTTGACTTTTTTGGTCAAAATCAAGTGCCAAGGGTCATTTTTCATCAAGACATGTCAAATTATGAAACTTGTTCATCAAGAAACCCAAAAATGCAAATTAGGGTTTAAAATGGAAAAATTTCATAACTTAGAATTTTTCTAAGTTATAAAATTTTCTTATTTTTTCCTAACTTTGTCCCATTTTTTCACCAAGATTCAAATGGATTCAAACAAAACTTGAAACATGAAATTGTAGTCCATCACAAAGTCTACAACTTTGATTCACAAAGTTTTCTCAAAATAGGCTTTTATCTCAAGTTATGATTTTTGGAACAAGGGTACCTAAAACTTTTAACTTAGAGAAATTTTGCCCTAGTTTAAGCAGGATTTTGACCCATCTTCTTGGCCATTTTTCACATAGTTTCACTTGGATTTTCAAGGTGAATTTCAAAGATGGATTATAGTACATGGTTCAATATTTCCAAAATATCCAAGAACTCCTCAAACACCTTTGTGGTTAGGGAGAATCGAATGCTTGAAGTTGGCAAAAACTCACTTTGATCCATGGCCAATACATGTTCATACAACTTGCATTTTCAAATCAGCATGCTTTGTACTAGCTTGCAGGCCTCTAAACCATTTGACACTCCTTAATTGAATGCAAATCTACTGAGCTAATGCATTATCTTGGCCATTTGGACATTGCACACAAAACTAATCCCTATTTGGAAAAAGGTATATTGCCATTTTTGAAATGTTACACTTTATGTCAAACCAAGATCCTTGAGGCATGGGGCCATATCTCTGAGGCAAGATCAAATCCACAAATTGCAAGTATCAAGGGCAAGGTATGCAGCTTACGAAATAAGGTGTACAGGCCTGTAATCACAGGTTAGACACTCTTGCTTCAAGAAGAAGAAATTGGTCCAAAATCTTCCCAACTCAAAAACCATCCATAGTCAGCTTACACAAGGATTGCAAACACATTTCACACAACCCTTGGAGTCACAAACACGAGCTGTTCACCACTCAAACCTCCTTGTACACAAAATCACCATTTTTCTGCAAAACATGGCAAGCCCTGCAGAACCACCTCCATCTCCACTTTCCCTCGTGCGTTTTGCCTCAAACTTGTTCCAATACCTTCCACTCAACTCACCTGAACTATCCCAGACCTCCATTGCTAGCTGTAACACCATTAACATACATTGCCATTTTTGTTTCAAATCTTTGCAGGTTGAGTTCTGTAGCACGATTCAGGCTATTTCAAAACAAGCCAAGCATTGGGAAAGCTTCAGTGGACCTCAGGCAAGCTCAAAAGAACCTCAAGCACCCTTGGAAGTTGCTGCATTTTCCAACTCGAAGTCAACTGAAACAGGTATTTCATGAACTTCTATCTCTCTATTTAGGAATAGTTAGACTTAGGTTTGTGAATGAACGATGTTGTATTCATAGCCCTGAAACCATACATGTGCTTAGTTTTCATTTATATTAATCGTGCTAGGAGAATTTTGTTCATGAACTTTCTGAAAAAACTAAGTTAAAAATTAGGGCCAGAGAAATTCTTTCTGGTCTTTGAGAGTTAGCTTAATTTTTTATATGGTTAGATTCGTTGTATGATGCTCTACAAGTTTCATGTTATGAGTTTTGTCAAAAAAGCAAGGAATCAGGAGATAGCATCTTGTGTACAAAACGCGCGTATTTCAGTTCAAAGGAAGAAGATGAAGTTGTTTCTGGGCTGGGCCTGTACAGGCTTGCTTTTGGCACCCCCCCTCTTTTCTTTTTACACCCCTGGCCCATTTCTTGTATATTTGTCATTTTTGCATTTTTATTTTTTATTCTGACTTTATTATTTTATGTCCAAATATAAAAAATGCCAAAAATTATTTTTATATTATTTTTACATTTATTTGGTATTTATTTTTATTTTTACTAGTATAAAATTGTTTAAATACTTTATATTCTTTTTATTAAAACTTAAAAATAATGTAGAAAAATACTTTTATCTTTATTTATTATTTTTATACATACTTGAAAACATTTTCTTGAAATATATACCTTTTTGTAAATAATTTATCTTATTTTTATACACACTTAATATATATATATATATATATATATATATATATATATATATATATATATATATATATATATATATATATATATATATATATATATATATATATATATATATATATATATATATATATATATATATATATATATATATATATATATATATATATATATATATATATATATATATATATATATATATATATATATATATATATATATATATATATATATATATATATATATATATATAATTAAATAATTAGGACAAAAAACACAAAAAAAATACATTTTATTTTTTTTACTATTAATATTTTATACTAAAAATACCCCTTTTTCAATATACTTATATTTTTGTACAAATTAATACATTATTGTATATAAATAATAAATAATACTATTTATTTAAGAAATTAGGATTTTGCCCTAAAAAAAAAAATATTTGAAATTAACTTTTTATTTATTTACATTCCACATTAAAAATACTTTTTCATACATAAAAAACATTTTTTGCATAATACACTTTATTTAATATTTATTTATTGTATTTATTTAATTTCTTGCAAAATAGTCCCCAATTCAAATTTGTCCCCCCTTCCCTATATCATGTTGTAATAGTATATAATTTAAATTCTCGCACCTTTAAGCTTTCAATTATGCCATGATTAGACCTAGGGTTTGTATGCAAAATAAAATCAACAATTAGTTTGACTTGATCCAAGATGACAATGCATGAAAACAAACACAATACACACTTGCACCCTTAGGGTTACAATCCACTTGTTGCCTTCAAAAACGGGCCATGGTTGCATGTCAAGTACTTTGGCAAAACAAAAATAAAACAAAAGATCATAGTCCCTCGATGACGCTATCTGAGTTGCCTAAACAAAATGATCAAGTCCCTCAAGAAAATTGCCAAAAATACTTGACACAATTGTTATCATGGTCTATACGATGATCCGCGTCTGTCTCGTTTAACATCCTAACGCAAGGTTGTTCACCAAATACAATGGTGAAACAACACTGTTAAAAGGGTTAAAAACATAAGAAAGACCTTTGAGTAAATAGGGTAGACAACTCTTAGTTACTTGATCAAAACTTGCAAAAACATCCTTGCTATCTTCAAAATACACTTCACAACACAAATTTCAAAACCCTACTTTCAAACATTGAAAACTTTTCAAAAGAAAAAAACAACTTTGTATACATTCAAACAAGAATCATTACAAAGGTTGCCACAATGATGGCCTCTTTTCAAAACATCTTTCAAAACCACACACAAAGCACCATTTCAAACAATTAAAGAGCACCATTTCAAACAATTAAAAAGTAAAGCAAGTGATCTAAGCAAGTAACTAAGAGCCCATGGATAACCATGGATAGAAAGGGTGCTAGTACCTTCCCTTTATATAATCTACTCCCAGAACTCAAGAAAACATCTCAAAGGTCTTTCCTGTGCTTTTTGACCTTTCCTTAGGATAAAATAAAAAGTCGGTGGCGACTCTTGCTAAACCGAAACATTTGCGAACACAAACGCAAAACCTCAAGTCAGTTCTCCCACCGTATCACAGAAGAGTATTTGAATAGGTTTAGAGTCCTAAAGTCTAGATGTTTTACTAGGGTTCCTGAACATGAGTTGGTCGAAATGGCCGCTGGGGGGGTTAGATTATTCTATTAGGAAAAAGTTTGATCCTCAAACTATTACGGATATGTCTCAACTAGATGATAAGGTTCGATATGTCGAACGTTTGAAAACAAAGAAAGCTATAGTGTCAAAGGACAATAGAAAAGGCAAAATTTCCTATGTAGACACATATAATTATTCCATAGAGTCTGAGGACGAATACATGGAGAGGTTAATATGGCCGAATTGAAAGACGGGTCTCCATATGCATGTAAACCTATAAGACCGTCAAAGGCGAAGACGGTTGAAGGTCCAAAAAATGATAACATTAATACTAAAACATATATTTTTGATGTGTTAAAATATGATGAAATATTTGTTGTTTTAGTTTCAGATGATCATATTATAGTGCCCCCAGGCACTAAGGATCCACCATTAGAGCAAAAGGAAAAAAAAGGGTTTTGCAAATATCATAATTTTTCGGGTCATAATACTTTTCAATATTTTCTTTTCAAGGATTTGATTCAAAAGGCTTTGAAGGATGGTCGACTGAAATTTGGTGAGAAACCAACAACCATGAAGATCGACTCAGATCCCTTGCATGTGGCTGATGCACACTGTGTGAAGCCATTTGAAGTGCTGATGATGGAGGCTACTGAGGGCTTCATGGACGAATAGGTAGACGCTATCAACTTGCTAGAAATATTGACGCTCAAGGCTACTGATGGTCTTAAAGATGAACTAGGTTTGGCTACAGTAGTCGAGACTACTGAGGGTCTCAAAGGTGGCAATGACAATATGTCTAAGCCACACAAACTGATGATGGTTGATTTTGCTGAAAAGCCTTAAGGTGATCAGGACGACGAAGCAAAGATGAACTACAAGGATGAAAAACTGTATGAGGAAACATTGGCTGAATTAATGAAGATCGTGTTTCCTAAACCTAAAGAGGAGTTGATAGACTTTCTTAACAAGTGTAAACTGAGTAACTCTAGATCCATGTTATGCCCAAACTATAACATGATCTATGACGAAGAAGCTGTAAAAAAGATCGAGGTGCCAAAGAAAAAGCACCATCAAGGGAAAAAAATCCAAAAGTGGTGTTTGACCATGCTAAAAACAACATTCAAGTTCCTCGAGAGAAATCCAAGTTCCCATATCTGAGAACTTTTGTGTCACTAACTGATGTGCTCAGCAATAACTGGGTTCGTCCCTTTCATCCTAGGGGACAAACCAAAACTGGAAGGTGGTAAAAAAGGGGTCAGGTTCGACCCATAAATTGGAGATGATAGAAAAGGGATCTAATTCGAATCAACTTACTGAGACATGGATCATACCAAATAAATACCATGTTCCTCCCACCTACAAAGGGAGGAATCCTATGACAAGAACTCAATGAAGGAGGTTTCAAAGGAACAAGAAAGCGGCAAGGGAGGCTGCAACAAAATTTGTTCCATAGCAGAGGAATAAGAAAGCTATGAGAGATGATACAACAGAGGTTGTTCCAAAAAAGGGCGAAAGCGCCCAAAAAGAAATACAACGTCGACCGACCAAAGAAAGGTTGTTGATGCCAGTTGCGGATGAGTCACCAGCAAAGGTTAAAGATCTTAGTGACGACAACATGGATGATGAAGTATCAAACGACTTCGAAGATAATTCACAGGACGGTTTGATAATTCACTGCAACATTGTGTCAGTTTTACCCAATGAACATGGGTTCGCCTCAGAGGCATCTAGGGATGAGGAAGAAGACATGTGTGCATAATCAGCAGGTTAAAAACCTCTATGTTATTATGTCATGAACAATGGGGTGGTAGAAGAGCAACATGCAATGTTTGAAAAATCTACAACTGGCATGATGTATCATCTCAAACCTTTGTTCATAAGGGCTGAGGTTGATGGGTTCCTGGTGAACAAAGTGTTTTTTGATGGTGGTATTACTGTTCATTTAATGCCACAGTCATTGCTGACGAAGATTGGTAAGTTCGACACAAACCTTAAAACATATAATATGGTCCTGTCGAACTATAAAGGAATGACAAGTCACATCTTGGGTGTAAGTCAAGTCAATTTGTCAGTTGGTTCGACCTCGAGGCAAACATTATTTATGGTGATAGCGTCCAAGGCAAATTTCAACCTATTGTTGGGGCGCGAATCAATACATGGAATATGGGCGATATCGTCGACCCTGCATCAACGTGTGTCCATATGGCGTCAGAATGGGATCGTTGAAAACATAGAGGTGATCATAACTATTTTACTGTTGATGCAAAGGTGATGAGTCGAAAGAATTTCGACAAAGCATTTGCAACCATACCATCGTGCAGCCTAGAAGATGCAGTTTTCAAGCTGCATCCTGATGTAATCCATTTTTTGACTTTACACTCCACTCATGGTTTTATCTGAGACCAAGAAAAGTTGGACACATATCCAGCTGCAAAAGGGGTGTTTGAGCCCACTGGGTGGGAAGAAGAACAAAATCATGATGATGCTTGAGGCAAATGCTCTGGCAAGGATTTTGGCTTATATGGCCGAAAATAGAATAACTGCGGCCTTAGAGGCTGAAGATGTTGCAAATATGGCACCTGAGGCCATCATGGCGGGAGAGCTTGGAGAACCAAGAAAAATAATAGCTTCAGAAAGCCAGAGGTTTGATTGTATATACGAAGAAGAGCCTTTGGGGTTTGAGAAAGATCCAAGAGACAATGTTTTAATGATGCAAGCACAAGATCCCTTGGAGGAAGTCAACCTGGATGATGGTTCGATCAAGAAAATTACTTACATCAACACAAAGATCGGAAACTAGATGAAGGATCAGGTGATCGAATTGCTCAAAGAATCCAGAGACTGTTTTGCATGGGACTATAATGAGATGCATGGTTTGAGTAGAGGAATGGTGGAGATGAAGCTGCCTATAAATCCAGGCAAACGACCAATAAAGCAGATGCCAAAAAGGTTTGCGCCAGAAGTATTATCCAAAATCAAAGTGGAGATCGAATGATTGTTGAAGAGCAAGTTCATTATAACAGCCAAGTATGTTGAATGGCTAGCTAATATAGTCTCTGTAATAAAGAAAAATGAAACTTTGATAATTTGCATAGACTTTAGAGATTTAAATAAAGCCACCCAAAGGACGAATATCCAATGCCTGTGGCAGAAATACTGGTCAATTCGGCCGCATGATATAAATATTTAAGTCTTTTAGATTGATATTTAGGCTATAATCAAATTTTCATCGCTAAAGACGATACCCACAAAACTGAGTTTCGATGCCCTGGGACGTTATACACATATGAGTACGTCGTCATGCCTTTTGGTTTGAAAAACGCAGGGGTGACTTATCAAAGAGCAATGAACTCAATATTTCTTGATTTCATAAACACCTTCATGCATGTGTACATTGATGACATTGTAGTCAAGTCACCCTCGAGAGTTGGTCGTTTAGACCACCTTAGACAATCTTTTATTAGAATGAGGGAATATGGATTAAAAATGAATCCATTAAAGTGTGCTTTTTGTATTCGCTCAGGAGATTTTATGGGTTTTGTAGTGCACAAGAAAGGCATGGAGATCAATCAAAACAAAACCAAGGCGATTTTGAATACCAAAGCGCCAACAACAAAGAAAAAACTTCAATCTTTATTGGGAAAAATAAATTTTCTAAGGTGGTTCGTGTCAAACATGAGCGACAAAACTTTGGAATTTTCTCCTTTGCTGAAATTAGACAAAGAGGCTGAATTGAAGTGGGAGAAAATTGTGGCCACACGACCGATACGTGTCAAACAGATGGCAACTGATGTGAGGAAGTTGGTAAGTTAGAGGCCACGATTGTCCTAGGAAGTTGAAGCTAGAAATTAAGAGAATGGATGTGTGATCGCTGATGTAAAATTTGCAGAATAAAATCATGATTACAGTGACGTCACTTTGCACTAAGAGGAAATAATTAAATTGTCTGTTTCTGCCCCTTCAGTTGAAAAGGAAATTTTGGGGACAATTTTTTTGGCTAGGATTTCATAAAGAGAGAAATCCAAACTAAAATTCAAAAAAGGTCTTTTAAGAGCATTAAATTATGAGGAGTCAACTACCAAAGTATGTCGACCATGGTTGATTTCACAGGCAGGCGATCAAGGTTTCATAAACGCAGTCGACTAGAGAAAAGTTCATGGTGAATGGATTGGACCCAGGGAGGTGAGAAGCCCAAAAAATTTAAAAGATCCATAAGCGCCTAAACTGTAAAGGCGAAATGTTATGGAGGAAGAACGTGAGTTCGACCACAATGGAGAACGTGAGTTCACAAAGAGAAGTTATAATAGAGAACACGAGTTTGTGAGGGGAAGTTACGAGGAACACGTGGCATGTAAGGAAACGAAGCCCACTTAGAAAGTAGTTATTTATGTGTATTATAAATAAAGCACTTAGTGCACTTTTGTAATGGGTCAAACTTTTCACATTCCTGCACGCTAGTCACTCAAAGTAACCAAGCGAACAAGCGAAATGAGTCAGACAAATGCAATGTATGTTTGAACCAACCTATTTTACAACTTTCTTTAATGTCATGTCATTATCTTTTACAACTTAAACGCTTTTTCGTTTCCTTTACTTCGTCTTTTTGTCCTTATCTTTTGCAATTTAAATACGTTTGGCTCCCAGTAGAACGCACCCTTTTTGAAAACACTTTGACTACACACGCGAACTTAAGCACTTCTCCGAGATTCCCTGGTCGATCTCGCACGTAAACTTGTTTTCAAGAGACCAGTGTTGTTTACCAAATCTACGAGTAAACTGTTAGTGATAAGTGGAGCTGATTTAAGAACGTTTATTCGGTTAAATATGCTTATTCTTTGATCATGGAGGGGGTAACCAATGCTAGAGATGAAGATAGGGAGTTGGCGGCCACTTGGAGCAATTTAGTTCCACTCAAAGTTTCGATTCTGGTGTGGAGAATTTAGCTTAACAAAATACCTTCTGGAAATAATTTGGTTAGAATAGGCATCTTGGTTGACTCTTAAAATTTATGACAGAATGGCTGCAGAATAGAGGAAAATATGTCTCACATTTTCTTCGATTGTCGGTTAGCTCGGGTTGCATAGAGTGAAGTCCTAAGATGGCTTGATATTATGTATGTTTCTCACATTTCGGTTGTGCAGAATTTTGTTCAGTTTGCAGGGTTTAACAGTGGATGGCGAGTTCTTAAAGAGATATTTCTAGTCATTTGAATTGCGTGTATTTGGATCATATAGAAGAGAATAAATTAGAAGATATTCGAAAAATTTGATAACAGTAAAAACAATTGCATAGAAGATATTTAAGGGTTGTCATGAAGATGATTATAGGCAAATACTAGAGGTTTTAATTATGGCATAAACCAATGGTTGTCAAATCCAAAGGAATGCCTAGGATGGATAGGTGAATAGCTGAGGATAGTCTCGATTTCTCTTCTAGCAGTGAGTGGCGCAGTGTGCTTTAATCAAGTTGTACGCTGGTCTGGTTTTTTCTGGCTTACCTTGCTAGTTGAGAACTTGTCGCTGTGATATCTATTTTAGGACATGATTCAGTATCAGATACAGTTGTTGTTTATTGTCTTACAGGAATTGGCAGAGGCTATTGAGTAATTTACTGTTAGAGAGTAGGAGTAGTGGTTATCTGTTTTGTTCATTGTAAGGTGGAGATTTCTATTAAAAATTGCAGAGAATATGGTGCTACGTAGTTGTATCAGTTAGTGCGAGTTGAAGAGATTTTCTTCCTGCTGTGTGGGTTTGTTAGCACGGGTGTAATATGAGGGTAGGTTTTGTATTGCTTTTGTTTGTCAATCGGAGTAGAGGTCTAGATCTTGTTTAGGCAAAGATTTGGTTCTATTTTAGTGAATCTTGTACTGCTGTTGTATTGATCTTTAGGCATTGCTTATGCGAGTTGGTTTTAATATGCTTTCCTAAAAAAAAAAACTATCTTAAACCATCCTCTCTTACAGTGGTATTTTGTAATTAGAATTTAGCACAAAAATGAAATTATACCTCATAAAAGAACATGGTTTAGTACAATAAAAATCTCTTCCCTTAAAAATACCCAATTGGGTTCCTATAAAAAGAAGAACCCAAATTTGAAAAAGCAAAAGTAAAAACCCGGCGGTATTTATATTTTCAAAACCAGCATCTCTCTTCCTGTGTGCTAAAATCTCATACATTTCTTCTTCTGTCCTCTCACAAACCACATTAATAATACCCTCAACAGTTCAACTTCTCAAACATCATTCTCCACCTCTTTCTCTAACCACACTTCATCATGCACAAAAGCAGTTCCGGTTCACTAGGCCCAGATGGCCTCGACCTAACCAAAGCCTTCTTCAAACCCATCTCCAACGCATCCCCTCCCTCTCTCACCAAACGCCACAACAAAATCTCCGTCATCGGCGCCGGAAACGTCGGAATGGCCATCGCTCAGACCATCCTCACTCAAGACCTCACCGACGAGCTCGTCATCGTCGATAACAAACCCGACAAGCTCCGCGGCGAGATGCTCGACCTTCAACACGCAGCTGCTTTCCTCCCCCGAGTCAAGATCAACTCTTCCGTCGAATACTCCGTCACCGCCGGCTCTGATCTATGCATCGTTACCGCCGGTGCACGACAGATCGCTGACGAGTCCAGGCTTAACCTTCTCCAGAGGAACCTCGCTCTCTTTAAGGGAATTATACCCGTTCTGGCACGTTACTCGCCGGAAACGGTTCTCATTATCGTGTCTAACCCCGTCGACGTTCTCACCTACATCGCTTGGAAGCTTTCCGGGTTTCCGTCCAACCGGATCATCGGGTCGGGTACTAATTTGGATTCGTCTCGCTTTCGTTTTCTCATTGCTGATCACCTTCAGGTCAACGCTCAGGATGTTCAGGTCAGTGTCATGGTTGTGTTTTGAGTGTTCACTTGATAGTTTTTAATTCTTATTTGTTAAGTTGGTTTTGCTGAAAGCTTGTGTTATGAAATACTAACCTAATTGTAGAAAGTTTGAAGTGTGAAATAAAGAGTTATTGATGGTGCAGGCCTGCATAGTAGGGGAGCATGGGGATAGTTCAGTGGCATTATGGTCAAGTATTAGCATTGGTGGTGTTCCTGTGCTGAGTTTTTTGGAGAAACAACAAATTGCTTATGAGAAAGAGACACTGGAGAATATACACAAGCAAGTGATTGACAGTGCTTATGAAGTGATCAGTCTAAAAGGCTACACTTCATGGGCTATTGGGTACTCTGTGGCTAGTTTGGCTCGGTCGATTATTAGGGATCAAAGGAAGATCCACCCTGTGTCTGTTTTGGCTAAGGGGTTTTATGGCATTGGTGATGTTGAAGTGTTTTTGAGCTTGCCGGCACAGCTTGGTAGAGGTGGGGTTCTTGGTGTAACCAATGTGCACATGAATCAAGAGGAGGAACAGAGGCTTAGGGACTCTGCTAAAACCATCTTGGAGGTTCAGACTCAATTGGGTATCTGAATGGGTGATTTATTTACATTTTCCATGCTTTTCTTCCACTGCAAGTGTATTTTGTTCACCACTTGCTTGTATAATGTATCCAGAATGTTGGCCGGATTCAGATCGCTTGATATCTTGTGTACTACGTAATATTTACACGAACCACTCAAATTTCAATTTTTCTATATAATTTTTGTTTTTGTGCCTCTTCTTTGTTCACCACATTAGGTTATTTATTTTTATTTTTTAAATTTTATTTTATATAAGGAAGACCGAAGATCACAGGGAAAAGGTTATGGAGTACTCCTATAACATCAGGAAGGAGTAAAACAGGTGTCCACAATGACTTCGAACTCTATGCCTTTTGATGGTAACTTTTAAGGCACTTGAAGTGCCTTAAAAGTTACTCCATAATGTGTTTCACTAATTAGTTTCACATTAAGAATGATGACGCTTTTTTTTTTTTTTGGGTCTAATCGAGGAAGCCTCAACTAAAGAAGCCTCAATATACGATTCAATCAAACTCCTTCCAATAATAAGATTTTTTTATAATAGATTTTTAAATATTTTTAGTTTAATAATTAACAAAATATTCATTTTCATCCCTTGACTATACTATAGGGTTTATATTGGTCCTTTAATTTTTTTTTTGTCACTTTAGTTCCTTAATTTTCAAAACTTTTTATTTTAGTCTTTTTTGTTTAATTAACAACGAATTTAGTGACTGATTTCAAAAAAATTTCGTTACTAATTAAAAAAAAAAAAATTAAATTTTTTTTTTTTGAAAATTAAAGAATCAAAGTGATACATAAAAAAATTAAAGGACCAGTCTAAACTCAATGGTCTAATTAAAAGACCAGAATGAATATTTTACATTAATAATTTAATCTTTTATATTTATTAGTTTATTAATAATGTTAAATCAAAGATTAAACTATTAAAGTAAATAGTTAAATGTTCACACCAAGGAGTAACATCAAATCACAAATATAGATGGGCTGTCTGATAGAATTAAGTACATCCGTTTATGAAAAATCGCCTTGTCGATGGATTTTATCGGTGGACAATTCTTCCAATCTTAAGGGCAGTTGAGCGGGGATAGTTTTGGAAGGTCCAAGAGAATTGGTGTTAGAGCAATCCATATGCTTTAACTTCCAGCCTAACAATCAATCGGAATATGAGATCATAATTGCATGGATGTGGTTAGTTAATGAAGTCAGAGTCACTTATTGTTGGTTCGAACCGATTCTCAACCGATCGTCTGTCAGATTAAAGGAGAGTATCAAATGAAGGAACCAATGTTAGCCAAATATCTTCAACGGGCTCTACAAATTACTGAGGTATTCACGAAGTTTGAAATAGTTCATATCCCTATAAAGGAAAACGTGTGAGCCAATCTCTTAGCCCGGTTAGCCAACACGAAAGGTCTCGGTTAAAATTGAACTGTGATACAAGAAATCCAGGAAAGATCGAGTACGAAAATTGAAGAGGTTATGATGTTAGGAAATGCCCGAAGCTGGATGCCACCTATCATCCGATATTTAACCCAAGATAAGCTTCCTGATGAGGAAACAGAAGCTCAGAGAATCAAAAGAATATCTTCTCGATACCTTATGGTAGTTGTGATACGGTGGCAGAACCGACTGTTAATACTAGTTTGCGTCTTGTATTCGCAAATGTCGCAATAAGCAAGAGTCGCCACCGACTTTTATTTTATTCAATCAGGAAAAGGAAAAAGAACAGAAAAAAATATTTTTCGAGAATATTTCTGAGTACGGGGTACATTATAGAAAGGGAAGGTGTTAGCACCCTTTCTATCTGTGGTTTTCCACTGGCTCTTAGGTACTTGCTCATTTTTGAAAATTGCTTGTGTGTGTTTACCTTCGAATTTCGGTAAACAACCGTTGATCTTCCAAATCCTTACACAGATCCAGTTACTTGCAAGATCGATCAGATTGACCTCAAGACACGAGTGTCTTTATTAATCTTTTGACTTGATTTTTGTATTTAACATGTTTTGTATATGAAGACAATGTCTTCAAATGTCGAATTAAAATGCATATAAAGTGAAAGTAAAATTACTTCTAAACTTGAAATGGTAAAAGACTTAAGTAAATGTTACTGGAAATTCTACAGAAAGTAAATGCATTTATATTAAATAGGTGTATCATACGTACATCCTCAATAAACTCATTTCTCTTTAACACTTGGTACTTTGAGTAATTTTTGAGTAATTTGTACAAAGATGTTCACCACCTAAATCGAAATACTAAAGCCACTATTTATACTACTTCGACCCTAACGGTCTTCTACACGAACTAATGCCACGTTTCTGTTTGCATGTCTTCGATGAACTCAGAGCCTTCCACGCGCCTTTTCGGATAAGATCAAAATATTTGAATTCGAATCTCCTTCTTATCTTGAGCGCCAATCTCTGAAGATGGTCAAACAAAAAAATGTTTGAAACCTTAGCCACATTTCGAATAACAATCTTTATTCAATAATTTGAATTCGTAAACCTTTCCAACGAATTTTACTCAATTTGAATCTCAACCTTTATGGCTTCACATAAATAAAGTAGTGGAATATTCTAAAGTATATTCAGGTCTAACTTTAAAATCCTTAGTTGAAATTTCCAACTAACAAATTGCCCCCAAGAAATATTCATTTCGAAACAAGAAATGTATATTTTTTGCAACCTCTTCAAAATTTCGACTCCCTGAACATGTTGTCAATCTTTCAACTACTCTAATGTCATCCTTATGATGATCTTTAATCTCAAAATGTCAAATCACAGCATGGGTATCTATAAATTCCATCATTAGCTACAATGACTAGTTCCTGTATTGGAACTCACAAAACCGTTCATCAGCATGCAGGATCATGCTACACGTGTCCCACTAACCTGAGAATTTTAATTTCTCTTTCATCAAAATGGTTTACTTTCTTCCATATAAACAATATTTTTAATCTCTTTTTCCTTTTTTCAATCTTACTCAACCTTCAAGCTTCTTCTTTCTCAAATCTTCAGCAAAACTTTATTAACAAATTTCTTTTCTTGTCTGCATCAATGGCGTCTCAAAGCAAAACCAAATCTGAAAAGGGTAAACGAAACAAAGAAAATGCTGCCTCTAAACCCCTTCTTCAAATATCAGCACCATTAATGATTGGGAACCAGGAATTCGTCCCAACACCATCTTTGAAGAATGAACAAATAGCCATATATTCTTAACAAGTATTAATTCCTTTTACTCTTGCCTCTAAAACATTAGGGTTTATGGGTCCAGTCCTTGATATAGAGAAATTACCTAAACTTAAAAAGTTTTTTCCAACTCACCATTCCACCAAACCCATTGCTAGCAAGACTAATGTAGTCATGAAAACTAAGGAAAATGATGAACAGGATGTTCAAGAGAACCTTCCCCAGGAAGAAAAAGAACTGATAAAAATTCATTTAAATTTAGACTTCGTTACTGAAGTATCACGCCCCTTTAGACCAGGTTCGTCGAAATACGACCAAAAGTACTTAGGTTGGTTAGCTAGGGTAGAAAAATTAAAGCTAACTACCTGGAAGGAATTAGGGATTTTCGACTTGATTCATCTGTCGAAGTATGGTCCTGAATACTGTCAATTGATGTTGACGGCTTCATTGTACTTCTGGGACAATATTTTTAACACGTTCCACCTTCTTTGTGGTATGGTCACCCCAACCCGTTTCGACGTCGCTGCCATCATTGGGCTTTGACCCACTGGAGAGACTTTCAATCCAACAATCGATAGTGAGGACACCATTGATTTCAGCAAAACCTCTCCCACATATAAAAATTATAAGGATCATTACATAGGAACCACATATGAAGTCAATGATCAAGAGCATATTGCTTTGCTTGCGTTGTGGCTCTCAAGGTGTGCTTTCTGCTGCAAGTCTCTCCAAGTTGCTAGGAGATTCTTGACCCTTTCTAATCAATTGCATGCTGGTCGAAACATTTGCTTGAGCGAATTGATTCTCGATGGACTCTATGAAAGTCTTGGGGAGGCTTCTTCGAGACTGAAAGAATTCGAGCCCCAAACCAACATCCTCCTAGCTAGACCTTATTGGCTGTTGCAATTGTGGTTGAACGCCAAATTCGAACCTTCTCTTTCAACCTATAACACTATTAATGAAGCTGATCCTTAGGTCGAGAATAGGACTATTAAAGGAACCAGACTAGTTCGACTGACCCCTGACGAAGGAGGGAAAAACTTGCAAGAGTGCTTCACCAGACACCTTATGATGTTTGCGACGAGGCACAGATACACTCCTTCGATGGCTTCTTTTACTGCGAGAAGTCATGGCCCAGAATGGTTTACCAGACCATTATTGAATCTTTCGACTGAGCAACAGGTGGAATCCCTTCAAATTTGGGAAGCCTTTCTTATTCCTAGACTTCTCCTTACCAGGATTATGCCTAAGAAAACCCAGAATATTCTGCTCACCTACCAGCCAAACTTTGTAGCAAGACAATTTGGTCTTTGCCAGATTCTACCAGAACTATTATATCATAACAAGAGTGGTATTTGCTACAGAGGGATGAATTTCAATAATGTCGAAGCCCAAAGCATTATTAGCAAATTCATTGGCCTTTTTCACATCAATTTTGTGCCCTTTACCCCTTCATACTACTGCACTAAAGACTTTGAAGACTGGTGGCAAGAATATTATTCTTCCAGCATGTGCGGCATCAAAGACTTTCAAAAACATCTAACAAAAGCCTTTGCTTCTGTGCAGGACAAGACGAAGAAAGGTACGCAACGACACATCAAGGAGATCCAGGCATTCCAAAAATACTTTGAAACTTTTTACAATCCCACTGATCTTGGTCGAACCATTCGAGACGTATCTGTGACCTTGAAAGAAAAATTTACAGCAAAACTCCCATGTTTGCGCATACCTTCGTATGTCAAACCTGTGGACAAATATGACTTGGATTTTCAATTAGAGCCTCCAAAATTTCCCAGATTTCCTACAACGGACTTCGCTTTGGCCTGGTATCCACCTTATCCACCACGGTTATCGGTGAAAGAGGATTTTAAAGTCATGAGGCAAGATGCACTTAAACTTGAAAAACGAGTGGTTGCGACCAAGCATAGTTTGTATAGTTTCAAAGGATTCCTTCATCTGGATTTAAAACATGTCAGGATGGACACTCCAGAAAGTGAAGGTTTGGAAACCATGGACTCCTTGGTTACTTCGAATTCAATTCTTTTCTTCGAAATAATCTTTAACCCTCGCTCCCTTTGCAGCTACTGAGAGAAAGCACACCAAAGTGGTGAAGGCTACTACATCGACAAGGTCTGCGCAAGCAGCCCCAATACCAAAGCCTTCGACAACTAGCATTCCTGAAGCGGCTAGAGAAGTTAGCAAGACCAACAAGGTAAGCTTATACTTTTAACTTATTTTTTACCTACTTGTTGAATCATGCATTGATTTGTGGTTTTTTTTTTCGTTTCAGGATACCGGAAAACCTCCACTTACTCCAAAAAAGAGAAAACTAATAAGCGGGTCCATCTCGACACCTGAAAAAACCAACACCATGCCATCTGCAGACCTTACCAAAGCCAAAAAGAAGAAAAAGAAAATAAAATCCTCCACTGCAGGTTCTCCTTCGAAGGAAACTTGTACCAAAAACCAACTCCTTCCAAGTCCAAAAAAGAAAAAAGATAGTGTGGCCTCACTTGTAGCCCGGGTACTTGAAGAAATTGAAAGTGATAACTCCAGCCTTGGGGCCGAGGGAACAAAAGTAATAACTTATATAATTTTTTTTAAAGTCAACTTTCAAATCAATCAGATTTTAACCCATGTTTCATTTCGCAGGAACAACCAATCACCCTTAGTGAATCTCCAGTTCAGCACGGGGTTCCTCACAGCGCTAACACGCCATCTATCCCACTTTCCTCAGCGAAAGTCTCAAAGAAAGGCTCAACCACTGATGTTGACATGAAAGATCTCCAAACAGAAGACCTTGACTCTCCTCAATCACCGCAGAAACTGAAGCAACAAACAATTACAGACGAACAAACCGATACTGTTGCTCAAGGGGAACCTATTCAAGCCAGTTCAGACGATACTCCATCTGTTGATGCTTCTCCGAAGGCTAATAGGGGGAAATATGATGAAGAAGAATTTAATAGTGATACCAGTGAGTGTGCTGGTGAAGATAACGTCATTCCACACGAAGATACCAACATGGATGACACTGAGGACCAAGACGAACAAATCCAAAACATTCCAACTTCATCTGAAACAGAAAATCCTACAGCAAAACCTTCCAACTCCAAAGTTACTGAAGATGCTCTTCCTTCCGTCGAAGAAATGGAGCTTTTAAAGAAGACGAACCCTATGCAGTATATCAGACTTTTTAGATCCAGAAAGGACTTAATAACATAAAGTTCTTGGCCCAGCCTAACTACTGCTTCAAGTGATACTTCGACTGACAAATCCAATGAAGCATTGCTTCAGAAAATCAAAGACACAGTCTTTGGGGCGGATTTATTTGAATTGGTGAAGACAAACGCAACTGCAGGTATCGTTATGAGGAAGCTTATCCATAAAGTCGATTTGGGGAAATGTCCCCCTGAGACTGCTGAGGTTCTGATTGATTTGACCACGCTTATCACTAACTTGGAAGCTGACTTTCTCAGAGAGAAAGATGTGGATTCCATACTCACAGAGAAGAAAAAACTTCAAGACTTGAAGTGGGCGCAAGCTTTTGAGTTACAGATAAGGTTGAGAAGCGCGAGAAAGCCAAAGAACTTACCCAAAAGGAGCAAGACAAGATTTCTTCTTCTATTTCCCTCTGGAGAAAACATATTGAAGAGCTGCAAAAGAAAATTTCTGAGGCTGAAAAACGTAATCAGGCTCTCGAAGCAGAGAAAAATGACGGAGCCAGCGAAGAGCTGAACCAAATCATCCAATGTATTGATGAAGCTAGGAGCTTAGAAGGTGAAGTAACTGCTCTTCGAACTGCAAAATCCTCCACTGTCTACAGGCTAGGTTTCTCCAGGGCAAATATGATAAGATGAAGACCAACCTACCTTTCTGATAACTTGTATTTTGACCAATTCGATTCTTGTTTTTTGTATAGGCCAAAGAGCCTTATGCTGTAATTTCGAACAAAGCCATTTTGGCACTCCAATACCATGTTTGGCCCTGTTACTTGTTATTTTATCTTTGTTACTCTGTCGAAATCTTTAGATCTTGAATGAAAGGCTTATATTTTTTCAAATACTTACCATTAACTCTTAAGATCCTCTTGTCTTATGCCAATTCCTCAATTTCGTAGGCATTATTAGTAAAGGTTCTGATGATTCGAAATGGGCCTTCCCAATGTGGGGACCATTTTCCTAACGATTTATTTTTCCTATACATTGGCAAAATTACTTTCCAAACCAAATTATCATTCGAAAATATTTTACCCTTAACCCTTTTGTTGTATGCTCTGGCTACCCTTTCTTTTTGTCTTCTCAAGACTTATAGAGCATACAGTCTTTCTTCGTCCAAATCTACTAGTTCATTCATCATTTCTTCCCAATAGAGATTTGAAGGAATCTCATTTTGCCTTTGAATTCTGATTGATTGTAAATAAATTTCTACTGGCAAGACTGCATCATGCCCAAATGTTAGACAAAATGGAGTTGTATTCGTTGCTTCTTTGGGAGATGTTCGACAGGCCCATAAATCTTGATCTAGGGTTTTGTGCCAATTTTTTGGCTTTCTTCCCACATGTCTTTTGATTAGCCCTATGATCACCTTATTAGTTGCTTCAACTTGCCCATTGGCTTATACATAATAACGTGTCAATGTTAAAAATTTGAAACCCATTTCTTTAGCAAACTCCTACATCTTTCGACCAGTAAACACTGATCCTTGATCAGTTGTAATGGTTTATGGGATTCCAAATCTATACACAATATGCTTATGTATGAATTCGATAATGACTTTTTGGTCGACATTCACCAGAGGTATTGCTTCTATCCATTTTGTGAAATAATCTATTCCTACCAAAATGTATTTCTAATTTTTTGACGGTGATGGTTTTATTTCGCCAATCAGATCCAATGCCCAACCCCTAAAAGGCCATGGCTTGATAATTGAATGAAGTTCACTTGCAGGAGCATGTTGAATTCCTGCATGAACCTGACATTCTTGGCATCCTTTGGAGAAATCTATACAATCTTTCAAGATTGTAGGCCAATACATACCATATCAAAACAACATCCACTTCATCTTGTGACCCTCTTGATGTGCTCCACATGCCCCACTATGTACATTAGATAGTGCTATGTAAGCCTCACTTTCCCCTAAACATTTTAATAAAACTCCCTCTGGGGTTTTCTTAAACAATTTGTTGCCTATTAACACATAACTCAAGGCTCTATATTTTACTTTTCTTTCTGCATCCACTGTTGGATCCTTCAAATAGTTTATTATTGGACTTCTCCAATCTGTATCTGCTAAACTATCTATGGCTAAAACCTCAAAATATGCATCATTCACATAACCTAGCCTTGAATTCTTTAAATCTGTTGGAGAAAGTTTAGTTGCTAGTACCTTACCACGTACTTCAATTAGGCCTTCTAGTCTTTCCTTCGACACTTTATATCCTGAAGCTATCTGAGCCAGATCATTTGCTTCTTGATTCTTTAGTCTGGGGATGTGCTTGATGTCTACGTATTCGAACTTTCGAAGCAGCCTATTTGCCATCACAAAGTAGAACATCAAGTTTTCTTTTATGCACTTGTATTCTTTGGTAATTTGCTTGATTACTAACTCAGAATCTCCCATTATTTCGACTCTAGTTGCCCCCAATTCCAATAAAGTCTCAAGTCCTACTATGAGTGCTTCATACTCTGCTTCATTGTTTGAGCAACGAGAACCAGTTATCTTATACTTGAGCTTTGTTGGAATTCGATCTGGAGAAATAATCAAGATTCCAATCCCACTTCCATTTTTATGTGTAGAGCCATCAAAGAATAATTTCCACAGTTCTGGTTCCACAAAGTTTTGGGATATTCTGACCACTGCATGGTCGACAATGAAATCAAAGACTACCCGCCCCTTCATTTCTTTCAAAGGCATGAAAGTTGAAGAGTACTCTGTTAAAGCCAAAGCCCATTTACTAACTCTACTATGCAAAATTGGTTTGGACAACATATGTTTAATAACATCAAAGTGTGAAGAAACAAAAACATCAACTGGCTTTATATAATATTTTAATTTTGTACATGAGAAGTATAGACAAATACATATCTTTTCTATATTTCTATATCTAGTTTCTGCATCATTTAAGACCCTACTTAAGTAGTAAATGGCTCTCTCGGCACCATTATCATCTTCTTGGGCCAACATGCTTCCAATCGTTTTGTCTGACGCTGAAATGTAAAATCTCATGCACTTGTTTCTTCTTGGAGGTGAAAGAATTGGTGGATGCACCAAGTATTGCTTGATCCTTTCGAATGCCTCCTGATGTTCTTAGTTCCAGACAAAGGCCTCTTGTTTTAATCGTAAGAGTGGGGAAAAGGCTTGAGTTCGACCACTTAGGTTGGATATAAACCTTCGTAAGAAATTTATATTTCCTAAGAGTGATTGCAACTCTTTCTTTGTCGATGGCGCCTTTTCCTCCAAAATTGCCTTTTTCTTGTTTTGGTTGATTTCTATACCCTTCTTATGGACCACAAAGCCTAGAAAATCACCTGCCTGCACAAAAAATGCACACTTAAGGGGATTCATTTTTAAGCCATGCTTTCTCATTCTTTCGAATGATTGTCGAAGGTGATCCAAATGGCTTGGCCCTGATATAGATTTAACCACTATGTCATCAATATAAACCTGCATAAAGGTCTGAATGAAATCATGGAATATTGAATTCATTGCCCTTTGATAGGTTGCCCCAGCATTTTTTAGGCCAAAGGGCATAACCACCCATTCATAGGCGCCTATTGCGCCAGGGCATCAAAACACTATCTTTGGCACATCTTCTTATGCAATAAAAATCTGGTTGTATCCTGAATAACCATCTAACATACTAAGGTATTCATAACCAGCAGCATAATCTACTAGCATTTCAGCCACAAGCATTGGGTATTCATCTTTAGGAGTAGCTAAATTTAAATCACGAAAATCTATGCATACTCTAAGAGAACCGTTTTTCTTAATTACAGGAACTATATTAGCTATCCATTCGACATACCTTGTGGTCCTGATGAACTTGCAACGTAGGAGTCTTTCGACTTCCTCTTTTATTTTGGACAGGATTTCTGGCGCGAATCTCCTTGGGCTCTGCTTGATGGGCTTTTTGCCATCCTTTATTGGTAGCTTCAATTCGACCAGTTCCCTGCTTAAACCAGGCATTTCATCATAGTCCCAGGCGAAACAATCTTTATACTCCTTGAGGAATTGGATCACTTCTGCTCTTACTTCTGGGTTCAATTTCGCGCTGACGTATGTTGGCCTCCTTTGAGTTCCATCTCCTAGGTCCACTTCCTCGAGAGGGTCTTGCACTAACATCTTCGTGTTAGATGCCGCTGGATCCTTCTCGAATCCCAAAGGCTCATCGTCATAGATGGCATCAAGCCTTTGGTCTTTGTCTTCGACAGGTGTGTCTTCGTCAGGTGGTTCAGGTTTGAAGAAAATTCCTGGCCCCTTGTTGTGAATTCCTTCAGCCTTGGCTTCAACAACCATAATTTTAACTTCGGTTTCCAAAGCCATTTTCATCCTATTTTCAGCCAAATAGGCCGAAATTTTCTTGAAGTAAGAAGACTCATACATGGACATCGTCTTTGTCTTCCCAGCCAGTTGGCCTCATTCCTGGGACTGCAAGCACGTCTTTGTCAGGTCCCATGTTTTCCTTGTCCCAATAAAATCCATGTGTTGGGTGAAGGGTAAGGAAATACATTGCATTATTACTTGGTGCTGATGCACCTTCCGCTGCAGTGCATGGCCCAATGTTGGCCAAATTCCTGTTGAAATTCCTTCTATTGACATTATTAACCTCAGCCATAAAATAACTTGGGTCTGCTTCTATGTTTTCGACAATCCCATCATCTCTCCATATTGCCACCCTTTGGTGCATTGAGGATGGAACTGCCCCGATTCCATGTATCCATTCATGGCCTAGAAGAAAATTGTAATTCGCCTTCGCTGCAATTACCATGAACATGGTGGGTCTTGTTATGGTACCTACAGTTAATTCTACTTGGACCACTCCTAGAGTTTGTCCAATTTTGCCTTCATAGTTTGACAGCACCATGTTGTGTGGTTTGATGTCGGTGTCGAACATCCCAATCCTCTTCAATAGGAATTGAGGCATCAAGTTCACTGCTGCCCCACCATCCACCATAACTTTGTTGATGCCCACCTGTTCAATTTTAGCCCTAATAAATAAAGGCTTAAGGTGGTTTTTCATACCTGTATCTGGCCTTTCGAAGAAGGCGTTATGCTCTTCAATGTCGCCATTATTCATGACATAGTAACATACAGGTTTGTGTTTTGTCATTTCCAATTCGTCAGCCTCTTCGGAGTCTTCGACCTCAGTAACCTGGTCGTACTCATGTGGTAAGACAGAAACCACATTGCAATTTATTTGCAAAGAAGATTCTCCATCGGAATTGAAGTTATCTGTTGACATATCTTCATCATCTACTAGCCCATTGCTGGCCAGTTCGTTGTTGTCCCCTTCTCCAGGGACCTTCATCTTGGTAGGAGAGAAAAGTTTCCTCCTTGTTGGGGACTTCTTTTCCATTGCTGGGACAATCGAAGTTTGGTTGGTGCTTGACTCGCCAACTTCCTTGTTTGTAAGCTCCCTTTGGGCTTTCTTGTTTCGTTGGTGTCGCCTCCATTGGGACCTAGACATGGGGTTCTTCCACTTGTAGTTCTCCGACACGTGAGATTGTTGCTTGTTGGAGTGAAAATGCCTCCTGAAGGCCCATGCAGTATGTCCACCTTCTTCGAAGCTTCTCCACTTTGACTTTCCTTTGGCTTCATTTCTGTTTTGTCCTACTTTCAGCCATTTTCCCGTTGGCATGTTTGCCGGGGGCTTAAATGTTGCCTGTTTGCATGCCACAGGGTGTTGGCTATCTGCCCTTTTGGGGATGCCTCTTGCATTATTGATGTAGCATTCCCTATTCCAGCTTTGATTGTTCCAACATTGAGAGTATGGAATCCTTTTGTAAGCTTCAGTAGTCCTTCCATCATATAGCGCGCTGCACTATGGGCACATAAGAACTTATGAACCCATTTTGTGACAATGAACTAAGAATCCCATGAGACTCTCTCCTATCTGGGGGTAAGGTAAGAGTTCCTTCTCCCTTTGCCAGTTGTTTCTGGCCTTCTCCTGATAGACCCTTTGGTAGGTAGCAGCCGCTCCTTGATCATTCATGATGTTGCACCTTGGATACACAAGCCCCTTTGGGTTCTTCGAGTGACAATGGAATAAGTAATCCACCAAACTCACCTTTTAGTCGCCTGCCTTCATATTTTCATTCTCCATTTTGAGTCGCATTTCTATCTCCTCCATTTCTGGGGAGAATTGGTTCAGGTCCACCATGTTCACTTCAAATTTTAGACCCTCAGCAAGTTTCATTCCTTCGAACTTGACCCTAAGACCATCAATAGTGATGGGCTTCATTGCACTCTTCATTGCGCCACCAGTAGCGCTTGTTTCCTTTTCCGCCACGAGATAATCAACAAACCCTGGCTTTGAGGCTTTGTCAGACTGGTTTTGTTCTGGTTGCAACCCTTCGACTCTAGCAATGTCCACCATGTTGATGGCAGCAGGCTCAGCATAATTGGTCTCGACAACCTGCATAGGGTCAGCATCAATCCTCATTTGAGGTTTGGGTTTTTCCCCAAACTTCAGCCTTCCATCCTGAATTTTTTTTTGTATCAGATCCCTGAAAATAAAGCATTGTGAGGTTTTGTGGCCTAAGAAATTATGATACTTACAGAAACCCCTTTTCTTCCGTTGTTCTAACGGAGGAATTTTAGCACCAGGGGGCACTATCATCTGGCCATCTTTAACTAGTAAGTCAAAAATTTTATCACACTTGGTGATGTCGAACGTATAAGATTTTCTTGGAAATTTGTCGCTCCTTTCTGGTTCGACAGGATTTTTCCCATTCGCAGGAGTCAACATTTTGCAAGGGTACGGTGGTCCTTGCTTCAACTCTGCAAGATCTATTTCGTGCTCTTCGACTTCTGATAAATCCTCTTCAACTTCTCTTTCGTCTGAGCAGGCTTCGATATAAGCCACTCTTTCTTTTCTATGACTTTGTTTCACCCTAAACTTTTCGATCTTCAAACCCTTAACTTGTCGAACCCTATCATCCAATTGCGCCATATTCCTCAAATAATGGGGATCTAATTTTTTCCTGATAGAAAAGTCTAAACCTCTTGCTGCCATTTCGACCAACTCGTGTTTTGGAACTTGTGTGAAGCATCTTGCCTTCAACAAACGGAATCTGTTGAGGTAATCGTCTATGGGCTCACTAAATTTTCGCTTGATATTTGCCAATTCGCTTAGACTAATCTTGGTTTGTCCTATATAAAATTGTTCATGAAACAACCTCTCCAAACGAGTCCAATCATGGATGGAATTCGCTGCGAGGGTGGTGAACCAAGTAAAAGCATTTTTTGTCAGCAAAGAAGGGAAGTATTTAATCCTTAGATTTTCATTATTTTCTATATCTCCTGCCTCTGTAAGGTATCTGGCGATATGTTCTATGGTAGATTCGCTAGTATCACCAGAAAACTTGGTGAATTTGGGTACTTTCCATCCCGTTGGAAATTCAGTTTGTTGAATATATTCTGACAAAGGGGATGTATAATTTGGTCTACACATACCTAAGTTTACCCCATTTCGTGCCATAATCCTTTTGACTAAGGCTGCTAGGTTATTGTTTCCCACCATATCATTCTGTCGACAACCCTGAAGGATTTCATCAGCATCTTAGTTTCGATTCACCAAAACTACCCTTCTCCTTGGTTCCTCCCTAGGGATAGCCTGTTGGGGTCTGGGTGGTTCCTCCCTTCAAATTGGTTGGTGGACTTCGGCTTCAGGGTGAATCAAAGGTTGGGCCTGGTTTATGGTTGGCTCTTCTTGGAATATGATGCCTTGATTCTCCCTTACCCATGTGGGCTGTGGGGGTGGATGTCGAACTGCTTCTCTGGGCGCACCAAAGAAATCTGCAAGACGCCCTATTTGCGTTGCCATCTGTTGGTTTACTTGGGCATTCTGCAAGTTAGTTTGTGTAGTGCTTTGAATTAAAGGGTTGAAAATCGTACCCATCTGTTGGGCTAATACGCCCAACATCTCGTGGTTGCTATCGTCCATTTGTTGCCTTATGACTGCTTGTGTATTTATGGTGATAGCAGGTATTTGGATTGGCTGTGAATTGTTTCTAGCCATATGGTTTATCCCAGAACCTGATCCTTGCAATGGTGATAAAGTAGATGTTACGGGACAGGTGTATATCGGCGTATTATTTTGAAATCCCGTCATGAACGAAGTTGGCATGCCATATATAAGATCGGATGTTGGGATTGTAAATCCTGGTGGAAAAGTTCTAGACATACCTATCGAAGGCCTGGGTGTTAATGGTGGATTTTGATTGGCCATAGACACAATGGTATGTTCGTTATGGGTGTTTGATGATATAGTTGAAGTGTTTGTATTTTGGGGTATAACTGCAGCGCTTGTTGTCGAAGGGATCGTTGCAGTCCCTTGACTCGCCGTCATCACTTCATTTGTATTAGAAGCACTGGTATTTCCTCCCACAGGAGGGTGAACTTGTTGCGCATCACTAGTGGGTGGGTTATCCATTCCCCTAATGTGTTGTCCTTTTGGTCTAGGATTTATATTGTTGGCTAGTTTTCCACTTCTTAATCTCATGCAATAAATAAGTTAAAACTAAGATGGATAAAGACACAGGTCCCACCGGGTGTGCCAATTTGTTTACCCTCGAATTTTGGTAAATAATTGTTGATCTTCCAAATCCTTACACGGATTCAGTTACTTGCGAGATCGATCGGATTGATCTCAAGACACAAGTGTCTTTATTAATCTTTTAACTTGATTGTTGTATTTAACATGTTTTGTATATGAAGACAAATGGCTTCAAATGTCGAATTAAAATGCATATAAAGTGAAAGTAAAATTACTTCTAAACTTGAAATGGTAAAAGACTTAAGTAAATGTTACTGGAAATTCTGCAGAAAGTAAATGCATTTATATTAAATGGGTGTATCATACGTACATCCTCAATAAAATCGTTTCTCTTTAACACTTGGTACTTTGAGTAATTTCTGAGTAATTTGTACAAAGATGTTCACCACCTAAATCGAAATACTAAAGCCACTATTTATACTACTTCGACCCTAACGGTCTTCTACACGAACTAATGCCACGTTTCTGTTTGCATGTCTTTGATGAACTCAAAGCCTGCCACGCGTCTTTTCGGATAAGATCAAAATATTTGAATTCAAATCTCCTTCTTATGATACGTGAGTGTGTGTAAGAGAATAGCTGTTTTTGATAAAGTGAGAGACAGAAAAGAAAAACAAGGAGCGCAAAATTTGTAATGCAAGAAACGTCCAATGCTTTATTGATGATATATGAAAATGACAAATAATAGGCCCTCACAAGCAAAGCCAAGGTGCCCCGGGAAAGGCACCGGGCCATAAAGTTTCAAACTGTCTATTACAACTCTTAAAACAAAAGTCAATTACTGTGGAATAAAAGAAGCAGGTATGAAGTCCTTCGCCGTCCAGTTGTTCAATCCACCATTGGTTGTTGGGTAGATCCAGCTGTCGACATCTGGGTTCTCATCATCAGCATCTTCTGTGGCAGAGACAACCCCAATAGCATTGATTCCCGAGCCATGCTTGGGCATGGGTGCAGTTATGACGTTGGGCTTCTCCGGAGCATCAAACTCAATCTCTTTGGCTTCGATCAAGTCTTGAACCTTATTCTTCAAGGCCCAACAATTGTTTGTATCATGACCTGGGCCGTCAGAGTGATAGGTGTAGCGGGCATTTGGGTTATAGTGAGGAGATGTGGTGTTGGGGTTCTTCGGGGCCTCCCTCAGGGTTACCAGATTGGTCTTTACTAATTGTGGTAGAATTTGAGACAAGGTCATATTGAGCCTAGTGTACTGCCTCTGTGGCCTTTCCACCCTTTGTTGATTGTTGCATTGTGGAGAAACTATGGGTCTTGATATTACTACCGCATTTACTGCTTGACGGTGTTCAGGTCTGCTTTGGCCTCTCGGGCCGTAGACTACACTAGCTTCTTTCTTACCGGTGAAAGGTTTCTTTACTGCACTTGATGAAGTATCCTTCTGTATCTTACCACTTCGGATACTAGCTTTTACTCTCTCCCCAGTCAAAATCAACTCAGTAAACCCAGATGACGAACTACCGATCATATGGTTGAAAAATGGACCAGATAACGTCCCTAGAAACATGTCAACCAACTCCCTATCAGACAAATGGGGTTGGACTCTTCTAGCCAAATCTCTCCACTTTTGAGCCTAGTTCTTAAAACCTTCGCTTGCACCCATAGACATACCCTGAAGCTGAGTACGAGTGGGAGAAAGGTCGCCGTTATACTGATACTGCCTGTAAAAAGCAGCAGCAAGGTCTTCCCAGTTTAGGACATTGGCCCCTTCCAACTGATAAAACCATTCAAGCTGAGTCCCTGACAGACTATCTTGAAAGAAGTGTACCGACAAATTTCTATCAGCAGTGTGGGGTTGGATTTTTATGATGTACGAGCAGAGATGGAGTTTTGGACAAGATACTCTGTCGTACTTGGAAAAAACAGGAGCTTTGAACTTATGAGGGATCACCACTCCCGATACCAGTCCCAGCTCTCCAAAATCCAAACCAGGGATCTTCTGAATCTCCATTGCACTTAGACGGTCTTCTAACTGCTTGTACCTGTCCTCGACAGGAGGATATTGCTCCTCATCATAATCTGTATCATCATCAGAGATCACAGGACTAGGGCCCTTTTTTTCTTCTTGGTTCTCCCCTTCCTTAGATGAAGAGGTCAGATCAGCTTGCTGTTTCAACCTATCCTTAAACCTTTTGCCCATATTCAGAAGAACGACCTTCTTCTTCTTCTTCTTCTTCTTCTCTTCCAGAATGAGAGTCTTCAAATCCTCTTGCCCTTTATCCAAGCTCAAGAACATCTCTTGGAATTGGGCGTTTGTGCCTGAAGATCTTTGATGGCTTGATCAGAAGACATTTCATGCTGAAATAAACAACGAAGAAGATGAGAAACCTGTAATGGTACCTGTAATGATGTGCATGATAATGGGATGGGTATGTAATGATTTCAAAGACTTTGGGAGATTTAAATTTGCAAACCATAAAATAAACAAACTTTATTAGATTAACTTGTAAAAATGTTCAACAATGCCTTTAAGGCGTTCCAAAGAAATAAATGGAAAACAAATCTAAACTAGAAAAGCAAAATCAAAAATCCCATGGACGCCTCCTCTTTGTGTTGATGTAATCATTGATCGTTCTTTCTTCCTCGAGCTTCTTGGTGAGCTTCAAGATCTTCCTTTCTTGCTCATGGTACTTTTCCCAGTAAGTATCCCTCTCCTCTTTCAGCTGAATCCAAGACCTCTATAACGCCCCAGGATCAGTGGGCATGTAAGGATAAAGAGCTGTGTAAGGAATGCCTTATTTATTAGTGGGCTCCATAATCATTGGCAACACGGCTTCATAAGGCATCCCAAGCTTCTGGGCACGAGCTCGAACCCACTGTAAGTAAGGCTGCATAGGAAGGGAAGTCCTTGGTCCTAACTCTTGAGGGTCAGATCTGTTCACCATACCCCAAGCTCGTATAAACCTCCGTCGATGCTCCTCAATGTCTTCCTTGTAGTCAAATGCAATATCCGTAAGAAGTAGCTCATGGGGGCCGCCTCTCCGAGCACGACCAAATTGTCGCAAAGATAGACAAGGATTGTAGGTTATTCCCCCTCTGATTCCAAGTAACGGGACATTAGGGTATCCCCCACAACAATCAATGACAGCAGTGTCCTCCATAGCCCTGGAGCTCCAAAGAATGTTTGTATGGGCAAGTGACATTATCCTGTAGGACCAACCCAAACCTTCTTCATTTTTCAACACAGACTTAGGGAGGTGCAAAATAAACCACCTCGACAGCAACAACATGCAACACATAAGGGTCCCTCTTCTTCGCATAGTACAAGTGTAGAGGGCATGCAAGATATCACCCAGTAGAGTAGGCACTAGATTACGAGAAAGGAAAATCTTGACCGCATTCACATCTATAAAGGAATCTGGATTCGGGAAGAGGACCAAACCGTAGATAAGGAGAGCCAAGATGTCTTCAAAAGCTTGAAAATCCAAATTATCCCAGAATAGCTGAGCTTGATCCATCAGAAACTTGGCTAAGAAACCTTCGACCCCGCTTCATGTTTCCCAATTGGATACTACATCAGCCCGTTTCAGATGCAGAGCTGAGGCAATGTCTTCTGGTCTGGGAGTCTCTTCCATACCTGTGAAGGGCATCTGCTCAAGGATGGATATGCCCAATAAGTGAGAGAACTCTTCCAAAGTGAGAACCAGCTGATAATCTGGGAAGGTGAAGCAATGATGCACGAGATCGAAGAACTGGAAAAGCACACTCATCATCTGCTCATCAAACTTTGAGGTAACCAGGATAAGAAGCTGACCATGTCTCTTAATGAACGTAGAAGTCTCAGAAACTTTCGAGGCTAACTCTCTAAGTTGAGCAGGTATTTACACAAAGTTAACTCGGATGGTATTTCTACGCACGGAAGCCATAATCTGCAAAACATAACAAAGATAAATCCCCTTGGTCTTTGAAATGGTTAGTGTAATGAAGTATGCATGCTATGTTATGATGCATGATGTCATGATGAAAACAACAGGTATAGCAGATAACAGGCATGGCAAAGGCAAACAAGTCACACAAAAGCCCTTAAGTTTAAGGCTTGCATGGGGTCAAAGGTATTACCCTCTTGAAGTTCAGTTGGTTTCAACCTGTCCTAGCAAAAGTAACTGGGTTCTAGAGGTTCTCAATATCATTGACCATCCTCCATCGGTCATGGTTTCAGCTCACGCAATATTTTCTTGCGGCCGGAACTATCTCGAGAGTATGGTCTCAATGAGTGTAGCATCGAGTATCAACCAGATCTCAGCTTTACACTGAGGCCGGCTATCTCACTACTTTCTAATGGCCAAGTTGGTCGATTAAAGGTTCTAAGATCAGTTGATGCTTAACGACACACGTAGCGGCCCCGTATTCTCCTTGTTTCTCCACAAGGGATACCGGTACCAACTAATGTGCCACATCAATGTAGCTACTGCTTCAACCGAATCGGTCTATGCCGTACAGTTCCCTCACAGTTTATTGCTACTTACCTAAAAGGTGTCCCCAGATCCGGGTTAGGATCTATAGTAACTCCCAAACAAAACCCTTAAAAGTAAAGCAACCAAAACAAACAAGAGAAGCAATTTATGGTGAACTAAATCCTAAGGTATACCCCACTTATTTGTCCCCAGCAGAGTCGCCAGTTCTATGATACGGTGGCAGAACCGACTGTTTTGAAAATGCTGGTTTGTGTTTTGCGTTTGTGTTTGCAAAATGTCGCGGTAAGCAAGAGTCGCCACCGAATTTTATTTTATCCAACTGGAAAGGAAAAAAGCACAGAAAAATTCCTTTTTCGAGATTTTGAGTACGGGGGTAGATTATAGAAAGGGAAGGTGTTAGCACCCTTTCTATCCATAGTTTTCCATGGGCTCTTAGGTACTTGCTCATCTTTTAAAATTTCTTGTGTGTGCTTGTTTTGAAAAGTTTTGTTTTACTTCGTTTTAACCTTGCTTCTGTCTTTAAGAGTGTTACGAAGTGTTTTGAAAAACTTTAGTTTGAAAAAGGTGTAAGTGTGAAAAGTTTGATTTTGAGCAAGTACCTACTAGCATCTACCTACTCGAAAAAAGATTGTTTATGTTCTTGTTTCCTTTAGACAGCGCTATCCTACTATTGAGAAGTAGGTAGCACCGTCGTTGGAGTTGTAAGGGTCAATTCGTAAGGGACATACGATCACTAAAGCAATGCTAGGATGTCTTAGTAATATCCCTAATGTATTAAGATCATATTCGAGGTAACATTTACGAGGCAACCTTTCCGAGGCAACATTTCCGAACGGGACATTTGATCTTTGTTTAGACAGAAGGGCTACCACTAAAACACCCTATACTTAATGATTGGTTACCGAAGCCAATTGAAGTGAGAGTATACCCTAAGAGTGCGCATGTGCGAGTGATTTGATTTCGGTTATTATCTTTGCACATTAGGGTTTTCTAGCCGTTTTAAAATTGTCATGCAATCTTGTCATTCAATCCTATTAACATACATCTAACAGTTAATATTTGCAAGAATTAAAATGCGAGCAATAAAAAACTACGCTATTACAAGGCTTCGGGGGAGGGATTAATTACATAGCCAAAAACTCGTAAAATGATAAATAAAAGAAAATCCTAATTGAACTATTACATACAATGGACAGTTACATTAATATTGTAAAAACAAATAAACGCGCGTGATGAATCGAGAACGAGAAAATTAGGGTTTTGACCCCACCTAAGTCTAATTGCAAATTAAAAGAAAAATCATTTTCTGTGTTGTTTTTGATTATTTTGAGAAAATAAGGTTTAATTGAATAAAAAAAACCTAATACTAATTAATTTAAACTTAAGAAAAATAATTAAATTAACCTATTTTGTATTTTTATTTTATTTTATGAAAAGAAATAAGAATTAAATCAAGCTAACCTTAATTTTTCTAATTGATTTTAAATATATAAAAAAAGTTAGAATTAACCTAAATTAAATTTAACTAAAATTAAATTAAATTTGATAAAATAAAAAAAACCTAATTCTAAATTTGTGAAATTAATTTTATGATTTTTTGTGAAAAAAAGGAAATTAATTTTGTTAGAAAATAATTAAAACAAATTAATTTAAATAAAATAAAATTAAAGAAAGGAAAGAATGGGTCTGGTTCTGCTTTAGCAATAAGGGGGTGTTATTGGCAAATCTGAGCCCAATAACTCCTGGCCTGCTTTGACTTTTTCAATCCCGTGTGCACGCTTGACCTATGCACCTGATGGACCCTCACCGGAGGAGCCTTGGATCTGGCTTGTTGATGGATGGAAAGGTTGGATACTGAGGACGCATGGCGGATTCCTGGGACACCTATGCACCTGATTATGCCAAGAAAAATAATATGAAGAAATATTGGGACCTGGGGATCGAACCCAGGTCCTTGAGCATTATCACCCTGCACGCTTTCCAACTGAGTTGGCATGTTTAGTTGTATAAAAAGTAACAAAAGAACATTATATGATAAAAACAAAAAGCCACATTCTGAAATGCGTGAAATTCAAACGGACGAGTCATGGAGCGCCACGTTATCCTTCTTCTTCCTCCCACCATTGCTAATAGTTTCTTGAATTTTACCTACGGTCACCTGGGTGTAGGTATAACCCCGTGCCTTTCAAAAATCCTATACAAGCATGATAAATGCAAAACGATGGTACCAATCAACTCGTTGCAACCTCACGAGCATCATGGTACCATTGTTAATGGCTAATTGTTCCTGTATGAAGAATCCCTAAAACTAAACCATGAACCCTAACCATGGCATCTTGGTGTATAGTCAGTAAAAACACAATTGGATATAATCAATAGCTTGCAAATAACTCAAGGATCATAAATATATCAATCAATCATGCTAAATGTGCCAGAATTAACATATTCGAATTCAAAAAAATATGGAAATCGTGGGACTCTTACAGTGCGTTTCAAGGCATGGAGAAGCTTGCTAGCGATTGAAATAGGATCCTGGGATGTTCAACAAACAATTGGGATCACTAGAAGGCCTTGAAGTGATCTGCAACTTGGAAATTAGTGTGCCACTTTTCTTGAATTTTTTGAAACTTGCTTCCTCCTTTACACGCCTCCAACCTCTTGTTTTCTGATCTGCACTTGTTCCTTATGTACCCTAGAATGAATTAGGGTTGCCATTTGTTTCAAATCTTCTCAAATTATGAGTATTGAATCATGATTTGATCCTTGTGCAAATCTTTCCAAATCAAGAAAAATGCAATATTTTTGTATCCATATGAACCTTGCACGATCTGATCTTACTTCCAGCTGTATAATGAACCAAAACATGCACAAAATCTCAAGAATTGATTAGTTTTTGATATTTTCATTATTTTATTTTGATTTTATTTGATTTAATTGAAATAAAATAAAAATAAATGACAAAAATAAAATAATAACAAATGGGAAGGATCATGGGTCGTGGGTCATGTTACAAACTCAGTGCAAGTATAAAAAGTTGGGCCCATTTAGCAAAAATTGCAATTTGGGACACATTTGACTTTTGGCAATTTTGCAAAAAGGGTCAACTTTGCCAATGCATAACTCCATTTTGACCCTAGAGAGGTGTTCTTGGACTTTTTATAAAGCTTAAGATGTCTTCTAAGCAACCCTTTTGGTCTCATCTCAATTGAGTCTTCCATGTTCATGTATGAAGCTTTGACCCAAAAGGTGTTTTTGTTGACTTTTCAAAATGACCTATAATGTCCAAATTCATATCTTTTTGTGAGTGCATATTTTGAACTTGGGAGATGAATATGAATTGTATGTAATTACATCCTCTTCAAAATGAGCTTTGTATGGGTCATTTTTGATAAAGTATGAGAAAGTTATGCTTGGTCAAAGTTGAGTTGACTTTTCCTGTAAAACCCTAATTTAGCAACTTTTGGGTTTTGATGAATTGTGAGCAATCCTTGATGAATCATGATCAAACCTTGATCAAATGATGAATAATACTTCAAAATGAGGATGTTTACCAAAAATCTTGAAGTTTGACTGTATGTGGGCCATAGTTGACCTTTACCCTAGCACAGTCGATTTTCAGGCCTTTGAGCAATTGACTGAGCAAACTTCCTCTGCAAGGCTTGAAACTTGACATGGATGATCTTGAGAACATATTAGGACAATGGTGAGAATTTGGTATCCTTTAGACTCAAGTACCTTGGTGCAAAATGAAACCTCAATTTGAGGTAGATTGCCTTAGGAGAGAGTTTGTCTGGTCAATCCTTGGACTTCCTTGAGCAATTTGAGGACCTCACTTGAAATGCATTGAGAAATATGGGAGGGAAAATTTTGGGGTACAACAATAACAAAGAAATTTTGTTTGAAAAGACATATCCCTTTTGAAGATATATCTATCATTACCATTTCCGCCAATTCTTCCAGGGTCTCCACCAAAAGACCCGTTAGATTTACATTAGTTCCGAAAGCAGCTCCTTTAATAATCACAATGCTTGGACCAGTACCATATGCGTCAGAAAAAACCGTGCCATGGAATCATGGAGGGGATGTCTATTACCATGATATCAAGCAGGACTGACCATTCGCTGAAGATTCAAGCTCTGAGAAGGTCAACTCCGACATCAGTAACATTGCAGGAAATAGCAAAATTACCCGAAGTGGTAGGATCTTTTCTCCAGAAATTGTTCCCCCAAAAGCAGTTTCTATACCCGTAATCATCCTTGTGGATGCTCTAAAGGTCACTCCCACACCCATAATCATCTATGCAAATACTCCCATTGACAAAGTCGTTACAACCCCTGTAATCATTCCTACTGACACTCCTGCTGCCGAGTTAACCGAGACTCGAGGAAAAGGTGTTCTGATTCAGTCTGTCCGGACGAAGACTCAGTCATTGACTATCCCTGAGACCTACAAGAAAGAAATGGAGGAGATCTTAAAAATTATAAAGATAAGCGACTACGATGTAGTTGAACAACTGGGGCAAACTCCCTCTAAGATCTCCATGCTGGCGTTACTACTATGTTCCGAGGCACATGCAAAAGCCTTGGTGAAGTTCTTAAAAACCGCCCATGTACCTCAAGAGACATCTGCTGATCAGTTTCAGGACTGCATAGCCAGCCTAACTGCGGATAAAGGCTTAGGTTTCTCAGATGCTGATCTGACGCCGAGGGGAAGGAAGCATAATGAGGCATTGCATGTCTCAGTGAAATGTAGGGGCACAACTCTGGCTCATGTTTTGGTGGACACTGGCTCATCTTTGAATGTGTTACCCAAAAAAGCTCTTGATAGACTTGACTGTGAGGGGTTGACTTTGAAGCCAAGCAACATAGTGGTAAGGGCTTTTGAAGGCTCGAAGAGGATGGTGCACAAGGAAGTGGATATCCCCATAAAAGTTGGAACCCAAACTTTCAATTCAACTTTAATGTAATGGACATCCACCCTTTATACTCTTGCTTGCTAGGCCGACCATGGATCCACAATGCTGGCGTTGTTACTTCTACGTTGCACCAAATGCTGAAGTATCCAGTCCAAGGGAAGATTATCACCGTTCATGGAGAGGAAGCATACATGATCATCCATCTCAATTCCTTCAGATATGTGGAATTAGATGGTGAATTCATTGAAACTCCATTTCAACACTTTGAAGAGGTCCCTCAAGATGTGGCAGTGACCAAGGCTGTGTCTCAGGTTCCCAAGATTATAAGGCCTCCACTCCGGATGTCATCTCTGAAGGATGCCAAAGTAGTGGTAGAAGAAGGAGGGTGAACTATCTGGGGATAACTCCCAAATATCCCATATAAGTCTGACAAGTTTGGCCTAGGTTTCACTTCAAGTGCTCAGAAGGCTGTATGTCGCGCTCGTGCTGGAGGACCACCCCTGAAGATCAGCAACCGTGAAGTCAATGCGGTAGAAGATGGTGAAGATGGCTGCAACCTAGAGGATTGGATCTTCCCGACTGTCAATGGAGAGCTCAACAATTTGGAGGCTAGAGACTTCGTCCCGATCACTTTTATCCCTCAGTAATTTGTCTTTACATTTTGTTGGATCTGTAATATTTAAAACAATTTGCACTCTTAAAAACCTTGTGTCTTACCCGAGGCACAATGGTCCATTTGTAAGGGTTATCATCTCATTTTTCATATGACATCAATGAGTCATAGACGTTTTCGCATACAAACTTTTGTGCTCATTGTTTTTCTTTTACATTTTACTTTCTTTCAAAGATAGCTATACCCTTACACACACCCACACTCACAATGTAAGTATACATCCATTCGGGATCCCATGGGTAACAATACTTCTATGGCCTTTTGTGACTCTGAGAATCTAATCTACCAAGCCGAAGACGAAGGTGAGGAAGATTGAGAAGTACCAGGGGAACTTGCCAGACTACTATAACAAGAAGAGAGAACCATTCAGCCTCACGAGGAACCCGTGGATACAATCAACCTAGGTACTGAAGAAGATAAAAAAGAGGTCAAGGTGGGTGCCAATCTAGAACCCAGTGTCAAGGAGCGTCTGATTCAATTGTTACACGAGTATGCTGAAGTATTTTCCTGGTCATATGAAGACATGTCGGGACTTAATACAGACCTTGTGGTACATCATTTGCCTACAAGAGAAGATTGTCCTCCAGTAAAGCAAAAGCTTCGTCGAATGAGGCCTGATATGTCAGAAAAGATTAAAGCAGAGGTCATGAAGCAATTCAATGCTGGATTCTTGGGTGTCACCTCTTATCCCCAATGTGTTTCCAATGTTGTTCCAGTGCCCAAGAAAGACGACAAGGTACGAATGTGTGTCGACTACAGAGATTTGAATAGGGCAAGCCCTAAGTATGATTTTCAACTCCCCCACATTGATGTCCTAGTTGACAATACGGCACAACACATAGTGTTTTCCTTCATGGATGGATTCTCAGGTTACAACCAAATTAAAATGGCGCCTGAGGACATGGAGAAAACAACGTTTGTCACACAGTGGGGAACTTTATACTATAAGGTAATGCCATTCGGACTAAAGAATGTTGGGGCAACCTATCAGCGTGCCATGGTAGCTCTATTTCACGACATGATACATCACGAAATAGAAGTCTACGTGGACGATATGATAGCCAGATCTTAAACAGAGGAAGGGCATCTTTATCACTTACAAAAACTGTTTGAGAGACTGAATAAGTACAAGCTGAGGTTGAATCCAAACAAGTGCATATTTGGGGTACGATGTGGTAAACTCCTAGGATTTATTGTCAGCAACAAAGGTATTGAGGTAGACCCTGCCAAGGTAAAAGCAATAAAAGAGATGCCTGCTCCTCTCACTGAGAAGGAAGTCAGAGGATTCTTGGGGCGTTTGAACTACATTGCCAGATTCATCTCTCATCTGACAGCTACTTGTGAACCAATCTTTAAATTGTTGAAGAAAGATCAGGTAGTCAAATGGAATGACGGGTGCCAAGTTGATTTTGACAAAATCAAAGAATACTTACAAGAGCCTTCTGTGTTGATGCCACCAGTCGAGGGAAGACCGTTGATCATGTATCTGTCTGTTTTAGAAAACTCAATGGGGTGTGTATTGGGGCAGCATGATGAGTCTGGCCGAAAAGAGCATGCTATTTACTACCTGAGCAAAAAGTTTACCGACTGTGAAACTAGATATTCACTGCTCGAGAAAACTTGATGCACTCTGGCATGGGCTACTCGCCGGCTAAGACAGTATATGTTGACTCATACTACCTTGTTGATATCTAAAATGGATCCGATAAAATACATCTTCGAGAAGCCTACTCTTTCTGGGAGAATAGCGAGATGGAAGACAATCCTGACGAAATATGACATACAATATACTACCCAAAAAGAAATAAAGGGCAGTGTACTAGATGACCACCTTGCTCACCAAGATGTAGAAGACTACCAGTCCATGAAGTTCAAATTCCCGGATGAAGACATCATGACATTAGACAACTGTGAAGAATTCAGGCCATATGACGGACCTAAACAAGGATCCCGATGGACCCTGCTCTTTGATGGAGCATCCAATGCACTCGGCAATGGTATTGGTGTTGTACTCATATCTCCGGAAGGGTGTCACACTCCATTTACTGCCAGACTTTGCTTTAATTATACAAAAAACATGGCAGAATATGAAGCGTGCGGCTTCGGTCTCAAAGATGCCATAGACTTGGGGGTCAAATCCTTGGATGTATTCAGAGATTCAGCTTTGGTTATCATCCCGATCAAAGGGGAATGGGACACCAAACACCCAAACCTTATCCATTACAAAGAACATGTTTTGACATTGTTACCACGTTTTGAGAAGATTACCTTCGAGCATTTCCCGCGAGAAGAAAATTAGCTAGCAGATGCTCTAGCCACAATTCCATCTATGTTTAAACTTAATTGGGATAACGAGGCTCCCCAGATCACCATTGAACGAATGGATGAACCAGCGCACTTTCATGAGATTAGTATTGAAGAAGTAGTGGATCGGACTTGGTTTCATGAAGTCAAGAAGTATCTTGAGACTCAAGAATATCCAGAAGGAGCTTCAATCAATGATAAGAAGTTCTTAAGGAGATTCTCTGCTAAATGTTTCCTTAGTAATGGCATCCTGTACAAACGTAATCATGACTCTATGTTACTTTGGTGCATAGATAAGGTTGAAGCTGAAAGGATCACGGCTGAATTGCATGAAGGCACTTTTGGCATCCATTCCAGTGGGCATATGATGGCAAAGGAAATCCTACGGGCAGGCTATTACTGGTCTACCATTAAAGCAGATTGCTATCAACACTCTCGAACCTGCCATAAATGCCAGATTAATGCTGACAAGGTGCACGTGCCTCCGGTTCCTCTGAATGTCTTGACGGCTCCTTGGCCCTTTGCTATGTGGGGGATTGATATGATTGGGGAAATCAAGCCGACGACCTCCAATGGACACCGCTTCATCTTAGTGGCCATTCACTATTTTACAAAATGGGTGGAGGCATCTTCCTTCGCTTCCGTTACTAAGAATGTTGTTGCCCGTTTCATCGAGCAAAATCTCATTTGTCGATACAGTATCTTGGAAAGGATCATAACCTACAATGGTACAAATATCAACAACGCTATGATCACCGCCTTGTGTGAACAATTCAAGATTCAGCATCACAATTCTTCTCCCTACCGGTCGAAGATGAATGGTGTTGTCGAAGCTGCAAATAAAAACATTAAAAAGATCACATAGAAAATGACAGTCACATACAAAGACTGGCATGAGATGTTACCATTTTCTCTCCACGGGTATCGTACCATGGCTCGCACATCAACCGGGGCAACACCCTTTTCTCTGGTTTACGGCATAGAAGTTGTCTTGCCTATCGAGGTCCAGATCCCCTCTCTGAGGATTATGAAGGATGCAGGATTGAACGAAGACGACTGGATCCAGACTCAACTTGATCAACTAAACTTGATTGATGAGAAGAGACTTACTGCTATTTTCCATGGTCAAATGTATCAAAAACGGATGATCAAGGCTTTCAACAGAAAGGTCAGACGCCAAGTGTATCAAGTTGGAGATTTGGTGATCAAACACATCATACTGCCACAAGATCATCCTAGGGGCTAGTGGACTCCTGCCTATGAAGGACCGTTTGTAATCAAAAACATTTTCTATGGTGGGGCAATGATCTTGACCACCATGGATGGTGACGACCTGCCGCATCCTGCAAACGCGAACATAGTCAAAAGATACTATGCATAAGAGACCCGCTAGGTTGACATACCTAGGAAAAATAAGGTCATCCCAGCGAACCAAAAAGGTTCAGGCAAAAATTAGGGATAAAAAAAAATTCTATACACCCGACAAGTTGAAAACCCGAAAGGGCGACTTGGGCAAAAAAGCGTTTCCTGGTGGACTGAAAACCCGAAAGGGCGGTCCGGGCAAAAGTTAGGGAATTAAAGCGTATGACTATATCCCGTTAGATCATTTTAAGGACAACCTTTAGCTTCAACTAACAAATTCAACATTTCTGATCAATTCAATTATCTTCGGACGAGGCAACCGATAGACAAGACGCTCAGAGATACAAAGGCTATAGCAGAATGGAAACCCCATAGGATTTTTTACACATAGCTATCTTTTCTTTGTATCAAATTTTTTATTTTTACGACAACATTCTCTTACTAGAATGTTTGTCTCCTTGTATAAAAATACTTACTCAAAGTCACTACAAGGATATCTCTTTGAAAGTGCAAAAACTATATGTTTTTCTTTACGCTTGTGTTTTGTCTACAAAAACGTCTAATGATTCATTGTTGAACATATGCATTTGAATATAATTACTTTTTACAAATAAACAAAATGAAAAAATGCAATTACTGATGGGTTGAATGGATAGGGAAATACCTCTAGGATATTACCTAAGAAATCCCCACAGTACGTCATTTAATCCCTAGCGGAACAAAACTCCCAGTTATCACTCCCCAGTAGAAGTCGTCAAATTCCTCAGGATTCCCCAATGGAATTTTACAAGCAGTATACGGCATTTCCCTTACAATAGAGTTTATTTCTCTAAGCATAAATTCATCAACACTTTGACTTTACAACATGAAGACTTATACTCCATATCCTCAACAACAGTCAGGGATTTATTTTCCCCAGTCCAACAGCAGTACAACAAACTAACTCATATACGCATACATTGCATCCATATATCATAAACATTGATAACACGAATGCATTATACTATGCATTTCATACAACATAAATGTTCCATTTTAGCTAACATTTTACCCTTTTCAGGATAAGGTTAACATCTACCATTAACAATATTCAGTTTTCAGATACAAATCATATATGCTCCAGATACGGATGCCATCCTGATACTCATTCAGATTCATCCTTTTGATACAGTTCAGATATGCTCCAGACACGGATGCCATTCTGATACTCATTCAGATTCCTTCCCAGATACATTACAAATACGCTCAAGACACGAACGCCATTCTGATACTCATTCAGATTCAACTTTCAGATACAATTCAGATACGCTCCAGACACGGATGCCATTCTGATACTCATTCAGATTTAACTCTCAGATATAGTTCAGATATGCTCCAGACACGGACGCCATTCTGATACTCATTCAGATTCAATCTTCAGACACCGTTCAGATACGCTCCAGACACGGACGCCATTCTGATACTCATTCTTTCAAGCTTACAAATTACAATTCAACAATCACTTTTAGATGGCATCTACAAGCCCATCTCCAACAACTTTCTATCACCTCTCCAAATGGCATCTTTAAGCCCATTCCTTCTATCACCGCATCGCCGAGTGCAAATTTCTGAGCACTCTAGTGTCCAATCATCTTCCACCTCCGAGTCACGAATGGAAAAACTCACCAGTCTAACTCTTCAGGCTTAAGAAGATTGAACAAGGGCAGCTGTTGTACCCCAAAATTTGCCCTCTCACTTATCAAGAATTTGCTCACAAGATCTCCTTTGGCTCAAGACTGAATTTGGGTTGATCAGCTCAAGATACCTTCTTTCATGTTCATGTTCATTTTAAAAGACAACTTTTGATAGCGTCATCGAGGGACTATGATCTTGTATTTTGCTTGTCTTTTGCTAAGATACCTCACATGCGTAATATGGTCATTTTTGTAAGGCAACCAAATGGATTTACCCTAGGGGTGCTTGTGTGCAAGTGTATTGATTTTCATGCTTTGTTTTTTTGTCTTGAATTAGGGTTTGCTACTTGTTGATTTTGTCTTTCCATACAAACCATAATTACTAGCATTTATATAAAGCAATAAATTGCGAAAAGTAAAATTACTATGCTATTACATCATTAGGGGAGGAGGTGTACAAATTTACAAATGGGGATTGCAAGAAAATTAAACTAATTATCTATTACAACCATATTTAATATTGTACAAAATTAAAAATAAAATGCAAGAATATAAATGGAAAAAGAAATGATTTTTGTTGTTTTTATGAAAGGGGTTTTAACCTAATTAAGAGAGATGATTAATATAAAATAAATAAAATTTAAACCTAAATTAATTAAGAAAGAAATTAAGTTAAGAAATATGTTTTAGGGTTTTTTGTGAAAAGGCTTTAACTTAATAAAAATAATATGAAAATTAATTAATTAAAATAAACCTAAGTTCTAAAATTAATTTTGAATAATAAAAAAAGAAAAAAGAAAATAATAATTAAGCCTAAGTCTAAATATTAATTATTTAATAAAAAAGAAATTAATTTGTTTAAGAAAATGTTTTTAGTCTTTTTGTTTTATAGAGAAAATAAAATATATAAGTGTAAATAATAAAATTATTTTTTGGATTTTTATTAATAAAAGTAATAATAATATTAATAATAATAAATAATAAAAATATTAAAGAAAATAAAATATAATGAAATAAATAAAAAAATAAAATAAAATAATTAAAGAAAAATGGGCTAAGGGGTGTTGAAGTAAATCAAGGTTAGTGAAAAGAAGAAAAAAACCAAGAGGCCCAAATAGCAGCCCAGGCGCTGCAAAAAAACTAAAAAATGTAAAAAATAGTGAAAAAAATACAAAAGGTCACTGTTGTACCCCAAAATTTTCTCTCTCATTTTATCAATATTTCTCATCACAAGGCTCTTGGAACTCAAGATCAAGCTAGGGTTTGCTCTGCTCAAGACATCTCCTTGCACTGATGACCTAAATTAGGGTTTGAGTTTGCACAGGGATTTTTGGACCTTCAATGCTCAAATTGACTTTCGTACTTCATATTGGACTCATAATTTTGTCCATACCAAGTTTCAAGCCTTGAATCAAATTTTTGCCCAGTCAATTGGACAGTTGACTTAGAAATCAACTGTATTGAGGAAAAAGTCAACTGTGGCCAATTTACAGTCAAACCTAATGAATTTTAACCCACATCAACATTATGAACTCATATGAACCATTAGATCAAGTTTGGACCACAACTCCACAAGAAATTTGATCAGATCACCAAAAGGGCAAAATGGTTATTTTTAGGGTTTTGATTGTACAAAGCCAATTTCTGACTTTTTGACCTAGCCAATGGAAAATTAGGTTTAACCATGAACTCAAGGACTCAATGACACCATCTTGACTTATTCAACAAGTTCAAAAGATCTCAAATGCATGGAATTGACAGATGAATTTTTCAGTAAACTGATCAAAATTTGACTGTACACTGAAAAGTCAAACTTTGACTTTTTCGTCAAAATCAAGTGCCAAGGGTCATTTTTCATCAATATGTGTCAAAATATGAAACTTGTTCATCAAGAAACCCAAAATTGCAAATTAGGGTTTAAAGTTGAAAAATTTCATAACTTAGAAATTTTCTAAGTTATGAAATTTTCTTAATTTTTCCTAACTTTGCCCCACGTTTTCACCATGATGCAAATGGATTCAAACAAAACCTCCAACATGAAAGTTTTATTGCTCCACGAAGTCTACAACTTTTATTCACAAAGTTTTCTCAAAAGAAGCTTGGATCTCAAGTTATGATTTGTGGAACAAGGGTCCCTAAAACTTTTAACTTAGTGAAATTTTGCTCTAGTTTAGGCAGGATTTTGACCTATCTTCTTGCCCATTTTTCACATAGTTTCACTTGGAATATCAAGTTTCAATTCAAATATGGATTATGGAGCATGTTTCAAGCTTTCCAAATTGTCCAAGAACTCCTTAAACACATTTGTGGTTAGGGAGAATCGAAGGCTTGAAGTTGGCATAAAATCACTTTTCATCCATGACATATTCATGTTCATACAAGTTGCATTATCAAACCAACATGCCTTACACTAGTTTGTAGGACTCTAAACCACTTCAAACTCCATAATTAAATGCAAATCCATCAGTCTAAGCTTTTGTTTTGGTCATTTGGACCATATACACAAGATTAAGCCCTAAGTAGAAAAAGGCACATTTCCATTTTTACCATAATGTGCTTTATGTCAAACCACTATCCCTTGAGCATTGATCCATATCTCAGAGGGAAAATCAAATCCACAAGTTGGAGGGGCCAAGAGCAAAGTATGCAAGCATATTTGATAGCATGTACAGGCCTGTAACTTCACTTCCACATTCTTACTTCAAAAACAAGAAACTTGTCAAAAACTTGAGAACTTGAAAACCAGCCAAGGCTAACTTACACAAACAGTTTGAACATCTTTCTCACACCCCTTTGAGCTAGAAACACGGTTGCTTGAGCCTCAAAACACCCCATAACCAGAAATCACATTCCTTTGGCAAAATAGGGCAGGTTCTGCAACTTGAGTTCCATAGGTCATTTGGCTCGTGCGTTTTTCTCCAAGCTGCTTCAAACACCTTCCATTCAACTCACCCAAGCTATCCCAAACCTCAAACACCAACTGTAACTCCATTTATAGTGTTCACCATTTTCATTTTGAGCTTGTGCAGGTTGAGTTCTATAGGCTGATTCAAGGACATTCAAGGCAAGCTAGCTATTGGAGAAGGTCAAGTGTAGTTCAGGCAAGCTACCAGACATCTCAAGCCTTGTTGAAAAGCACTACATTTCCCTACACGAATCCAACTGAAACAGGTTTTTCTCCACTTTCTATCTCTCTATTTAGGAACATTTAGCCTTAGGTTTGTGAATAAAAAATGTAGTGTTCATTTCCATGAAGCTGTACATATGCTCAGTTTTCATTTATATTAAGTGTGCTAAGAAAATTTCATCCATGAACATGCTAAAAAAACTAGGTCAGATTTTAGGGCCAGAGAAATTCTCTCTGGTCTTTGAGAGTTAGGACAAGTTGCTTATATGGTTGGAATCGTCTTGAAATTCTCTACAAGTTTGATGTTGTGTGTTTCTGCAATAGAGCACGTATACAGGATCTGGTAGTTTGTACAGGGACGCGCACGTTTTTTCAAAAACTGGAGGTTGAAGATGAAGTTTTGGGCTGGGTTTGGCCTGGCTCACTATTGGCACCTCCCCTTTTTCTTTTTACACCCCTGGCCTAATTTCTTGTATTTTTATATTTTTGAATTTTTGTTTTCATTTCTGATTTTGTTTATTTATTTCCAAATATAAAAAATGCTCAGAAATATTTTCATAAATTTTTTACATTTATTTGGCATTTTATTTTAATTTTTCTAACATGAAAAGTATTTAAATACTTTTATATTATTAAGACTTGAAAAATATATATAATTTATACTTTTATTTTTGTTCTTTATTTTTATTCATACTAAAAATATTTTCCTAAATATATTTTATTTTTGTACATATTTTATTTTATATTGTATATATTTAATTTGATTAATATACATATATAAGTATATACTTTTTATTTTATTAAATACCCTAGAATAAAAAATACAAAATATTACATTTTTACTTTTATTTTTATTTATACTAAAAAATACTTTTTTCTAAGCATATTTTATTTTTACATATATTAATATATTTTATTGTATATAAATAATATAATGTATTTATTTTCTTAAAGAAATTAGGGTTTTACCCTTAAACAAATAAAATAAATCTTTTGTTTATTCCTTTATTTTTTACATTAAATATTTTACATACATCAATGAACAAAACCCCCCTTTTTTTTTGCATATTTCATATTATTTGATATATTTGTCTTTTTTGTTATTTAAATATTATCCATTTATTATTTATGCAATTAAATTCAATTTGGATGTAATAGTAAACTAGGGTTTATATTTCTTGTCAAATACCCCCATCCTTATAATCATGTTGTAATAGTTTTGAATTTTAATTCTCGCAGTTTACGCTTTCAATTATGCCATGATTAGAGAATTAGGGTTTGTATGCAAAAATCCAAATCAATAAATAGTTTGACCTAATCAAAAACAAAAATGCATGAAAATCAAACACAATGCACACTTGCACCCCTAGGGTTACAATCCACTTGTTGCCTTCAAAAATGGGCCATGTTATGCATGTTGGGTACTTTGGCAAAACAAAAACAAAACAAAAGATCATAGTCCCTCGATGACGCTATCTTGGTTGCCTAAACAAAAATGATCAAGTCTCTCAAAAAAATTACCAAAGATACTTAACACAATTGCTATCCTGGTCTATAGGATGACCCGCGCCTGTCCCATTTAACATCCTAACACAAGGTTGTTCACCAAATGCAATGGTGAAACAACATTGTCAAAAGGGTTAAAAACATTAGGAAAGATCTTTGAGTAAAATAGGGTAGATAGCTCTTAGTTACTTGATCAAAAAGCTTGCAAAAACATCCTTGCTATTTTCAAACACACTTCACAACACAATTTCAAAACATTATCCAAACCAAACTTTCAAACATTGAAATCTTTTCAAAAGACAAAAACACATGTGTATACATTCAAACAAGAATCATTACAAAGGTTGCCACAATGATGGCCTCTTTTCAAAACATCTTTCAAAACCACACACAAAGCACCATTTCAAACAATTGAAAAGCAAAAGCAAGTGATCTAAACAAGTAACTAAGAGCCCATGGATAACCATGGATGAAAAGGGTGCTTGCACCTTCCCTTTTCATAATCTACTCCCCGAACCCAAGAAAACATCTCAAAGGTCTTTCCTGTGCTTTTTGACCTTTCCTTAGGATAAAATAAAAAGTCGGTGGCGACTCTTGCTAAATCGAAACATTTGCGAATACAAAATGCAAAACCTCAAGCCAGTTCTCCCACCGTATCACAGTCACGATGGGGCTTGAACCCAGGACCTAAGGGTGACAAGCGCGCGCTTTAACCACTGGGGTGGTGATACATCCGTTAACTTGTGTGAAAGGATAAATACATAACACAAAATGCACCCTGATTACACTTCATCTTCAACCTCCAACCAAAGGATCTGTAACTTCTTCATCTCTCAACAAAAATGGAAAGTTCTAACATGAAAGTTGTGGAATTTCTTCCCACGAATCCAACCATGTAAATAACTTAAGCTAACAGTCAAAGATGAATGAGAATTTTTCTGGCTCTAATTTAAAACCTAAAAATTTCAGAAAATTTCAACTCTAAAATTCTTTAAGCTCAGGCCATATAAATGCAAACTATGGACATGTACAACTTCGTGGCAATGGTATCTACATTTTATCTTCACAAATCAAAATCAAATGATGCTCGTATGAAGAGATAGAAGTTTGAAAACTTACCTCTTGCAGTTGGAGTCGTGTATGAAGTTTGAGCAACCTTTATGATGGCCTGATGATTTCTGTAGCTTGCCTGGACCTTCTTGAGTGTGTTCCAACTCCTACTTTGCTTTGAGGATGGCTGAAACTCCCAACTCAAGTCAAGTTGCAAGCTTCAAATTTGGAAATTGTGGATAGTGATGGAGGAGTTACAGTCAGGAAACAGGGGTCTGGATCACTTTGATATGATGTATATTAAGTGTTTGGGTGGTTAAAACTCAATACGCACGAGTGGATTTGAAGATGGCTATGTGAGGTTCCAAACTTTCAAGTTATGGAAAATTCTGAGTTGCAAATTGCTTGGGAGTGTTTTGGGGTCTTAGAATTCATGTGTTATGTTGCAATAGGCTTGTGTATATGTATGGAAAAGTTTAGAGATCAAATGCACTCAAGGTTTCTGAGTTCTAGCCTTTTGGCTCTATGACTTGCTTTTGAAGAAAAGTGAGAAGGCAAATATAAAAGTGTTGTACAAGCATGTTCTGAGTTCCAAGAGGCTTTAGACACATTGCTTTTGGTTTATAGGGGTTGTGTATGCAGAAAGAACAAGTGCAAAGCTCAAGAAGTTTACAATTGCAAAAGTGATGCTTTATCAAAATGGAAATGGCAACTTTGTGCCATTAATGGAAATGGCAACTTTGTGCCATTAATGGAAATGTAACTTGGATAAAGGCTCAAGTGCTTGGATTAAAGCTCTAACAGCTGTGTAAACATTTAATTATGTAGTGAAAAACAAGTTTGAGGCATGCAAAGCAAATATTATGCAGCCTAGGCTTGGATTTGAATTTTTGTTCATCATGAAATGGCTTGCAATGTTGATTTGGATTATTGAGGAATTATGGTCCAAACTCGATAAAATGATACATATGAGTTTATAATGTTGATTTGGATAAAAAATTATGAAGTTTGACTGTAAATTGGCCAAAGTTGACTTTTTCCCCAGTACAATTGATTTTTAAGTCAACTACTCTATTGACTGAGCAAAAGTGTGATCCAAGGCTTGAAACTTGACATGAGTAATCTTGGGGGTCCATGACGATCCATGAAATTCATATGAGGCATTGGAATTTCAATTACCCTTGTGCAATCTCAAACCCTAATTTTGGTCATCAATGCTTAAGGAGGTGTCTTGAGTTGATAAACCCTAGTGCAGTCTTGAACCAAGAGAGATCTTTGTGAGAAAATATTTGATAAATAAGAGGGCATATTTTGGGGTATAACACCAGCCAATTCGATCCACAATTGGAATCAGCTGGAGAGATTATTCCATGAACAGTTCTATATGGGATCAACCAAAATAAGTTTGAAAGAATTGGCTAGTGTGAAAAGGAGGTTCACTGAGCCAATTAACGAGTATCTGAACTGATTTCGATACTCAAGGCCAGATGCTTCACAAAAGTTCCTGAACATGAGTTAGTCGAAATAGCTGCAGGAGGTCTAGATTATTCCATTAGGAAGAAATTAGATACTCAATACCCGAGAGATATGGCCCAAGTGGCCGATAGAGTTCGACAGGTGGAACACCTTAAGGCTGAAAAAGCTAAGGCAAATAAGAACCATCGAAGAGAAAGGATAGCATATGTCGAAATGGATGATGAAGATCTAGAGACATCTAATGATCCTATAACTGTTGAAGAGATCGAGATAGATTTAGAAGAGTTAAAGCAAGGGCCACCATACTCTTGCAGACTGTTAACGCCCGCAAATGGAAAAAATCCTATTGAAACTGAAAAGAATAGTGATAGGTTCCCAAAGAAAACATATAGTTTCGATGTTACAAAATGTGATGAAATATTTGACTTGCTAGTTAAATATGGCCAGATGATAGTGCCCCCTAGGGAAAATATGCCTCCTTTAGACCAAAGGAAAAAGAGAGGTTTTTGTAAATATCATAATTTTTGGGCCATAAAACCTCACAATGTTTTCTTTTCAGGGATCTCGTTCAAGGTGCAATCAAATATGGAAGGCTTAAGTTTGCTGACAAGCCACCCATGAAGATTAACTCAAACCCATTGCAAGATGAGGCCAACTATGTTGAACCTTCCAACATCAACATGGTCGAAGTCTCAACAAATTTCATCAACAAACCCGTCTTTGGCATTTTCACTGAAGATATTAGCAAAGAAGCTGTCGAAATGCTAAACAAAAAGGCTACTGAAGTCCTAAACCAAAAGGCTACTGAAAGTCTAAACAAAGGGGCCACTGAAGGTTCAAACAAAGGAACTGCTGCAGTTTCCTACCTGGCTGCTGTAACAGGTTAGACAGAGAGCCTAGAAGCCAAGATGCAAAAGCAGAATATAGCTAACAAGAGCAATGTGAAGATCAATATGGTTGACGTAACTGAACCTGAGGCTTTAGAAGATGCCATAAGACAAGAGGAAGTCAACAAAATTGCATTTCCTAAGGAAAATGAAGATCTGGCAGACTTTCTGCAAAGATGACAGCGGAAGAAGTCAGAAGTCATGTTGTGCCCAAGATGCAGCTCCATTTTCGACAAAAAAGCTTCTTAACACATACAAGGTATGTGTGCGGTAAAGAAGAAATGAGGCACAAATGCCCAACCCAACATGGATCCTGAGGTGAGATATGACCCTAGAAGAGGGTACCAAAAGAGGCCAATCAATCAGGTGAATAGGCCGCTGTTGTACCCCAAAATTTTCCCTCTCACTTATCAAGAATTCTCTCACAAGATCTCCTCTGGATCAAGACTGCATTTGGGTTGATCAACTCAAGACACCTCCTTAAGCACTGATGACTGAAAATTAGGGTTTGAGTTTGCACAAGGATTTTTGAACTTCCAATGCTTCATATGACCTTCATGGATCATTATGGACCCCCAAGATTACTCAAGTCAAGTTTCAAGCCTTGGATCACACTTTTGATCAGTCAATTGAACAGTTGACCTAAAAATCAATTGTATTGAGGGAAAAGTCAACCATAGCCAATTTACAGCCAAACTTCATAATTTTTTATCCACATCAACATTTTAATCCCACATGTGTCATTTGATCAAGTTTGGACCACAACTCCTCAAGAAATTTGATCAAATCATCAAAAGGGCAAAATGGTCAAAATTAGGGTTTTGATTGGGAAAGGGCTATCTTTGGTTTTTGACCTAGAAAATGGTCAATTGAGTCAAGGTATGATCTCAAGAGTCCAATTACATCACTTTGACCTAATGACATGGTTCAAAACACTACAAGTCCATTGGATTGACAGATGAAATTTTCAGTAAACTGATCAAAAGTCAACTGTATACTGAAAAGTCAAACTTTGACTTTTTAGTCAAATTCAAATGCCAAAGATCATAATTCATCAAAACATTTCAAAACATGAAACTTGTTCACCAAGAAATCAAGAATTTAAGATTTTATGTTGAAAAGTTGAAATTTCTTAACTTAGAAATTTTTCTAAGTATAGAAAATTTCTTATTTTTTCACAATTTTGAGCCATGTTTTCATCATGATGCAAAGTGATTCAAGAGAAACTTCCAACATAAAAGTTGTAGATCTCCATGAAACCTACAACTTTTATTCACACGATTTCTCCTAAAAAATCATGGATCTCAAGTTATAATTTTGTGAATACATGCTCATGAACTAAAAATAACTTAGTGAAATTTTGCCCTAGTTAGGCAGATTTTTGACCTAACTTCATGGAAATTTTTCACATAGTTCCAAAGGGAATCTTCAAAATCAATTCAAAGATGAGTTGCAGAGAACATTGCAAGCTTTCCAAAATGTCAAAGAACTCCCTGAGATCATTCTTGAGCAGGGAGAATCGAAGAGATGAAATTAGGATTTTGTCACTTGAATTTAGGTCATTTTCACGATGTACACAAATGCAAATCCATGCTAGGCTGCATAATATTTACTTTGCAGACCTCAAACTTGTCTTTCACTCCATAATTAAATGATTTCATAGATGTTGGAAGCTTTAACCCAAGCATTCATTGCATTGTACAAACTTAATTCCATTTTTGGGAGAAAGGCAACATTGCCATTTTTGAAAAGCAAGCTTTATGCAAAGTCAGCTTGCATTGAGCCTTGCATTGGTTCTTTCTGCATAAACACACTCCACACAATAAGAACAAGTGTGCTTAAAGGTCTCAGCCCCCTACAAGTTCTGTACTTCACCTTGAAACCATGCTTGCTAGCTTTGCTTCAAAAACAAGTAACCTAGCAAAACATGTGAGTTTTGAAATCTGAGTTGATACAAGTCTTGAAACCTCTTGCTTATAAGTAGATACACTATTGGAAAGTTGACACATGGATAAGATAGCTCCGAAACTTCCTCAAACATCCAAGAACCAAAAACCTGTTCAAGAGCACCATTAACATACAGTTCTGAACCAAAACTCATGATCTTCATTTCCACTCGTGCGTTTTGAAAACTAATTACTCAAACACCTTCTAAACATCATACCAAAGCAATCCATACCCTTGTTTCTTCACTGTAACTTCTCCATCACTATCCACCATTTTCAAAAACCAAGCTTGCAGGTTGACTTGAGTAGAGAGATTCAGGGACATTCAAGGCAAAGTAAGAGTTGGGATACACTCAAGGAGGTCCAGCCAAGCTAAACAGATCCTTAGGCCATCTCAAAAGTCACTCAAACTCCATTCATGACTCCAGCTGCAAGAGGTAAAAACTCAAACTTCTATCTCTTCATACAAGCATCATTTGATCCTGATTTGTGAAAACAAAATGTAGGTATCCTGGCTCTAAAGTTAACCATGTTCATAGCTTCCATTTATATTGACTGTGTATAGAGAATTTTGGATTTGAAATTTCTGAGAAAATTAGGTTTCAATTTAGGGCCAGCCAAATTAGTTTTTATCTTTGACATTTAGTTTACATAAGTTATATGTTTGAATTCGTGGGAAGAAACACTATAACTTTCATGTTTAGAGTTTCCATTTTTGTGGAGAAATGAGGAAGATACAAGTGGTTCAGCCATGGCTCAAGGTTGAAGATGAAGTTGCCTTCAGAAAGCAATTTGCCTTATATATTTATGTTTTTTCCTATATAAACGGATGTACGGCCACCCCAATGGTAAGGCAGCGCGCGTTATCGCTAGAGGTCATGGATTCGAGCCTCAACGCGCTGCCTTTTGCATTTTTTTCACATTTTTTGTCTCTTGCAGCGTTGGGCCTCTACTTCTTTGGGCCTTTGTTTTTTTTCTAACATTTGCCTCTATGTTTCATATTTGCACCTCCCTGGCCCATTTTTATTTTCATTCATTTATTTATCTCTTTTTCTTTTAAATATATTTTCTAAAATACCAAAAAAATCATAAAAATATAAAAGATATAGATTTATATTTTGACATAATTTAATTATTTTTCTACATAAAAATTATTTTATTTATCACACTTTATTTACTCTTATTAATTTCCTTGTAAATATTTAAATAAAACTAGGATATTATTTATTTAAATACACTTATTTTTTAATATAAAAAAGACCAAAATATTTCATGACACCACATTTTATTTACAAATATAAAATATCTTATTTATAAACTTCACTTATTTTTAAATAGAATTAGGGTTTTATTCAAGAATCTTTTTCTTAATGATATTAAAATTGACTAATTATTTTCTTTATCAAATTAGGTTAAAATCAAAACTCATTTTCTTAAGAAACCAAAAACAAAATCTTTTCTTTGTATTTACATTTCTTGCATATTTAATTCATCTTTCATATTATTTGTTTCAATTATTTGTACAATATTCAATTTGGTTGTAATAGATTAATTAGATTTATATTCTTCCAATCCCCATTCATAAATTGTATACCCCCCCCCCCCCCCCCCCCTCCCACAAATGTTGTAATAGCGTAGTAACTTTAAATTATGCAATTTATCGCTTTTACATAACATGCTAGTAATTAGGGTTTGTATGGAAAGAATAAAATCAACCAAATAGAAAACCCTAATTCAAGACAAAAACAAGCATGAAAATGACACCTTTGTACACAAGCACTCCTAGGGTTATCCCACTTGGTTGCCTTACAAAAATGGCCATATTACGTATGTAAGGTATCTTAGCAAAAAACCAACAACTACAAGATCATAGTCCCTCGATGACGCTATTCAAAGTTGCCTTACAAAATGATCTTAGTCCCTCAAAAAAGAATGTTAAGATACCTTGCAACATTGCTAATCATGGCTATATGATGACCCACGCCCGTCCCGTTTACATCCAAAGATAGGGTTGCTTACCAAACCAATGGTAAGACAACAATATCAAAGGAAAAGAAAATGAACAAGAAAGACATTTGAGCAGATAGATTGCTCCTAATTACTTGCTCCATCTCAAAACAAATATCCTTGCTATTTTCAAAATAATCACATACACTTTCAAAACATCTTACAAAATTGAAAACATTTTCAAAAGATCAACATCTTTGTATACATTCTTACGAACGAGAATCATTACAAAGATTTCCTAAACAATAGCCTCTTTACAAAATACTTTCAAAAACCACATAAAACACAATTTCAAACAAAAGCAAGTGATCTAGCAAGTAACTAAGAGCCCATGGAAAACCATGGATAAAAATGGTGCTAATACCTTCCCTTTTTATAATCTACCCCCCGAACTCAAGAAACAATCTCAAAGGTATTTCCTGTGCTTTTTCACCTTTCCTTTTTGGATAAAAGAAAAGTCAGTGGCGACTCTTGCTAACCGCAACATTTGCGATCAAACGCAAAACCTCAAGTCAGTTCTCCCACCGCATCACAGAACTGGCGACTCTGCTGGGGATTATTCTAAAAGTGTGGTTACGTTAGGGATTATATCACATTTACTTGCTTACCTTGTTTGACTTGTATGCTTTACATTATGGTTCTTTTTTGGGTTTGAATCCTCTACCCAGATTTTGGATACATTATAGATAAGTAGCAAATACGTTGTGGAAATTATGCGGGATATACCGACATGGTCTAAGCAATAGCTATGTTAGTGCGACATATTTGTGGGTACCGGTAGCCTTTGAGTTAATCAAAGAGACTACGGGGTTGCTGAGTGATGTCATAAAGCACTAATTAACTTCTATAACCTTTACTTGACTAACTTGGCCTTTTAGGATGTAGTGAGATGACCGGCTTTGGTGCAGTCCGAAGTTGGTAGGTACTCGATACTACACTCATTGAGGTTTGGTTTCTTGGGATATTTCGGTTTCCATTTAAGAGGCTTTAGCTGAAACAATGACCAAGGAAACAAAGCAGTGATATTGAGCTCCTTAGAACCCGATTACTATTACTAGGATAGGTTTGAGCCAACTAAACTTCAAGAGGGTACTTACCTATAAAACTCCATGCAATCCTAAACCTAAGGACTTGTTTGCTTTGCTTATATATGCATACTTGTACATAACATCATGAACATCATGAACATCATATACATCCACTAACCATTTCAAGGATTTTTGGATTCATCTTTGTTTTTGTTTTGTAGGATATGGATTCACTTTGTAGGAAAACTATTCAAGTCAATCTTGTGAGAATCCATCTACAACTTAAGGAGCTAATTTCAAGGATCCCTGAAAACTCTCCATTCACTGAGAGACATGGTCGCCTACTCAAATTGGTCACCTCCAACACAGATGAGGACATGATGAAGATGCTCTTTCAGTTCTTTGATCCTCTACACCATTGCTTCATATTTCCCGACTATCAACTTGTGCCTACTTTGGAAGAATTCTCCAAACTCTTGAGGATTCCCATTCTCAGTCAACTACCTTTCAACGATACGGAAAGAGATCCAAATCCAGAAGAGATTTCTCAAGCTCTACACTTGCACTCATCTGATCTCACAACTCATTGGAAAACAAGGAGTGGTGTCAAAGGTTTCTTAGCGAAGTTCTTGTTTGAGAAAGCCCAAAGCTGTAGGATTTTCTTCGCCATCGTATGCCCACTGGAGTGGGTGCCAAAAGTACCTTCATGTAATTCAGCCATGATCTTTTCTGCTTTCATCTTATCCATGCACCGAAGCAGAATGGAGTCGTGATTACGTTTGTACATGATGCCATTACTAAGGAAGAACTTAGCAGAGAATCTCCTTAAGAACTTCTTATCATTGATTGAAGCTCCTTCTGGATATTCTTGAACTTCGAGATACCTCTTGACTTCATGAAACCAATGCTGCTCCACTATTTCTTTAGTGTTAATCTCGTGACAGTGTGTCGGTTCATCCATTCGTTCGATGGTGATCTGGGGAGCCTCATTATCCAAATTAAGTTTAAACATAGATGACATTGTGGCTAGAGCGCCAGCTAGCTAATTTTCTTCTCGCGAGAAATGCTCGAAGGTAATCTTCTCAAAATGTTGTAGCAATGTCCAGACATGTTCTTTGTAAGGGATAAGGTTTGGGTTCTTAGTGTCCCATTCCCCTTTGATCTGACTGATGACCAAAGCTGAGTCTCCAAAAACATCCAAGGATTTGATCCCCGAGTCTATGGCAGCTCTGAGATTGAAGATGCACGCTTCGTATTTTGCCATGTTGTTTGTACAATTGAAGCAAAGTCTGGCAGTAAAAAGAGTATGACACCCTTCCAGAGATATGAATACAGCGCTGATTCCATTACCAAGTGAATTGGATGCTCCATCAAAGAACATGGTCCATCGGGATCCTTGTTCAGGTCCGTCATATGGCCTGATTTCTTCACAGTTGTCTAATGTCATGATGTCCTCATCTGGGAATTCAAAATTCATGGACTGATAGTCTTCTACAGCTTGATGAACAAGATGTTCAACTAGAACACTTCCCTTTATAGCTTTCTGGGTAGTATACTGTATGTCATATTCTGTTAGGATCATCTGCCACCTAGCTATTCTCCCAGACAGAGCAAGCTTTTCGAAGATGTATTTTATCGGATCCATCTTAGATATCAACAAGGTAGTATGAGTCAACATATACTGTCTTAGCCGGCGAGCAGCCCATGTCAGAGTGCAGCAAGTTTTCTCGAGCAGTGAATATCTGGTTTCACAGTCGGTAAACTTTTTGCTCAGGTAGTAAATAGCGTGCTCTTTTCGGCCAGACTCGTCATGCTGTCCCAATACACACCCCATTGAGTTTTCTAAAACGGACAGATACATGATCAGTGATCTTCCCTCGACTGGTGGCATCAACGCAGGGGGCTCTTGTAAGTACTCTTTGATTTTGTCAAAATCAACCTGGAACTCATCATTCCACTTGATTACTTGATCTTTCTTCAATAGCTTGAAGATTGGCTCACAAGTAGCTGTTAGGTGAGAAATGAATTTGGCAATATAGTTCAAGCGTCCCAAGAATCCTCGGACTTCCTTCTCAGTATGAGGAGCAGGAATATCTTGTATTGCTTTAACCTTGGCAGGATCGACCTCAATACCTTTGTTACTGACGATAAAGCCTAGGAGTTTACCGGAACGTACTCCGAATGTGCACTTGTTTGGATTCAACCTCAACTTGTAATTCTTCAGTCTCTCAAACAGCTTTTGCAAGTTATCAAGGTGCTCTTCCTCCGTTTGTGATTTGGCTATCATATCGTCTACGTAGACCTCTATTTCATGATGTATCATGTCGTGAAATAAAGCTACCATGGCGCGTTGATAGGTTGCCCCAACATTCTTCAGTCCCAATGACATCACTTTGTAGCAGAATGTGCCCCACTATGTGACAAATGTAGTTTTCTCCATGTCCTCAGGTGCCATTTTGATTTGGTTGTAACCTGAGAATCCTTCCATGAAGGAAAATACTTTGTGTTGAGCCATATTATCAACCAGGATATCAATGTGGGGAAGTGGAAAATCATCTTTAGGGATTTCCCTATTCAAATCTCTATAGTCCATGCACATTCGTACTTTGCCGTCCTTTTTAGGTACGGGAACAATGTTGGCAACCCATTGAGGATAGGAAGTGACAACCAAGAATCTAGCATTGAATTGCTTCATGACCTCCGCTTTGATCTTTTCTGACATATCAGGTCTCATGCGGCGGACTTTTTGTTTTACTGGTGGACAATCTTCCTTTGTAGGGAGACGATGTACCACGATGTTTGTATCAAGTCTTGGCATATCTTCATATGACCAAGAAAAGATCTCAACATAATCATGCAACAGCTGAATCAGACGCTCCTTGACACTGGGCTCCAGATTGGCACCCACTTTGACCTCATTTTTATCCTCCTCGGTACCCAGGTTGATTGTGTCCACAGGTTCCTCGTGGGGTTGAATGGTTCTTTCCTCTTGTTGTAGTAGTCTGGCCAGTTCCCCTGGTGCTTCACAGTCTTCCTCACCTTCGTCTTCGGCTTGGTAGATTAGATCCTCATAGTCACAAAAGGTCATAGCAGAATCGTTACCCATGGGATCCAGAATGGAGGGGTACCTGCATTTGTGAGTGTGGGTGTGTGTAAGGGTATAACCATCCTTAAAAAATAAAACATAAAAGAAAAACAATGAGCACAAAAGTTTGTATGACAAAGGTCCATGATTCATTGAATGTCATATGAAGATGAAATTAAAACCATTAAAAATGGACTATTCTGCCTCGGGCAAGACATAAGGTTTTAAATGTGCGAATTGTTTGTGAATATTACAAGTCCAACAGAAATGCAAAGATAAATTACTGAGGGATGGAAGTTATTGGGACAAAGTCTCTGGCTTCCCAATTGCGAAGTTATCTGTTGATAGTAGGAAAGATCCAATCCTCCAAGCTGCAATCCTCTTCACCATCTTCCACCGTATTGACCTCTCGGTTGCTAATCTTCAAGGGTGGCCCTCCAGCACGAGCACGGTGCACAACCTTTTGAGCACTTGAAGTGAACCCTAAGCAAAACTTGTCAGATTTATACAGAATATCCGGAAGTTGCCCCCATATGGTGCATCCACCCTCCTCTAATACTGCCTTGGCGTCTTTTAGAGATGACATCCTGAGCAGAGGTCTCATAATCTTGGGAATCTGGGGTACATTCTTGGTTATTGCTACCTCTTGGGGTACCTCTTTGAAATTTTGAAAAGGAGTTTCAATGAACTCGCTGTCCAATTCCAAATACCAGAAGGAATTGAGGTGGCTAATCATATATTCTTCCTCTCCGTGGACAGTGATAATCTTTCCCTAGAACAAATATTTCAACATCTGGTGCAGTGTAGAGGTGACAACGTCGGCATTATGGATTCACGACCGTCCTAGCCAACAATAGTAAGAGAGGCGGATGTCCATTAAATAGAAGGTTGAGTTAAAAGTTTGAGTCCCAACCTTTATGGGGATATCCACCTCCCCATGCACCATCCTCTTTGAGCCATCAAATTCTCTCACGTCTATGTTACTGGGTTTCAACGTCAGTCTTTTGCAGTCCAGTCTGTCGAGAGCTTTCTTCGGTAAAACATTCAAAGATGAACCAGTGTCTACCAAGACATGGGCCAGAGTTATTCCTCTACATTCCACAGAGACATGGAATGCCTCATTGTGCTTTCTTCCCCTTGGTGTCAGATCAACATCCGAGAAGCCTAGGCCGTTATCCGCCGTTAAGCTGGCCACGCAATCTTGAAATTGGTCAGCCGATGTCTCTTGAGGCACATGGGATGTCTTTAGGAACTTTACTAGAGCTTTCACATGTGCCTCAGAACACAGCAACAATGCCAGCATGGAGATTTTGGAGGGAGTTTGCCTCAACTGTTCAACTACGTTGTAATCGCTCTTCTTTATTATTCTCAGGATCTCCTCCATTTCCTTCTTGGAGGTTTCGGGGATAGTTAGCGATTGAGCCTTCGTCCGGACAGGCTCTTCTTGAATACTTTTTCCTCGAGTTTCAGCATTAGGAGTGTTGGTAGGGATAACAGCAGGGGTTGTGTCGTCTTTGTCAATAGGAGTACTTGCAGGTATAATTATTGGTACGAAAGTAACCTTTGGAGCAGGCACGAGTCCAAAAACTGCCTTTAGGGGGGGGGGGGCAATTTCTGGAGAGAAGATTCTACCGCTTCGGGTAACCTTACTAGTTTTGGCAATATTGCTAATGTCGGAGTCTTCTTCTTCAGAGTTTATTTCTTCGGAGGCCAGCCCATCTTGTTTGATGCCATGGTAATAAATGTCCCCACCATAATTCCACGACACCGTTTTATTTGATTCATCCGGGACTGGCCCAGACATTGTAATTATAAGAGGAGTGGTTTTTGGAACCGATGTAATCCTAACGGGTCTTTTGGGGACCTTGGAAGAATTGGCGGAGATGGTGATGATTGAAACGTCTTCAACAAGAACATGTGAAACAAGAGTACTTTCAAACAAAATCTCTTTGTTGTCTATCAAGTGTTGAATGCATGTTTTCAACAAAGGGAAAACAGTGGGTGAGGATAAGTAGAGATGGCATTCTTCATTACAACCCGGGAATACACCGGATTTTAACAAATTTATCTTAATGATTGGGAGTGGAGTCAAGAGTTCATCAATTGTGGTAATAAACAAATCTTCTTCAATTGCATTGGTGTTGTGACCATGCCTGGGCATATGAGCAGAAATGACGTTTGGCTTCTCGGGCGCATCAAACTCAATCTCTTTTGCCTTTATAAGATCTTGAATCTTGTTTTTCAGGGCCCAACAGTTGTTAGTGTCATGACCCGGACTTTCGGAATGATATGCGCATCTGGCATTTGGGTTATAATGAGGGGACACTGTGTTGGGGTTCTTTGGAGCTTCTTTTAAAGTTACCAAATTGGATTTCAGAAGGTGCGGTAAAACCTGGGATAGAGTCATATTGATTCTGGTGAATTGCCGGACTGACCTTTCCACCCTCGGTTGATTACTTCTTGGTTGATCAGATGTAGGCTTTGGGATCATAACAGCTTATACCATTGGTCGACATTCAACTCTCCCTTGGTTCCTTTGTGGATAAACAGCAGATACCTCCTTCTTCCCAGTGAAAGGCTTTCTCACAGTTGTAGAGGCAGATGAATCCTTCTGAATCTTTCCACTTTTATGCCAGCTTCCACCCTCTCTCCAGTTAGTATTAACTCAGTAAATCCGGAAGATGAGCTTCCAATTAAATGATTGAAGAAAGGGCCCGATAGAGTTCCTAAGAACATGTCCACCAATTCCCTTTCAGACAGAGGGGGTTGAAATCTTCCAGCCAGATCTCTCCACTTCTGCGTGTAATCCTTGAAACCCTCATTGGAAGCCATAGCCATACTCTGAAGTTGAGTACGGGTAGGCGCCAAATCAACATTATATTGATATTGCTTATAGAAAGCTGCGGCAAGATCTTCCCAGTTGTGGATGTTGGCCCTTTCCAATTGGTAAAACCAATCGAGTTGTGTTCCAGATAGGCTATCTTGGAAAAAATGCACCCACGGGTCTTTATCGGCGGAGTGCGGCTGGATCTTTCTCACATATGACCGGAGGTGCATCTTAGGACATGACACCCCATCATATTTTGAAAACAACGGAACTTTGAACTTCGGTGGGATCACAAATCCCGACACTAGTCCCAATTCTTCAAATTCTAGACCTGGCACCTTTTGTATTTCCATAACGCTCAAACGCTCTTCAAGATGTCTGTACTTATCATATGCTGGAGGATACTGTTCCTCGGAGTAGTATTCCTCTTCTTCCTCCTCTTCAGATTCTGACGGAACCGCTGTTTCCTTTCCTTTCCCTTCTCCTTCACCAGATGTTGTTGCGAAATCCAAGGTTCTTCTAGTCTGTCCTTGAAACCTTCTCCCCATGTTCAAAACCCCAGTGACCTTCTTTGTTTTCTTCTTTCTTTCTTCAGCTAACAAAGTCTTCAACTCTTCTTGCCCCTTGGCTAGGGTCATGAGTAACTGTTGAAACTGCGTGTTTTGAACTTGAAGATCTTTGACTGTCAGTTCGAGATCCATCTTACTGAAATAAATAGTAGAGAGATGAGGAAACTCGTTGCAAAAGACCCGTTTATGTTATGATGAATGATATGTGCATATGTAATGTTTTCAAGGATTTTTAAAGATTCAAGTTCGTTTTAGACAAAAAGAAACACACGTTATATTAATAAGATAGATTTTGAGTACATCAATGCCCCTTGGTCAAAATAATACAACACTCTAAGATAAAAAAGTAGTGCGCATCCTCTTTTGTGCAATGTAGGCATTTAGAGTCTGCTCCTCATGAAGTAGCCTAGTGATTTCCAAAACCTTCTTCTCGCTTGCGTAGAATTGGGCTTCAAAAGTATCTCGCTCTCCTTTGAGCTGTATCTAATCCCTTTGTAGGTCTTCAAGAGATGTGGGCATGTCAGGATGTAGGATAGTGTATGGAACTTCTCCTTCCTTAACAAGCTCAATGATCATCGGGAGAATGGAAGGATAAGGCATCAAAAGACTTTGAGCGCGGGTTCGTACCCACTTGAGGTAAGCCTCAAGGGGGATGGAATTCTTGTGTCCCAAAGTCTTGCTATCCACCTTGTTTAGCATCCTCCATGCTCGAATGAATCTCTGGCGAAGACCTTGATTGTCGTGGTCGTAGTCGAATACCAAGCCTTGAATTAACATCTCATGCGGTCCGTCCCTTCGGGCATAACCAAACTGTCTTAGAGCTAAGCATGGGTTGTAGGTGATGCCTCCCCTAATTTCAAGTAGAGGGACATTAGGGAATTCCCCACAACGGTCAACAATGATAACATTCTCTTTGGATCGGGAGCACCAATGAATATCTGAATGTTTGAGTGTATTAACCTTTGTGACCACCTTGAACCTTGCTCATTCTTTAAGAATGATTGGGGAAGATGAGAAATAAACCATCTTGCCAGGAGAGGAGTGAAACACATAAGGACACCTCTTTTCCTCATTGTGCGAGTATGAAAAGAGTGTAGGATATCCCCTAGCAATTGTGATACGGTGGCAGAACTGGACTGTTTTAGACAAAATGCTGGTTTGCGTTTTGCGTTTGTGTTTGCAAAATGTCGCGGTAAGCAAGAGTCGCCACCGACTTTTATTTTATCCAACTGGAAAGGACAAAAGCATAAAAAATTCATTTTTTGAGATTTTGAGTATGGGGGGTAGATTATAGAAAGGGAAGGTATTAGCACCCTTTCTATCTGTAGTTTTCTACGGGCTCTTAGGTACTTGCTCATCATTTTAAAAATTGCTCCCGTGTTTGTGTTTTGAAAAGTTTTGTTTTTTCTTCGTTTTAACCCTTGCTTTTGTCTTCAAGAGTGTTACGAAGTGTTTTTGAAAACTTTGTTTGAAAAGAGTGTAAGTGTGGAAAAAAGTTTGATTTTGAGCAAGTACCTACTAGCATCTACCTACTCGAAAAAAGAATATTTATGTTCTTGTTTCCTTTAGACAATGCTATCCCACTATTAGTGAGTAGGTAGCACCGTCGTTGGAGTTGTAAGGGTCAATTCGAAAGGGACGTACGATCACTAAAGCAATGTTAGGACGTCTTAGTAATAACCCTAGTGTCTTAAGATCATATTCGAGGCAACATTTCCGAGGCAACCTTTCCGAGGCAACATTTCCGAACGGGCCATTTTGATCTTTGTTTAGACAAAAGAGCGACCACTAAAATACCCTATACTTAATGATTGTTTACCGAAGGCAACCGAAGTTGGAGTATACCCTAGGAGTGCGCATGTGCGAGTGATTCAATTTCAAGTTATTATCTTTGCACATTTAGGGTTTGCTAACCATTTTAAAATTAATATACATTTTTGTCATGCAACCCTATTATCATACATCTAACCGTTAATATTTGCAAAAAATTAAAATGCGGAAAATAAAGCTACGCTATTACAAGGCTTCAGGTGGGAGATTAATTACATAGCCAAAAACCCGTCAAAACGATAAATAAACGAAAAAGGTCCTAATTAAACTATTGCATTCCATGAGCAATTACATCAATAATGTAAAAATAAATAAACGCGCGATGAATCGAGAACGAAAGAAAACTAGGGTTTTGACCCCGTCTAACCTAATTAAAAGAAAAATTATTTGTTATTTTTTGATTATTTTTTAAGAAAAAGAATAAGGTTTTAAATTAAATACAAACCTAATTACTAATTAAATTAAATTAATAAAAATAATTATTTGGTTATTTTGAGAGAAAGAAAATAAATGTTAAATCAAGTAAAACCTAATTTTCTAATTTGTTTTAATTTATTTACAAAAAGAATTAAGGTTACCCTAAAATTAAATTAACTAATTGAATTAATTTTTGATAAAATAAAAAAAAGCCTAAATTCTTATTTGGTGAAAATTGATTTTATGATTTTTGATAAAAAATAAATTAATTTTGTGCGTTAGTAAAATAATTTAAATAAATTAAATAAATGAAAATATAAAAGAATAAAGAAAAGAGAACATTGGGCCTGGTAATCAGCAATTGGAGGGGTGCCAATAGCATCTTTGGGGCCCAAGAGCAAGGGTCCACGTTGACCCTCTTGGATCCAGCGCTGCACTTTGACTAGGGACTTTGGTAGACCCTCAGACGGTGACCTTTGGATCCAGCGCGTGGACATCTGGTTGGCTAAGCGTTGAAGGCGTATGGTGGACATCTTGGGAATCTGCACATGGAATCACGTATAGAAAAATACATTGAAGAAACAAGGGGACCTGGGGATCGAACCCAGGTCCTATGGCCTTTTCACTCGCCTCAACACCAACTGGGATGGCACGCTTCTTTGTTCATCAAACAACAATCAATCATTATATTATAAAAAACCTAAAATAAGAATTATAGCGCGCGAATTTCAAACGGAGGAATCAGGGCTCGCCACGCCGTCATCCCTAATCTTTCTCCGTTGCTAAAAGTATGATGACTTTTACCTACGGACAAGAAGCGTAAGTACATACCCTGTAATCTTCCAAAATCACCTATATGCATGATAAATGAAAACTAAAGCCATAGACCAATCCGCCTTGGCCTGGTGAGCATCATGGTGCCTTTATTTTGGGCCAATTTTACCTGTACAAGAAGATCCCAAAACGAAACAAAAAACCCTAACAATGGTGGATCTCTACACAGTTAGCAAAAACACAATTAATTGTTATGAATAACTTGCAAATGCTTCCAGGATTCAGAATATATAAATGATACATGTTACAAATGCCAAAATAACGATATTGGATTTCAAGAAGGGAGGGAGGTCGTGAAGCCCTTACCTCGCGTCTCTGGGCACAAAAATGTTTGTTTTTGATTGGTATAGCTTCCTTGTACTCCCAGGAAGCGAATGAGATGGCTTGGGAGTCTTGAAACAGCTTGGAAATATGGAATCAGATCACCACTTTTCTTGAGTTTTTCCAAGTTTGTTCTTCACTCTACACGCCTCTAAACCTTGTCCTTTTGGTCTGCATTTGTTCAATATATATCAATGATAGAATTAGGTTTGCAAATGTGCATCCAATCTTTTTCAATTATGGTCTTTGATCATGATTTAATTCCCATGAAGATCTTTCCAAAATAAGCCAAAAACCAATCTTTTTGTGCACAAACATGCCTTGCACGATTTTATTTTGTTGCTAGCTGTATAAGGGACCTGAAATATGCACAAAATCCCAAGGTTTAAATGAATTTGATCTTTTTATGATTTTATTTCGATTTAATTTGATTTAATTGAAATAAAAATCAAAATAAATGGTAAAAATAAAATAGAGGCAAATGGGAAAGATCATGGGTCGTGGACCATCTTACAAACTCAAAACAAGTACGAAAAGTTGGGCCCATTTGACAAAAATTGCAATTTGAGGCACTTTTGACTTTTGGCAATTTTGCAAAAAAGGTCAACTTCACCAATGCATAACTTCTTCAATTTTGACTCTATGAAGGTGTTCTTATACTTTTTAGAAAGATTGATATGTCCTCTAAGCAACCTTTTTGGTATTATCTCAATTGAGTATTCCATGTTCATGTATGAAGCTTTGACAAAAGAGGTGTTTTTGTTGACTTTTCAAAGTGACCTATAATGTCCAAATTCATAACTTCTTGTGAGTGCATATTTTGAACTTGGGAGATGAAGATGAATTTTAGGGTATTTCATCCTCTTAAAAATGAGCTTTGGATGGGTCATTTACAATAAAGTATGAGAAAGTTATGCTTGGTCAAAGTTGAGTTGACTTTTCCTACAAAACCCTAATTTAGCAACTTTTGGGTTTTGATGAATTGTGAGAAATCCTTGATGAATCATGATCAAACCTTGATCAAATGATGAATAATACTTTAAAATGATAATGTTGACCAAAATCTTGAAGTTTGACTGTATGTGGGCCACAGTTGACTTTTGCCCTAACACATCCGATTTTCAGGCCTTTGAGCAATTGACTGAGCAAACTTCCTCTGCAAGGCTTGAAACTTGACATGGATGATCTTGATAACATATTAGGACAATAGTGAGCATTTGGGATCCCCTGGACTCAAGTATCTTGATGCAACATGAAACCCTAATTTGAGGTAAACTGCCTTATGAGAGAGTTTGTCTGGTCAACCTTTGGACTTCCTTGAGCAATTTGAAGACCTCACTTGAAAGGTATTGAGAAATATGGGAGGGAAAATTTTGGGGTACAACAGCTGCCCCTGTTCAATCTTCTTAAACCTGAGGATGTAGATTGGCTTGCCTGCCTTTCGTGATCTGAAGGTTGAAGATGATTGAACACTAGAGTGCCCAAGAAATTTGCACTCGCCTGAAGTGGTACTTGTCTTGTGATGTCGGGAATGGGCTTGTAGATTCCATTTGGAGATTGATGCTGGGGGATGGGCTTAAAGATTCCATCTGAAGGAGTGCCGATCGCATAAGAGATTCCTTTGCGAGAGCTTGTATACCTGTTGTTGAGGAGGATTCCGCTGGGGAATGTTGGTCTCTTCCTTGAGAGAAAGTTGAATTTTAGGAGCTTCAGTCGTCCGTCATTCTACTGAGGAATCGTCTCTTGGTCAAAGAGGTGAAAATGAACTACTATATGGTCGTGATCCAGACTTCATAGTGATAATATCGACTGCTATCTGGTCGTAATCCAGGCTTTACAGTGACTTACTGGGGAGATGAGATTAAACTTGTTATCCGGTCGTAATCCAGGCTTCGCAATTTCTCAATTCTTATCTGGTCATAATCCAGGCTTCAGAAGGAATTTAGTTGTTATCCAGTCACATCCGAGCTTTAACTTGAATTTAGGGCACACTAATATCAGGTCGACTCCGGGCTTCTTAGTAATTGTCCTGGTAAAATTGTTATTTGCTCGAAATCCAAGCTTCAGTGTTTTGTACCTCTATCTGGTCGTAATCCAGGCTTCACGATGTATTATACCATTATCTGGTCGAATTCAGGCTTCATGGTGTCCTGTACTGCTATCTGGTCGAATCCAGGCTTCACAATACTTCACTTCTTATTTGGCCGAAATCCAGGCTTTAGAAGAAATCAAGTGGTTATCCAGTCGTATCTGGGCTTCCATTTGATTTTAAGGCCTACTAATATCTGGTTGACTCCTGGCTTCATAGTAATTGGCCGGGTGAACTGCTATTTGGTCGAAATCTAAGCTTCGTAGTGTCCCTTACTGTTATCTGGTCGTAATCCCAGGCTTCAGTGTTCTTTACTGCTAACTGGTCATAATCCAGGCTTCACGATGTATTATACCTCTATCTGGTCGTAATCCAGGCTTCACGATGTCTTGTACCATTATCTGGTCGTAATCCAGGTGTGATCGGTGGGAATGAGAACTGACTGTTTTTAAGCTGGTTTCGCGAAATGTCGCGAAAGCAAGAGTCGCCACCGTCTTTTATGTTCTCCAACATGGAAAGGACAAAAGCACAGCAAAATTCCTTATGAGAATGTTTCTCGGTTCGGGAGGTAGATTTATAGAAAGGGAAGGTGTTAACACCCTTTCTATCCGTGGTTATCCACGGGCTCTTAGGTACTTGCTCTTATGTTTTCAAAATTTGTTTTCTTTTCAAGTGTGTGTGGGTTTTGAAAAGGTTCGTTTGAAAAACTTCTAAGTAACTCTTGTATCAGTCCTCAAGAGTGTATGAAGTATTTGTTTGAAAAACTTTTAGAAAGTGTGAAGTGTGAAAAGTATTTTTGTTTGTTTTGAGAAAGAGCAAGTACCCATGAGAATCTACCTACTCTAAGGAATTAAGCTGTGTAAGAGTCCTTTAGATAGTGTTATCCCACCATTGAGAGGTAGGTAGCATCATCGTTGGAGTTATTCGGGTCAATTCGATTATCAGGACAGTGTGGCCAGCGAAGCAATGGTAGGACACCTTAGAAGTAACCCTAATGTCCTAGATCCTTTGTATCCGAGGCAACCGTTTCGAGGCAACTGGATCTTTTGGACAGAAGGGCGACCTCTAAGACACCCTATACTTGATGACCATGTTCGAGGCAACCAGTGAGGCGTACCCTAGGGGTGGTATGTGCATGTGTGTTGTTTTTTCAGTTAATTGTTTTTGTACATGTTATTTGTGAGCTAAGGGTTAATTTTATTTACATACATTCTTTCATGCATTTAACAGTTAGGGGGTGCGGAAAGTAAACTGCGGAAATATAAATTCTACGCTATTACAAGGCGCGGGTCTATACATCGCCAAAAAACAAAGATCCGTTTTGTAAAATAAAGTGCGAGAAATAGTAAATAAAGCAGTAAAATCCTAATTACTATTACATCCGGAGACAGTTACAGAAATAATCAAAATAAAGAATTAAAACTAAAATGCGCGCGAAAGAATGAATCAGGAATGTCTTAAGGGTGTTGACCCTTTTTTTGAAAAGAATTGAATTTTTTGTCTTTTTGAATTAAATGCAATTAACTAAATAAAGCCTAATTACTAATTGATTAATTTATTAAAAGAAAAGATTTTTGTATTTTTATGTTTTTTAATGAAAATAAGATAAAAGAATTAAAATTAAAAGTTAACCTAATTCTAAATTATTTTTATTTATTGTAAAGAAAAAGAAATTAAAATTGACCTAATTAAAGCTAATTCAATTATTTAATATTTATTTACAAAAATAATATGAAAATAATAATAATGATAATGTTAGTTTTTTTTTTGATTTTTTTGTAAAAAATGTTAATTATGTTAATTGTCAATAATAAAAATAATTAAAAAGGTTAATAATTAAATTAAAAAATATATAAAAAAAAGAAAAGAAAAGAATAAACCAAGGGAAGGGGGTATGGGCCAAATAGGAGGTGTATTGTTGAATTCTGGCCCATTAAGAAGCCACGTTTGACTTTCCTTGATTGTCCAGAGCGCGTTAGACTTGGAACATGGTATTCCTCCCTCTCCTGACCTTTGGATGGCTGTCTGAGGACACATGGCACGTTGGATGCGTGAGTCTATGGTGAGTCCTCTTTGGAATGCTGCACAGGAAAGCGTTAGAAAAAACAATATGGAACTATGGGGGGACCTGGGAATCGAACCCAGGTACCAACGCTTGCAAGGCACCTGGCCAACCACTACACCAAGCGCGTTAGTTTGTACACATAATAAACGAAGAAAATTAAATGTGAAAAACAAACGTTATTCTGGAAATCAAAAAAATCCGCGCGTTTATTTGAACTGGCCAATCCCATGCTGCCACGACCTTCGTCTTCAACCTTTCCTGTAAAACATAAAACACACAACGGGGGTTTTAAACCCCCACAAAATGCAAGCATGTAAAAAAATAGCGATTAGACGCTCATGAAATATAAATTGGGCGCGAGGTGTGTTTCAGATCCGTCTTGTCACGCTGATTTCAACCATGCCTGTTTGGAGTTCTAATTTTACAGTATAGCAAAAGCCCCAATTCCAAAGCTTTGAAAACCTAGCATCCGTCCATGGTGATTTTCAGTTTAAGGCACCATTCTCAAATTAAATCATGTCAAAAGTTTCAGCACAATGTTAGAAAGTCAAAACAATATTCAAAACATGTTAAGGATGCGTGCAAAATGAATTCAGATTGTAAGAAAAAATGATGAACCGTGTGACTGTGTAGCACGAGTTCTTGAGTGATTTGGCTTGTTCTTGGCTGCAAACGATTCCTGGGGATGTAAGGGACGTGTTTTGATCAAAAGGAAAGCTTGAATTGTGTTGGAAAATGGTTTTTAGTTTGTGACTTTTCTCTTGAAATTTTGAAATTGCTTTGGCCGTTTGGGAGTGTTCTAGGTCATGAATTGGATTGGAAAGGCTTGCATATATGTCTCTCAATGAGAATCAATCACAATAAGGAGCCTTGAAGCCTTGCAATGAAGTTTTGATTTCCTCCATAACCACCATTGAACAACTTGCCTTTTTTGCTCCAAATTTGAATTCTTATGCTTGAAATAGGATGTGCACGAATTTGGTATATGTTTCATGATGCATCAATGTTATTCAAACCAAAAGATATCCCTCAATTAATTTTCTTGATTTTTATTTGAATTTTAAAGATTTAAAATGAATTAAATCAAATAAAATTAAATAAAAATAGAAAAATTAATTTTTTATCTTGAAATAAATCATGGGACACGTGGCAGGCATGGCAAAGCTGAATCAAGTGGGAAAAGTGGGCACCTTTTGTCAAAAATGAAGTTTCAAGGATAATTGACTTTGGCCATTTCACAAAAACTTCCCAACTTCTCCAATGCATATCTTGCTCAATTTTGATCACATGATCATGTTCTTGGACATTTTGGAAAGGTCTTGAAGTCCTATAACCAATGTCTTTGGTCCCATGTCATTTTGATTTACCAATCTCAAGTTATGGTCTTTGACTTAAAGTGCCTTTTTGTTGACTTTTGAAAATGACCTATAATGTTGAAATTGATAACTTTTTGTGAGAGCATTTCTTGGATTTGGAATGTGAAGATGAGTTGTAGGAAATGTCCTCCCCTTCAAAATGAGAATTGGATGGGATTTTTCTGATGAACCATGAAAAAGTTATGCCTTGGTCAAGTTACAGTTGACTTTTCAGCTGTCCAAAAATAGAAACTTTTGACACCTTGATGAATTTTGAGCCATGCTTGTGGAATCATGATCAAGGCTTGATCAAATGATGATTGTGGCTTCAAAATAAGATGTTGACCAAATTTTTTGACTTTTGACTGCCAAATGACCATTTTGCCCCTACAGTTGATTGTGAGGCAATTAGGGTTTTTTGACTGTGCAACTTGACCTTGTGAGCCTTGAAACTTGACATGTAGGTGCTTGACAATGTATATAGGCATATGTGACTTGATTGAGACCTTGAAAACCTCAACTTCCTTGCAAGAACCAAAACCCTAATTTGACTGGCTTAGGAGGATGGTTTGACTGTGCAACCCTTGAGTAGACTTGAGCAAATTGAGGTGATGCTTGTCAAAACTTTGAAGAATATGGGAGGGCAAATTTTGGGGTACAACAATTTCCCCTGTTCAATCTTCTTAGACCTGAGGATGTAGATTGGCTTGCGTGCCTTTCGTGATCCGAAGGTGGAAGATGATTGAACACTAAAGTGCCCAGAAATTTGCACTCACATAGTAGAGTGTTAGCAGTGTGATGGCGGGAATGGGCTTACAGATGTCATTTGGAGAGATGATGGATAGGAGGATGGGCTTATAGATGCCATCTGGAGTTGTGACGGATCCTTGTCGGGAATGGGCTTATAGATGCCATTTGGAACTGTGGAGATGGGCTTATAGATGCCATCGGGAGGTGTCGATCGCGTAAGAGATTCCTTAGCGAGAACTTGAGTACCTGAGAAAGAAAGATAATTACTTGGCCTGTTACATAGGTTGATCTTCACTCAGTCGCTCACAGACATGCCCTGGCTAGATACAGGTATCAAATCTAGAACTTCAAAAGGTTGATGGGTTGTCTCTACTGACAGGTTATCTCAGAAAAATCTTTGGGATTTAACTGAACCAGAGGAGGTTTTGTCTTTCTTGACGAGTTGTCTCTTTGGACGGGTTATCTTCATGGACGGGTTGTCTTCAACGACAAGTGATCTTCAATGACGAGTTGTCCTCAATGACGAGTTGTCTTCAACGACGAGTTGTCTTTAATGACGAGTTGTCCTCAATGACGAGTTGTCTTCAACGACGAGTTGTCTTTAATGACGAGTTGTCTTTAATGACGAGTTGTCTTCAACGACGAGTTGTCTTCAATGACGAGTTGTCTTCAACGACGAGTTGTCTTTAATGACGAGTTGTCTTCAATGACGGGTAGTCTTCAACGACGAGGTGTCTTTAATGACGGGTGTCTATACTGACGGGTTGTCTTCAATGACGGGTGTCTATACTGACGGGTTGTCTTTAATGACGAGTTGTCTTCAATGACGAGATGTCTTCAATGACGAGTTGTCTTCAATGACGAGTTGTCTTCAATGACGAGTTGTCTTCAATGACGGGTAGTCTTCAATGACTGGTGTCTATACTGACGGGTTGTCTTCAATGAAGAGATGTCTTCAATGACGAGTTGTCTATACTGACGGGTTGTCTTCAATGATGAGTTGTCTTCAATGACGAGATGTCTTCAATGACGAGTTGTCTTCAATGACGAGTTGTATTCAATGACGAGTTGTCTTAAATGACGAGATGTCTTCAACGACGAGATGTCTTCAATGACGGGTGTCTATACTGATGGGTTGTCTTCAATGACGAGTTGTCTTCAATGACGAGATGTCTTCAATGACGAGTTTTCTTAAATGACGAGTTGTCTTCAATGACGAGTTGTCTTAAATGACGAGATATCTTCAACGACGAGATGTCTTCAATGACGGGTGTCTATACTGACGAGTTGTCTTCAATGACGAGTTGTCTTAAATGACGAGATGTCTTCAACGACGAGATGTCTTCTATGACGGGTGTCTATACTGACGGGTGTCTATAACGACAAATTGTTTTATTTGACTTTAGGAAGTAATTTAACTGGACCTGTCTTCTTTGACTGGATGAGCATCAGAAAAACCTTTGGGATTTAACTGGACTTGTCTTCTTTTACTGGATTTGTCTTCTTTGACTGGATTTGTCTTCTTTGATTGGATTTGTCTTTTTTGACTGGATTGGTCTCTTTTGACTGTATTTGTCTACTTTGACATAGCGGATTATTTAACCGTATCCTTCTTGAAAGATAAAGGTCAGTCGTATGCAATGCATGATATGGATCAAGCAATGATGTTCTTGACATAAATGAGAATGTATGACATGATGAGCATATGCATGTATCATGATGTGATGTTTATGAATGTATTTTCGTCTAGGAACGTAAATCCTTGACGCATGCCGGGAAGTTGAATCCTGGGCTGATGTTGAAGAACAGAGTTCTTCATTTCCGCTGGGGATGATGGTTGCAAGAATAAACCGGTAGGAGAAGATGACTCCGTTGGGGAATAAACTTGTTGAGGACATTACTCTGCGAGGAATTACTCTGTGGGAGAAGAGATACTTCGCTGAGGTTTGATGATAACTCCGCTGGGGATACCGTTGATAAGCTTTGTTGGGGATTTGATGAACTCCGCTGGGGGATAGGAAGAACTTCGCCGAGGACGATCTTTCCGTGGTTTTTAGCTGAGGATAACCCAGTTATAAGCTCTGGTGGAGAATAACCTTTGAATAAAGCCGGGTAGACGCGTTCGTATTCTGCGGGGGATAAGCTTCTAGAATCTACAAGAATCTACTGGGGAGATGGTTGCAACTCTCCTGGGGAAACTTTTGAGACTGTACTGGAGAAGTGGCTCCACTGGGGCGTCTGGTATTCCGCCGGGGACCAATCTTATATTAAGACGGCCGGGGATGCTTGCTTAGGAATATCTGTATACTCCGCTGGGGAATATTGAGATTTTCTGGGGATACCCAACTTCCTTAAGGCTGACAATAGATTAACTCTGCTTGGGGAGAGTGTTGTTGACTTGCTGGAGATACTGTGCCTTTTCAGGGCTGATGAGAGACCAACTCTGCTCGGGAGAGAGTATTGCTGAATCTTATCTTACTCTGCGGGGAGTGAAGGTATCTTGGTCACATTCTTCAGCTGAACCTACCTTGGTACCTTGGCGGACAGAGCAACTAGATCGCTCGGACAACTCATTATTGCCCATGTTTCTGCGGGAGAAAAAAGACCTAGGAGGTGCTTGATAACTGCTGATTGATGAACCTTCTTCTGGTAGGCAAGTGACGAGATACCGGGACATAGTCGTACGCTTTGATCCCTAACTTTTTCCTGGACCGCCTTTTCGGGTTTTCAGTCCACCGGGATACCCATTTTTGCCCAAGCCGCCTTTTCACGTTTTCGACTTGCCAGGTGTACAGATTTTTTCATTTTATCCCTTGTTTTTGCCCGAACCCTTTTGGTTCGCCGGGAAGCCCTTATTTTTGCCTAGGTGTGTCAACCTAGCGGGTCTTTGATTATGCGCAGTATTTTTTCGACTATGTCCATGCTCTCAGGATATAGGGAGGTGCCCCTGTTATTGTGTTGTGTTGCCATACTACCAGAAGATGTTTGATCGGACCAGATTCATCGCTGGAATTCATGTCCAAGGCCCCAAGTGATCCAAATGGAGATTTGCCCCAAGCTGGTTTGCCTTTTGAGAGATTCTCCGAATCTTGACTTAACTGCCCCAAATGATAGACCATGATCATGCCGTGCCCCTTGACTGGAAGTGTTTCTTCCGCTTAAGGTGACCTTTTGGTTGAGAAGATTCTTATTCACTAGACATTCGTCGTGCGAATTTCTCTGCATGTTCGAACAAATAGTCATATGCAAACAATGTTATTCTAAAAATGCAAAGCTTATGTTTGTCTTGAAGTTTTTTGAAAATGCGTTTTTTCATAAAAACAAGTGAATTTTTTTGTAAACTGTGATGTCAACTCGTTATTTTACCGCAAGCCTTAAGGAGTCAGGATACCTTTTGTAACAGTATGCTTTCGAACTAACCCATGCTTCACATAGGACTTTTTAAGGGTTATAACGTGGCCTGGTTCACGGTTTAAGAAACAAAGGATAAAGGATCAAATTTTGTTTGTACCCACCCGTTCTTCATGATGTTCTTCGATCCTAAACTCAGCTAATCGTGCATTAGACCTTGTTTGAGTCTTTGCTCTGATGTTCCAGTGATGGTTCAGACATTGACAGTTTATTTTAGATAGGCAGTCATTTTGTTTTTGTTGAGGGTTTGTATGACCTCTTTCTTTTTGATTGTGTTATCCCTGTTTTTGCCTGAACTGTTTCTTTTAGGAATTACAGTCAGCGGGATGCCCCAGTTTTGCAAGTCTCCTTCATAGGTTTAGACTTATCGGGCTTTTGCCTTGAAAGATAATGACTGCCTGTCCTTATGATTATTGGAACCATCATTGTCTTTTGTTTTGTAAGGACTTTTTGGCGCCATTTGTTGGGCATTTGGATCAACTGAGAGAAATACCCTGCCCCAGGTTATGATTAAGGGTTTAAAAATTTTTTTGAAAAGAAAACTCCTACTTCTTTGGCTCAAAAAAAAGGGTAACGAGGGATTATCTTCCTTATAACTCCAGTGTTTAGGATTTGAAACAATGCATGTACCTCATCAGCGGGGTCTGTTCGAAAGCATACTGTAAAGATCGTGGTATCGTTTTCGTCATCCTCCCTCAAGAGGCTTAGAATTATTAATTGAGAGTTGAACATCACAAAAAATATGAAAACAGTTTGCATATAGTAAATACGAAATAATTACTTCAAAACAGACATGTGTAATGCATTAATGAAATAACAACGTTTGACATGAATACAATGTTTTGAACAATCAAAGAAAAATACAACTTGAACATTCGAATGAACAAAAAATTTCCAATCCTAGCCATATTTTGGCAAGGGAGCAGTGATCACATCGGGAGTCTCTGGAGAGTCGAACTGGACTTCCTTTGCGTCGATCAGATCCTGAACCTTGTTTCTCAAAGTCCAACAATCATCTGTAGCATGCCCCGGGCTGTCAGAATGATAAGCGCAACGAACATTGGGGTTATACCTTGAAGGTGTCCTGTTGGGATTCTTAGGAGGGTCCCTTAGAGTTACCAACTTGGTCTCCAGCAGCTGTGGCAATATCTGGGACAAGGTCATGCCGAGGGGAGTGAATTGCCTTTTAGGTCTCTCTTCCCTTTGTTGGTTGTGATGTTGAGGAGCACCTGCCGGTTTTGAAATAACCACCGCGTTGACAGCACTAGATTCCTTCTTGGATGGTCTCTTCTCAGTGTTCGAGGAGTCACCAGTTTGTATCTTTCCAGACTTGATACCCGCTTCTATCCTCTCCCCAGTCAAGATCAAATCTGTAAACCCAGCAGAAGAATTCCGAATCAGATGGTTGAAGAAGGGACCAGACAGGGTCCCTAAGAACATGTCGACGAGCTCACGGTCAGTCAAAGGCGGCTGCACCCTTCCAGCCAGATCTCTCCATCTTTGCGCATACTCCTTAAAACCTTCACTCATCCCAAGTGACATACCCTGGAGTTGGGTACGCGTAGGAGCGAGGTCGGCATTATACTGATACTTCTTATAAAAAGCAGTTGCCAAGTCCTCCCAGTTACGAATGCTGGTTCCATCCAACTGATAGAACCAATCGAGCTGAGTACCTGAAAGACTCTCCTGGAAGAAATGGACCCATAGATTCTTGTCTGTCGTGTAGGGCTGGATCTTCCTCGCGTATGAACGGAGGTGCAACTTAGGGCAGGAAGCCCCGTCGTATTTTACAAAGGCAGGTGCCTTAAACTTGTGAGGGATCACCACCCCAGAAGATAAACCTAGGTCCCCAAAGTCCAACCCAGGCACACGTTGAATCTCCATAGCATTTAGTCGGTCCTCCAGCTGTTTGTACTTGTCTTCAGCAGGGGGGTACTGTTCATCATTGAAATCTGTCTCTGTGTCAGAGACTACGGGACTAGGAACCCTTCCCTCTTGGTGACTGCCTTCCCCAACAGATGCAGTAGTCCGCTCAGCTTCATTCTGCAGTGTATTCCCAGATCTGCGTCTAGGGTTGAACAAAACAGTCCTCTTCTTCTTTTTCTTCAAAAGCAGAGTCTTCAATTCCTGTTGTCCTTGGGCTATGCTCATGACCAGCTCCTGGAACTGGGCGTTCTGGGCCTGGAGGGCCTTGATAGCTTGTCCATTGGATGATTCAGGATTCATGATGACTGCTGAAATAAACAGCGAAGAAGGTAAGTGACCTGCAGCAAGTGTATCTGTAATGCAATGATATGTATGATATATGTATGCAATGTTTTCAAGGATATCGCGGGGTAAACAAGAAAATTGTTAGAATTTGAATTTTGTAGCTTGATGGAAGGGACTTCATGTTGAGGAGAGTCCTTCTTCAAGAGTCAAGGCTCACCATATCGAGTGGGTCATAGCCCCTGACTCAAGTCATTAACCTTGGCTAGAGGAAAATAAATCCCCTTTACCCCTTGCTGGACATTTGATTCATCATGACCTGCATCACAAAACCCTTGAGGTCCTTGAAATGGATTAGTCCTTATGTAGGATGCATGCAATGGTATGATGGTATGATGTTATGCTATGCGTGGAGTAATGTAGGTAAACCCTGTTATGAGCCCCTGTTAAGGACTGTAAACAAAACCTGCAAGAAACTCAAGTGTCAGATAACAAGCATGCAAGTAGTCAAGTTTGAAGGCACAGAAGTCACACAGAGAACCCTTAGAGTTTAGGCCAGCATGAAGTTTGGGGTACTACCCTCTTGAAGTTGGTGGGCTCAAAACCTGTCCTATCAAAAGTAACCGGGTTCTAAGGAGCTCAATATCATAGGGTTGTTTTCTATGTTCATTGTTTTGATTTAGCCACTGAACTGGCGATCAAAATATTCCAAGAAAACAACCCTCAATGAGTGTAGTATCGAGTATCAACCAACTTCGGACTGCACCAAAGTCAGTCATCTCACTACCCTAAAGAGGCCAGGATGGTCAAGTAAGGTTCCTAAGGTCAGTTGATGCTTCACGACACCACGCGGCGGCCCCTTACTCTCCTTGACTTGACTCAAGGGTTACCGATACTCACCAAAGTGCCACATCAACGTAGCAAACTGCTTCAACCGTGTCGGTATACCCCGCACAGTTCCCTCACAGTTTGTTGCTACTTTCTAAAAGGTATCCCCCAGATCCGGGTTAGGATCTATGAAACTCCAAGACAGGCCCAGAATATTAAAGCAAACAAAGCAAGCAATTGAAAAACATAAGAGTGGTCTAATCCTAAGGTACACCTCACTTACACAGGATCCCCAGCAGAGTCGCCAGTTCTGTGATCGGTGGGAATGAGAACTGACTGTTTTTAAGTTGGTTTCGTGAAATGTTGCGGAAGCAAGAGTCTCCACCGTCTTTTATGTTCTCCAACATGGAAAGGACAAAAGCACAGCAAAATTCCTTATGAGAATGTTTCTCGGTTCGAGAGGTAGATTTATAGAAAGGGAAGGTGTTAGCACCCTTTCTATCTGTGGTTATCCACGGGCTCTTAGGTACTTGCTCTTATGTTTTCAAAATTTGTTTGCTTTTCAAGTGTGTGTGGGTTTTGAAAAGGTTCGTTTGAAAAACTTCTAAGTAACTCTTGTATCAGTCCTCAAGAGTGTATGAAGTATTTGTTTGAAAAACTTTTAGAAAGTGTGAAGTGTGAAAAGTATTTTTGTTTGTTTTGAGAAAGAGCAAGTACCCATGAGAATCTACCTACTCTAAGGAATTAAGCTATGTAAGAGTCCTTTAGATAGTGTTATCCCACCATTGAGAGGTAGGTAGCACCATCGTTGGAGTTATTCGGGTCAATTCGATTATCGGGACAGTGTGGCCACCGAAGCAATGGTAGGACACCTTAGAAGTAACCCTAATGTCCTAGATCCTTTGTATCCGAGGCAACCGTTTCGAGGCAACTGGATCTTTTGGACAGAAGGGCGACCTCTAAGACACCCTATACTTGATGACCACGTTCGAGGCAACCAGTGAGGCGTACCCTAGGGGTGGTATGTGCATGTGTGTTGTTTTTTCAGTTAATTGTTTTTGTACATGTTATTTTTGAGCTACGGGTTAATTTTATTTACATACATTCTTTCATGCATTTAACAGTTAGGGGGTGCGGAAAGTAAACTGCAGAAATATAAATTCTACGCTATTACAAGGCGCGGGTCTATACATCGCCAAAAAACAAAGACCCGTTTTGTAAAATAAAGTGCGAGAAATAGTAAATAAAGCAGTAAAATCCTAATTACTATTACATCCGGAGACAGTTACAGAAATAATCAAAATAAAGAATTAAAACTAAAATGCGCGCGAAAGAATGAATCGGGAATGTCTTAAGGGTGTTGACCCTTTTTTTGAAAAGAATTGAATTTTTTGTCTTTTTGAATTAAATGCAATTAACTAAATAAAGCCTAATTACTAATTGATTAATTTATTAAAAGAAAAGATTTTTGTATTTTTATGTTTTTTAATGAAAATAAGATAAAAGAATTAAAATTAAAAGTTAACCTAATTCTAAATTATTTTTATTTATTGTAAAGAAAAAGAAATTAAAATTGACCTAATTAAAGCTAATTCAATTATTTAATATTTATTTACAAAAATAATATGAAAATAATAATAATGATAATGTTAGTTTTTTTTTGATTTTTTTGTAAAAAATGTTAATTATGTTAATTGTCAATAATAAAAATAATTAAAAAGGTTAATAATTAAATTAAAAAATATATAAAAAAAAGAAAAGAAAAGAATAAACCAAGGGAAGGGGGTATAGGCCAAATAGGAGGTGTATTGTTGAATTCTGGCCCATTAAGAAGCCACGTTTGACTTTCCTTGATTGTCCAGAGCGCGTTAGACTTGGAACATGGTATTCCTCCCTCTCCTGACCTTTGGATGGCTGTCTGAGGACACATGGCACGTTGGATGCGTGAGTCTATGGTGAGTCCTCTTTGGAATGCTGCACAGGAAAGCGTTAGAAAAAACAATATGGAACTATGGGGGGACCTGGGAATCGAACCCAGGTCCCAACGCTTGCAAGGCACCTGGCCAACCACTACACCAAGCGCGTTAGTTTGTACACATAATAAACGAAGAAAATTTGTGAAAAACAAACGTTATTCTGGAAATCAAAAAAATCCGCGCGTTTATTTGAACTGGCCAATCCCATGCTGCCACGGCCTTCGTCTTCAACCTTTCCTGTAAAACATAAAACACACAGCAGGGGTTTTAAACACCCACAAAATGCAAGCATGTAAAAAAATAGCGATTAGACGCTCATGAAATATAAATTGGGCGCGAGGTGTGTTTCAGATCCGTCTTGTCACGCTGATTTCAACCATGCCTGTTTGGAGTTCTAATTTTACAGTATAGCAAAAGTCCCAATTCCAAAGCTTTGAAAACCTAGCATCCGTCCATGGTGATTTTCAGTTTAAGGCACCATTCTCAAATTAAATCATGTCAAAAGTTTCAGCATAATGTTAGAAAGTCAAAACAATATTCAAAACATGTTAAGGATGCGTGCAAAATGAATTCAGATTGTAAGAAAAAATGATGAACCGTGTGACTGTGTAGCACGAGTTCTTGAGTGATTTGGCTTGTTCTTGGCTGCAAACGATTCCTGGGGATGTAAGGAACGTGTTTTGATCAAAAGGAAAGCTTGAATTGTGTTGGAAAATGGTTTTTAGTTTGTGACTTTTCTCTTGTAATTTTGAAATTGCTTTGGCCGTTTGGGAGTGTTCTAGGTCGTGAATTGGATTGGAAAGGCTTGCATATATGTCTCTCAATGAGAATCAGTCACAATAAGGAGCCTTGAAGCCTTGCAATGAAGTTTTAATTTCCTCCATAACCACCATTGAACAACTTGCCTTTTTTGCTCCAAATTTGAATTCTTATGCTTGAAATAGGATGTGCACGAATTTGGTATATGTTTCATGATGCATCAATGTTATTCAAACCAAAAGATATCCCTCAATTAATTTTCTTGATTTTTATTTGAATTTTAAAGATTTAAAATGAATTAAATCAAATAAAATTAAATAAAAATAGAAAAATTAATTTTTTATCTTGAAATAAATCATGGGACACGTGGGAGGCATGGCAAAGCTAAATCAAGTGGGAAAAGTGGGCCCCTTTTGTCAAAAATGAAGTTTCAAGGATAATTGACTTTGGTCATTTCACAAAAATTTCCCAACTTATCCAATGCATATCTTGCTCAATTTTGATCACATGATCATGTTCTTGGACATTTTGGAAAGGTCTTGAAGTCCTCTAACCAATGTCTTTGGTCCCATGTCATTTTGATTTACCAATCTCAAGTTATGGTCTTTGACTTAAAGTGCCTTTTTGTTGACTTTTGAAAATGACCTATAATGTTGAAATTGATAACTTTTTGTGAGAGCATTTCTTGGATTTGGAATGTGAAGATGAGTTATAGGAAATGTCCTCCCCTTCAAAATGAGAATTGGATGGGATTTTTCTGATGAACCATGAAAAAGTTATGCCTTGGTCAAGTTATAGTTGACTTTTTAGCTGTCCAAAAATAGAAACTTTTGACACCTTGATGATTTTTGAGCCATGCTTGTGGAATCATGATCAAGGCTTGATCAAATGATGATTGTGGCTTCAAAATAAGATGTTAACCAAAAATTTTGACTTTTGACTGCCAAATGACCATTTTGCCCCTGCAGTTGATTGTGAGGCAATTAGGGTTTTTTGACTGTGCAACTTGACCTTGTGAGCCTTGAAACTTGACATGCAGGTGCTTGACAATGTATATAGGCATATGTGACTTGATTGAGCCCTTGAAAACCTCAACTTCCTTGCAAGAACCAAAACCCTAATTTGACTGGCTTAGGAGGATGGTTTGACTGTGCAACCCTTGAGTAGACTTGAGCAAATTGAGGTGATGCTTGTCAAAACTTTGAAGAATATGGGAGGGCAAATTTTGGGGTACAACACCAGGCTTCATGGTGTTCGGGGGAATCAAGATATTATCTGGTCGAATCCGGGCTTTATAACTTGTATTAAAGATATACAACTATCTGGTCGAATCCAGGCTTCGTAGTCTTCTTGGCTGCTATCTGGTCGTAATCCAGGCTTCACAACATCTTGTACCATTATCTGGTCGAATTCAGGCTTCATGGTGTCTTGCATTGCTATCTGGTCGTAATCCAGGCTTCACAATAACTTGTTAAGCTGTTATCCGGTTGACTACGGGCTTCACGGCTTGTGTTTATGATATACCACTATTTGGTCGATTCCAGGCTTCATGGTGTCTTTGTACTTCTATCTAGTTGTAATCTATGCATCACAGTAACTTGAATTACTATCTGGTCATTCTCCAGGCTTCACAATACCTTGCTGGGGATTAAACTATTATCCGGTTGAATCCGGGCTTCATAGCTTAAATTTAAGATAAACCACTATCTGGTCGATTCCAGGCATCGCGGTATTTGATACTATTATCCGGTCGCTCTCCGGGCTTCACAATATGATGGGGAAATAAAGATACTATCCGGTCGGATACGGGCTTCATAGCTTGAAATAGAAATCTTAGCATTGATTTGACTGAACCAGAGAAAACTTGTGAGAATTTGATTGTACTTTTCCCTGAAAGGTAAAGAGTTAGTCATATGTAATGTCATGATGTATGAAATGTATTGAGCAATGATGTTCTCAAAATAAATGAGATTGTGTTGTATGATGCGTATGCATGTGCCATGATGTATGGATATGCAATGTTTTTATGATATTCTCTAGTTGGGGAACATAAATCTTGGACTACTGCTGGAGAGTACAAGGAGTTGAACTCTTCGTTCTCACTGGGGATAACGATCTAAGATGACTTGAGAATAAATTGGCGGGAGAATAACCCTGCTGGAGAATAAACTGGTGAGAGAATGACTCTATGGGGAAGAGAGATACTCTGCCAGAAGATCTGCTGATATGGAGAAATAACCTCGGATGTGGATGAATTACTGTTGCTGGTGATGATAAACTCTGTCAGGGATAAAGTTTTTGTTAGTGGAAGAAATAAACTCCACTGGGGATAATCTTCTAGTGTTGGTGATAGATGAACCCTGCTTGGGGAGAATTAACACCAATTTTTTTAGATGCCTTTTACTCTGCGGGGAGTGTATGCATTTTTAGTCTTATTCTTTAGCTGGATCTATCCCTGTTCCTGGTGAATAGAGCAACTGTAAGGTTTGGGCATTTCTTGTTTGCCCCTGTTCCTAGAATTACGAGTAATCGTCTTTTGTTTCGCATGTAAGTATTTATGAGAAACAATTATTTTCAAATGCATATATCAAAAATGAATCATTGGACGTTCTTGCAAAACAAAACAGGAAAAGAAAAACGATTTTGAAATTTGTTGTAAAGTGAATTGTATTGATTTTGAAGTTGTCTTGTAATAGGCGTTTTGTACAAGAGGCTGACGTCCTAGTAAGAGAACGCCGCCGACAGATAGATTTTATACAATTTGTGAAAAATAAAGAAAAACAGCTACGTGAACAATCCCATTGGGTTCCAACTCTGCTATTGTCCTTATGTCTTTGAGCATCTCATCACTTTGCTACTTGGTTGAAGGTAGATCAGATTGATTGGCGCCATCTGAGCTTGATAGTCGATACCAAAGTCTGATTGCAAGGTGATCTAATGAGGCATAGTGTTACGCTTTAATCCCTAATTTTTTCCTGGACCGCCCTTTCGGGTTTTCAGTCCACCGGGATACCCTTTTTTGCCCAAGCCGCCTTTTCAGGTTTTCGACTTGCCGGGTGTACAGATTTTTTCATTTTCATCCCTTACTTTTACCAGAACCCTTTTGGTTTGTCGGGAAGCCCTTATTTTTTCCTAGGCCAGTCAACCTAGCGGTTCTTTGATTATGCATAGTATTTTTTCACTATGTCTGCATTGACGGGGTGAGGAAGGTAGTCACCATCCATGGTGGTTAGAATCATAGCTCCTCCTGAGAAAATGTTCTTAACCACAAATGGCCCTTCGTACGTAGGGGTCCACTTGCCCCTGGGATCACCTTGTGGCAGGATAATGCATTTAACCACCAGATCCCCGACTTGATACTCTTGTCGTCTAACTTTCTTATTAAATTCCTTGATCATTCTCTTTTGGTACGTCTAACCATGACAAATAGCAGTAAGTCTCTTTTCGTCGATTAAGTTCAGCTGATCAAGTCGGATCTGAATCCAATCGTCTTCGCTCAAACCTGCATCCTTCATATTTCGGAGAGAGGGTATTTGGACTTTGATAGGCAGGAACGCCTCCAAGCCATACACCAGAGAATAGGGTGTTTCCCCTGTTGACGTCCGTGCTGAGGTACGGTACCCATGAAGAGAAAATGGTAACATTTCATGCCAGTCTTTGTATGTCACCGTCATCTTCTGCACAATCTTCTTGATGTTCTTATTTGCTGCTTCAACAGCCCCATTCATCTTCGGCCGGTAAGGAGAAGAGTTGTGATGTTGTATCTTAAACTGTTTGCAGAGCTCGGTGATCATTGTATTGTTGAGATTTGTACCATTGTCAGTAATGATTCTCTCCCGTACACCATATCGACAGATCAAGTTGTGTCGGATAAACCGCGCCACGACGTTCTTAGTTACTGTAGCAAAGGAAGCTGCCTCGACCCACTTTGTGAAATAATCAATAGCTACTAGAATGAAACGATTCCCGTTGGACGCAGTATACCTGATCTCGCCAATCATATCGATGCCCCACATTGCAAAAGGCCAAGGAGCTATCAAAACATTCAGGGGAACTGGAGGCACATGCACCTTATCAGCATAGACTTGGCATTTATGACAGGTTCGAGAATGCTGATAACAATCGGCTTCCATAGTAGACCAATAATATCCTGCCCGTAGGATTTTCTTTGCCATGGTATGTCCACTGGAATGAGTTCCGAAAGTACCTTCATGTAACTGTGCCATAATCCTTTCTGCCTCGCTTTTGTCCACACACCGCAGTAGGGTTGAATCATGGTTACGCTTGTAGAGGATGCCATTACTGATGAAGAAATTCGCAGCGAATCTCCTCAGAAACTTCTTATCATTAACAGATGCACCCTCGGGGTATTCCTGAGCCTCAAGATACCTTTTTACCTCGTGAAATCAGGGTTTATCTGCTACCTCTTCAGTCTCAATATCACATCAATGTGCGGGTTCGTCCAACCTCTCAATGGTGATATGGGGAGCTTCATTGTCCCACCTGACTTTGAACATAGAAGACATGGTAGCTAGCGCGTCCGCTAACTGATTCTCCTCTCTTGGGAAGTGTTCAAAGGTTATCTCCTCAAAGTGTGGGAGCAACGTTAGTACATACTCTTTGTAAGGAATAAGATTTGGGTGTTTCATATCCCACTCGCCTTTGATCTGACTGATCACGAGAGTGGAATCTCTGAATACACTCAAGAACTTAATCCTTAGATCAATAGCTGCTCGAAGGCCCATGATGCATGCTTCATACTCTGCCATATTGTTGGTGCAGTTAAAACATAATCGGGCAGTGAATGGAGTATGACAGCCTTCAGGAGATATAATCACAACGCCAATGCCATTACCCAATGCGTTTGGGGCTCCGAAAAAATACATAAACCATCAGGATCCCTCCTCGGGTCCTTTGTACGGTCCAGGTTTTTCACAGTCGGTCACCAACATGATGTTCTCATCCGGGAATTCGAAATTCATGGATTGGTAATCATCCACGGCCTGATGCGCCAAATGATCTGCCAATACACTCCCCTTGATTGCTTTCTGGGTTGTGTATTGGATGTCATACTCAGTTAAGATCATCTTCCATCTCGCTATTCTTCTGGATAAGGCGAGCTTTTCGAAGATATACTTGATTGGATCCATCTTTGATATCAATAGGGTAGTGTGAGTCAGCATATACTGTCTCAGCCGACGAGTAGACCATGCCAAAGCGCAGCAAGTTTTCTCAAGCAGTGAGTATCGGGTCTCACAGTCGGTAAACTTTTTGTTAAGGTAGTAAATAGCATGCTCTTTTTGGCCAGACTCGTCATGCTTCCCCAACACACACCCCATTGAATTATCCAGTACTGTCAAGTATAAGATCAAAGGTCTTCCTTCAACTGGAGGCATCAGAATAGGTGGCTCTTGGAGGTATTCCTTGATCCTTTCGAAAGCGGTCTGACATTCATCATTCCATTTTACCACTTGATCTTTCTTCAGCAGCTTGAAGATCGGCTCACAAGTAGCAGTCAGATGTGAAATAAATCGGGAAATGTAATTCAGACGTCCCAAAAACACTCTTACTTCCTTTTCTGTTCGGGGAGCTGGCATCTCCTATATAGCCTTCACCTTTGCAGGATCCACCTGAATACCTTGATCACTAACGACGAAACCCGGCAGCTTACCAGACCTTACCCCAAAGGTGCACTTGTTCGGGTTTAACCTCAGCTTGTACATCTTCAACCTGCCGAACAGTTTCTGGAGATGGTCAAGGTGTTCTTCTTCAGTCTGGAACCTTGCAATCATATCATCAAAGTAAACCTCAATCTCATGGTGAATCATGTCATGGAACAAAGCGACCATGGCGTGCTGATAAGTTTCCCCAACATTCTTCAACCCGAAAGGCATTACCTTGTAACAGAAAGTGCCCCACTGCGTAACGAAACTTGTCTTCTCCATGTCCTCGGGAGCCATCTTGATCTGATTGTAACCAGAAAAACCATCCATAAAGGAGAAGACCTTATTCTGCACGGTATTGTCGACCAGAACATCGATGTGAGGCAGTGGGAAATCATCCTTGGGGATCGCCCTGTTCAGATCCCTATAGTCCACACACACCCGTACCTTACCATCCTTCTTCGGTATCGAAACAACGTTGGCAACCCACTGTGGGTAATAAGTAACTGCTAGAAATCTAGCATCAAACTGTTTCATGACCTCAGCTTTAATTTTCTCAGACATCTCAGGGCGCATACGAAGAACCTTCTGCTTTACTGGAGGACAGTCTTCTTTAGTTGGCAGATGGTGTACCACAATGTCAGTGTCTAAACCAGGCATATCTTCATAAGACCAAGCGAAGATCTTAACATAGTCACGTAGCATCTGTATCAACCGTTGTTTGACACTAGGCTCCAGATTTGCACCTATCTTGACCTCTTTTATGTCTTCCTCTATACCCAAATTCATTGATTCCACTAGCTCTTCATGAGGTTGTATGGCCCTCTCTTCCTGTAGTAACAGTCTAGCAAGTTCCCCAGGCACTTCACAATAATCCTCACCTTCTTCCTCGGCTTGGTTGATCGGATTTTCGAAGTCATAACTGGCAGTAGCAGAGTCATTATCAATGGGATCCAAAGTGGATGTGGATCTGCATTATGATATGTGAGTGTGTGTAAGACAATAGCTGTTTTGATAAAGTGCGAGATAGAAAGGAAAAAAAAGGAGCGCAAAATTTGTAATGCAAGAAAACGTCCAATGCTTTATTGATGATATATGAAAATGACAGATAATAAGCCCTCACAAATAAAAGCCAAGGTGCCTCGGGCAAGGCACCGGGCTGTAAAGTTTCAAACTGTCTGTTACAAATCTCAAAACAAAAGTCAATTACTGTGTAATAAAAGAAACGGGAACGAAGTCCTTCGCCGACCAGTTGTTCAAGCCACCGTTGGTAGTCGGGTAGATCCAGATGTCGAACTCTGACTCTTCTTCATCATCTTCAATTGCATTCACTCCCGGATTACTGATCTGCAGAGGAGGTCTTCCAATCCACGCGTGCCGAACATCCCTTTGAGCCTCTGCAGTAAATCCCAAACCAAACATGTCAGTCTTGTGTGCGAAGTCAGGTAGTTGGCCCTAATTTGCACACCCACCTTTTTCAATTACAACCCTGACATCCTTGAGGGAAGCCATCTTTATCAGAGGTTTGTTAGCAGCAACCTCAGTCGACGCCAGAGTCTGGGGGACCTCTTCAAAGTTCTGACACGGGGTTTCGATGAACTCCCCATCCATCTCCACATAGAGAAAGGAATTAAGATGACTCACCATGTACTCTCCTCACCCTGTACTGTAACAATTTTCCCCTTTACTGGATATTTCAACATCTGATGGAGCGTAGAAGTCACTGCCCCAGCCTTATGAATCCAAGGGCGACCCAACAAGCAAGAATAAGATGGTCGGATATCCATCACATAGAAAGTAGATGCAAAAGTCTGAGAGCCAACTTTAACAGGGACGTCCACCTCCCCGTGCACCATCCTTTTCGACCCATCGAAAGCTCTAGCCACAATATTACTCGGTTTCAAAATCAAACCTTCACAGTCCAGACGGTCTAGTGCTTTCTTTGGCAAAACATTCAATGAGGACCCAATATCCACCAATACATGGGCCAGAGTAGTGCCCCTGCACTCGACTGAGACGTGCAAAGCATCATTGTGATTTCTTCCTTTAGCGGTCATATCTGCGTCTAAGAAACCCAACCCATTGTCGGCAGTCAAACTAGCTACGCAGTCTTTGAATTGATCAAAAGATGTTTCCTGTGGCACATGTACATTTTTGAGGAAAGCGATTAAAGCCTTTGCATGGGCTTCTGAACACAATAACAAAGATAACATGGAGATTTTTGACGGGGTCTGCCCCAGTTGCTCGACTACGTTATAGTCGCTCTTCTTGATAATCTTCAGAATTTCCTCTATCTCCTGCTTAGAGGTTTCTACAATGATCTTCTTAGGCGCCTCCGTCCGGGCAGTTTCACCTATGATTTATTTTCCCCGAGTGCCAGATGACTCGGCAACAGGGGTGATAACTGGAGTAAGAATTGGAACAGTAGCTGGTGTACTAGCAGATGGAATGGCAACAGGCTTTTCAACAGTCAGAGGGGAAATCTCGGGAGAAAAGAGTCTTCCACTTCTGGTGACCTTGCTAGCCCCGACAATATTGCTTATATCAGCATCAGCTTCTTCAATCTTTAAGTCTTTCTTAACTCCATGGTAATATACGTCGGCCATATAATGCCAAGGGACAACCTTATCCAAAGTGTAAGGGATAGGACCAGGGGTAGTGATGATTAACGGAGCGATTCTTGGAACGAATGTAATCCTAACAGGCTTTCTCGAGGAAGCCTTGGGAGGATTGGCGGAAATGGTTATGATGGCAACATCTTTAACTGGAATTAACGGAATCAAAGTCTTCTCGAACAGGATCTCTTTGTTATCCATCAGGCGCTGAACACTTGATTCCAATAAGTGGCAACCAGCAGGCATAATTGAACACATGTGGCAACCTTTGCCACAGCCCGGAAATAAACCGGCCAACAATAGATTCTTGTTAACTGTCATTAAAGGAGTAGAAACTTCTTCCACGGAGGTCACAAATAAATCAGTGTCATTATCATAGACTACAGGACTAGGACCCTTTTCTTCCTCTTGGTCTTCCTCTCCTTTGGATGAAAGAGACAAATCAACTTCCTGTCGCAACCTATTCCCAAATCTGTGACCCATATTCAGAAGAACCACCTTATTCTTCTTCTTCTTCTCTTTCAGGAAGAGAGTCTTCAAATCTTCCTGCCCTTTAGCCAAGTTCAAGAACATCTCTTTGAATTGGGCATTTTGTGCCTGAAGAGCTTTAATGGCTTGATCAGTAGGTATTTCAGAAGACATTTTGTGCTGAAATAAACAACGAAGAAGATGAGAAACTTGTAATGGTACCTGTAATGATGTGCATGATAATGGGATGCGTATGTAATGATTTCAAAGACTTTGGGAGATTTAAATTTGCAAACCAAGAAATAAAACAAAACTTTATTAGATTAACTTGTAAAAATGTTTATCAATGCCTTTGAGGCTTTACACAAAGAAATAACTGGAAAACAAATCTAAACTAGAAAAAGCAAAATCAGAAATCCCATGGTCGCTTCCCCTTCGTGCTGACATAATCATTAATCGTCCTTTCATTCTCAAGTTGTCTCGTGAGCTTCAAGATCTTCCTTTCTTGCTCATGATACTTCTCTCGGTAGGTATCCCTCTCCTCCTTCAACTGAATCCAAGATCTCTTCAATGCCCAAAGATCAGTAGGCATGTAGGGATAGAGGACCGTATAAGGAACACCCTCTTCATTGGTAGGCTCCACAATCACTGGCAACACATCTTCATAAGGCATCCCAAGCTTATGGGCTCGAGCTCGGACCCACTGGAGATAAGGTTGCATAGGGAGAGAAGTCTTCGATCCTAGCTCGTGAGGGTCAGACTTGTTCACCATGCCCCAGGCCCGTATAAACCTTCGGTGGTGCTCGTCAACGTCCTCCTTGTAGTCAAAGGAAATATCTGTAAGAAGTAGCTCATGAGGACCGTATCTTCGAGCGCGACCAAACTGTCGTAAAGCCAAGCAAGGACTGTAGGTTATTCCTCCTCTAATTCCAAGCAACGGGACATTAGGGTATCCCTCACATCGATCAATGACAACAATGCCCTCCATAGCCTTAGAACTCCAAAGAATGTCCGTATGGGCAAGGGACATTATCCTGTAAGCCCAACCTAAACCTTCCTCATTCTTCAATACAGACTTGGGGAGGTGCGAAATAAACCACCTCGCCAGCAGCGGCATGCAACACATGAGGGTCCCTCTTCTACGCACAATACGGGTGTAGAGGGCATGCAAGATATCACCCAATAGAGTAGGCACAGGATTGCGAGACAGGAAGATCTTAACCGCATTCACATCTATAAAGGAGTCTGGATTTGGGAAGAGAACCAAACCGTAGATGAGGAGAGCTAAGATGTCTTCAAGCTTGAAAGTCCAAATTGTCCCAGAACAGTTGAGCTTGATCAATCAGAAACTTGGCTAAGAAACCTTTAACCCCGCTCCGTGTCTCCCAGTTAGATACTACACCATCCCTTTTTAGATGTAAGGCTGAAGCAATGTCCTCTGGCCTAGGAGTCTCTTCTAAACCTGTGAAGGGTGTCTTCTCGAGGATGGATATGCCCAGTAAGTAAGAAAACTCCTCCAAAGTGGGAACTAGCTGATAATTCGGGAAGGTGAAACAATGATGCACCGGATCGAAGAACTGGAAAAGCATGCTCATCATCTGCTCATCCAACTTTGAAGTGACCAAGCTAAGGATCTGACCATGTCTTCTAACGAATGAAGAAGTATCAGGAACTTTTGAGACTAACTCTCTGAGTTGAGCAGGTATTTGCACGAAGTTAACTCGAATGGTGTTTCTGCGCATGGAAGCCATAATCTGCAAAACAGAACAAAGATAAATCTCCTCGGTCTTTGATATGGTTAGCGTAATGAAGTATGCATGTTATGTTATAATGCATGATGTCATGATAAAACACTCAACAGGTATAGCAGATAACAGACATGGTAAAGGCAAACAAGTCACACAAGAGCCCTTAAGTTTCAGGCTTGCATGGAGTCTAGGTACTACCCTCTTGAATTTCAGTTGGTTTCAACCTGTCCTAATAATAGTAACCGGGTTCTAGAGGTTCTCAATATCACTGACCATCCTCCATCGGTCATGGTTTCAGCTCACGCAATCTTTTCTTGCGGTCGGAACTATCTCGAGAGTATGATCTCAATGAGTGTAGTATCGAGTATCGACCAGTTCTCAGCTTTATACCGAAGCCGGCTATCTCACTACTTCCTATGGCCAAGTTGGTCAATTATAGGTTCTAAGGTCAGTTGATGCTTAACGACACACATAAAAGCCACATATTCTCCTTGTTTCTCCATAAGGGATATCGGTACCAACCAATGTGCCATATCAATGTAGCTACTGCTTCAACTGTATCGGTCTACGTTATACAGTTCCTTCACAGTTTATTGCTACTTACCTAAAAGGTGTCCCCTAGATCTGGGTTAGGATCTATAGTAACTCCCAATACAAAACCTCAAAATTAAAGCAATCAAATCAAACAAGAGAAGCAATTTATGATGAACTAATCCTAAGGTATACCCCACTTATTGATCCCCAGCAGAGTCACCAGTTCTGTGATACGGTGGCAGAACCGGACTGTTTTAGAAAAAATATTGGTTTGCGTTTTGCGTTTGTGTTCGCAAAATGTCGCGGTAAGCAAGAGTCGCCACCGACTTTTATTTTATCCAACTGGAAAGGAAAAAAGCACAAAAAAATTCCTTTTTTGAGATTTTGAGTACGGGGGGTAGATTATAGAAAGGGAAGGTATTAGCACCCTTTCTATCCGTAGTTTTCTACGGGCTCTTAGGTACTTGCTCATCATTTTAAAAATTGCTTTCGTGTTTATGTTTTGAAAAGTTTTGTTTTTTCTTCTTTTTAGCCCTTGCTTCTGTCTTCAAGAGTGTTACGAAGTGTTTTTGAAAACTTTGTTTGAAAAAAGTGTAAGTGTGGAAAAAAGTTTGATTTTGAGCAAGTACCTACTAGCGTCTACCTACTCGAAAAAATAATGTTTCTGTTCTTGTTTCCTTTAGACAACGCTATCCCACTATTAGTGAGTAGGTAGCACCGTCGTTGGAGTTGTAAAGGTCAATTCGAAAGGGACGTACAATAACTAAAGCAATGTTAGGATGTCTTAGTAATAACCCTAGTGTCTTAAGATCATATTCGAGGCAACATTTCCGAGGCAACCTTTCCGAGGCAACAATTCCGAACGGGACATTTTGATCTTTGTTTAGACAAAAGAGCGACCACTAAAATACCCTATACTTAATGATCGTTTACCGAAGGCAACCAAAGTGGGAGTATACCCTAGGAGTGCGCATGTGCGAGTGATTCAATTTCAAGTTATTATCTTTGCACATTTAGGGTTTGCTAACCATTTTAAAGTTAACATACATTGTTGTCATGCAACCCTATTATCATACATCTAACAGTTAATATTTGCGAAAAATTAAAATGCGGAAAATAAAGCTACACTATTACAAGGCTTCGGGTGGGGGATTAATTACATAGCCAAAAACCCGTCAAAACGATAAATAAACGAAAAAGGTCCTAATTAAACTATTACATTCCATGAGCAATTACATCAATATTGTAAAAGTAAATAAACGCGCGATGAATCGAGAACGAAAGAAAACTAGGGTTTTGACCCCGTCTAACCTAATTAAAAGAAAAATTATTTGTTGTTTTTTGATTATTTTTTAAGAAAAAGAATAAGGTTTTAAATTAAATACAAACCTAATTACTAATTAAATTAAATTAATAAAAATAATTATTTGGTTATTTTGAGAGAAAGAAAATAAATGTTAAATCAAGTAAAACCTAATTTTCTAATTTGTTTTAATTTATTTACAAAAAGAATTAAGGTTACCCTAAAATTAAATTAACTAATTGAATTAATTTTTGATAAAATAAAAAAAAAAGCCTAAATTCTAATTTGGTGTAAATTGATTTTATGACTTTTGATAAAAAAGAAATTAATTTTGTGCATTAGTAAAATAATTTAAATAAATTAAATAAATGAAAATATAAAAGAATAAAGAAAAGAGAACATTGGGCCTGGTAATCAGCAATTAGAGGGGTGCCAATAGCATCTTTGGGGCCCAAGAGCAAGGGTCCATGTTGACCCTCCTGGATCCAGCGCTGCACTTTGACTAGAGACTTTGGTAGACCCTCAGACGATAACCTTTGGATCCAGCGCGTGGACATCTGGCTGGCTAAGCATTGAAGGCGTATGGTGGACATCTTGGGAATCTGCACATGGAATCACGTATAGAAAAATACATTGAAGAAACAAGGGGACCTGGGGATTGAACCCAGGTCCTATGGCCTTTTCACTCGCCTCAACACCAACTGAGCTGGCACGCTTCTTTGTTCATCAAACAACAATCAATCATTATATCATAAAAAACATAAAATAAGAATTATAGCGCGCGAATTTCAAATGGAGGAATCGGAGCTCGCCACGCCATCATCCATAACCTTTCTCCGTTGCTAAAAGTATGATGAGTTTTACCTACGGACAAGAAGCGTAGGTACAGACCCTGCAATCTTCCAAAATCACCTATATGCATGATAAATGAAAACTAAAGCCATAGACCAATTCGCCTTGGCCTGGTGAGCATCATGGTGCCTTTATTTTGGGCCAATTTTACCTGTACAAGAAGATCCCAAAACGAAACAAAAAACCCTAACAATGGTGGATCTCTACACAGTTAGCAAAAACGCAATTAATTGTTATCAACAACTTGCAAATGCTTCTAGGATTCAGAATATATAAATGACTCATGCTACAAATGCCAAAATAACTATATTGGATTTCAAGAAGGGAGGGAGGTCGTGAAGCTCTTACCTCGCGTTTCTAGGCACAAAAACGTTTTTTTATTGGTATAACTTCCTTGTACTCCCAGGAAGCGAATGAGATGGCTTGGGAGTCTTGAAACTGCTTGGAAATATGGAATCAGATCACCACTTTTCTTGAGTTTTTCCAAGTTTGTTCTTCACTCTACACTCCTCTAAACCTTGGCCTTTTGGTCTGTATTTGTTCAATATATATCAATGATAGAATTAGGTTTGCAAATGTGCATCCAATCTTTTTCAATTATGGTCTTTGATCATGATTTGATTCCCATGAAGATCTTTCCAAAATAAGCCAAAAACCAATATTTTTGTGCACAAACATGCCTTGCACGATTTGATTTTGTTGCTAGCTGTATAAGGGACCTGAAATATGCACAAAATCCCAAGGTTTAAATGAATTTGATCTTTTTATGATCTTATTTTGATTTAATTGAAATAAAAATCAAAATAAGTGGTAAAAATAAAATAAAGGCAAATGGGAAAGATCATGGATCGTGTACCATGTTACAAACTCAAAACAAGTACAAAAAGTTGGGCCCATTTGACAAAAATTGCAATTTGAGGCACTTTTGACTTTTGGCAATTTTGTAAAAAAGGTCAACTTCACCAATGCATAACTTCTTCAATTTTGACTCTATGAAGGTTTTCTTGGACTTTTTAGAAAGCTTGAGATGTCCTCTAAGAAACCATTTTTGGTATTATCTCAATTGAGTCTTCCATGTTCATGTATGAAGCCTTGACAAAAAAGGTGTTTTTGTTGACTTTTCAAAGTGACCTATAATGTCCAAATTCACAACTTCTTGTGAGTGCATATTTTGAACTTGGGAGATGAAGATTAATTGTATGGAATTGCATCCTCTTAAAAATGAGCTTTGGATGGGTCATTTCCAATAAAGTATGAGAAAGGTATGCTTGGTCAAAGTTGAGTTGACTTTTCCTATAAAACCCTAATTTAGCAACTTTTGGGTTTTGATGAATTGTGAGCAATCCTTGATGAATCATGATCAAACCTTGATCAAATGATGAATAATACTTCAAAATTATAATTTTGACCAAAATATTGAAGTTTGACTGTATGTGGGCCATAGTTGACTTTTTCCCTAGCACAGTCGATTTTCAGGCCTTTGAGCAATTGACTGAGCAAACTTCCTCTGCAAGGCTTGAAACTTGACATGGATGATCTTGAGAACATATTAGGACAATAGTGAGCATTTGGGATCCCCTGGACTCAAGTATCTTGATGGAACATGAAACCCTAATTTGAGGTAGACTGCCTTAGGAGAGAGTTTGTCTGGTCAACCCTTGGACTTCCTTGAGCAATTTGAAGACCTCACTTGAAATGTATTGAGAAATATGGGAGGGCAAATTTTGGGGTACAACAGCAATGTGGGAACCGGGTTGCGTGATATGAAGATTTTGACGGTGCTCACATCTATGAGTTGGTCAGGATTGGGAAATAAGACCATCTCATAGATGAGAAGAGCCATAATTTCCTCAAAAGCCTGCAAGTCTAAGGAATTCCAACAGCTTTGGGCTTTCTCAAACAGGAACTTTGCTAAGAAGCCTTTGACACCACTTCTAGTTTCCCAATAAGTTATTACATCAGATGAGTGCAAGTGCAGAGCTTGAGCAATCTATTCTGGTTTTGGGTCTATTTCCGTACCGTTGAAAGGTAGTTGATTGAGAATGGGAATCCTCAAGAGTTGAGAGAATTCTTCCAAAGTAGGCACAAGCTGATAGTCGGGAAATGTGAAGCAATGGTGCAAAGGATCAAAGAACTGGAAGAGAACCTTCATCATATCCTCATCTGTGTTGGAGGTGACCAAGTTGAGTAGACGACCATGCCTCTCGGTTAATGGAGAGTTCTTGAGGATCCTTGAAGCTAGCTCCTTGAGTTGTGGAGGAATTCTTTCAAGGTTGACTTGGATAGTTTTCCTGTGAAGTGAATCCATATCCTACAAAACAAGAACAAAGATGAATCTCCAAAATCCTTGAAATGGTTAGTGGATGCATATGATGCTCATGATGTCCATGATGTTATGTCCAAGTATGCATATACAAGCAAAACAAACAAGTTCTTAGTTTAGGCTTGCATGGGGTTTTATAGGTAAGTACCCTCTTGAAGTTTAGTTGGCTTAAACCTGTCCTAGCAATAGTAATCGGGTTCTAAGGAGATCAATATCACTGGATTGTTTCCTTGGTCATTGTTTCAGCTCAAGCCTCTTTAATGGCGACTGAAATATCCCAAGAAACCAACCCTCAATGAGTGTAGTGTCGAGTATCTACCAACTTCGGACTGCACCAAAGCCGGTCATCTCACTACATCCTAAAGGCCAAGTTAGTCAAGTAAAGGGTTCTAGATGTTCATTAGTGCTTCATGACATCGCTCAGCGGCCCCGTATTCTCTTTGATTGACTCAAAGGCTACCGGTACCCACAAATATGTCACACTAACATAACTATTGCTTAGTCCATGTCGGTATACCCTGCACAGTTTCCACAACGTATTGCTATTTACCTATAATGTCTCCCAAATCCGGGTGGAGGATTCAAACCCAAACAAAGAACCATAATTTAAAGTAAACAAGTCAAACAATGTAAGCAAATAAACGTGATCTAGCCCTAAGGTAACCCCACTTTTATAAAATCCCCAGCAGAGTCGCCAGTTCTGTGATACGGTGGGAGAACTGACTTGAGGGTTTTGCGTTTTATTGCAAATGTAGCGATTTAGCAAGAGTCGCCACCGAATTTTCTTTTATCCAAAAGGAAAGGTGAAAAAGCACAGGAAAGACCTTTGAGATTGTTTCTTGAGTTCGGGGGGTATATTATGAAAAGGGAAGGTATTAACACCCTTTTCATCCATGGGCTCTTAGCTACTTGCTAGATTACTTGCTTTTTGTTTTGAAATTGTGATTTGTGTGGTATTTGAAAATATTTTGTAAAAGAGGTCATTGTTTAGGAAACCTTTGTAATGATTCTCGTTCGTAAGAATGTATACAAAGATGTTTGTCTTTTTGAAAATGTTTTAAATATTTGTAAAATGTTTGGAAATGTGTGTGTTTGTTTTGAAAATATCAAGGATAGTTGTTTGGAAATAGAGCAAGTAACTAGAAGTAATCTACCTACTCAAATGTATTTCTTGTTCATTTTCTATTCCTTTGACATTGTTGTCTTACCATTTATTTGGTAAGCAACCCTATCTTTGGATGTAAACGGGACGGGCGTGGGTCATCGTATAACCATGATTAGAAATATTGCAAAGTATCTTAGCATTTTTGAGGGACCAAGATCATTTTGTAAGGCAACTTTGATAGGTTTTGGTGATAGGGAGTTTCAGGGAGTTTTTGGCCTTTTGCCATCGTGTTCTCAGTTGTAATGGGTTTGTGTATTAGTATAGAGAAAGTTTTTTGTCAACTCCATAACAGATTTTTCAGTTGTAGGCTTTTTGCACACTTTCTTGCTTTTGAAGCAAAGTGAAGAGACAAGTCTCCACATGCTTGTACTGGCCTGCTTGAAGTTGGTACCAATCCTAGACAACTTGCATTTGGTTTATAGGACTTGTGTATGCATAGAAAACAGGTCCAATGCTCAAGAAATGTAAAGTTGCAAAAGTTATGCTTTTCCAAAATGGCAATGGCAACTTTGTGCCATTTATGGAATTACAACTTGGGCAAAGACTCTTGGGCTTGGATTAAGGCTTTCTCAACTGAATAAGCATTAAATTATGGAGAGAGAAACAAGTTAGGGACCTGTAAAGTATGGATTAGGCAGCATAGGTTCAGATTTGAATTTTGTTCTTCATGAAATGGCTTGAAATCAAAGTGAGAAATTGCCAATTTCATCTCTTCGATTCTCCCTACTAAAAAATGATATCAAGGAGCTCTTGGACATTTTGGAAATCTTGCAATGTGCTCTATAACTCATCTTTGAAATTCATTTCAATATTCCTCTTGGAACTAGGTGAAAAATTGCCATGAAGTTGGGTCAAAAACATGCCTAAATTAGGGCAAAATTTCACTAAGTTATTTTAGTTCATGGGCATGTATTCACAAAATTATAACTTGAGATCCAAGCATCTTTAAGGAAAAATGTATGAATCAAAGTTATATATTTCATGGAGATATACAACTTTCATGTTGGGAATTTCCTTTGAATCATCTTGTATCATGGTGAAAAAATGGCTTAAAGTTGAGAAAAAATAAGAAATTTTCTATACTTAGAAAAAGATCTAAGTTAAGAAAATTTCAAAATTTAAAACCAAATCTTCAATCTTTGATTACTTGATGAATAAGTTTCACATTTTAACATGTTTTGATGAATTATGATCCTTGGCACTTGATTTTGACCAAAAAAGTCAAAGTTTGACTTTTTAGTATGCAGTTGACTTTTGATTAGTTGACTGCAAATTTCATCTGTCAACCCAATGAAATTGCAATGTTTTGAAACATGATATTAGGTCAAGATGATACAAATGAACCCTTGAAATCATGCTTCAAATCAATTGGTCATTTGCTAGGTCAAAAATCAGAAATTGCCCTTCCTCAATCAAAACCCTAATTTTGGCCATTTTGCCCCTTTTGATGATTTGATCAAATTTCTTGAGGAATTGTAATCTAAACTTGATCAAATGATAAATATGAGTCTAAAATGTTGATGTGGATAAAAAATTATGAAGTTTGACTGTAAATTGGCCATTGTTAACTTTTTCCCTAATACAATTGATTTTTAGGTCAACTGTCCAATTGACTGATCAAAATGTGGTTCAAGGCCTGAAACTTGTCATGAGTAATCTTAGGGGTCCATAATGATGTTTGAAAGTCATATGAAGCATTGATAGTCCAAAAATCCTTGTGCAAACTCAAACCCTAATTTTGGGTCATCAGTGTAAGATGAGATGTCTTGAGCTGATCAAACCCTAATCCAATCTTGAGTCAAAGAGATCTTGTGAGAAAAGTCTTGATATATAAGAGGGCAAATTTTGGGGTACAACAGGATGGTTTTGTTTCCAAATCTTGACCAACTCATAGATGTCAACGCCGTCAAAATCTTCATATCCCGCAACCTGGGGCCTACGTTGCTAGGAGATATCCTACACTCTTTTCACACTCGCACAATGATGAAAAGAGGTGTTCTTATGTGTTGCACTCCTCTCTTGGAAAGATGGTTTATTTCTCATCTTCCCCAATCTGTATTAAAGAATGAGTAAGGTTCAAGGTGGTCACAAAGGTTGATGACGCTCAAACATTCAGACATTCATTGGTGCTCCCGGTCTAAAGAGAATGTTATCATCGTCGACCGTTATGGAGAATTTCCTAATATCCATTTACTTGGAATTAGGGGAGGTATCACCTACAACCCTTGTTTGGACTTAAGACAGTTTGGTTATGCCCGAAGGGATGGCCCGCACGAGATGTTGATTCAAGGTTTGGTATTCGACTACGACAAAGACGATCAAGGTCTTCGCCAGAGATTTATCCGAGCTTGGAGGATCTTGAACAAGGTAGATAGCAAGACATTGGGGCACAAGAATTCCATCCCTCTTGAGCATTACCTCAAATGGGTACAAACTCGTGCTCAGAGTCTTATGATGCCTTACCCCTCCATTCTCCCGGTAATCATTGACCCTGTCATGAAAAGAGATGTTATATACACTATCCTACAGCCTGACATGCCCACCTCTCTTGAAGACCTACAAAGAGATTGGATACAACTCAAGGGGGAGCGAGATACTTTCGAAGCCCAATTCTACGCAAGCGAGAAGAAGGTTTTGGAACTCACTAGGCTACTTCATGAGGAGCAGACTCTCAATGCCTACATTGCACCAAAGAGGATGTGTACTAATTTTATATCTTAGAGTTTTTCTATTATTTTGCCCAAGGGGCATTGATGTACTCAAAACTTTATCTTATTAATATAACGTGTGTTTCCTTTTTGTCTAAAACAAACTTGAGTCTTTGAAATCCTTGAAAACATTGCATATGCATATACCATTCATCACAACATAAGCAGGTCTTTCGCAATAAGTCTCCTCATCTCTCTACTGTTTATTTCAGTAAGATGGATCTTGGCAAACAGTGAAGGATCTCCAAGCTCAGAGTACATAATTTCAATAGTTGCTCTTGACCCTAGCCAAGGGACAAGAAGAATTGAAGACTTTGCTGGATGAAGAAAGGAAAAAGAAAACCAAGAAGGTAAATGGAGTCTTAAACATGGGAAGAATATTTCATGGGCAGACAAGAAGGACTTTGGACTTTGCAACAACATCCGGTGAAAGAGACAACCAAGATGGTAAAGGAAAGGAAATAGTTATCCTGTCAAAATTAGAAGAGGAAGAGGAAGAGGAAGAAGAGGACTACTCTGAAGAGCAATACCCTCCAGCTGATGACAAGTACAAACATCTCGAAGAGCGATTGAGCGCGATGGAAATCCAAAAGGTGCCTGGATTGGAATTTGAGGAATTGGATTTGGTGTCGGGGATTGTGATTCCTCCGAAATTCAAAGCACCTGTATTCGCTAAATATGATGGAGTTTCATGCCCTAAAATGCATATCCGGTCATATGTGAGGAAAATCCAACCATATACCGCTGATAAAGACTTATGGGTGCACTTCTTCCAAGACAGTTTGTCTGGGACTCAACTCGACTGGTTTTACCAACTAGAAAGAGCCAACGTTCACAATTGGGAAGATCTTGTTGCAGCTTTCTACAAACAATATCAGTACAATGTTGATTTGGCGCCTACCCGTACTCAGCTCCAAAGTATGGACATAGTTTCCAATGAAGGTTTCAAGGACTATGCACAAAAATGGAGAGATCTGGCTGGAAGAGTTCAACCCCCTCTGTCTAAGAGAGAATTGGTAGACATGTTCTTAGGCACCTTATCTGGTCCCTTCTTTAATCATTTAATCGAAAGTTCATCTGCAGGCTTTACTGAACTAATATTAATCGGAGAGAGGATAGAAGCTGGTATAAAGAATGGAAATATTAATAAAGACACATCCTCTTCTACAGCTGTAAGGAAGCCCTTTATCAGAAAGAAAGATGTGGTTGCCGTATATCCGCAGAGAAACCAAGATAGGGCCAAACACCGATCAATGGTGGGGGCTGTTATGATCCCAAAACCTACATCTGATTAGCAAAGAAATAATCAACCAAGGGTAGAAAGGCCAGTCAGGCAGTTCACCAGAATCAACATGACCCTGTCTCAAGTATTACCTTGGTGACCTTGAAAGAAGCTTCGAAAAACCCCAATACAACATCCCCTCATTATCATCCCAATCCCCGTTGTGCATATCACTCTGAAAGTCCTGGTCACGATACTAACAACTGTTGGGCTCTAAAGGACAAAATACAAGACCTCATTGAAGCAATAGAAATTGAGTTTAATGCACCCGAAAAGCCAAATGTCATTTCTGCCCCTATGCCCAGACATGGACACAATACCAATTCCATTGAAGAAGGATTGTTTGTTACTTCAATTGATGAACTCATGACCCACTTCTGACTATTAAAACGAACTTGTTGAATGCCGGTGTATTCCCGGGCTTTGGTGAAGTTTGCCATCTCTGTTTGTCCTCCCCAATCGGCTGTCCTTTGTTGAAAATATGCGTTTAGTGCCTAATAGATAACAAAGAGATTTTGTTCGAAAAGACTCCTGTTTCACCTATCCTCTTTGAAGATGTTTCTATCATTACCATTTTCACCAATTCTTCCAGGGTCTCCACCAAAAGACCCATTAGAATTACATTAGTTCCGAAAGCAGCTCCTCTAATAATCATAATGCCTGGACCAGTCCCATATACATCAGACAAAACCATGCCATGGAATTATGGAGGGGATGTCTATTACCATGGTATCAAGCAGGACTGGCAGCCGCCGAAGATTCAAGCTCGGAGAAAGTCAACTCCGACATCAGTAACATTGCAGGAACTAGCAAAATTACCTGAAGTGGTAGGATCTTTTCTCCAGAAATTGCTCCCCCAAAAGTAGTTTCTAGACCTGTAATCATTCCTATTGTTGCTCCTCCAAAAGTTGTTCCCGGTCCTACATTTATCTCCAACGATACTCCAATTGACAAAGCTGTTACAACCCTTGTAATCATTTCTACTGACACTCCTGCTGCCGAGTTAACTGAGACTCGAGGAAAAGGTGTTCTGATTGAGTCTGTCCAGACGAAGACTCGGACATTTGCTATCCTTGAGACCTCCAAGAAGAAAATGGAGGAGATCTTAAAAATTATAAAGAGAAGCGACTACGATGTAGTTGAACAACTAGGGAAAACTCCCTCTAAGATATCCATGTTGGCATTACTACTATGTTTCGAGGCACATGCAAAAGCCTTGGTGAAGTTCTTAAAAAATGTCCATGTACCTCAAGAGACATCTGCTGATCAATTTCAAGACTGCATAGCCAGCCTAACTGCACACAATGGTTTAGATTTTTCAGATGTTGATCTGACACCGAGGGGAAGAAAGCATAATGAGGCATTGCATGTCTCAGTGGAATGTAGGGGCATAACTATGGCACATGTTTTGGTGGATACTGGCTCATCTCTGAATGTATTACCCAAAAAAGCTCTTGATAGACTTGACTGTGAAGGGTTGACTTTGAAGCCGAGCAACATAGTAGTAAGGGCTTTTGACGGCTCGAAAAGGATGGTACATGGGGAGGTAGACATTCCCATAAAGGTTGGAACCCAAACTTTCAGTTCAACTTTTTATGTGATGGGCATCCGCCCTTCATACTCCTACCTGCTAGGCCAGCCATGGATCCACAATGTTGGTGCTGTTACTCCTACGTTGCACCAAATGTTGAAGTATCCAGTTTAAGGAAAGATTATCAGTGTTCATGGAGAGGAAGAATACATGACCAGCCATCTCAATTCCTTCAGATATATGGAATTAGACGGTGAATTCATTGAAACTCTATTTCAACACTTTGAAGAGGTCCCTCAAGACGTGGTAGTCCCCAAGACTGTTCCCAAGATTACAAGGCCTCCACTCTGGATGTCGTTGCTAAAGGATGCTAAAGCAGTAATAGAGGAAGGAGGGTGCACTATCTGGGGACAACTCCCAGATATCCCATATAAATCTGACAAGTTTGGCCTAGGTTTCACTTCAAGTGCTCAAAAGGATGTACGTCGTGCCCCTGCTGGAGGGCCATCCTTGAAGATCAGCAATCGTGAAGTCAACGCAGTAGAAGATAGTGAAGATGGTTGCAACCTGGAGGATTGGATCTTCCCGATTGTCAATGGAGGGCTCAGCAATTAGGAGGCTAGAGACTTCGTCCCGATCAATTTTATCCCTCAGTAATTTGTCTTTATATTTTGTTGGATCTGTAATATTCAAAACAATTTGCACTCTTAAAACCTTGTGTCTTGCCCAAGACACAATGGTCCGTTTGTAAGGGTTATCATCTCATTTTTCATATGACATCAGTGAATCATGGACATTTTGGCATACAAACTTTTGTGCTCATTATTTTTATTTTACATTTTACTTTCTTTCAAAGATAGTTATACCCTTACACGCACCCATACTCACAATGTAGGTATACATCCATTCGGGATCCCATGGGTAACGATACTGCTATGGCCTTTCATGACTCTGAGAATCTAATCTACCAAGCCGAAGACGAAGGTGAGGAAGATTGTGAAGTACCAGGGGAACTTGCCAGACTGTTACAACAAGAAGAGAGAACCATTCAGCATCACGAGGAACCCGTGGATACGATCAACCTAGGTACCGAAGAAGATAAAAAAGAGGTCAAAGTGGGTGCAAATCTAGAACCCAATGTTAAGAAGCGTCTGATTCAGTTGTTATACGATTATGTCGAAGTCTTTGCCTGGTCGTATGAAGACATGCCAGGACTTGATGAAGATATTGTGGTACATCATCTGCCTACAAAAGAGGATTGTCCACCAGTAAAGCAAAAGGTTCGTCGAATGAGGCCTGATATGTTAGAAAAGATTAAAGCAGAGGTCATGAAGCAATTCAATGCTGGATTCTTGGTCGTCACCTCCTATCCTCAATGGGTTGCCAATGATGTTCCCGTACCCAAAAAGGACGGCAAAGTGCGAATGTGTGTGGACTACCGAGATTTGAATAGGGCAAGCCCTAAGGATGATTTTCCACTCCCCCACATTGATATCCTAGTTGACAATACGGCACAACACAAAGTGTTTTCCTTCATGGACGGATTCTCAGGTTACAACCAAATCAAAATGGCGCCTGAGGATATGGAGAAAACAACATTTGTCATGCAGTGGGGAACTTTCTTCTATAAGGTGATTCCATTCGGACTAAAGAACACTGTGGCAACCTATCAGCGTGCCATGGTAGCTCTATTTCACGACATGATACATCATGAAATAGAGGTCTACGTGGACGATATGATAGCCAGGTCTCAAACAGAAGAAGAGCATATTGATCACTTACAAAAGTTGTTTGAGAGATTGAAGAAGTATAAGCTGAGGTTGAATCCAAACAAATGCACATTCAGGGTACGGTCTGGTAAGCTCCTAGGCTTTATCGTCAGCAACAAAGTTATCGAGGTCAATCGTGCCAAAGTTAAAGCGATACAAGAGATGCCTGCTCCTCGTACTGAGAAGGAAGTCAGAGGATTCATGGGACGTTTGAACTATATTTCCAGATTCATTTCTCACATGACAACTACTTGTGAGCCAATCTTCAAACTATTGAAGAAAGATGAAGTAGTCAAATGGAATGATGAATGCCAAATTGCTTTTGACAAATTCAAAGGATACTTACAAGAGCCTCTTGTGTTGATGCCACCAGTCGAGGGAAGACCACTGATCATGTACCTGACTGTTTTAGAAAAGTCAATGGGGTGTGTATTGGGGCAGCATGACGAGTCTGGCCGAAAAGAGCACGCTATTTACTACCTGAGTAAAAAGATTACCGACTTTGAAACTAGATATTCACTGCTCGAGAAAACTTGTTGCGCTCTGGCATGGGCTGCTCGTCGGCTAAGACAGTATATGCTGACTCATACTACCTTGTTGATATCTAAAATGGATTCGATATAATACATCTTCGAGAAGCCTACTCTTTCTGAGAGAATAGCGAGATGTCAGATGATCCTGGCAGAATATGACATATAGTATACTACCCAGAAAGAAATAAAGGGTAGTGTGTTAGCTGATCACCTTGCTCACCAAGCTGTAGAAGACTACCAGTCCATGAAGTTTGAATTTCTGGATGAAGACGTCATGACATTAGACAACTGTGAAGAATTCAGGCCATATGACAAACCTGAACAAGGATCCCGATGGACCCTGTTCTTTGATGGGGCATATAATGCACTCAGCAATTGTATTGGTGCTGTACTCATATCTCCGGAAGGGTGTCATACTCCATTTATCGCAAGACTTTACTTCAATTGTACAAACAACATGGCGGAATACGAAGCATGCATCTTCGGTCTCAAAACTGCCATAGACTTGGGAATCAAATCCTTGGATGTATTCGGAGACTCAGCTTTGGTTATCAGCCAGATCAAAGGGGAATGGGACACCAAACACCCAAATCGTATCCCTTACAAAGAACATGTTTTGACATTACTACCACATTTTGAGAAGATTACCTTCGAGCATTTCCCGCGAGAAGAAAATCAGCTAGCATACGCACTAGCCACAATGTCATCTATGAATAAACTTCATTGGGATAACGAGGCTCCCCAGATCACCATTAAACAAATGGATGAACCAGCGCACTGTCACGAGATTAATACTGAAGAAGTAGTGGACCCGCCTTGGTTTCACGAAGTCAAAAAGTATCTCGAGGCTCAAGAATATTCAGAAGGAGCTTCAATCAATGATAAGAAATTCTTAAGGAGATTCTCTGCTAAGTTCTTCCTTAGTAACGACATCCTGTATAAACGTAATCACGACTCTGTGTTACTTCGGTGCGTAGATAAGGTTGAAGCTGAAAGGATCATGGCTGAATTGCATGAAGGCACTTTTGGTACCCATTCCAGTGGGCATACGATGGCAAAGAAAATCCTACGGGCAGGCTATTATTGGTCTACCATGGAAGCAGACTACTATCAACACTCTTGAACCTACCATAAATGCCAAATTTATGCTGACAAGGTACACATACCTCTGGTACCTCTGAATGTCTTGACGGCTCCTTGGCCCTTTGCTATGTGGGGGATTGATATGATTGGGGAAATCAAGCCAAAAGCCTCTAATGGACACCGCTTCATCTTAGTGGCCATTGACTATTTTAAAAAATGGGTGGAGGCAGCTTCCTTCGCTTCCATTACTAAGAATGTTGTTGCCCGCTTCATCAAGCAAAATCTCATTTGCTGGTACGGTATCCTGGAAAGGATTATCACTGACAATGGTACAAATCTCAACAATACTATGATCACCGCCTTGTGCGAGCAATTCAAGATTCAGCATCACAATTCTTCTCCCTATCGGACAAAGATGAATGGTGTTGCCGAAGCTGCGAATAAGAACATTAAAAAGATCATACAGAAAATCACAGTCACATACAAAGACTGGCATGAGATGTTACCACTCGCTCTCCACCGGTACCGTACCACGGCTCACACATCAACCGGGGCAACACCCTATTCTCTGGTTTACGACATGGAAGTTGTCTTTCCTATCGAGGTCCAGATCCCCTCTCTGAGGATTATGAAGTATGCAGGGCTGAACGAAGACGACTGGATCCAGACTCGACTTGATCAACTAAACTTGATTGATGAGAAGAGACTTACTGCTGTTTGCCATGGTCAAATGTATCAAAAATGAATGATCAAGGATTTCAACAAAAAGGTCAGACGCCAAGTGTATCAAGTTGGAGATCTGGTGATCAAACGCATCATACTGCCACAAGGTGATCCTAGGGGCAAATAGACTCCTACCTATGAAGGACCATTTGTAATAAAAAACATTTTTTCTGGTGGGGCAATGATCTTGACCACCATGGATGGTGACAACCTTCCGCATCCTGCAAACATGGACATAGTCAAAAGATACTACACATAAGAGACCCGCTAGGTTGACATACCTAGGCAAAACAAGGGCATCCCGGCGAACCAAAAGGGTTCGGGCAAAAATTAGGGATAAAATAAAAATTTGTACACCCGGCAAGTTGAAAACCCGAAAGGGCGACTTGGGTAAAAAAGGGTTTCCCGGTGGACTGAAAACCCGAAAGGGAGGTCCAGGAAAAAGTTAGGGAATTAAAGCGTATGGTTGTGTCCCATTGGATCACCTTACGGACAACCTTTGGCTTCAACTAACAAATTCAACGGTTCTGATCAATTCAATCAGCTTCAGACAAGGCAACAAATGGATGAAATGCTCAGAGATACAAAGGCTATAGCAGAATGGGAACCCCATGGGATTTTTACACATAGCTATCTTTTCTTTATATTAAAACTTTTCTTTTTTTACGACAACATTCTCTTACTAGAATGTTTGTCTCCTTGTATAAAAATACTTACTCAAAGTCAATACAAAAATACTCTTTGAAAGTGCAAAAAATATATGTTTTTCCTTTACGCTTGTGTTTTGTCTACAAAAACGTCCAATGATTCACTGTTGAACATATGCATTTGAACATAATTACTATTTACAAATAAACAAAATGAAAAAAGGCAATTATTGATGGTTTGAATGGATAGGGAAATACCTATAGGCTATTACCTAAAAAAATCCCCACAGTATGTCGTTTAATCCCCAGTGGAACAAAACTCCCAGTTATCGCTCCCCGGTAGAAGACGTCAAATTTCTCAGGATTCCCCAATGGAATTTTACAAGCAGTATACGGCATTTCCCTTACAACAGAGTTTATTTCTCTAAGCAGAAATTCATCAACACTTAGACTTTACAACATATAGGCTTACATATCCTCAGCAACAGTCAGGGATTTATTTTCCCCAATCCAACAGCAATGCAGCAAACTAGCTCACATACGCATATATTGCATCCATATATCATAAACATTGATGACACAAATGCATTATACTATGCATTTCATAACAACATAAACATATTGTTTTAAGCTAACATTTTAACCTTTTCAGGATAAAGTTAACAGCTACCATTAATAAAATTCCAAAATCTTTTGATACAGTTCAGATACGCTCTAGACACGGATGTCATTCTGATACTCATTCAGACTCAACTTTCAGATATAATTCAGATACGCTCCAGAAACGGATGCCATTCTAATACTCATTCAGATACAGCCTTTTGATACAGCTCAGATACACTCCAGACACGGATTCCATTATGATACTTATTCAGACTCAACTCTCAGATACGGTTCAGATACGCTCCAAACACGGATGCCATTCTGATACTCATTCAAACTCAACTATCAGATACGCTTCAGACACTGACGCCATTCTGATACCCATTCTTTTAGCTTAAAAATTACAAATTCAACAATCACTCTTGGATGGCATCTGCAAGCCCATCTCCTACAGCTTTCTATCACCTCTCCAAATGGCATCTTTAAGCCCATTCCCTCTATCATCACATCGCCGAATGCAAATTTCTGGGCACTCTAGTGCCCAATCATCTTCCACCTTCGAGTCACGAATGGCAAAACTAGCCAGTCTAGCTCTTCAGGCTAAAGAAGATTGAACAGGGGCAGCTGTTGTACCCCAAAATTTTCCCTCTCACTTATCAAGAATTCTCTCACAAGATCTCCTCTGGATCAAGACTGCATTTGGGTTGATCAGCTCAAGACACCTCCTCAAGCACTGGTGACTGAAAATTAGGGTTTGAGTTTGCACAAGGATTTTTGAACTTCCAATGCTTCATATGACCTTCATGGATCATTATGGACCCCCAAGATTACTCATGTCAAGTTTTAAGCCTTGGATCACACTTTTGATCAGTCAATTGAACAGTTGACCTAAAAATCAGTTGTATTGGGGGAAAAGTCAACCATAGCCAATTTACAGTCAAACTTTATAATTTTGATCCACATCAACATTTTAAGCCCACATGTGTCATTTGATCAAGTTTGGACCACAACTCCTCAAGAAATTTGATCAAATCATCAAAAGGGCAAAATAGTCAAAATTAGGGTTTTGACTGAGAAAGGGAAATCTTTGGTTTTTGACCTAGAAAATGGTAAATTTAGTCAAGGCATGATCTCAATAGTCAAATTGGATCACTTTAACCTAATGACGTGGTTCAAAACACTACAAGTCCATTGGATTGACAGATGAATTTTTCAGTCAATTGATCAAAAGTCAACTGTATACTGAAAAGTCAAACTTTGACTTTTTAGTCAAATTCAAATGCCAAAGATCATAATTCATCAAAACATGTCAAAAAATGAAACTTGTTCACCAAGAAATCAAGAATTTAAGATTTTATGTTGAAAAGTTGAAATTTCTTAACTTAGAAATTTTTCGAAGTATAGAAAATTTCTTATTTTTTCACAACTTTGAGCCAAGTTTTCATTATGATGCAAAGTGATTCAAGAGAAACTTCCAACATGAAAGTTGTAGATCTCCATAAAATATACAACTTTGCTTCACACAATTTCTCCTAAAAATCTTGGATCTCAAGTTATAATTTTGTGAATACATGCTCATGAACTAAAAATAACTTAGTGAAATTTTGCCCTAGTTAGGCAGATTTTTGACCTAACTTCATGGAAATTTTCACATAGTTCTAAGGGGAATCTTCAAAAGCAATTCAAAGATAAGTTGTAGATCACATTTCAAGCTTTCCAAAATGTCCAAGAACTCCTTGAGATCATTCTTGAGCAGGGAGAATCGAAGAGATGAAATTAGGATTTTGTCACTTAAATTTAGGTCATTTTCATGATGAACACAAATGCAAATCCATGCTAGGCTGCATAATCTTTGCTTTACAGGCCTCAAACTTGTCTTTCACTCCATAATTAAATGATTTCACAGCTGTTGGAAGCTTTAACCCAAGCATTCAATGCATTTTACAAACGTAATTTCATTTTTGGGAGAAAGGCAACATTGCCATTTTTGAAAAGTAAGCTTTATGCAAAATCAGCTTGCATTGAGCCTTGCATTGGTTCTTTCTGCATAAACACACTCCACACAATTAGAACAAGTATGCTTAAAGGTCTCAGCCCCCCTACAAGTTCTGTACTTCACCTTGAAACCATGTTTGCTAGATTTGCTTCAAAAACAAGTAACCAAGCAAAACATGTGAGCTTTTGAAATCTGAGTTGATACAAGTCTTGAAACCTCTTGCTTATAAGTATATACACTATTGGAAAGTTGACACACGAATTAGATAGCCCTGAAACTGCCTCAAACATCCAAGAACCAAAAACATGTTCAAGAACACCATTAACATACAATTCTGAACCAAAACTCATGATCTTCATTTCCACTCGTGCGTTTTGAAAACTAATCACTCAAACACCTTCTAAACATCATACCAAAGAAATCCATATCCTTGTTTCCTCACTGTAACTCCTCTATTACTATCCACCATTTTCAAAAACCAAGCTTGCAGGTTGACTTGAGTAGAGAGATTCAGGGACATTCAAGGCAAAGTAAGAGTTGGGATACACTCAAGGAGGTCCAGGCAAGCTAAACAGATCCTCAGGCCATCTCAAAAGTCACTCAAACTCCATTCACGACTCCAGCTGCAAGAGGTAAAAACTCAAACTTCTATCTCTTCATACAAGCATCATTTGATCCTGATTTGTGAAAACAAAATGTAGATATATTGGCTCTAAAGCTAACCATGTTCATAGCTTCCATTTATATTGATTGTGTATAGAAAATTTTGGATTTGAAATTTCTGAGAAAATTAGGTTTCAATTTAGGGCCAGCAAAATTAGTTTTTATCTTTGACATTTAGTTTACATGAGTTATATGTTTGAATTCGTGGAAATAAACACTATAACTTTCATGTGTTGGAGTTTCTATTTTTGTGGAGAAATGAGGAAGATACAGGTGGTCCGGCCATGGCTCAAGGTTGAAGATGAAGTTGTCTTTAGAAAGCAATTTGCCTTATACATTTATGGTTTTACTTATATAAATGGATGTACAGTCATCCCAGTGGTAAGGCAGCGCGCGTTATTGCTAGAGGTCATGGGTTCGAGCCTTAACGCGCTGCCTTTTGCATTTTTTTCACATTTTTTCACATTTTTTTTGTCTCTTGCAGCGCTGGGCCTCTACTTCTTTGGGCCTTTGTTTTTTTCTAACATTTGCCTCTCTGTTTCATATTTGCACCTCCCTGGCCCATTTTTATTTTCATTGATTTATTTATTTCTTTTTATTTTAAATATATTTTCTAAAATACCAAAAAATCATAAAAATATAAAAGATATAGATTTATATTTTTACATAATTTAATTATTTTTCTACATAAAAATTATTTTATTTATCACACTTTATTTACTCTTATTAATTTCCTTGTAAATATTTAAATAAAACTAGGTTATTATTTATTTAAATACACTTATTTTTTAATATAAAAAAGACCAAAATATTTCATGACACCACATTTTATTTACAAATATAAAATATCTTTTTTATAAACTTCACTTCTTTTTAAATAGAATTAGGGTTTTATTCAAGAATCTTTTTCTTAATGATATTAAAATTGACTAATTATTTTCTTTATCAAATTAGGTTAAAATCAAGACTCATTTTCTTAAGAAACCAAAAACAAAATCTTTTCTTTGTATTTACATTTCTTGCATATTTAATTCATCTTGCATATTATTTGTTTCAATTATTTGTACAATATTCAATTTGGTTGTAATAGATTAATTAGGTTTATATTCTTGCAATCCCACAAATGTTGTAATAGCGTAGTAACTTTAAATTATGAAATTTATCACTTTTACATAACATGCTAGTAATTAGGGTTTGTATGGAAAGAATAAAATCAACCAAATAGAAAACCCTAATTCAAGACAAAAACAAGCATGAAAATGACACCCTTTTCACACAAGCACCCCTAGGGTTATCCTACTTGGTTTCCATGCAAAAATGGTCATATTACGCATGTAAGGTATCTTAGCAAAAAAATCAACAAATACAAGATCATAGTCCCTCGATGACGCTATTCAAAGTTGCCTTACAAAATGATCTTAGTCCCTCAAAAAAGAATGCTAAGATACCTTGCAACATTGCTAATCATGGCTATACGATGACCCACACCCGTCCCGTTTACATCCAAAGATAGGGTTGCTTACCAAACCAATGGTAAGACAACAATATCAAAGGAAAAGAAAATGAACAAGAAAGACATTTGAGTAGATAGATTACTCCTAATTACTTGCTCCATATCAAAACAAATATCCTTGCTATTTTCAAAACAATCACATACACTTTCAAAACATCTTACAAAATTGAAAACATTTTCAAAAGATCAACATATTTGTATACATTCTTACGAACGAGAATCATTACAAAGATTGCCTAAACAATGGCCTATTTACATACTTTCAAAAACCACATAAAACACAATTTCAAACAAAAGCAAGTGATCTAGAAAGTAACTAAGAGCCCATGGAAAACCATGGATAAAAAGGGTTCTAATACCTTCCCTTTTTATAATCTACCCCCCGAACTCAAGAAACAATCTCAAAGGTCTTTCCTGTGCTTTTTCACCTTTCCGTTTTGGATAAAAGAAAAGTCGGTGGCGACTCTTGCTAACCGCAACATTTGCAATCAAATGCAAACCCTCAAGTCAGTTCTCCCACCGTATCACAGCCACCAATGTTCAGGCCTCCAACAAATGTCCCTGTGAACACCTGGTTGAGGACAACAAGCAGGAAAAGGCCCAACAAGGGAAAATGGAGGACATTTGATGTGCCAAGAGGTTCCTTCTTGGCCTATAGAAAAGAATTCCAAATAACAAGCAAAATGGCTCATGTGTCGAGCAACTATAAGGGAAAAAACCCCATGACTCGCTCTCAATGGATGAGATATCAAAGACGGCGGAAAGCCGAAAGAGAGGCTACACAAGGGCCCCAACCAGAAGCAATCACTAATTTTCCACAAAGAAAAGGAAAGGGAAAACTAAGAAAGCCTATAGAAAGAAAGCCAGTTGCCAGAAGACTGAAGTGGCCTGGACAAAATGAATCAGAATATGAATGTGATTCTAGATCTGATGCTACACTGGATATCATGGTCAATATGGTGTTAGTGTTACCCAGGAAGTATGACCGATAAGTTTAAGTCAAAGAGACCGACTGGGAGGTCGAACAGAAGATGGCCAAACATAGGCCAATTTGTTATTACGTTATGAACAACGGTTGTTTCGAAGAGCAGAATGCTTTATTCAAATGCCCCACTGAGGCGATGAAGAATCACCTCAAACCATTGTTCATCAGGGTAAAAGTAGGGGAAGTAACCATAAATAAGGTTCTAGTTGATTATGGATTCATAGTCAACATAATCCCACAATGCATGCTGCAAAAGTTGGGCAAGGGGGATGAAGACATCAAACCCCATAACATGGTCCTATCGAACTATGAAGGTGGAGTCTGGATTGCCATGGGAGTAGTACAGTTGGAAATCAAAGTGGGATCCATAGTTCGACCAACGATGTTCATGGTCATCCCCGTAAAATCCAACTACAACATACTCCTATGAAGGGAATGGATCCATGGCATAGGAGCAGTGCCATCATCAATGCATCAGTGTGTCACAATTTGGCGCCCAGATGGCATAATGGAAAATATCGAAGCTTACCAGAGCTATTATATGGTCGAAGTCAACAATGTTGGCAAGACAAGCTTCGACAAAAATTTGGCCCACATAGGGCCATGTAATCCTCCAGATTTTGACTTGGCGCCAGCCCCCAACACCTTCTGTTCCCTATACTTGCATTCGGTTTATGGGTTTCAATGGGATAGGGAGGATTTTTCCAACATCGATTTTGGAGCAATTGATGATATACAACCAACAGGCTGGGGAAGTGAATTCAGTGATTATGACTGAGTCACAAGCCTTGCAAAGGATTTAGACATATGTAGCCGAAAACAGAATGATAGCATCCCTAGAGGCTGAAGTGAAGTATATGTCTATCAAAGCCAATAAACAAGTGCCATTTCCTAAAGGCCCTGGGAAAGACTTCGACCCAGAGCCACCTGACTTAAGAAGGGAGGAAGTGCGAAGCCAGAGGCTAGATTCCATTTATGATGATGAGCCTTTGGGTTTTGAAAAGGATCTGTTGGAAAATAATTTTAAAATGCTAGCGCAAGATCCTCTGGAAGAAATGAACCTGGGCGAAGATTTAGTAAAAATACCAACATACATCAGTGCGAAGATAGATCCAGCGCTCAGGGTCGAAATAATCCAATTGTTGAAGGAGTTTAAAGACTACTTTGCATGGGATTATAACGAAATGTCTGGTCTCGATAGAAGATTGGTGGAGCTTTAACTACTAATAAAGCCTGGAAAAAAGCATGTTAAGAAAACTCAAAGGCGTTTTGCACCAGAGATCTTGTCGAAGATCAAGACGGAAGTCGAAAGACTGCTGAAATGCAAGTTCATCCGAAAGACCAGGTATGTCGAATGAATTGTAAATATAGTACCTGTTATAAAGAAAAATGGTACCTTAAGGGTGTGTATTGATTTTAGAGATTTAAATTCTGCAACACCCAAAGATGAATATCCAATGCCTATGGCGGAAATGCTGGTCGATTCTTCCGTTGGCTTTTAATACATGAGTATGCTTGATGGATATTCTGGGTATAACCAAATTTTTATTGTTGAAGAAGATGTGTCGAAAACAGCATTTCGATGCCCTGGAGCTTTAGGCACTTATGAATGGGTAGTGATGCCCTTTGGCCTGAAAAATGCAGGGGAAACATATCAAAGGGCAATGAAATCTATCTTCCATGATTTTATTAAAACTTTTATGCAGATTTATATTGACGATATTGTTGTCAAATCTGTTTCAGGGAAGAATCACATAGGCCACCTTCGACATTCCTTTGAAAGGATGAGAAGCTATGGTCTAAAGATGAATCCTCTAAAGTGCGCTTTCTGTGTAAAAGCAGGGGATTTCTTAGGCTTTGTGGTCCATAAAAAAGGGATCAAAATAAACTAGAACAAGACCAAAGCCATTTTGGAAGAGAAAGCGCCAACTAGCAAGAAGGAGTTGCAATCTCTGCTTGGCAAGATAAATTTCCCGAGGAGATTTATATCCAACTTAACTGGAAAGACGCAAGCCTTCTCACCACTACTTCGACTCAAAAACGGAGGATTCGAGTGGGGGCAAGGACAACAAGAAGCCTTCGACAAGATCAAAGGATACCTCAACAAGCCACCGATTCTGGTACCTCCTTGTAGAAATAGGAGTATGAGATTGTACATAGCTGCATCTGATAAAACCATAGAGAGCATGTTGGCTCAAGAGGATGAAAATGGTGTCGAAAGACCCATCTACTACCTCAATAGAGTTTTAAATGATGCAGAAACTAGATATAGCAAAGTTGAAAAACTATGTTTGTGTCTTTGTTTCTCATGTACAAAACTCAAGCAATACATTAAACCAATTGATGTTTATGTTTCGTCTCATTTTGATGTTTTCAAATATATGTTATTGAAACCCATCTTGCATAGTCGAATTGGAAAATGGGCACTTGCATTAACTGAGTATTCATTAACCTTTATGCCTCTCTAAGCTGTAAAAGGTCAAGTGGTAGCATACTTTATAGTTGACTACTCAATAAATGAAGAATCATTAAACTACTTGGAGATTGAACCATGGAAGTTATACTTCGACGGTTCCAGTCATGAAGATTGAACCGGAGTAGGAGTTCTAATTATTTCTCCAAGTAAAATTCCAACAACATTCAAGTACAAAATCGAAGGTTCATGTTCAAACAATGAGGCTAAGTACGAAGCTCTAATCATAGGCCTTGAAATCTTGTTGGAATTAGGGGAAACTCAAGTTGAAATAATGGGAGACTCAGAGTTAATCATAAGGCAAATTACGAAAGAATACAAATGTATAAGAGAAAATCTTATTATGTATTTTGTAATAGCCAATCGTTTGTTGAAAAACTTGGAAGTGATCAACATTCGACATATACCAAGATTGGAAAATCAAGTAGCTAATGACTTAGCACATATTGCATCTGGGTATAAAATTTTGAAAGAAAAATTACAACAAGCAATCGAAGTTAGAGGAAGATTAGCATCAACCAAGTTATCTCTAACAGATTTGGAAATAAAAAAACCGGGGTACACTGACCAAGAAATTTTCGAAATTTCGTTCATAGACAATCTAACAGAACGGGATTAGAGAAAGCCTATAGTAGATTATTTTCAAAATCCAATGGCTTCGAAAGGACGAAAGACAAAGTACAGGGTGTTAAGTTATATTCTAATGGGAAATGAGTTATTAAAAAAGACGCCTGAAGGAATACTACTAAAATTCCTAAGTGAAATAGAGGAATACATAGCCCTTTCAACTACACATGATGGGGCATGTGGGGTACATCAAGTAGGCCATAAAATGAAATGGTTGTTGTTTTGACAAGGATTATATTGGCCTACTATGTTGAAAGATTGTGTGGAGTTTGCAAAAGGCTGCCAAGAATGTCAAATACATACAGGCATCCAACATGTACCTGCAAGCGAACTTCATTCAATTGTGAAACCTTGGCCTTTTAGAGGATGGGCTTTGGATCTCATTGGGGAGATTCAACCAGCATCGTCTAAAAGCCAGAAATATATATTAGTGGGTGTTGTACCCCAAAATTTGCCCTCCCTTTTTCACAAGAAATCACAACCCTAGGGTTTTCTCAGATTTTTAAGATTGGCTCAGGAATTGATCAAACATACTTTTCTATGGCAGCAGATCAAGAATTAGGGTTTCTCTTGCATATCTCAGAAGAAACTGAATCCTCAGAAATTCAAATTAACTGTCACATGTTTTCACACTTTTTCAAGTTTACTGAAAGGTTACGGGTTATTCTCAAGGCCTGTTTATCTGGGACAAAAAATAGGAGCTGAGATGGTCATTTGGAATATTCAGGTTCTGTCTGATCCAGGTTAACCAGATGATGTGCGTTTTCTTGTTAATGAAATGAAATGTTTGCTTGTTTATTGGAATACACGGTGCATATTTTGATTGGAATGCTGTTGCAAGGTTACGAGACTACACAGTTTTTAGATTACTTAGAATTTAAGTTATCTGTATTAGAATGGTTGGAATGCGATTTCAATTATTTTGATCTGAGAATCTTAAAGGATTAAGTGAAGATGCAGAGAGAGAATTGCTAAAATAATTGACAGTAGAAGGTTCTATTCAGATTGCCTCACAAATATTTTTCAGATGTTGATACAAAAATAATTTATTATTTGAATACTGTAGGTTTTACAACTTATAGTACTTGGAAAAATAAATTATTACAATAAATGGAAAATTTATCTAAGAAAAAAGTCTAAGCCTAAGCTTCCATTCCTCTCGTGCTCGCCACAAAGTCTTCTGCTTCCTCTGCTTTGTCATCACCCAATTTGTGCTCACATGAAAAAAGACAAAGGAAAAGGGATTAGTACAGTCAGTTGAATATGAAAAGAATTTTCAAATAAAAAAGAAAAGGAAAATTTTCATCATTAAAATTTGCCGTCTGGAATCAGAGTGCTATTGTTCGTCATTCTTTTATTTTCCTCTTTGCAAATCACAAGAAGATTGCTCTTCTTGGTTCACAAAGAGAAAAATAAAAGATGCAAAAAGAAGAATGCAAACAAAGCAATTTATTCAAATGCAACAGGCGCCAAAATACTAAACAACACAGCAGGCCAAATTGCAACAAGGTCAAACAAAGTCAGCAAACTAAAACATTGCAACAAGGTAAACTGAAACCTGCTGTACAAACAGCACAAGCAAGGTGCAAAATTGAGCTACAAAAATGTCAAGCTGCATTACTAAACATTGCATACAAATCAAACTGGAAGCAAACTGGATGTAAACTGTCAAGTAATCAAACTGAACAAAGCAAACCAAATGCAGCAGCAATGCAGCAAGTACAAATGCAGTAGTAATGCAGTCAGAAAAGTACAAGTGCAGATGCAGCAGGCAAAATGCAGGAGGTAAACCAAATGACAAGCAAAAAGCTTGTCATAACTTTTCATCATTTTCCAGGGATTCATAGGCAAACTTTTCAGAAAAATAAGAAAAAGAAAAAAAGTGCTTTGTCATAGAGAGAGAAAGAGAGAAAAGATATCACCTTGGTGAGAGTGTACAGTTTGGCAAAAGGCTGTCACAAGTTACAAAACACAAGCAAAAAGATATAAGACTATCAAATAGCACAAAGTAAAGAAGGAGAACATTTATCCAAGCCTGAAAACTCACAAAATCTCCAAGCCTGCCAAACAGTTTCACACAAACAACCTGTGAGTAGTTCAAACTGCATAGCCAAAAACAGGGCCAAATACCACTAAACCTGCACAAGCTTGCCAAACTGCATAATCAAGCCCACAACAAAACCCTATAAACCATAAACCTGCAGTTCTCCAAACAAAGCAAGTTTGCCAAACTGTAAACCAAAAACTGCAACAAATATCAAAACTATAACAAACAGAAAAAACATACACAAGCTCCCAAAACCTGTGTAAGCAGTTTCAAACATCACCAAACCCTGCTATTAAACTAGCCAAACCTGCAGTTCTCAAAAGAGCCAGTAACCAAAGCTGCATAACAGCTTCCAAACAAACAATCACCAAGCTAAACTCAAAAACTGCATAACATTTCAATAAGTCACAAAACCTGTAACAGTTTCCGACCACAACCTGCATAACTATTGCAAAACTGTAAAGCCTGCCAAACTACCAAACTGCACCACCAAACAGCACAGCCTGCACAAGCTTGCCAAACTGTAAGACTCAAGTTTCACAAGCCTCATCACAAACCATTATCTAACAAACCAACAAAGTTTCAGAATCAGAATCATTGTCAATCATTCACCAACAACATTCAAGTTCAAGTCAGAAGAACAACTTAGCCAAACAAAACTCAGCTCAACAATAATCATCATTTCAAAACAAGGTTTCAGAACTATCATCATTATAAAATCCATACCAATAACCAAGAGTTTCAGAAGCAAACAACTACAAACAATCAAAAGTTTCAGAAACCATCATCAACATTCAAATTCAAGAGAGAGGAAAAAGTTTCAGAAACCATCATCAACATTCAAATTTAAGAGAGAGGAAGGAGTTTCAGAAGCATTTAGCAGCATCATCATTCAAACTCAAAGAGAGAGGAAAAGACAATCAAAGATTTCAGAAGAATAAAGCATCATCATCAAACGTTGTACAAACAGAGTTTCAAAGGCCAAATCAACAACCAAGTCAGAAGCATTCAAGCATCATCATTCAAGGTGCTAAAGGGACAAAAAGAGATACCAGAAGAGTGTGAGTGCAACTGTCATCATCTCCCCTCTGCCTCTAACCACCAAAGAAAGCCGTCACCTCCCTCAAGCCTCACCACTCTCTTTTGTCACAGAGAAAACCCTAAGGTACGTTTCTTCTCAAACCCTTTTTCTACACATCAATAAGCCATGCAATACAATAGATTAGCCAAACTGTAAAATCAAACAAACATAAACAACAAACTGTAAAACTCAGAGACGAACCATACCGTTTTGCAACCAAGGCCATTGAACGTTAGGAAGAGGATAGAGAGTGAGGGACAGCGCTCCAGCGTTTAGGGCTTAGGGGAAGGTCAGAGCGCTTTTGAGTGAGAAAGATGAAGAGGGAGAACGAGAACGGCGCCGCTGTGAAGCAAGAATGGAAAACCCTAACTTTTCCAAAATCAAAATGTTACAAACTTTGACATTGGGCCTGTCCGCCCCAACCAAAGCCCACGCGAATTGCTGGCTTGCACCCCACTTCCATTCTGACTTTCTTTCCCTTCTCTTATTTTTGTTTTGGGCCAAACACAACGCTAAAGCCAATTTGTTTTAACTTCAATTTGTTTTCTTTTTTTTAGTTAATAATAACAATAATAATATATTAAAACTTTGTTTTCTTTTAAGTTAGTTGTATTTTCTTCTTTATTAATTAATCTTGTTCCATTTGATAAAATACCAAAAAAAAACATTTAGCTTGATTTAATTAATTTTGCTTTTCTTTGAACCTTTTTTATTGATTAATAAAAGTATAAAAAAATAGAAATTCTGTTTAATTAAATTTTCTTCTTTTGAACTTTTTATTTACATAATTAATAAAATACAAAAAAAAAAGAATAATAATAATAATTCTTAATTTTTTTTTAATAGAGTTTGTTTATCTCTTTTTAATAAATACATGCATCTCATAATATTATTGATTTCTTCATTTGTCATAGCTTTGTATTGAATTGCGACAATTCGATTTGGTTGTAATACTTAATATTTGGATATTGCTATTCTTATGAGACTCATCCCCATTTGTAATAATTGTACCCCCATTCCCGGATACTTTTGTAATAGCTTAGATTTTTAATTCCCGCAACTTATTACTTTCAATATACTGTGTAGTAATTAGGCGTGTATGACAAGATTCAAAAATCAATCTCTAGATGGCCTAATCCAAGAATAAATAACTTGAAATCAGTACACTTCTCACACATACACCCCTAGGGTTTCATCCACTTGTTGCCTTAAAATGGCCATGTTATGCATGTTGAGTACTTTGGCAAAACGAAAACAAAACAAAAGATCATAGTCCCTCGATGACGCTATCTTAGTTTCCTATACAAAATGATCTAGTCCCTCAAAAATTTGCTGAAAATACTTAACACAATTGTTATCATGGTCTATACGATGACCCGCGCCTGTCCCGTTTAACATCCAAATACAAGGTTGTTTACCAAATGCAATGGTAAAACAACACTGTCGAAAGTGTTAAAAACATATAGGAAAGATCTTTGAGTAAAATAGGGTAGACAACTCTTAGTTACTTGATCAAAACTTTCAAAACATCCTTGCTATTTTCAAACACACCTCACAACACAATTTCAAAACATTTCCCAAATCAAACTTTCAAAACATTGAAATATCTTTTCAAAAGACAAACACCTTTGTATATATTCAAACAAGAATCATTACAAAGGTTGCCACAACGATGGCCTCTTTTTCAAAGCATTTTCAAAACCACACACAAAGCACCATTTCAAACAATTGAAAAGCAAAAGCAAGTGATCTAAACAAGTAACTAAGAGCCCATGGATAACCATGGATGAAAAGGGTGCTAGCACCTTCCCTTTTCATAATCTACCCCCCGAACCCAAGAAAACATCTCAAAGGTCTTTCCTGTGCTTTTTGACCTTTCCTTTGGATAAAATAAAAAGTCGGTGGCGACTCTTGCTAAACCGAAACATTTGCGAACACAAACGCAAAACCTCAAGTCAGTTCTCCTACCGTATCACAGAATTGGCGACTCTGTTGGGGACTAATCTAAAAGTGGGGTTACCTTAGGTTTTAGATCACCTTTACATGCTTATCTTGCTTGACTTGTATGCTTTACTTTTTGGTTCCTTGTTTGGGTTTGTTTTAAGTCCTACACCCGGATTTGGGGGCACCTTTTAGGTAAGTAACAATAAACTCTGAGGGAACTGTGCGGGGTATACCGAAATGGTTGAAGCAGTAGCTACGTTGATGTGGAACTTTGGTTGGTACTGGTAACCCTTGAGTTGAATCAAGGAGAGTACGGGGCCTCCGCATGGTGTCGTGAAGCATCAATTGACTTTAGAACCTTACTTGACCAACTTGGCCTTTTTAGGATGTAGTTAGATGATAGGCTTTGGTGCAGTCCGAAGTTGGTAGATACTCGATACTACACTCATTGAGGATTGTTTTCTTAGAATATTTCGATCGCCAGTAAAGTGGCTAAACTGAAACAATGAACACAGAAAACAATCCAGTGATATTGAGCTCCTTAGAACCCGGTTACTATTTCTAGGACAGGTTGAGCCAACTAGACTTCAAGAGGGTACTTACCTATGAAACTCCATGCAAGCCTAAACCTAAGGACTTGTCTGCTTTGTGTGAATATGACTGTCTGTATATACACTTGCTTACTTTTACATACTTGTACATAACATCATAACATCATATCTTAACATTTTCAATAACCATTTCAAGGATCTCAAGGGTCTTTGATGCAGGGTCACGTTGAACCGGACGTCTACCAAGGGGAAAGAGGATTCATTTTCCTCTAAACAAACACCGTCAAAAATCAAGTACAACAACTTGAGTCAAGGGCTATGACCCACTTGACATGGTGAGCTTGATTCTCGTGGAAAGACATCCACCAATACAAAGTTCTCCAATCAAAGATGTTGATCGAAGTTCAACCTCTAACATTTTCTTGTGTTTACCCCGCGAGATCCTTAAAAACATGCATCCACATATCATGCATCGTATCATGACAGGTTTCCCCTTTTCAGGTCTCCTTATTTTCCTACTGTTTATTTCAGTAGAGATGGCTCTAGAGAGGACTGTCAAAGATATCCAGGCTCAAAACGCTCAACTTCAAGAAATGTTCTTGAACCTATCCAAGGGGCAGGAAGAAGTGAAAGCTCTCCTAACAAGGGGCACGGTCCTAGGGAATCCAGGGGGCATCAGGAATGATCAGTTGGAAGGACTACAGATTGAGTTGGCAACAATGAAAATCCAAATGATGGGACAACTGGTGGGCCAGATGGCTCTCATCCAATACTTGGCTGAAGGACAAGAGGAGTTAAAGGTCCTCATCAACAAACTGCATCAAGATGGATGTAACCAAGTGGGGCAAACAACTAGGGTTGAATATCAAGTCACCATTCAGCCTCTTTTGAGACAAGAAGTCAAGGGAAAGTCTCCCCAGTTTGCTTCAGGGTCACAAGCCCAACAACAGCCTCACCAGCATCAACAGGGTAATCGGCGTAAGAAAAATACATCTGGAAGGCGCTTCATTGAGATTAACATGCCATTATCTCAAGTACTGCAACGTTTGTTGGAGGTCAAGCTGACTGTATTAAGGGATCCTCTTCAGAATCTCAATACCTCTGCTCCTAGCTATCATCCCAATGCATTATGTGCATACCACTCCAATAGTCCTGGGCATGATACAAATGACTGTTGGGCTTTGAAAAACAAGACTCAAGACTTGATTGACAGGGGAGTGCTGGAATTCACACAGGATGGCCAGATGAAAATTTTCCGCTGAGGGTTCTCCACCTGAAATGACAAGTTCAGACTAAGAGGCTTTGGTTTCATTTGAATTTATATGTTGTAATTTCTTTTGTTATTCAAACAATTATCTGTTGATGTCAAACTCTGTTTCATTAATGCATTGCATATGTTTGTCTTGAATTCATCCATTCGTTTTCACTATACTTGAACTATGCTTTCTACTTTCTTGATGACATTTAACTCTTGCTAAAAGTTACGAGCCTTTAGAGGGAGGATGACGAAAACAATGCCATAATCTCATACAATATGCTTTTGGACAGACCTTGCTGACGATGTACAGGCGTTTCTTTCAAATCCTAAACACTGGAGTTATAAGGAAGATAATCCCTAGTAAACCCCTTCGAGCCAAAGAAGTAGAAGTTTTCTATTTTAACACAAATTGAAACCTTTAATCAAACCTGGGGCAGAGTAGTCTCTCGGTTAATTCAAATGTGCGTTTAGCCGCAAACTCTCAATTCGTAATACAACGAATGACATCAAAATTTCCTTTGGAACCAAAAGACAGTGATGGTTCCTTATCTCATAGGCAGTCATTATCTCTCAAAAAAGAAAAGCCCACTGAGTCAAAACCTATAAAGGAGACTTGCGAAAGCTGGGGCATCCCACTGACTGTAATCTCAAAAAATAAGAACAGTCAGGCAAAAATTAGGGATAACGAAAAGAAAAAAAAAGGTCACTAAAAATCCTCAACTACATGAAAAATGTTGCAAAAATGACTGCCTTCCAACAAATTCAACTTGTGTGAACCATCACCAAAAACGTCGTTCCAGACTCATTTGGAGTTCAAATGCACAATTAACTGAGTCTAGGATTGAAGAACATCACAAAGAGCGGGTGGGTACAAATATACTTTGAGCCTTTATCCTTTATTTCTTAAAACCGTGAACTAAGCCACGTTACAACCCTTCAAAAGTCCTAATTGAAGCATGGGTTAGTTCGAAAGCATACTGTTACAAAAGGTATCATGACTCCTGTAAGGCTTTGCTCTAAATCTTGTGTTGAATTTGTCTTATAAAAGTTTTCTTCTAAAAAACACATTTTTCAAAATTTCAAGACAAGCATAAACTTTGCATTATTTGAATATCATCGTTTGCATATGGCTATTTGTTTGACAGTGAAGAAATTCACACAGTGAATGTTCCGATGAACGAAAGCTCTCTCAGTGAACAAAATCACTTCAAGTGGGATGACACTTCCATCGCAAAAATCTCCTATCAACAAAAGGGGACTTGTCATGGCATTATCCAATAAACCTGGGGCAGTCCAGTCAAGATTTCAAGAAATCTCTCAAGTGCAGAATAGCCTGGGGCAAGTCTCCATCTCCATCACTTGGGGCATTGAACGTCAATCTCATCAAAGGGCTACATACAAGTCCAATTTCCTGGCAGTGCCACAAACATTTAGGGGCAATGACAAATCTCTCCAAAATCCTTCTGAAAAGAAATTCAAGAATCCTCGAGAAGTTCATCACCTCTCTAGCAGACCAGCGGTCATGGGTTTATTTCCCCAACACTTGTTAAGGATTTATTCTCCAAAAAAAAATTACATTTCAATAACATTCATAACATATGTAGATTGATCGGCAGGTAAAGGTTATCATCACCTTTTGGAGTAGCAGTCGTCAAAGATTCCTTCATCACTTTTTGGAGTAGCAGTCGTCAAAGATTCCTTCATCACCTTTTGGAGTAGCAGTCATCAAAGATTCCTTCATCATCCGGTTGAGTCAAAGTTAATCCAAGACCTTCTCTGGTTCTGTCAGATCGACACTAAGATCTCCCTGGTTCTTATTCCAGTGGAAGATATTCCGGGTTTTGCTGTTTCAGATAAATCTCTCAACGATTTATTATGATTCACTTCCAGATTTTTCACTAACAGAGACGAAGAATTCAACTCTTTTCTTCATCACCAGTTCGGGATTTATTTTCCCCAACGAGAGGTTGTCTTGAAAAGCATTACACATCCATACATCAGGACATCATACAACGCAATCTCATTTATTTTGAGAACATCATTGTTGGATATGTGTCATGCCACTAACCTTTACCTTTCAGGAAAGATGAAATCAATTTCTCACCAAAATTCGTATCGTGAATCCTGTATGTTGACCAGATAACGTTACAAGACTGTGAATCCTGGACGTTGACCAAATAACAGTAAGGTACACTGTGAAACTTAGACGTTGACCAAATAACAGTTTACTCGGCCAATTAATTTGAAGCCCGGATTCAACCAGATATTAGTAGGCCCCAAAATTAAAAAGGAAACCCGGATGTTGACCGGATAACCATTTGATATTCTTCTGAAGACTGGACGTTAACCAGATAGGAAGTAAGGTATTGTGAAACCTGGATGTTGACCAGATAACAATACCACACTATGAAACTTGGATGTTGACCAGATAACAGTAAGGTATACTGTGAAACTTGGATGTTGAACAAATAACAGTTTACTCGGCCAATTACTTTGAAGCCCGGATTCAACCGGATATTAGTAGGCCCCAAGATCAAAAGGGAAACCCGGATGTTGACCGGATAACCATTTTATTTCCTTATGAAGACTGGACATTGACCAGATAGGAAGCAAGGTATTGTGAAACCTGGATGTTGACCAGATAGCAATACAACATTGTGAAACCTGGACGTTGACCAGATAACAGTAAGGTATACTGAGAAACTTGGATGTTAACCAAATAGCAGTTTACTCGGCCAATTACTTTGAAGCTCGGATTCAACCGGATATTAGTAGGCCCCAAGATCAAAACGGAAACCCGGATGTTGACCGGATAACCACTTGATATTCTTCTGAAGACTGGACGTTGACCAGATAGGAAGTAAGGTATTGTGAAACTTGGATGTTGACCAGATAGCAATACAACACTGTGAAACCTGGACGTTGACCAGATAACAGTTAACCGTTAACAGAATGAAGATTCTCATCCTTGAAACCTCAGAAGATTGGCATACTCCCAAGCTCCTGATACCGTTAACAGAATGAAGACTCTCATCCTTGAAACCTCAGAAGATTGGCATACTCCCAAGCTCCTGATACCGTTAACAGAATGAAGATTCTCATCCTTGAAATCTCAGAAGATTGGCATACTCCCAAGCTCCTGATATCGTTAACAGAATGAAGATTCTCATCCTTGAAACCTCAGAAGATTGGCATACTCCCAAGCTTCTGATATCGTTAAAAGAATAAAGATTCCCATTCTTGAAACCTCAGAAGATTGGCATACTCCCAAGCTCCTGATACTGTTAACAGAATGAAGATTATCATCCTTAAAACCTCATAAGATTGGCATACTCCCAAGCTCCTAATACCGTTAACAGAATGAAGATTCTCATTCTTGAAACCCCATTAGATTGGCATACACCCAACCTCCTGACCTAAACGCCTGAATGAAGATTCTCATTCTTGCTTCCCTAGTAGATTGGCATACACCCAAGCTCCTGATATTCCCGACAGAATGAAGATTCTCATTCTCAAAGTGGCATATAACCCGAGTTCCTGATATTCCCGACAGAATGAAGATTCTCATTCTCAAAGTGGCATATAACCTAAACTCCTGAACTTCTTCCAAACAGGAATAAGCTTTTCCCAGAGTCCTGAGCTTACTCTCCAGCAGGATAGCTACTCCCCAACAGTATAGCTATTCCCCACAGAGTTTTTACTCCCCAACAAAATCAAGATTCTCATCTTTGATTCTCCAGTAAAGTTTCCAGAGCCTTCTTTACTCTCAGCATAAATTTGTCGGAGTTTTTAATCCCATGCAGATCGATGATTCTCGTTCTTGACTCCTCAACACAAATTCCCCTAGCAGAATGAAGATTCTCATTCTCAATTCCCCATGGAGTTTTCAAAGATTCCCCAACAGAGTTTCTCCTCAAACAACAAAACAGGAATCCCCGGTAGAAGTATTCTAAGCAAAGCTTGAAGACACACATACTCTTCAACAGTGGTCCAGGATTTATCTTCCCCGACAGCGGTCAAAGATTTTATTATCTCCAGCTATCCAGGATTTATTTTCCTCAGCAAGACAGCTAATCAGCTTACATGCGCATACATTACATTCATATATCATAAACATTGATAAAACACATATATTGCATCATACATTTCATGCAACATAACTTTGTGTTTCAGCTAATATTTTACCCTTTTCAAGATAAGATTAACAAGCTTCAGATTCAAGTATCATGAAAATAGTTTACGGGTGCTTCTAAACATTGATGTTAATCTACCGCTTGTTCAGATTCAACTCACTGAAAACAGTTTACGGATGCTCCAAACATGGATGTTAATCTATTGCTTGTTCAAACTCAAGGATCGTGAAAATAGTTTACGGGTGCTTCCAAACATGGATGTTAATCTATCGCTTGTTCAGATTCAGCTCATTGAAAACAGTTTACGGATGCTCCAAACATGGATGTTAATCTATTGCTTGTTCAAACTCAAGGACCATGAAAATAGTTTACGGGTGCTTCCAAACATGGATGTTAATCTATCGCTTGTTCAGATTCAGCTCATTGAAAACAGTTTACGGAGGCTCCAAACACGGATGCTAATCTATTGCTTATTCAGACCCCCAGCTCAGAGACGTTCCAGACATGGATACCTTTCTGATACTCATTCTTTCACCTACAACATACAATTCAATAAAAATTCTTGGATGGCATCTTTAAGCCCATCTCCGACAAGATTCTGTTGCATCTCCAAATGGCATCTTCAAGTCCATTCCCTCAAACTATGCTTTAACGAGTGCAAATTTATGGGCACTCTAGTGTCCAATCATCTTTTACCTTCGAGTCGCAAACGGAAAACTTGCCGATCTAACTCTTCAGGTTCAAGAAGATTGAACAGGGGCAGTTGTTGTACCCTAAAATTTTCCCTCCCTTTTTCACAAGAAATCACAACCCTAGGGTTTTCTCAGATTTTTAAGATTGGCTCAGGAATCGATCAGACAGACTTTTCTATGGCAGCAGATCAAGAATTAGGGGTTCTCTCGCATTTCTCAGAAGAAACTGAATCCTCTGAAATTCAAATTAACTGTCACATGTTTTCACACTTTTTCAAGTTTACTGAAAGGTTACTGGTTATTCTCAAGGCCTGTTTATCTGGGACAAAAAATAGGAGCTGAGATGGTCATTTGGAATATTCTGGTTCTGTCTGATCTAGGTTAACTAGATGATGTGAGTTTGCTTGTTAATGGAATAAAATGTTTGCTTGTTTATTGGAATACACAGTGCGTATTTTGATTGGAATGTTGTTGCAAGGTTACGAGACTACACAGTTTTTGGATTACTTGGAATTTAAATTATCTGTATTAGAATGGTCGGAATGCGATTTCAATTATTTTGATATGAGAATCTTAAAGGATTAAGTGAAGATGCAGATAGAGAATTGCTAAAATAATTAACAGTAGAAGGTTCTATTCAGATTGCCTCACAAAGATTTTCAAATGTTGATACAAAAGTAATTTATTATTTGAATACTGTAGGTTTTACAACTTATAGTACTTGGAAAAATAAATTATTACAATAAATGGAAACTCTATCTAAGAAAAAAGTCTAAGCCTAAGCTTCCATTTCTCTCGTGCTCGCCACAAAGTCTTCTGCTTCCTCTGCTTTGTCATCATCCAATTTGTGCTCACATGAAAAAGACAAAGGAAAAGGGATCAATACAGTCAGTTGAATATGAAAAAAAAATTCAAATAAAAAAGAAAAGGAAATTTTTCATCATTAAAATTTGTCGTCTGGAATCAGAGTGCTATTGTTCGTCATGTTTTTATTTTCCTCTTTGCAAATCACAAGAAGATTGCTCTTCTTGGTTCACAAAGAGAAAAATAAAAGATGCAAAAAGAAGAATGCAAACAAAGCAATTTATTCAAATGCAACAGGCGCCAAAATACTAAACAACACAGCAGGCCAAATTGCAACAAGGTCAAACAAAGTCAGCAAACTAAAACATTGCAACAAGGCAAACTGAAACATGTTGTACAAACAGCACAAGCAAGGTGCAAAACTGAGCTACAAAACTGTCAAGCTGCATTACTAAACATTGCATACAAAGAAAACTGGAAGCAAACTGTCAAGTAATCAAACTAAACAAAGCAAACCAAATGTAGCAAGTACAAATGCAGTAGTAATGCAGTCAGAAAAGTACAAGTGCAGATGCAGTAGGCAAAATGCAGGAGGTAAACCAAATGACAAGCAAAAATCTTGTCATAGCTTTTCATCATTTTCCAGGGATTCATAGGCAAACTTTTCAGAAAAATAAGAAAAAGCAAAAAAGTGCTTTGTTATAGAGAGAGAAAGAGAGAAAAGATATCACCTTGGTGAGAGTGTACAGTTTGGAAAAAGGTTGTCACAAGTTACAAAACACAAGTAAAAAGATATAAGACTATCAAATAGCACAAAGTAAAGAAGGAGAACATTTATCCAAGCCTGAAAACTCACAAAATCTCCAAGCCTGCCAAACAGTTTCACACAAACAGCCTGTGAGTAGTTCAAACTGCATAGCCAAAAACAGGGCCAAATACCACTAAACCTGCACAAGCTTGCCAAACTACATAATCAAGCCCACAACAAAACCCTGTAAACCATAAACCCGCAGTTCTCCAAACAAAGCAAGTTTACCAAACTGTAAACCAAAAACTGCAACAAATATCAAAACTGTAACAAACAGAAAAAACATACACAAGCTCCCAAAACCTGTGTAAGAAGTTTCAAACATCACCAAACCCTGCTATCAAACTAGCCAAACCTGCAGTTCTCAAAAGAGCCAGTAACCAAAGCTGCATAACAGCTTCGAAACAAACAATCACCAAGCTAAACTCAAAAACTGCATAACATTTCAACAAGTTACAAAACCTGTAACAGTGTCTAACCACAACCTGCATAACTATTGCAAAACTGTAAAGCCTGCCAAACTACCAAACTGCACCACCAAATAGCACAGCTTGCACAAGCTTGCCAAACTCTAAAACTCAAGTTTCACAAGCCTCACCATAAACCATTATCTAACAAACCAACAAAGTTTCAGAATCATCATCATTGTCAATCATTCACCAACAACATTCAAGTTCAAGTCAGAAGAACAACTTAGCCAAACAAAACTCAGCTCAACAATAATCATCATTTCAAAACAAGGTTTCAGAACTATCATCATTAACAAATCCATACCAATAACCAAGAGTTTTAGAAGCAAACAACTACAAACAATCAAAATTTTCAGAAACCATCATCAACATTCAAATTCAAGAGAGAGGAAAAAGTTTCAGAAACCATCATCAACATTCAAATTCAAGAGAGAGGAAGGAGTTTCAGAAGCATTTAGCATCATCATCATTCAAACTCAAAGAGAGAGGAAAAGAAAATCAAATATTTCAGAAGAATAAAGCATCATAATCAATCATTGTACAAACAGAGTTTCAAAGGCCAAATCAACAACCAAGTCAGAAGCATTCAAGCATCATCATTCAAGGTGCTAAAGGGACAAAAAGAGATACCAGAAGAGTGTGAGTGCAACCGTCATCATCTCCCCTCCGCCTCTAACCACCAAGGAACGCCGTCACCTCCCTCAAGCCTCACCACTCTCTTTTGTCACAGAGAAAACCCCAAGGTACGTTTCTTCTCAAACCCTTTTCTGCACCTCAATAAGCCATTCAATACAATAGATTAGCCAAACTGTAAAATCAAACAAACATAAACAACAAACTGTAAAACTCAGAGACGAACCATACCATTTTGCAACCAAGGCCATTGAACGTTAGAAAGAGGATATAGAGTGAGGGACAGCGCTCCGGCGGCTAGGGCTTAGGGGAAGGTCAGAGCGCTTTTGAGTGAGAAAGATGAAGAGGGAGAACGAGAACGGCGCCGCTGTGAAGCAAGAATGGGAAACCCTAACTTTTCCAAAATCAAAATGTTACAAACTTTGACATTGGGCCTGTCCGCCCCAACCAAAGGCCACGCGAATTGCTGGCTTGCACCCCACCTCCATTCTGACTTTATTTCCCTTCTCTTATTTTTGTTTTGGGCCAAACACAACCCTAAAGCCCATTTGTTTTAACTTCAATTTGTTTTCTTTTTTTAGTTAATAATAACAATAATAATATATTAAAACTTTGTTTTCTTTTAAGTTAGTTGTATTTTCTTCTTTATTAATTAATCTTGCTCCATTTGATAAAATACCAAAAAAAAAACATTTAGCTTGATTTAATTAATTTTGATTTTCTTTGAACCTTTTTTATTGATTAATAAAAGTACAAAAATAATAGAAATTATGTTTAATTAAATTTTCTTCTTTTGAACTTTTTATTTACATAATTAATAAAATACAAAAAAAAAAGAATAATAATAATAATTCTTAATTTTTTTAGAATAGAGTTTGTTTATCTCTTTTTAATAAATACATGCATCTCATAATATTATTGATTTCTTCATTTGTCATAGCTTTATATTGAATTGCGACAATTCGATTTGGTTGTAATACTTAATATTTGGACATTGCTATTCTTATGAGACTCATCCCCATTTGTAATAATTGTACCCCCATTCCCGGATACTTTTGTAATAGCTTAGATTTTTAATTCCCGCAATTTATTACTTTCAATATACTGTGTAGTAATTAGGCGTGTATGACAAGATTCAAAAATCAATCGCTAGATTACCTAATCTAAGAATAAATAACTTGAAATCAACACACTTCTCACACATGCACCCCTAGGGTTTCATCCACTTGTTGCCTTAAAATGGCCATGTTATGCATGTTGAGTACTTTGGAAAAACGAAAACAAAACAAAATATCATAGTCCCTCGATGACGCTATCTTAGTTTCCTATACAAAATGATCTAGTCCCTCAAAAATTTGCTAAAAATACTTAAAACAATTGCTATCATGGTCTATACGATGACCCGCGCCTGTCCCGTTTAACATCCAAATACAAGGTTGTTTACCAAATGCAATGGTAAAACAACACTGTCGAAAGGGTTAAAAACATATAGGAAAGATCTTTGAGTAAAATAGGGTAGACAACTCTTAGTTACTTGATCAAAACTTGCAAAACATCCTTGCTATTTTCAAACACACCTCACAACACAATTTCAAAACATTTCCCAAATCAAACTTTCAAAATATTGAAATATATTTTCAAAAGACAAACACCTTTGTATATATTCAAACAAGAATCATTACAAAGGTTGCCACAATGATGGCCTCTTTTTCAAAGCATTTTCAAAACCACACACAAAGCACCATTTCAAACAATTGAAAAGCAAAAGCAAGTGATCTAAACAAGTAACTAAGAGCCCATGGATAACCATGGATGAAAAGGGTGCTAGCACCTTCCCTTTTCATAATCTACCCCCCGAACCCAAGAAAACATCTCAAAGGTCTTTCCTGTGCTTTTTGACCTTTCCTTTGGATAAAATAAAAAGTCGATGGCGACTCTTGCTAAACCGAAACATTTGCAAACACAAACGCAAAACCTCAAGTCAGTTCTCCCACCGTATCACAGAACTGGAGACTCTGCTGGGGACTAATCTAAAAGTGGGGTTACCTTAGGGTTTTAGATCACCTTTACATGTTTATCTTGCTTGACTTGTATGCTTTACTTTTTGGTTCCTTGTTTGGGTTTGTTTTATGTCCTACACCCAGATTTGGGGGCACCTTTTAGGTAAGTAGCAATAAATTGTTAGGGAACTGTGCGGGGTATACCGATATGGTTGAAGCAGTAGCTACGTTGATGTGGCACTTTGGTTGGTAGCGGTAACCCTTGAGTTGAATCAAGGAGAGTACAGGGCCGCCGCGTGGTGTCGTGAAGCATCAATTGACTTTAGAACCTTACTTGACCAACTTGGCCTTTTTAGGATGTAGTGAGATGACCTGCTTTGGTGCAGTCCGAAGTTGGTAGATACTCGATACTACACTCATTGAGGGTTGTTTTCTTGAAATATTTCGGTCGCCAGTAATAAGGCTAAACTAAAACAATGAACGCAAAAAACAATCCAGTGATATTGAGCTCCTTAGAACCCGGTTACAATTTCTAGGACAGGTTGAGCCAACTAGACTTCAAGAGGGTACTTACCTATGAAACTCCATGCAAGCCTAAACCTAAGGACTTGTCTTCTTTGTGTGAATATGAATGTCTGTATATACACTTGCTTACTTTTTCATACTTGTACATAACATCATAACATCATATCATAGCATTTTCAATAACCATTTCAAGGATCTCAAGGGTCTTTGATGCAGGGTCACGTTGAACCAGACGTCTACCAAGGGGCAAGAGGATTCATTTTCCCCTAAACAAACGCCGTCAAAAATCAAGTACAACAACTTGAGTCAAAGGCTATGACCCACTTGACATGGTGAGATTGATTCTCGTGGAAAGACATCCACCGATACAAAGTTTTCCAATCAAAGATGTTGATCGAAGTTCAACCTATAACATTTTCTTGTGTTTACCCCGCGAGATCCTTGAAAACATGCATCCACATATCATGCATCGTATCATGACAGGGTTCCCCTTTTCAGGTCTCCTTATTTTCCTACTGTTTATTTCAGTAGAGATGGCTCTAGAGAGGACTGTCAAAGATATCCAGGCTCAAAACGCTCAACTTCAAGAAATGTTCTTGAACCTATCGAAGGGGTAGGAAGAAGTGAAAGCTCTCCTCACAAGGGGCACGGTCCTAGGGAATCCAGGGGGCATCAGGAATGATCAGTTAGAAGGACTAGAGATTGAGTTGGCAATAATAAAAATTCAAATGATGGGCAACTGGTGGGCCAGATGTCTCTCATCTAAAACTTGGATCAAGGACAAGAGGAGTTAAAGGTCCTCATTAACAAACTGCATCAAGATGGATGTAACCAAGTGGGGCAAACAACTAGGGTTGAAGATCAAGTCACCATTCAGCCTCCTTTGAGACAAGAAGTCAGGGGAAAGTCTCCCCAGTTTGCTTCAGGGTCACAAGCCCAACAACAGCCTCACCAGCATCAACTGGGTAATCGGCATAAGCAAAATACATCTGGAAGGCGCTTCACTGAGATTAACATGCCATTATCTCAAGTACTACAACGTTTTTTAGAGGTCGAAGCAGCAAATAAGGTAGTAATTGGCTTGATAAAGAAGCATGTAGGAAAAAATTAGAAGAATTGGCATAAGACGTTGGACCAAATCTTCTGGGCATGTCGAACTTCCCCTAAAGAAGCTACCGGAACGAAACCATTTCGATTAACCTGTGGTCATGACGCAATATTACCAGTTGAAATCTATCAACAGTCAACTAGAATTCAGAGACATCAAGATATTCCTTCAGAATCTTATTGGAATATGATGTTAGATGAACTAGTTAATTTTGACGAAGAAAGACTGATGGATTTAGATATTTTAAGGATACAGAAGAAAAAAGTGGAAAAATCTTACAACAAGAGAGTAAAACTCAAGACATTCTTGCCTGAAGAGCTTATGTGGAAGGTAATTCTCCCAATGGATCGAAGGGATATGAACATGGGAAAATGGTATCCTAAGTGGGAAGGACTTTTTAAGATCATCCAAGCATTTTCTGGTGGTGCCTATGAGATCGAAGAATTAAATGAAGATAAAAGACTCTTGAGATTAAATGGTAAATATTTGAAAAAGTATAAACCTGCACTTCAAGAGGTCAAAATAGTCAGCCTTTAATCTTAGTCGAAGTATGTAGCCAAAATGGAAGATGCATTAAAATTATCCAAAATGGCTCAGAGTCATTACATAAACATCATTTTACAAAAAAAAGAAGTCAAAATCAAAATGGGAGATTGGCTTTAATTTGGAGATATTTGATCTTTTGGAGTTCTAAGCGCCTTTCATACAGAGCCCTCGACTGATGGAGAGCCTTGATCTTTGCATCTAAGGCTTGAGCCTATTCAACATATTGCAATCCATTGTCAAGTTCCTCTTGGCTCTCAGCATCATTATTGATGGCAAGAAGCTCTTTGCGTTTGTCATTTGCGAAAATCTTGGCCTCCAACTCTTTAATCCGAGATTTCATGCTGATTGTGCTTTGGTCAATCTCTTCGACCTCCTTTTTCCTAGATTCTCGTTCCTTCGATGGCTCCTTTAGATTCAAAGTTGACTCAATAGCAGCGACCCAGGCAGCGCCAACACGTCCATTTGCCTCTTCAATTTCACGATTGAGAGTCCTTCGGAAGTTATAATCAGCTGAAACCTGATCAATGATCGAAGTCAGATCTAGAATGATGCAAGCTATATCGGGAAAGGCAACAAGAAGGTCGACAACTCTTAAAGTATTGTTCAGAAAGGAAGGGGAAGTAGTTTCTCCCTCCAAGGTCAACATCAAATCTCTTTTAAAAAGTTGAGCCTTAACTTTCTGAAGTGCCTCTTCAATGGGAGAAGTCGAAGTAGATTTTCCAGATGCAGTCAAAGTATCGAGGCTTTGATCTGAGGAACTTTCCCTGACTTCGAGGATGGCATTCAAATAGCCAAGAGGGTTATTCCATTTAAGTAGCGCCAAGTCCTCCTTAGTACGGGTCCCTGTCGAAGTGACTCTTTCATTGGTGACACGAGCCACATTTTCTCCGACTGACAGATCCTGTAGTTGGACATGGACGCCTTCAACGTTTGCAGGATTCCTATCCCCCTCTACAGAGTTTCCTTTGCCAGCAGACACAGGATTGTCCTCAGTTTGATTTCCTCCATCTGGTGCCCCCTCCATTTCTGTTTTGACTTCATCATCAGCATCCTCTTCTTCCTTATCATCAATAGCCCGTGGAACCCTGAGATTCGCATGTGGCAAGTCAGAATCTTCTTCACTAAGGACTTTTGTATTCAGCTCCCCAATGGCTGCATTTTAATGTTCAGAAGTCTGGTTCACCTTACTGGCTGAACTTACAAAAGATCCATTCGCTGAAGAAGGCCTGTAAGTGGGATCGCCTTCACTATTTAGTAAAGTGACATAATCTTCTACAAGTACGGGACCCTGTTTGGAAGTTCCAGCAGTGTCCTGGGGATTGAATGATTGTTATCATAATTATTGCAAAAAGAAAAAACTAATTCAAGGAATAATCTTAGATGGTCGAAGTTGTTACCTTAGGTGGAACTTCAGCGCCAGGACTTGAATTGTCACTCTTGCTTGGATCATTCATTCTAGCCACTATTTCTTGTTCAGTTGGCTCTCGAATCATGATGGGAGTAGGTTTAGGCTTGGTGGAAATAACCTTGATCTTGGTCTTCGAGTGAGGCTTAGGAATGGGAGATGGTTTCTTCAGCTTTTGTCTCTTGAGAGGGATGGGAGGTGTGTCTTTCTCATCACTAGAAAGTTCAATTTCTTGAACTTTCCTCTTCGTTGTCATATATTTTTTGGTGGCCTAAAAAAGAAAAGAGTCGAAACGTCAGCATTAGCGATATGTTAAAGGAAATTGAGGGCAAAAAGTGTTTACCTGTGGTGGAGGTTTTGCATAAGGATCTCTCCCTTTTACGCTCTCAGTAGCTTTCTTAATAGTGGGTCTCTTGACGGCTAGAAAATAAGCAAACGTAAGCAAGATATCAGATGATTAAATTGAAGAGAAAATAAGGCATTTGCTCTAAAGAAGAAATAATACCTTTCTTGATCTTGTCAGAAACCAACAGAAATGTCTCTTGAAGGTGGTCAGCAAAGTCCTTTTTATCGAAGAACTCTTCATTGTAATATTGCTTCCACCAGCCTTCAAAGACAGGCGAACACAAGAAGTTGAGTTTGAAGTCGAACAAGGTTAGTACGGTTCGACCAACGTGCCTGCCTATTTTCTTGGTGGCATCCTCCTCTGAATAATCTGCGTTATAAAATAGCAGAAACTTTTCTCGGGTATAGATTGGATTTGGGAGTGACTGAATTATGCCAAACTGGTGAGAAACAAGGTTCAGTTGATAAGAAATCAAGCTCAGTTGATTTTTCGAACTCTTGAATCTCAGTGGCATAATTCTTGGGTGAAGGATATGGTTGAGTAAACCATACCAGACTAACTTTTCGATTGGCAAAGGGATCCATAGTCGAGACTAACTCCTTGCACCTTGCAAACATCATTATGAAGCTGGTAAATGCTCTCTAGAATTGTTGACCTTCATCTGTTGGAGTCAACAGAGCCAACCTGGTGCCCTTGACCCTCCTGGTAAGTATCTCTGGGGATTTCTCATTGATTGTATTCTTCTGGGGAAGAAATGATTCAAATGTAGAATTGAGCCAAAGTTGGAGAAGCCAAAAAGGGCCAGAAAGGAGCAAATTGGCTTTGTCACCTATAACTTTAAGGTTAGTCACACCATTACTGATGGACTCATAAAGGTTGGCCAAAATCAATTCAGACAAACAAAGATTGTGGCTATGATGAAGCTGAGTAGCCAGAGTAAGCATTTCTTCGTCACTTAGAGTGACTTGGTACAGAAAACAAAATGAGACAACCACAAAGCTAAAAAAGCTATGTGTTCCACTTCAGACACAATGTTGCTGGATTTGTCATGAAAGTGGTTGATGAAAGTAGTGTATGTGGGTTTTGCAGTCGAAAACCCAATGGTATCTTCAGCTATATCCTCTGGGTCGAAGTAGTCACCAGTTGGTCGAAGACTAGTGATAGCTGCTATGTCGAAGAGAGTGGGGGTCACCATTCCACAAGGTAAATGGAAGGTGAAATGTGTGTTATCCTAAAAATAAAAAGAAGATACCAGCATAAGGGGACAATAAGACAACCCAGTCTTTGATAGCATGACCAAGTCGTAAATCCCCACGTCTTTCCAGATTTGGGTTTGTGCCGTTTCCATCTTATTCAACCATTCTGAGTATTCCAGAGTCAAGCTAGGGCAAGACCTAAAGATTCAGTTTCCTTTATTCATAAACTGGAGGTTTATGTCTTCTTTCATTTTAGAATGTTGTTGATTAGCAGAAGTTGTATCCTCAGGTTCATCTCTAGGTTTCTTCGCGCAACCTATAGGCTTAAGCATAGGGTGAGTTGGGAAGAAAGCGCTGTTCTGCTTGGGGTTTTTGACACATGCAGATAATGAACCAGACATGGCGTACATCTACCCAGAAAACCTAACAGGAATGAGTACCTATGAGTTATAGGCATCACGCCATTCTTTAGTCATGGGTTCTGAGACAAACCTTTGTTCCCCAGATGAAGCAGGAACAAAGCTAGTTGTAAAAACTTCCGGTTGTTGGGGTGAATCGGAGGCATCATTGATTTTAGGGTTGTTTGGAGCGTTTGAGAGGAAAGCCATGGTTATGTTGGTAGAAGAACGGTGAAGAAGGTGAAGTTCTCAAAGGATTCTTTTGAATACAAAGAAGGAAGGAATTTCAGGTGGTGTAAAAAATTCTAAAGAGAAGTACTCGTGGCTATTTATAGTGGTCAGGGAAGAGTGTTTTCCTTAAAAACCATTTAATGCTGCATAGTGAGTGGGACACGTGGTGAGCCTTAAGACAGTTACACGGACAGGTAGTGGAGACGTTTGCCATGCTTTCCTAGGTTATAGGGATATTGTCCATCATGGCAGCATGTAACGGTTGACTGATGGTGACGTATTGGAAAAATGTAATGATGGCTCTGACACCAGCAGTGGTTGGTGGAAGATGAAAAGTGTACGATGAGCTTTTATGGTCAAAAACCTTACAGGCGTCGAATAGATACATCAAAGAATGACTATTTCTTCTTGCGTCGAAATTGACATTCTTGGGGGGCAATTTGTTAGCTCCTAAATTCGAAACACACAACACATTGGTCTTATTGGCCAAAAAATAGATTGAACAAATCTAAGTTGGAAATACTTCGACAGAAGATCTTGTAACAAAAAGGTTGTGTCGAAGTCTCCCTTGTTAAGAAAAAGAAAACACTTAAAGGATTTTCTAAGTTAAAGTTGGTTTTCAACTGAGAGGCTCCCGTGGCCTTCGACTAAAAGGTTCTCGTATAAACAAGCGAGTAATTTTGAATATGAAGAAAATGAGGGAAAGACAGTTCACTCGACAATTGAGGAAAGCAATGTGGCATTGAAGATAGAAGTCGAAGCATATGCAGAGGACACTTGTCCTCATCCTGGAACGAGACAACTGCTAGAAGGTTACTTAGTTTTAGTATAAGATAGGGATTTCATGTAGATTTCTGGGTGTTCAACATATTGTGCAAGTCACTCAAATACATCCAAGTACCTGCTGTGAGAGAAAAGATGTTGAGAATGTACGTTTGAAATACCATATTTTATTTCAATCAAAGTCTTTACAATTCCTTTACATTCTTTTCCATTTACATTTCCTTGCAAACTTTATCATTACTGTAAATTTACTCTATCTCGTCTTTACTTGCGCTTGTTATCATATTTCAACCTTTATCCTTAAACTCTTCTCAACCCCTTTCTACTTACTTTTACTTGCACTTTTATCAAGTTTTCGTCTGCATCTTGCCTCTGCCCTTAAATTCTCCCCTTAACCTTTTTTCACTTAAATTTATTAAACTTACAAAATAACTTAGCATATGTTCTAGGATCAATCTGATCGATCCTGCAAGTCACCAAAATAACCTTTTTTGGAAGATCAATGGTTGTTTACCAATTTTCACGGTAAACAAGGATACCTTAGCAATTTGTAAGGGTCTAAGATCATTTATAAAGGCAACTTTGAAGGGTCATCGAGGGACTATGTTCTTGTTTTTTATTGTTTTTTCTAAAGTAGCCCACATGCGAGACATGACTATTTTTCTCAAGGCAACAAGTGAGGTTAACCTTAGAGGTGCAAGTGTGCGAAGTGTTTGTTTTCATGCATTTTTCTTGAATTAGGGTTATCTACTTGTTGATTTTATCTTGCCATACAAACCCTAATTATTAGCATTTATTCGAAAGCGATAAATTGAGGAAATTTAAAGTCCTACGATATTACATCGTTTAGGGGATGGGGATCAAATTATAAATGGAGATGAAAGCAATTAAAACCAAATTACTATTACAACCAAATTGAATAAAAAGTCTCAAAATCGAGATTTTTGGTATTTAGGCTAACACATGCCATGTCATATGACACGGACACCCGTGTCAGGAACCTGTAATAATCCATGCGCGTCTTTTTTGTCCCAACTGAGCTGACACGGGTCGTTTCCTATGACACGGGCACTCGTGTCAGAACCATGTCCTGTCACTTTGCCAATTTTTAATTCCAGTAAGAGGGACATGGGTCGTGTCCTGTGACACGGGCGCCCGTGTCAGACTTCCAGAAGCATTTTTCTGTGATTTTCAGTGTTTGCAACTCTTCTATTCTGATTTGTCCTGTTTTATTCTTTTGAAAACGAAAGTAAAATGATGTATGAACAAGGATATCAAAATTTGAGAAAACTTACCTCTTGAAGTGAAAACCCAAAATGTGTATGGACGTTTTCATGTGCAATGTGATGATTGATTGAGCTTCCTTAGACCTCCCTGAAGTTGTTCCAATCTTTACTTTATGATGAAAGTGTTTGAATCTCTCCAACCAAGTCAACTTGCAAGACAATGTTTTTTAGTTTAGAAGGTGGTGATAATGATATTACAGAAGTTGTTCTTGTGTTTGAACAACTTCTATATATTGTATGTGAAGTATTTGAATGGTTTGTTTGAGGAAAACCTGCAAGGTATGAGATTCAATGATTTGGACTTCAAAGCTCAAAGATGGAGGTTTTATGAACAGTTCTGATTTTTTGTGAGTGAAGGGATTTTGAGTGCTAGTTTTTATTTCTCTTTTTTCTGGCCTCTTTCTCTTGTAAATGCTCCCTCTATTTATAGGCAAGAGGTTTGAGAACAAGAGTTGATTAGGTTTGCAAGATAGCATGTTATGGTTTGGTTGGGATGCAAATATCAAACTATGTCAATTCTCCATAGTCCCAAGATAAAGTACTAAAGTTACAGATATATAGGGGTTATTTTCCATGATATATGGTGGAGTAAAATCAGAATTAGACAAGGTATGAGCTCGAGACAAGTTTTTCTTACCAACAAGCTTGTTTTTCAAGAATAACAATGGTAACTTTTTACCTTAAATGGTAAGTTATTTGGATAATGGCTTGTATCTCTTGGGTAATGGTTCAAGCTTTTGTGTAAATATTAAATTATTTTGAGATTTACAAGTAAGAAGGCCTGCAACATAAGATTATGCAGCATAGCATGTAGATTGGATCATGTGTTCTTCACCAAAAAGACTTATAATTCAAAGATGGATGCCCAACTTCATGCCCTTGAATCTTCTAGCTGAAGTATGATAAATTCATGCTCTTGGATGTTTTGGAAAGCTTGAAGTATCCTCTACAACTTTTATATTGGCCATTTTGACAAAATAATCTTGGAACTATGTGAAAAAATACCAAGAAGTTGGGATAAAATCCTGATCAAAATCTGTTGAAAATTTCTCTAAGTGTTGGATGAAAATGTCATGACTTCATGGACTTATATATTCAAATCTAAGCATTTTTTAGACATTAACCCTATAATACAAATTTGTAGAATTCATCAAGATCTACAACTTTCATGTTAAAAGTTTTCTTTGAATCATCTTGCATCTTGATGAAAAAATGTCATGAAGTTATGAAATTATCATGTTTAAAACACTTAGAAAAATTTATAAAAATATAGAAAATGTTGACTTTCCCAAAGACTTTTTATACTTCTTGATGATCAAGCTTGATATTCTTGAATGTCTTGATGAATTTTCATCTTTGAAACTTATTGTTGACCAAAAAGTCAAAATTTGACTTTTGGTGTATCAGTTGACTTTTCAACAGTTGACCAAATTACAACTGTCAATCCACTGATCTTGAGAAATGATTTAAGCCATGAAATTGGGTCAACATATTATATTTGAGTTATGCTTCAAGCCATTAGGTCCTGTATTAGGTCTTGTATTTTTTAGAATCCTTGAGCATTAGAGATCCTTTGTGGAGAATGTCTTAAAAAAAAAAGAGAACAAATTTTAGAATACAACAAAGATCAATTCACTATTCACGTTATTACACCATAGAGGTCCATTGAGGTACATTCTAACTACTAAACTTTTACACAAAACCTTTATTTTTTGTAGATCTTATTATTGAACAAACGCATAGCAAACATGTTCTAATACACAGACAACAACACTAACTTCCACATCTAACCATCTTTCACATATATTAAATATTTTACTTTTTTCTAAATTATTTTCTTATCATGTTTTCTACATAAGCCAAAATTTGTTTTTTCCAAATACCTCTCACAATTTGGTCACACTAGAAAAAAAATACACCATCAACACAATAACCCAAAAACCCCTCGTAAAACTCCAACTTTCAATCCATGAAAGTAACCACAAATCAACACCAAAACCTGTAGAAAATTTCAAATTCTACCACAAGCATAATCCAACATCATACTCATGTTCAAAACCATAAACATCAAAACTCAAACCTTCTAACAATCACTCAAATAAAAATATATTCAATTGTTGTAACTTACACTACCAATTCAAGTTTTTGCAGGAATTTAAAGGAAAGTTGAAACAAAGAACAAATATAAAACAATCAGCAAGGTCATCGATAATACGCCTACGGATCTGCAATCTTCTTTGACGACGGTTTCGCCCCGTTCGCGCATCTGACCACCACTGTGCTGAACAGCATCGGAACACACCGGTTAACCCCTCTGATTCCGACGAACCGCACGAGCAGCTCCAAACACCAATGGGATGCGGCTGTCTTTGACTACACAACGGATCCCGCCGTAATCTCCCACCGAAGACCACACATCCACCGAAGTCACCCAGATCCACAACCGATAAAATTTTCCACGAGATATAAGAAATGCTTTGGCTTAATTGATGTTTCTCATTTCTCTATCATATTCATAAAGGTTAGTTTTATTATTATTTTTATTTTATTTATTAATTGCCAAGTAACAACATTGGAGTGATGGTTTGTTTGTAATTTTGACCAAGTCTTCATGCTTTAATTCCACAAAATTTACTGTTTCAAATTGAATAGAGAGAGTGAAAGTTGCACGATGTAGCGCCTCTTCTCCGCATCTAAATCATTTTCCTTTTGTTATTTTTTAGTTATTAGGATTTATTTGTTGGGCTTTGGGCTTAGTCCTTAGACACTTTTATTAGTTATGACTTTTATATCCACACTTTCCGGAATTACTAGTCAAATTAATTTTACACCTATCTGCGTTTTAATTAATTTTATTTTTATATTTTATAGTTTATTTATTTATTTTATTCATCATTATTATTATTTTAACTTTTAATATATTTATTTTTATAAATTCTAAAATTTATTTTCTTTATTTTTAATTCAAAATTCCTTTTTTTAAAAATACCAACTCATCTTTAAATTGCATTAAAACTCTTTTTATCATGCATTAAAAATATTTTTCTGATATTGAATAAGATATTTAAAAAATATCTAACCAATCAAAATTACTAACAATTTCCACTAACATAATTTAAAATCCAAGATATTTTTTTCAAAAAGGATTATGGAGATTGTGATACGGTGGGAGAACTGACTTGAGGGTTTGCGTTTTATCGTAAATGTTGCGGTTTAGCAAGAGTCGCCACCGACTTTTCTTTTATCCAAAAAGGAAAGGTGAAAAAGCACAGGAAAGACCTTTGAAATGTTTTCTTGAGTTCAGTGGATAGATTATGAAAAGGGAAGATATTAGCACCCTTTTCATCCAAGGTTTTCCATGGGCTCTTAGTTACTTGTTAAATCACTTGCTTTTGTTGTTTGAAAATGTGTTTGGTGTGGTTTTGAAAGTATTTTGTAAATGAGGTCATTCGTTTATGCAATCTTTGTAATGATTCTCGTTCATAAGAATGTATACAAAGATGTTTGTCTTTTTGAAAATGTTTTCAATATTTTGTAAAGTGTGTGTTTGTTTTGAAAATAGCAAGGATATTGGTTTGAAAATAGAGCAAATAACTAGGAGTAATCTACCTACTCAAATGTCTTTCCTATGCATTTTCTATTCCTTTGACATTGTTGTTTTACCATTGATTTGGTAAACAACTCTATCTTTGGATGTTAACGGGACGGACGTGGGTCATCGTATAGCCATGATTAGCAACGTTGCAAAGTATCTTAGCATTTTCGAGGGACTAAGATCATTTATAAGGCAACTTAGAATAACGTCATCGAGGGACTATGATCTTTTGATTTTGTTTGTTTTACCAAGATGCTTTGCATGCGTAATATGGCTATTTCGTATAAGGCAACCAAGTGGAGAAACCCTAAGGGTGTTGGTGTGCAAAGTGTGTTTGATTGCATGCTTTTGTCTTTGATTTTTTTGGTGGTATATTTATTGATTGTATCTTTCATTTACATTTGAAAGTGATAAATTGCAGAAATGTAAAATCCTACGCTATTACAATATTTAGGGGGTGGGGTACAAATTTATGAATGGGGATTGCAATTGAAAATAAAGCCCTAAATTACTATTACAACCATATTGAAATACACACAAGAAAATATTAAATGAACTTGTTAAGAAAATATTTTTTTATCTTTTTTTGTTTTAATGAATAAAATAAAGTGTGAATGAAAATATTTTTGGTGTTTTGCTGATTAATGAAAATGGAGAGTGCCAGCGAGAAAAATAAAGAAAAAGAAAATAACAAGGGGAAGAAGAAAGGAGAATCAGCGTGTTGCTGAAAGGAAGTCAGAAGTTCTGACCCAGGCGTGCTGCAGAACAGAAACCTGTTAGTGAAAATGTATAGGTCAGAGGTTCTGACTCTAGCACGCTGCAAAACAGAAACCTGTTAGTGAAAATGTATGAGGTCAGAGGTTCTGACCCTACTGGGAACACAGTAATTTTCAGAAGTTCTGATATTACTGGTAATAAAACAGGCTCCAGAGGCGCTGGTGCCAATGTCAGAACTTGGTCTCCCTATATGCTAGTCAGAACATCTGCAATTTGGTTATTTCTCCACAAAACAAAAGACATGCCTAGGACAGTTTCAGCAGGTTTCATAGCGTTTCAGACATCAGAACCAAAAATCAGAGGCAAGTTCTGAATTGATTCGTTCTCTACTTAAGCGTACAAATGCGTGAAAACCTCAGAACATGTACAACATCAGAAGCATGATATCTACATTGTGTTTTTGAGCATGCAAATCTAGTAATGCTTAGACAAGGTGGTGAGAGTCAGCAAGTGCTTACCTTGCAGCTGGAAGAAGCTCTGTGAACTGGAGTTAGCCTTAACTCTGATGACGTTTTAAACAGCTTCTTTGAATGGATGGGTGGAGGATATATAGTGGTATGAATACAGAAGTTATGGCAGTTTCCAACGTATGGGTCCGAAACTGTATGAAAGGTTTTTTAGTCAAGAAATATTTTGAGAATAAATGGAGTTTGAAAGCAAGGGATCCAAAGTTGATGGTTTGTATGCTACGTTTACAGTTTTTTTTTTAAAATCTAGGAATTTTGGGCAGAGGTTCAAGACTTTTTTCTCAGGAAGAAGTTAATCAAGAGATTAAGGCTCAAATCCTTGTATTAACCAAGTGTTAGTGATTAGGCATTTTCATGCCACTTTTTGCAAAATCACGAGTTGCCCTTGCATTTGCCCATGTGCAGCTTAATCTTTGGCATGATGGGCCTTAGTACATTGTAAATTAGTCATGGGCCAAGTTTGAAGTGAAACAAATGGCCACAACTCAAGTTATCTAGAATTTGCAATTTGCATGGTATGCATGAATTCAATGAAATGCTTCCAAATTCCAAGGTCCATAACTTGCTCAAATTTTTGAATTTGGACACAAATGAGTACAATTTGGAAAGGTATTTAAAATATCTACAATCCCTTAGTTTTGAGTTTTTGCAATTGAATCCATTAAGTTTCTCAAAATTGAGCTTGAAATTCACTAAATTTGGAAAATAACCTATAATTTTGTGACTTCCAAGCTTTATAACTCTTGACTCTTTGCCAATTTGAACATGAAACCAAAAGGAGATGAAAGATCATCCTCTTATCTTTCCAAGCATACTTCATTTGCATTTTTTTGATCAAAGGTGAATAAAATATGAATTTTTGAAATTAAGTCCTTATTTTCCAAAATTAGAAACTTTTAGGGTTTCTTCATGAACAAGTTTCAACCCAAACCTCAATCCTTTTGCTCCAATGATCAAAATGGACTTGAAATATGAAAAGTACATCCTTGAATTGATGGTTGACCAAAAATTCCCTTGGTCAACCTTGACTTTGACTGATTTTGACCAAAATGACCATTTTGCCCCCTTTGAATCAATTGATCCACTTCCCTTCAAAATTGATGATCAAAACTTCAAACATATGATCCTCCAACTATATAGAGGCCATGTGCAAAGTTTCACTTCAAAATCCTCAGGAAATCTTGATGAAATCCCAAACCCTAGTTTTGGTTAAAATCTTAGGAGACTGATGAGTCAACTCCAAAATTTCAAATCCTCTGGGCATCTTGTCCAATTCCTTGTGCAAAGACTTTTCAAATACCAATGAGATATTGTAGCTTCCAAATCAAGACTTGCACCTTGATCAATAGCCTTGATCAAACAAACCCTAATTTGACTGGTGAATCAAAAGAGTGATTCCTCTTATAATCAAACACCAACTTCAATCCTCTGATGATCCAAAGGGATGGATAAAATATCTTGAGATATACAATAACTTTTGAGCTCGTAAGATCCAGAGGTTTGGATGACAAGATTCTACTTGAGCAACTTGTCAATGCAGTCAACCTTCAAAGCTTGAGGAAGACTTGATAACCAAAGTACCTTGATTCCATCACAATTTATGAATGCAATGCAATATGATATTCATGATGAAACATAAGCCTAAATCAAGAGGGTAAATTTTGGGGTGCAACAGCTGCCCTTATTCAAATATCTTCAACATGATAAGTGAGAAAAGTGACAACTTTCAAGCGTTCAGAGTTGAAGATGATTGAATACAAAAGAACCCGAAAATTTACACTCTTGAAGGAGAAAGAAAAAGAAGCAGAAAACCCCTAAGACATGCGTCAGAATGAAGCTGTAACACAGGTTGAAACAAAAAAAACAAATAAGAGTAGATGCAACTAAACTTCCGGACAAATGTGCCAGGGCAAAACTGGGCTTCAAAAAGGGTGAGATAAAACTTAAACCACCGAGTATAGGCGAAACTAAGCTCTGGAAAAGAAAACGTACACGGGTGAGGAGGCGAAACTCTGAGCTCGACCAAAAGCAAAAGTGGCTAGAGTGCGTGATTCTACGAGCACTTGCTAATCTCCACTAAGATAGACAGTATGAAGGAACTGAAAGAATCCCAGAAAAGAGGAACAAAAGCGAGACGAAACTCGACTCAATAACTAGTTAGACGAAACTAAACTAGATGAGCACCAGGACAAAACTGGATTTCACGCACGGGTAACGAGGCGAAACCCGAACCATAGCAAAGTGATGAGAGTGCATGTTTCTCAGAGCACCTACTGGTCTCAGATCAATGGATAAACAGTGACGAAAACTGATAGAAGGATCCAAGGAACAAAAGAGACTGATCTCAAACTAGGAACGCAGTACGAACACTGCACTCGGTAAACGAACACCGTCAAAGAGTCCAAGGTATTAAAGAAAAAGCGAGACAAAACTCAACTCAATAACTAGTTAGGAGAAACTAAACTAGATGAGAACCAGTAAGAAACTGGATTTCATGCGCAAGGTGAGGAGATGAAACTCTGAGCTCAACCCAAAGCAAGGAGATTAGGGCGTACACCTAAAAACCTGCTGAAAGCGAATATCAGGACGAAACTGGTATTTGAAAGGTGCATTAATAGACATTGGAATGAACCGGAGAGGGTAGTGAAGACTAAACCAGAGAAAACCGCGCCAGGGCGAAACTGAACTATAGTCAAGAGTAGACACTCAAACAAACAAATGATTGACGTCAAAAGGATATTGGTATGAGGGGAAAATTGAGATAATGAGGACGAAGACCTCGTTGGGGATTTAATCTGAAGTAATAGCAAATTCACTGGGAACAGAAGAAACAATAATGGCTTATATTCTGATGCATGTATGAATTCTTTCTATATAGCGCAATGTTCCATATAATGGAAATTCTACGCGTTTTGGTAGATGCAATGTAATGATGCATGTTTAAAAGTTTCACTGGGGAATGGCCAATTGAGAAGCCAATAACCAAGAAGTCATAATTTGACATGACTTGCAAAAATAAATTGCAAAATCCAAAGGAGAAGAGAAAATATGGGGAACCGCTAGAGAGGGAACCTCGAAGAGCTGAAGCTTCACGGGGAATAACAACCGAGCAACCAGTAGAAATGGGCCACAAACATTGAGAGGAGTTGAAAAAATAAATTGCAAACTCCTAGGGAAGATCAGATCGACACTGTAGCTTTTGGAGAAGATTAGACATTGAGGGAGAAGATCAGGGCAAGACTGTAATCTCTGGAAAAGACAGCGCGCGACCGTGTTGAGGATGTCACCAAGACAACAAACCCGATGTGTGAGGTGAAAACCTTTGCTGGGGGAACAAAGCTCTGCTGAGGAAACGGGACTTCACCGGGGATACAGAACTCTGTTGAAGATTTTTGTTGGAGAGAGATTTCTTTTGGAATGCAACCATTGGACGGATCATGCAAATAATCACATAGTATCGACCTTACTGGGGATGAGGAAAGATCTTATCATAAGGATTCCCCAATCAACAAACTGGCTGGGAAATGAGAGGTCATTGGCGAGGGAACTCTGTTGACAACTCTATTAGAGAGTTGAAACCTCTTCAGAATATGAGTTCCCATTTAAACAAACTCCACTGGGGATGTGCGACATATCCAAACTTGAAGTCTCAAAATGAAGCCTTTAAAAGAAGATTCCTGGGGCAACAAAACTTTGCTGCGGAAACGAAATTTCACTGGGGATAGGTAAAGTCCTATTCATACATGGGCTCTGTCTAACAGAAGAAAACCAAATCTTCCCTTCCTAACAATCATTAAGCTCTTTACATGTGTTCAACGTGTAAACTCTTTTTTTTATGTCAAATAAATGTTTTGCATGCAGAAAAATGTTTATTTTGGGAATGACAGACCTGATGTGATGATTATTTAAGCCTTGAAGTTTGAAAACCTTAACAAAGTTTCGCATCTCCGTTGTGACTGAATTACTGGCTAGAGTGCAAAAATTTCAAAACTTTTCTTCCCCCTCTTTTTAAAAAAAAAAACGAGTCAGGATGCGGGTGATAAGATACCAACATGGATATGCAACACATATTTGGGAGTTTAGGAAACATTATCCTGTTGTAGTATGCTTTCGAGTTAAACCCTTGTTTCAGTTAGGACTTTTAAAGGTTGTAATGTGGCCTGGTTCGAGGGGTTTTTTTTTAGAAATTTTTTTTTTCAAGGCTCAAGTTATTTGGTGCCCACCCCCTTCATGATATTCTCTTGTCCTAAGTTCAGCTGACTTATCACAAACATTCATCTTTCAAAAGGATTTATAATGGTTGAGTGATCACGACAAATTCTCTAACATGATTGTCACTTAACTTTTGCTGCTTTTGTTTTTGATATTATTGTTCCTCTTCTTTTGGTGAAAATTTTATTGGATAATCTTCTTTTTTTTCGGCCTTTTAGGCTCTCTTTTTCCCTAACTTTTGCCCAAACAAAATCTTTTGAATTTCAATTTTGGAAGTCCAGCGGGATGCTCTAACTTTTTCCTAAGCGACTTGTTTTCAAGTTTCGACTTAGCGGGGCTTTTTGTTTCTTTCTTATTCATGCTTTCCACTTTGAACAAGTCAATGTGACTTTAGGTCTTTGAACCTTTTCTTTCTTTCTCTTTTTTGGAAAACAAATGCCTCATTCCTTGGTCGGCGAGGGATAGCCATTATTGTATCGATTCGATCCCGACCTCAGGACTTTGTGAGGACATGAACATCGTGGTTTAGACATTTTTCCTAATCTCATGATGTGAAAGATAAAATGTGATGATCCTCAGATGGGACATTCCTTCTGAAATTTGAATGCTTGGTCAAATCAACTGAACATCTACCCTGCCCCTGGTTAAAAAAAGTTTTTTTTTAAACGGAAAAGAAACTCCTACTTTGAAGGCTCAGAGGGGTTACCGAGGGTCTAACTCCCTTATATCTCTGGTGTTTGGAGATTGAAACAATGCTTGTACATCGTCAACAGGGGTTCTACTCAAAAGCATACCACTATAGTCATCGTTTTTAGCTAAACTCCTTCCTCCAAACTCTTAGCTAAGCAAAAGAATTGGCACAGTTGGTATCAAAATGCCCGAAAAATCGATTAAAGAGTGATACTGGATGGATTAAGTAAAATGAAACAATTTTTTCAAGGCAAAAATATTCAACGCATCAAGACTGACATTCGACTATAAACAAAATCCTATATGCAGACCATGCTAAAACAATCAATCAAGATAACACATGAAAGTGCGGCAAAGAAACGTAATAAAAGCCATTATGGGGAAGAAAAATCTCCAACTAGGTTCATCGATCTCGCCGACCTGCCGTAATCTTGATATTACCCTGACCTATGACCTTCACCAACAACACGAAGCTGTGAAACAAAATGGCAAGACATCCACCAGCAAAATGAATGAGAATCCTATCAAACAGAGAAACAAACATGCCCCTTGTACAGTAGTAGTTGTGTTTATTATCCGTGTCTTAAGCGATCAACCAACCATGACTTAGATTACCATTTCCGTGTAAGGCCCACGAAGTTTATATGCACATGCTTATCAAAATATTGGACGTTTTTGCAAACAAAATAGTAAAAAGGAAAAAAAAGAAACGTATACGTATTCTTGAAAGAAGATGTTCTATTAATTTTGAGAAATCAGCCTGTGAAAAAGGCATTTACATTTGGAAGCAAGTAATTACTAAATCAAAGCAAATAAGTGTTTACAAATGTAAATGTGAATGTGAATATCCATTAAGTCCCGACTCTGCTATGACTCTTATGACTCTTACGCTTCTATCTTCCTGCTTTCAGACAGATCATTCTTGGATTAGCTTCGAGCTTATGCCAGGTGACGAAACGAAGGAAAGAAACAAAGGATCTCATGTTGAGCGTAGTCATTTGCTTTAAGTCCCTAACTTTTGCCTGAATCGCCCTTTCGGGTTTTCGATTCACCAGGACACCCTCTTTTTGCCTAAACCGCCCTTTCGGGTTTTCAGTTTAGCGGGTTTTTTTTATTTATTTTTTATTTTTTATTTTTTAAATTTTTTATGCAAAGTATTTTTTAACTACGTCAGCATTCACAGGGAGAGGGAAGTACTCTCCATCCATAGTCGTGAGCATCATTGCTCCTTCAGAGAAAACTTTTCTGACCACGAAAGGGCCTTCATAAGTCGGAACCCACTTTCCCCTGGGATCTCCCTGGGGGAGAATTATCCTTTTTAGCACAAGGTCACCTGGCTTGTAACACTGAGGCCGTACCCTCTTATCAAAAGCTTTCCTCATCCTTTGCTGATATACCTGACCATGACATACAACCGTCAACCTCTTCTCGTCAATAAGTTCCAATTGATCCAGCCGATTCTGCACCCATTCACTTTCATCCAGCTCAACATCCCTCATGATCCTAAGAGAAGGAATCTCGACTTCTACCAGTAATACTGCTTCCATGCCGTAAACCAATGAAAATGGGGTTGCCCCAGTCGAAGTACACACAGTAGTGCGATAACCATGCAAAGCGAAAGGCAGCATCTCATGCTAATCTTTATAGGTTACCACCATCTTCTGTACAATCTTTTTGATATTCTTATTAGCCGCTTCGACAACACCGTTCATCTTTGGTCGGTATGGGGAACAGTTATGATGCTTGATTTTGAAGGACTCACAAAGCTCCTTCATCATTTTGTTTTTCATATTAGACCCATTATCGGTAATGATCTTTTCAGGAACTCCATAGAGACAGATAATATTATGCTTAATGAACCGAGTTACCACCTGCCGATCATATCAATTCCCCACATTGCAAACGGCCAAGGGGAAGTCAGGATATTCAAAGATACTGGCGGCACATGCACTTTATCAGCATAGACTTGACATTTGTGGCAAACCTGTGCATGATTGTAACAGTCAGTCTCCATGGTGGACCAATAATAACCTGCTCGTAAGATCTTTTTAGCCATGGTATGCCCGTTGGAATGGGTCTCGAAATCACCTTCATGTATATCCTCAATGATTCTAGTTGCTTCTTTCTTGTCAACACATCTGAGCAGTAAGCCGTCATGATGCCTTCTATACAACACACCACCACTGAGAAAGAACTTGGTTGAAAATCTTCTCAAGAACTTCTTATCTGTGACGGATGCCTCTTCAGGGTACTCTTGTGTTTCAAGATATCATTTAACATCATAAAACCAAGGATTACCATCTGATTCCAAACTAGCCTCAAAACAGAAAGCTGGCTCACTCAAACTTCTGATGGTAATGGAAGGTGCCTCATTAGCCCACTTAACCTTGAACATGGAGGAAAAAGTTGCCAGTGCATCAGCTAGATTGTTTTCTTCTCTGGGAATGTGCTCAAACGTGATCTCTTCGAAGTACAGAATCAGCTTCATAACATGCTCACGATACGGAATAAGGTTATGATGGAGAGTTTCCCAATCTCCATTAATCTGGCTGATAACAAGATTGGAGTCCCCGTAAACTTTCAAAAAATTTATGCGCAAGTCGATCGCCACTTCAATGCCATAAATGCAAGCCTCATATTCGGCCATGTTGTTAGTACAATCGAAACAAATACGAGCCGTGAAAGGAATGTGGTATCCCTCAGAGGAAGTGATAATAGCTCCGACATCGTTGCCCATGGCATTGGAGGCGCCATCAAAAACAAGCGTCCAACGTGATCCCAGCTCGGGTCCTTCGTCTGGGTCTGGCATGTTACAATCCCAAATATACACAATTTCCTAATCTGGAAAATCAAACTTCATCGGTTCATAATCATTCACGAGCTGATGAGCAAGATGGTCAGCCAGTACACTACCCTTAATTGCTTTTTGAGTAGTGTATTGGATATCATATTCAGTGAGTATCATCTGCCAACGGGCTACCCTGCGTGTAAGAGCTGGCTTCTCAAAAATGTACTTGATTGGGTCCATTTTGGATATCAAGTAGGTGGTGTGAGTTAACATGTATTACCTCAAACGTTTGGCAGCCCAGGAAAGCGCACAACAAGTCTTTTCCAACAATGAGTACCTAGACTCGCATTCCGTAAACCTCTTACTCAAGTAGTAAATAGCCTGCTCTTTCTTCCCTGTCTCGTCGTGTTGACTGAGGACACAACCCATTGAGCTCTCCAACACAGTTAGATACATGATTAGTGTCCTTCCTTCCACTGGCAGCATGAGTATCTGAGGTTCCTGCAAATACTCCTTTATTTTATCAAAGGCCTTCTGACAATCCTCATTCCATTTCACTGTCTGACTTTTCTTCAACAACTTAAACAAAGGTTCACAGGTGGCTGTGGGATGAGAAATAAATCTAGAAATGTAGTTTAACCTCCCCAGGAAACCACACACTTCCTTCTCCGTCCTTGGTTCAGGCATTTCCTGTATCGCTTTTACCTTGGCCGGGTCCACCTCGATACCTTTTTCACTTACAATAAAACCCAACAGCTTACCGGATCTCACCCCGAAGGTGCACTTATTCGGATTCAACCTTAGCAAGAACTGCCTCAGTCTCTCGAACAATTTTTCCAGATGAACAAGATGTTCCTCTTCCATGTCAGACTTAGCAATCATATCATCCACATATACCTCAATCTCTTTCTGAATCAAATCATGAAAGAGAGTGACCATGGCGCGCTGATATGTTGCCTCGGAATTTTTCAAACCAAACGGCATCACTTTATAGCAAAAAGTTCCCCAGGGCGTGACGAATGTTGTCTTCTCCATATCCTCCGGAGCCATCTTAATTTGATTGTAACCCGAAAAACCATCCATAAACGAAAACACTTTGGAATGAGCAGTATTATCGACCAACACATCAATATGCGGAAGAGGGAAGTCATCTTTCAGGCTGGCCCTGTTCAAATCCCTATAATCCATGCACATCCTGACCTTACCATCCTTCTTGGGCACAGGCACAATATTTGCAATCCATGGCGGATAATTGATGATCTTTAAGAAATTTGCGTCCAACTGCTTCTGGACCTCCTCCTTGATCTTTTTGGACATCTCAGGATGAGTTCTTCAGAGTTTTTGCTTGACAGGAGAACAACCTTCTTTGAGCGGTAGTCGATGCACCACTATGTCTGTATCCAACCCAGGCATATCCTTATAAGACCAAGCGAAGATGTCAAAATACTCACGGAGTAGCTCAATCAATCTGACCTTTATACTTTCTTCGAGATCTGCCCCTATCTTGACTTCTCTTCTTACCTCTTATGTGCCAATATTCACCACCTCAATCGAATCCTGATTCGGCTGGATAACCTTCTCCTCTTGTTTTAACAATCTTGCTAATTCCTCAGGAAGATCACAATCCTCATATGCTTTTTCTTCAGCTTGATAAATAGGAGTGTCAAAGTCATAATGAGCCATAACAGAGTCGTTGTCAATATGATCGGTGGTGGAAGTGCATCTGCATGAATGACATTTTGGAGTTTTTTAGTGACAGTGTGTGAAAAGAGAAACATTGCCATTTAAATAAAAAAAGAAGAAATGGAGCAAAATTTTGAATGCAAAAACATCCTTTATTTCATGATAAACTTTTGAAAATAAACATGGTGGCCCTACACAAATGATTCACTACGCCTTGGGCAGAGCGTAGGAATTATGATATGATAATAAAAGAAAACAAGAAAATTACTCCTCAGCGCTTGAAACTTGGATAACATCCACAGAAGTCCAATTGTTGAGTGTCTGGCCTGGAATACTCGGACGAATCCAATCTTTGATATTGTAGCCATCAGCCCTATCATCACCAACTGCATTAACGTGTCCTTCTTGAGTAGCACAAGGACGGGAAAACTTCACAAGAGTAGATAAACTAGATGCTCTGGGAGTTGCACTCTGCTGACCCAGGCTAAAACCAAGACCAAATTTATCAAAATTTGGGGTAACATCCAGCACCTGACCCCAACCTTCAGGGTTACCATTTTCCACCATAACTCTCGCATCCTTAAGAGAAGACATAACAATTTCAGGTTTCCTTTTTTGCTCTGGAGGAGGAAAATTGACAGCATGAACTGTCTCAAATGCTTGAAATGGAGTCTCATGTATCTCGCCTTCAACTTCAACATAGAGGAATGATGTCAAATGACTCACGATGTACTCTTCCTCTCCGCACACAGTTATCACATTTCCCTATGCAGGATACTTGAGTTTCTGATGAAGAGTAGAAGTGACTACCCCTGCTCTATGAATCCACGGTCGCCCCAACAAACAACAATACGCTGGTTGTATATCCATCACAAAAAATGTAGCCGTGAAGGTGCGAGGACCAACCTTGATTGGTAACTCCACCTCCCCAAACACTAACCTTCGAGACCCATCAAACACCTTCACCATCAAGTCACTAGGGCGCAACTCCAGTCCAGAATAATCAATTTTCATTAATGCTGACTTAGGCAATACATTTAAAGACGACCCTGTGTCCATCAAAACCCGGGATAAAGTAGTGCCCCTGCACTCCATTGAAATATGCAACGCTTTGTTATAGTCTCACCCCTCCGGAGGAAGATCAAAATCTGTGAAGCCCAGACCGTTCCTGGCAGATATGTTAACACAAATATTCTCAAACTAATTGGCTGTTATCTCATGTGGCACGAACGCATTCTTTAACAACTTCATTAAAGCATTTCTGTGAGGTTCTGAATAAATCAACAGAGACAAGATAGACATCTTAGAAGGAGTATGGCTCAGATTATCAATTATGCTATAATCACTCTTTCTGATAATTCGCATTAACTCTTCAACCTCATCGGGAACTGAAGAAGCTTCTGGTATCGGAATTGGTTGAGTCACATTGGCTGGCATAACCCTTGGATTACCAATCATCGCCTGTTGTTTTCCTTTTTCTCTTGCAGAAGCATCTTCCGCATCTTTCACATTGGAAGGACCAAATACTCTCCCGCTTCTAGTCATTTGACCCACACCAGAAAAAATATGAACTTCCCCTTCATTATCTTTAGCACGTTCTTCCTCAGAAAAACGAGTACTTACCTCCTGCTTCACCCCATGGTAATAAACATCAACACCGTAATGCCATGAGATGGCCTTCTCACTGGTATACGGCATGGGACTAGGTACTGTAATCATCAAAGGGGGTGCCCTAGATGGGGTAGGAATACGCACAGGGGTGTAAGGAATAGATACCACAACAATATCTTCTTCGGTAACCTTACGGTAGCTCGGTTTTCTATCGAACTGCAAGGAACCCTCCTTTATCATCAACTGGATACCGGCTTTTAAATCATCACAGCCCTTCGGTTTCTCTCTACACTTGGCACACTCTGAAGTACAACCTGGGAAAATAGAATTATCAAGCAAATACCTCTTAACATACCACAACAGAGTAGTTACTTGTTCCACATTCATGATTAAATTCAACACTTCACCATTATCATCAATCAAATTAACAACACCCCCTCCATGCCTAGGCATTGGGTTCTGAGTAACATTTGGACCAGTCACTGGAGTAAACTCAATTGCCTTAGCATCCAACAAGTCTTGTATTTTGCACTTCAACGCAAAGCAATTGTCAGTAGAATGACCAATTCCGCCTGAATGGAATTCACATCTTGCGTTAGCATCATAGTTAGGAGGAAGTCTTGCGGGTGGTGGTGGCATATTTCTCAAACTGATCAACTTCAAATCGAGCAAATGGTGGAGTGCTTCAGTAAGAGATACTGGCAAGGGATCGAATTTTCTTAACTGTCTCTGCTGCTGATTATTATACTGATGGGGAGCATCTTGCTGTCTTTGTTGTTGAGGCACTATATTCGGTCTCTGTTGCTGAGGAGCATTAACAGGAATAGAAACAACATTGAATCGTTGGTGCTGACGATCCTCTCTTCTTCCTCTATGAGAGTAAACTGCACTTGCGTCGCCTTCCCTTTTCTTAGGGTAAGTGTTGAATGGTTTCTTACTGCCCCATGATGAGCCACTAGAACCTCCAATCTGAATTTTCCCCAATTTCAAACCTACCTCAATTCTTTCACCAGCCATAACCAAGTCTGAAAATCCTGCCGAAGTACTTCCTATCATGTGCTCATAGAATGGCCCTTGCAGGGTACTCATAAACATATCAATGAGTTCTCTCTCCATGAGTGGAGGTTGAACCCTCGCAGCCAACTCACGCCACCTTTGAGCGTATTCCTTGAAAGATTCTCTTGGCCCCTGTGACAAATTCTGTAACTGAGTGCGATTAGGCGCCATATCCACATTGTACTGATAATGTTTGACAAAATCCCAAGCAAGATCATTCCAGCAACGAATATGGGTTTTTTCCAACTTCATGTACCACTCCAGGGATGCCCCAGACAGGCTATCCTAGAAAAAGTGAATCAAAAGCGCCTGATCCTCAGTATGCACCGACATCTTTCGGAAATAAGCAGTTGCATGAGTAACAGGACATGACATTCCGTTGTACTTTTCAAATACAGGAGGCTTGAACTTTAGAAGAACTTTCACCCCAGACACCAACCCGAGATCATTAACATCCATACCAAGGACTCCTTGCCCTTCCACATCCTTCAGACGTTCTTCCAACAACCGATACTTCCTATCCTCAACCTGAACTTCCAGCTCTGAACGCCGAACAAAAAACTGATCTTCATCCTGGTCAAAGTCATAATCCTGCTCCTGATAGTTCCTTACACCGCCCTGATTATCTCTTCTGTTCCCCACAAGACGAGGTCCCGGAGATGGGGGAAACTACCCTACGTTGCGCACAAAATGGTTGTCGGGCATCCCGTGAAAATTTCCAACAGGCTGATCTTGCACATCCCCCAATCCTACAGAAATGTCCTGATAGAGCCCTTAATTTCCACCATCCCCTGGATAGCGGCACTGGTTGTTGACGATGGAAGCTAGTTCCTCCTGTCGGCGATTCACATTGGTGATGACTTCCATGAACTGGGTCATTTGAGTAGCCATCTGGGCCCTTATTTCAGCGAGTTCAGCTTGAACTTTCTCCATCTGTCTTGGAAAATTGTTTCTGGTGGAATATCGATGAGTAGTCGTCTTGAATTCTGAATAAGAAAAGCATAAGAATAAGAATACCGTCTTGAGATAACATGTAATGTTATGAAATGCATCATGTGCATGATATGTTTGTCATTTCCCGGTATTCAAGAGTCCTTTTATTCCTCAGTCACGGCGCGCGACCAAAGATCAAACATACAATCAAAGGAAAAAAGGACAATAAGACAAACACTTCAATTATTTACAAACAAAAGAAACAATGTTTGAGTGACTTCGGACATTTAAGAGTGTAACGATAAACAACAAAATACGCGTTTCAAAGTAAACTTAACAAAAAAACTGAATAATAAAACAAACAATGGTCCCTTCCAACAATCTTGGGGGTGACCAAATACACTATTGTACCCCAAAATTTGCCCTCCCATTTTTCTCAAAATATTTCAAGAAAAATTCACAAGTCCAACCCGGCGCGTCATATTCAGGTATTCCTTCGCCAAGATATCTCTGATAACGTATTCTCAAATTCAGGTTCGACTCAAGAGTCAATTCTTTAAAGAAGGTATCCGAATGTGTGAGTTTTCTCGAAGAAATATGGTGAAAAAGTGTGCTGAAAGTGCAGTTTTTACGCGCTAAAAAATTCATAACTTGAAGATCGTGGCTCGTATTGAACCCGTTCCGGTGGCCAAAATTCCGTCTTGACATTATCTACGTTTTCATCTCTCACGGCTGGAAGCCAATTTCGATCAGAAGGTCTTCAAAAATATGGATTTATCAAGTATTTTTGCACAGAAAATTTGTGACAGAAATTTATTTGCGTCATGTTCAGAAAATCGTAACTTGGTTGATTTTCATTGTATCGAGCTGGTTCCGGCGCCAAAATTTCACAAATTGAGGTGACTACATTTTCACAGAAGGTATTGAGTTCAAACGGTATTCAAAAGGCCTTCGTTTTTTGCTCAGAGTGCGTGACACGCTGAAAATCCTGAATGCTGAATATTATTTCATCTGGGCCGAAACTTCGAAAATTCATAACTCGGTCAATTTTTATCGGATTGGGCTCATATTTTTACACAAGGTCACTGACTCATAGATCTACAACTTTGCTTCAAAAGTCGAGACCGGATTATGCTCCGATCAATACCAGTTTTTTATTGAAGAACGTGTCAGAGTCGACACTGGAGCCCAAAATAAGTTTGTCTGAGCTGAAACTTCAAAAATTCATAACTAATTCACCGTTTATCCGATTGAGCCGATTTTCGGACAGGAGTTAGTTATCGATGTCGGCTACATTTTGTTTTCACATTTCAACTTCAAAAATTGCACTTAAGTCCCTGCGATTTAGCCTGGAAAGTGACGAACTCAAGTGAACATTGGAGGCCCAATTGCACATTCAAAGCCCATTTTCTTTACCCTAATTTCCATTATATAATCACCTTCTTTTCACACAAACCAGAGAGGAGAAAAAAGAGAGAAAAAACCTTGCTACAACACTGTTAGAATATCAAATTCTTTCAAGAACCCTAAAACCTTGAAATCCTTATTACAAATCCCTCTCTCACTACAAACAAGCCATCACAGTTACAAACCAACACCTCACTACTTCTTCAGTAAGGGTAAGACTGGCTTGATCTCCATGATCCAAAAGGCATAAAAGCATTCACGTCACTAATTTTCCAGTAAGGGTAAGATTGATTTGATCTCCATGATCAAAAGGGTATAATCATTCATACATGCCATATTGTGCCTAAACATTAAATTTCTTCATATATTGACTTTATTTGCATTTTATGATTTTATTTAATGTGTTCATGAGATTCAACACTGCAGATTTAGACAGGATCCCATGCAGGTTCATTAAGGAACGTTGAGGCCAAAAGCCAAATGGCCAAAAGCCAAAAGCCAAATGGCCAAAAGAACAACTTATGCATGACACCAATACATGGCGAGACAGACATCCTGAGAAGATTAAGGAACGTTGAGGCCAGAACACAAATGGCCAACAGTCAGAATACAAATGGCCAACAGCCAGAATATAAATGGCCATGAAACCCAATCCAATGGCCAAAGAATGCAGACCACGGTACTCAGGAGTCAATGAACACGCACGTGATGCCAGAAAGTCAAACAAGGCTTTTTGTATAATGGGCCAAATTGCTTCCAAAAAACCTCCCTTTGGGTCTGAATACCCCCCATGGTTTGCATTGTTTTTTATTTCTATTTGATTTTCTTTTAATTCTTTTAATGTTTTAATTATTTCTTTTAATTCCATCAAATAATTTTCATAATAAAAATAAAATACAAAAAAAATCAAAAAAAATGTTTATTGTTATTAATATTAATTTCACCATTATTTTTGTAAATAAACTTTAATAATTAATTTAGTTAATTTAGGTTTCAATTTCAACATTTTTTCTTAATAAACTAAAATAGGTAGAATTAGGGTTTTGATATTTTTTTTCACCTTTTCTTTTTATAAATAACCTTCTCTCATTATTATTGTTATTAATTATCATTTATTTTTTGTAAATAAACATGTACATTAAATATTTAGTAAATTAGGTTAAACTTTAATATTTTTTCATTAATAATTAAAAACAACTTAGAATTATGGTTTCTCTTCAATTTTAATTTCTTTATTTCATAAATACAAAAAACCTAAAAAACATTTCTTTTCTTTTTTAATAAAATAATTAATCAACTTTTAATTCAATTTAATTTCAAAAGGGTCCAACGTCCTCGAGCGTGCAACTTTAATTCATTCGCGCATTTATTCTTATTTTTTCTTTGTGAATATTATGTAACTGCTCAAGCCGTGTAATAGTAATTTGGAATTTATTTATTTTCCGCATTTTTTTTTTAAAACGGGTCTTTGTTAATTTGGCGATGTATAGACCCGCGCCTTGTAATAGCGTAGCTTTTATCTTTCCGTCTTTTAATTTTCCGCACTTTTAAATTCTAACTTGCATGAAAGAATGTATGGCCTAAATTAAAAACAAGCGTAGATCACCATGATGCATGTGCAAAATAAAACATAACATGAAAATAACACACAAATTCACACACCACTCTTAGGGTACGCCTCACTGTTGCCTTGCCTTCGAAACGTGGTCGTCGAGTATAGGACGTCTTAGTAAGTCCTTATGTCCGTTGATCCATATGCCTCAAAACAAGTTGCCTCGGAATAGTTGCCTCGAAATAGTTGCCTCGAAACGGTTGCCTCGAATTAAAAAGGATCAAGGACATAAGGGTAGCTTCTAAGGTGTCCTACTGTTGCTCTAGTGACCACACTGTCCCTAAACTCGAATTGACCTGAACACCTCCAACGGTGGTGCTACCTACCTCTCAATGGTGGGATGGCACTACCTTAAGGACATTTACACAGCCTAATTCCTTAGGGTAGGTAGATGACTCATGGATACTTGCTCTCTTCAAAAACAATCAAAACTCTTTTCACACCGACACTTTCAAAAAGCTTTCAAAATAATTTTTCAAACACTCTTGAGGACTGATACAAGAGTCGATCTGAAATCTTTAAACGAAATTTTTTCAAACTCACTCACAATTGAAAAGCAAACACTTTTGAAAACACAAATGAGCAAGTATCTAAGAGCCCATGGATAACCATGGATAGAAAGGGTGCTAACACCTTCCCTTTCTATAAATCTACCTCCCGAACCGAGAAACTATCTCATAAGGAATTTTGCTGTGCTTTTGTCCTGTCCATGTTGGAGAAAATAAAAGACGGTGGCGACTCTTGCTTACCGCGACATTTCGCGAACCAGCATTCCAAAACAATCAGTTCTAAATCCACCGATCACAGAACTGGAGACTCTGCTGGGGAATTACTTATAAAGTGAGGTGTACCTTAGGACTAAGATCACTTGTGTTTTCAATTGTCTGAACTGTTTGCTTTATTATTGTGGGCTTTCTCGGGAGTTCTATAGATCCTAACCCGGATCTGGGGATACCTTCTTAGAAAGTAGCAACAAGGCTGTGAGGGAACTGTGCGGGGTATACCGACATGGTTGAAGCAGTCTGCTACGTTGATGTGGCACTTTGGTGTGTACCGGGAACCCTTGAGTTCAGTCAAAGAGAGTACGGGGCCTCCGCGTGGTGTCGTGAAGCATCAACTGACCTTAGGAACCTTAATTGAACCATCTTGGCCTCTTTAGGGTAGTGAGATAACTGACTTTGGTGCAGTCCGAGGTTGGTTGATACTCGATACTACACTCAATTGAGGGTTGTTTTCTTGGAATATTTCGGTCGCCAGTTCAGTGGCTAAATCGAAACGATGAACAATGAAAGCAATCCAATGATATTGGGACCCTTAGAACCCGGTTACTTCTGATAGGACAGGTTTTGAGCCCACTAACTTCAAGAGGGTAGTACCCCAGACCCCATGTTGACCTAAACTCTAAGGGCTCTTTGTGTGACTTGTGTGCCTTCAAACTTGACTATTTGCATGCTTGTTATCTGACACATGAGTTCCTTGCAGGTTTAACAGTCCTTAATTGGGACTCATTACAGGGCCTACTTACATCACTCCATGCATATCATAACATCATACCATTGCATACATCCTGCATAAGGACTAACCTATTTCAAGGATCTCAAGGGCTTGTGATGCAGGTCATGATGAACCAAACGTCTAGCAAGGGGCAATGGGGATTTATTTTCCTCTAGCCAAGGTTGTTTGGAGATCAAACATGATAACTTGAGTCAGGGGCTATGACCCACTCGATATGGTGAGCCTTGACTCTTGAAGAAGGACTCTCAACAATATTCAGTTCCTTCAATCAAGCTACGAAATTCAAATTCTAACAACTTTCTTGTTTACCCCGCGAGATCCTTGAAAACATCACATGCATACATACACATCATTGCATAACAGGTACCCTTGTTACAGGTCACTTACCTTCTTCGCTGTTTATTTCAGCAATGGCTTCCCAACAAGATAACCAGGGTCTTCATGCTCAAGAGACTCAATTCAGGGAGATCTTCTTAAGCCTATCCAAGGGGCAAGAAGAGTTAAGGACACTCCTCATGGGGAATTTGGCCAAGAAAAGCCCAGAGAATGACAAGGACGAACGGTTGAAACGTCTACAAGCTGAGGTAGATACAATGAAAACCCAGATGCTGGGGCAGAGGGCTCTCATCCAAGGTTTAGCTCAGGAACAAGAAGAATTGAGGACCACGATCAGTCAACTCCACCAAGACAGATCCAGCATGAAGCAACAAGTCCAAGTCAGGGACCAGGTCATTGATCAGCTTCCAAGAGGACAAGGGTCTGGTATGGTGAAGAATAGACCTCTCCAAATTGCTACCACTTCACAGGCCCAACCACGACCTCGCCCAGAGCAACGGGTTGATCAGAGCAAGCCCATGAGGCAATTCACCCAGCTCAACATGTCGCTGTCCCAAGCTTTGCAACACCTGTTGAAGCTGAACCTGGTGACGTTGATAGGACCTCACCCTAATCCTAAGACTTCTTCACCCAGCTATAATCCTGGGGCCAGGTGCGCATACCATTCTAACAGCCCGGGGCATGATACTGATGACTGTTGGAAGTTGAGGTACAAAATCCAAAGCCTGATTGATGAAGGAGCTGTGGAATTCACCCCAAATGGTCAGGTCGAGTTCTTCTACTATCCCTGCGAGGTTCACCATTTGAAATGACAAGCCTTAAGACTAGAAGACTTTTGTTCATTCAAATGTTCAAGTTGTAATTTTCTTTTGATTGTTCAAACAATTAATGTCATAGCAAACTCTTTTATTCCATTAATGCATCGCATATGTCTGTTTTGGAATTAATACAATTGTTTTCATCAAAATTGCTTTCATTTTTCTATGATGATCAACTCTCGGTTAATAATGCTAAGCCTCTTGAGGGAGGATGACGAAAACGATACCACGATCTTTACAGTATGCTTTTGAACAGACCCCGCTGATGAGGTACAGGCATTGTTTCAATTCCTAAACACTGGAGATATAAGGAAGATAATCCCTCGTCAACCCCTTTGAGCCAAAGAAGTAGGAGTTTTTCTTTTCAAAAATTAAACCCTTAATTATAACCTGGGGCAGGGTAGTTCTCTCAGTTGATCCAAGTGCATAACGAATGGCACCAAAGAGGTCCTTACAAAACAAAAGACAATGATGGTTCTGAATAATCATAAAGACAGGCAGTCATTACCAAAAAAAAACTAAAGCACAATAAGTCAAAACCTATGAAGGAGACTTACAAAACGGGGGCATCCCGCTGACTGTAATTCCAAAAGAAACAGTTCAGGCAAAAAACAGGGATAATGAAATCAAAAAGAAAGAGGTCCTACAAACCCTCAACAAAAAGAAATGACTGTCTATTCAAAATAAATTGTCAACATCCGAACCATCACCGGAATATCAAAGCAAAGACTCGAACAAGGTCTAATGTATGATCAGCTGGGTTTAGGATTGAAGAACATCACGAAGAACGGGTGGGTACAAATAAATTTGAGCCTTTATCCTTTGTTTCTTAAACCGTGAACCTGGCCACGTTATAACCCTTAAAAGTCCTAGCTGAAGCATGGGTTAGTTCGAAAGCATACTGTTACGAAAGGTATCCTGACTCCTTAAGGCTTGCGGTAAAATAACGAGTTGACGTCACAGTTTACAAAAAAAAAAAAAACTCACTTGCTTTTATTGAAAAATGCATTTTCAAATTTCAAGACAAACATAAGCTTTGCATTCTTAAGATAACATTGTTTGCATATGATTATTTGTTTGAACAGCAGAGAACTTTGCGCAACGAATATCCGATGAACGAAGGTCTTCTCAACAAAAGAGTCACCTCCAGTGGAAGAAACACTTCCAATCAAGGGGCATGGTGTGATCAGTGTCCATCATCTGGGGCAGTCCAGCCAAGATTCGAAGAATCTCTCAAAAGGCCAACCAGCTTGGGGCAAACCTCCATCTGGATCACCTGGGGCATTCCGACAACGAATCTTGCCTGATCAGACATCTTCTAGTGGTACGGCAACGCAATACTACTGATAGGGGCAACTCCCTACAATCTGAGAACGTGGACATAGTCGGAAAAAAAATACTACGCACAATCAAAGACCCGCTAGGTTGACACACCTAGGCAAAAATAAGGGCTTCCCGGCGAATCAAAAGGGTTCGGGCAAAAATAAGGGATGAAAATGAAAAAATCTGTACACCCGGCAAGTCAAAAACCTGAAAAGGCGGCTTGGGCAAAAAAGGGTATCCCGGTGGACTGAAAACCCGAAAGGGCGGTCCAGGCAAAAATTAGGGATCCAAGCGTACGACTATGTCCTGGCATCTCGTCACCTGTCTACCAGAAGATTTGTCAATTACCCCCACGGGTACCTTCTCCCACAGAAACTGGGGCAATAATGAGTTGTCTAAGCGATCTAGTTGCTCTGCCATCAAGGTACCCAGGTAAGTTCGGCTGAAGAATATAACCAAGATACCTTAATTCCCCGGAGAGTGAGCCAAGGTTCATCCATACTTCCCCCGAGCAGAGAAGGCACAATATCTCCTAGCAAGTCAACGACACTCTCCCCGAGCAGAGTTAGCCTACTCCGTCAGCCTTATGGAAGTTGGATTATCCCCAGCAGATCTCAACATTCCTCAACGGAGTATACCAACGTTCTTAACAAGCATCCCCGACAGTCTTGATCTAAGATTGTTCCCCGGAGGAATACCACACATCTAGTGGAGCCACTTCCCCAATACAGTCTCAAAAGCCTCCCCAGGAAAGTTGAATCAATCTCCCCAGTAGGAAGCTTATCCCCAGTAGATTCTGGAAGCTTATCACCTGCAGAGTACGAACGCTCTCCCCCGGCTTTATTCAAAGGTTATTTCCCCACCAGGATATAACTGGGTTATCCTCAGCCAATTGCCACGGAAAGATCGTCCCCGGCGAAGTCTTCCTATCCCCAGCGGTGTTCATCCAATCTTCCAACAAAGCTCAACAATGGTATCCCCAGCGGAGTTATCATCAAACCTCAGCAAAGTACATCTCTTCCCACAGAGCATTCCCCGCAGAGTATTCTATTCGCCAAGTTTATTCCCCAACGGAGTCATCTTCTCCTACCGGTATTCTTGCAACCATCATCCCCAGCGAAAACGAAGAACTCTCTTCAACATCAGCCCAGGATTCAGCTCCCGACATTCGTCAAGGATTTATTTTCCTAGACGAAAATACATTCATAAACATCACATTGTCATACATTATGATACATGCATACACGAATCATATCACCCCAATCTCATTTATTTTTGAGAACATCAAGACATCATGCATGTCATACATTATGACATTGCATACAACTAACTCGTTACTTTTCAGGAAAGAACGATCAATAGATAAAAGTCTTTACCTTTTGAAGTAGAAGACGTCCAAGATTCCTTCATCATTCTGCTGAGGTTGAAGTCGCCTAAGATTCTCTCATCATTCTGCTGAGGTTGAAGTCGCCTAAGATTCTCTCATCATTCTGCTGAGGTTGAAGTCGCCTAAGATTCTCTCATCATTCTGCTGAGGTTGAAGTCTCCTAAGATTCTCTCATCATTCTGCTGAGGTTGAAGTCGCCAAAGATTCTCTCATCATTCTGCTGAGGTTGAAGTCGCCTAAGGTTCTCTCATCGTCCCGTTGAGGTAGTAATCGCCCAAGGTTCTCTCATCGTCCCGTTGAGGTAGTAATCGCCCAAGGTTCTCTCATCGTCCCGTTGAGGTAGAAATCGCCCAAAGGTTCTCTCATCGTCCCGTTGAGGTAGTAATCGCCCAAGGTTCTCTCATCGTCCCGTTGAGGTAGTAATCGCCCAAGGTTCTCTCATCGTCCCGTTGAGGTAGAAATCGCCCAAAGGTTCTCTCATCGTCCCGTTGAGGTAGTAATCGCCCAAGGTTCTCTCATCGTCCCGTTGAGGTAGTAATCATCCAAGGTTCTCTCATCGTCCCGTTGAGGTAGAAATCGCCCAAAGGTTCTCTCATCATCCCGTTGAGGTAGTAATCATCCAAGGTTCTCTCATCGTCCCGTTGAGGTAGAAATTGCCCAAAGGTTCTCTCATCGTCCCATTGAGGTAGTAATCGCCCAAGGTTCTCTCATCGTCCCGTTGAGGTAGAAATCGCCCAAAGGTTCTCTCATCGTCCCGTTGAGGTAGTAATCACCCAAGGTTCTCTCATCGTCCCGTTGAGGTAGAAATCGCCCAAAGGTTCTCTCATCGTCTCGTTGAGGTAGTAATCGCCCAAGGTTCTCTCATCGTCCCGTTGAGGTAGTAATCGCCCAAGGTTCTCTCATCGTCCCGTTGAGGTAGTAATTGCCCAAGGTTCTCTCATCGTCCCGTTGAGGTAGTAATCGCCCAAGGTTCTCTCATCGTCCCGTTGAGGTAGTAATCGCCCAAGGTTCTTTCATCGTCCCGTTGAGGTAGAAATCGTTCAAGGTTCTCTCATCGTCCCGTTGAGGGCACGTCTGAAGAGTTTGAAGATCAACCCCTGTAACAGGCCAGGTAATTATCTTTCTTTCTCAAGTACGCAAGTTCTCGCTAAGGAATCTCTTACGCGATCAACAACCTCTCGATGGCATCTATAAGCCCATCCACATACCAACAGTCTCCAAATGGCATCCATAAGCCCATTCCCGACAAAGCTCCGTCACAGCTCCAGATGGCATCTATAAGCCCATCCCCCCATCCATCACTTCCAAATGGCATCTATAAGCCCATTCCCCCTACATCACATTGCTGACACTACACCATGCGAGTGCAAATTTCTGGGCACTTTAGTGTTCAATCATCTTCCATCTTCGGATCACGAAAGGCACGCAAGCCAATCTACATCCTCAGGTTTAAGAAGATTGAACAGGGGCAACTGTTGTACCCCAAAATTTGCCCTCCCATTTTTCTCAAAATATTTCAAGAAAAATTCACAAGTCCAACCCGGCGCGTCATATTCAGGTATTCTTTCGCCAAGATATCTCTGATAACGTATTCTCAAATTCAGGTTCGGCTCAAGAGTCAATTCTTTAAAGAAGGTATCCGAATGTGTGAGTTTTCTCGAAGAAATATGGTGAAAAAGTGTGCTGAAAGTGCAGTTTTTACGCGCTAAAAAATTCATAACTTGAAGATCGTGGCTCGTATTGAACCCGTTCCAGTGGCCAAAATTCCGTCTTGACATTATCTACGTTTTCATCTCTCACGGCTGGAAGCCAATTTCGATCAGAAGGTCTTCAAAAATATGGATTTATCAAGTATTTTTGCACAGAAAATTTGTGACAGAAATTTATTTGCGTCATGTTCAGAAAATCGTAACTTGGTCGATTTTCATTGTATCGAGCTGGTTCCGGCGCCAAAATTTCACAAATTGAGGTGACTACATTTTCACAGAAGGTATTGAGTTCAAACGGTATTCAAAAGGCCTTCGTTTTTTGCTCAGAGTGCGTGACACGCTGAAAATCCTGAATGCTGAATATTATTTCATCTGGGCCGAAACTTCGAAAATTCATAACTCGGTCAATTTTTATCGGATTGGGCTCATATTTTTACACAAGGTCACTGACTCATAGATCTACAACTTTTCTTCAAAAGTCGAGACCGGATTATGCTCCGATCAATACCAGTTTTTTATTGAAGAACGTGTCAGAGTCGACACTGGAGCCCAAAATAAGTTTGTCTGAGCTGAAACTTCAAAAATTCATAACTAATTCACCGTTTATCCGATTGAGCCTATTTTCGGACAGGAGTTAGTTATCGATGTCGGCTACATTTTGTTTTCACATTTCAACTTCAAAAATTGCACTTAAGTCCCTGCGATTTAGCCTGGAAAGTGACGAACTCAAGTGAACATTGGAGGCCCAATTGCACATTCAAAGCCCATTTTCTTTACCCTAATTTCCATTATATAATCATCTTCTTTTCACACAAACCAGAGAGGAGAAAAAAGAGAGAAAAAACCTTGCCACAACACTGTTAGAATATCAAATTCTTTCAAGAACCCTAAAACCTTGAAATCCTTATTACAAATCCCTCTCTCACTACAAACAAGTCATCACAGTTACAAACCAACACCTCACTACTTCTTCAGTAAGGGTAAGGCTGGCTTGATCTCCATGATCCAAAAGGCATAAAAGCATTCACGTCACTAATTTTCCAGTAAGGGTAAGATTGATTTGATCTCCATGATCAAAAGGGTATAATCATTCATACATGCCATATTGTGCCTAAACATTAAATTTCTTCATATATTGGCTTTATTTGCATTTTATGATTTTATTTAATGTGTTCATGAGATTCAATACTGCAGATTTAGACAGGATCCCATGCAGGTTCAATAAGGAACGTTGAGGCCAAAAGCCAAATGGCCAAAAGCCAAAAGCCAAAAGCCAAAAGCCAAATGGCCAAAAGAACAACTTATGCATGACACCAATACATGGCGAGACAGACATCCTGAGAAGATTAAGGAACGTTGAGGCCAGAACACAAATGGCCAACAGCCAGAACACAAATGGCCAACAGCCAGAACATAAATGGCCATGAAACCCAATCCAATAGCCAAAGAATGCAGACCACGGTACTCAGGAGTCAATGAACACGCACGTGATGCCAGAAAGTCAAACAAGGCTTTTTGTCTAATGGGCCAAATTGCTTCCAAAAAACCTCCCTTTGGGTCTGAATACCCCCATGGTTTGCATTGTTTTTTATTTCTATTTGATTTTCTTTTAATTCTTTTAATGTTTTAATTATTTCTTTTAATTCCATCAAATAATTTTCATAATAAAAATAAAATACAAAAAAAAATCAAAAAAAATGTTTATTGTTATTAATATTAATTTCACCATTATTTTTGTAAATAAACTTTAATAATTAATTTAGTTAATTTAGGTTTCAATTTCAACATTTTTTCTTAATAAACTAAAATAGGTAGAATTAGGGTTTTGATATTTTTTTCACCTTTTCTTTTTATAAATAACATTCTCTCATTATTATTGTTATTAATTATCATTTATTTTTTGTAAATAAACATGTACATTAAATATTTAGTAAATTAGGTTAAACTTTAATATTTTTTCATTAATAATTAAAAACAACTTAGAATTAGGGTTTCTCTTCAATTTTAATTTCTTTATTTCATAAATACAAAAAACCTAAAAAACATTTCTTTTCTTTTTTAATAAAATAATTAATCAACTTTTAATTCAATTTAATTTCAAAAGGGTCCAACGCCCTCGAGCGTGCAACTTTAATTCATTCGCGCATTTATTCTTATTTTTTCTTTGTGAATATTATGTAACTACTCAAGCCTTGTAATAGTAATTAGGAATTTATTTATTTTTCGCATTTTTTATTAAAACGGGTCTTTGTTAATTTGGCGATGTATAGACCCGCGCCTTGTAATAGCGTAGCTTTTATCTTTCCGTCTTTTAATTTTCCGCACTTTTAAATTCTAACTTGCATGAAAGAATGTATGGCCTAAATTAAAAACAAGCGTAGATCACCATGATGCATGTGCAAGATAAAACATAACATAAAAATAACACACAAATTCACACACCACTCTTAGGGTACGCCTCACTGTTGCCTTGCCTTCGAAACGTGGTCTTCAAGTATAGGATGTCTTAGTAAGTCCTTATGTCCGTTGATCCATATGCCTCAAAACAAGTTGCCTCGGAATAGTTGCCTCGAAAAGGTTGCCTCGGAATAGTTGCCTCGAAACGGTTGCCTCGAATTAAAAAGGATCAAGGACATAAGGGTAGCTTCTAAGGTGTCCTACTGTTGCTCTGGTGACCACATTGTCCCTAAACTCGAATTGACCCGAACACCTCCAACGGTGGTGCTACCTACCTCTCAATGGTGGGATGGCACTACCTTAAGGACATTTACACAGCCTAATTCCTTAGGGTAGGTAGACGACTCATGTATACTTGCTCTTTTCAAAAACAATCAAAACTCTTTTCACACCGACACTTTCAAAAAGCTTTCAAAACAATTTTTCAAACACTCTTGAGGACTGATACAAGAGTCGATCTGAAATCTTAACGAAACTTTTTCAAACTCACTCACAATTGAAAAGCAAACACTTTTGAAAACACAAATGAGCAAGTATCTAAGAGCCCATGGATAACCATGGATAGAAAGGGTGTTAACACCTTCCCTTTCTATAAATCTACCTCCCGAACCGAGAAACTATCTCATAAGGAATTTTGCTGTGCTTTTGTCCTGTCCATGTTGGAGAAAATAAAAGACGGTGGCGACTCTTGCTTACCGCGACATTTCGCGAACCAGCATTCCAAAACAGTCAGTTCTAAATCCACCGATCACATACACCAAAGGTAAATAACAAAACTAAATCTCCGGAACAAGACACGTTTCAAGGTGTTGACAATACTCTTCAAGCCTGGCTTTCTCCTTCAAAAGTTGTGATGCGACTACTTTACTTTCTCGAAACCGATCCTCTGTGATACGCTTCTGGGCTACTTCCTTCTTAAGCTGAGCATCTTTGTCTTTGAGATGTTTCTCCAAGTTTTGAATCTTCTTCCTGTAGCTATTCTCAGATGCCTGAAGCTTCTGGCACTCTTTCCGGGTCTTACTCAACTCTTCTTCCATTTCAGCATGAGACCTCTTCTTAAAACTGGTTGCATCAGAAGTTTCCCCTTGAGCTTCTTTGAGTTTGTGAGCTAAGTCGGCCCTTTCTTGATCTGCCCAATAAAGTTTCTTCCCTGCCTCACGGTCTTTTGCACGAAGCTGAATATTCTCAACATGAACCTGGGTGAACACCTCGGTAGGCACCGTGTTACTCAGAACAGTAAGAGGTTGCTCACATATAGGAGCCAACCTTACAAATGGTAACCGTAAAATCTTAACCCTGGCTCTAATCCAATCCAAGTAAGGAACCCTAGCAATAAGAACCTTCTTGCCCAAAGTAGTTCTATCCTTCTTGTGAATTCTCTTCCAAGCACTTGTCACTCTTTTCAGCATCCCATGATCACTTCCTCTAACAAAATACACTAATTCAAACACCTCCTCAACTTTTGGCGGTCCATCCATTGCATATCCCAATTGACGATAAGAAAGCACAGGATTATAGTTGATACACCCCTTAGTTCTTATGAGGGGAACATTAGGGAAAATCTGCAGCTAGTGATAATACTTCGTACTTCCCCCATGTCGTAATTCCATCGGATATCAAATGAAGTAAGGTTGACAAGTCTTGATGACCATCGAAGAGAATGCCTGGTATCCACGAAAGGGCCACTTGTCGGTAGGTGCAACTTAAACCATTGATACAACATCGAATGACATAAACTTACATTACCTCTTTTTCCATGCCTGAAATGAATGGTGTAAAGAGTATCTGCCAAGAGTGCCGGTACCAGGTTCTTATATCTGAAAACACAAATAGCCGTCAAATCCATAAAATTTCTCTTGCGAGGGAAGAGGACGATCCCGTATACTGTGAGAGAAAACAGAGAGCTGAAGTCACTCCAATTCCCTTTCTTTGCCCAGTCTTCAGCTTTCTTCACTAAGAAATCCAAATAAAACCCTGTAGTATCCTCACTTGATTTCCAATTGTCTTTCACCTCTTTCCAACTCAAATGAAGAATTTCAGCAATAACTTCGAGCTTCGACTTCTCCGGCATTTGGACAAAAGGAACTTCATCGGACAACTTGATATTAAGTAGGTACGCGTACTCTTCTAGTGTGGGAACCAGTTGATAATCTTGAAAAGTAAAACACCGTAATTCCTTGTCGTAGAACTGGAAGAGAGCGATCAAAGCCATTGGGTCAACTGGAGTGTTAAGGATTAGTAACAAATTACCATAATTTTTTTTGAAATTATTCAGAACATCACCCTTCAGATAAGAGCTCAACCTCTTCAATTCGGACACATCAATAGTAGGAATCTGATAAGCGAATGTATGCCTGGTGGGCTCTTTAACACGAACTGAATCAAACCCATCTGACGGGAGGCCAGCCATTTCTGATGGAAAGAAGACTCTTGAATGTCCCTAGAAGATGACATGCACATGCTAGTTATTTTTTTTTATACATCATTTTTTTAAGAAATAAATATGCTATGATGCAACATGACAGGATCAAAGTTTCACACTGGATGATGGTTGGACCATTACAGAACAACACCACTCAAGATCAAAATAAAATCCCAAAGCTTCAAAATTATCATGGGAACCTGAGTCACCTTCACAACACAAAGTCACCAAAAGTACTTGTACCTGTAAGAAAAGTTTTCCCGCCCCTCTCACGGGTGTAGTCTAGGTCAAGGTAAGGTTAAAAGCCAAATCAGAGTACAAGAGCTCGACTATCGGTATCATCATACGATAACACCTATCCGAACTACCTCCGAAGCCATGGGTCTCATGGTCAGGTCTACAAAGCATCCGCCTTATAGCTGCCATGGCCACTCTATTCCTAGTTCCTATGGAATTCACTCATAGCCTGGGTATGAGGCCTTTTACCTCATGGAACAAACCACCCACCAAGAAATCCAGAATCCAAATAGTCCAGCCAAATCCAGTATGCAGAAAGTAAAGCGCACATAGGATGCAATGAAAACAGATAAATATGCAAAGCGGTAAAATAAACACCCAAAAAAGAAAACAAACAAGAACTAGGATCGACTCCGGGATGGACCAGCAAGAGGTCAACCTGTCCCTAGTGAAGTCGCCAGCTGAAACCACCCAGCCGGAACCTGTCATCTGGATGTAATGAAACATCAATGAAGTCGCCACCGAACGTCTTTTATCCTGCCGAAAGGGAAAGGTAAACATCGAGAAAACCTGAACAGGGAGAAATCACGGTCTTTCAATCGAGAGATCGGGTAAGGGAGTATGTTACGCGAGGGGAAGGTGTTAGCACCCCACACGCCCGTAGTACTCTATGGTATCCACTCTTGTTGTCTAATTTAATGGGTGTGGGTAAAATCCTATGTCTATGGCTTAAAGATAAAAAAAGGGAATGCATGCGGAAAAAAACAATGTAGGGAAAATAAAAGTTGTGCTCGGTTGGGCCCTACCCCTTTGCCTACATATCCCTTTTAAGGAATCAGAGCAGCCGTAGTTCGGCTTACATATTTTGGTTGGTTTGTGTTTTTTAGTTAAGACAACAAAAACAGTGAAGATGGTAAAACATCAAATGAAACAACATACAAATGAGATAGTAAAACATAGGCTAAATGATAACAAAGTAACATGTCAAAGATGGCGAAACATCAGTAAATCGGATGACAAAATAACACACCTAACAATGATATTGAGAATCAAAGTAGGATAACAAACATGTGCGATGGCGAAACATCGGCTTCAAACAAATGTGCAATGGTGAAACATCGGCTGAAATAGTAAAGTATCATGGCAAAGATGGCAAAACATCAATAAAACGGATGACAAAACATCACACCTAACAATGATATTGAGAATCAAAGTAGGATAACAAACATGTGCAATGGCGAAACATCGGCTTCAAACAAATGTGCAATGGCGAAATATCGGCTAAAAGATAACAAGGTATCATGGCAAAGATGGCGAAACATCAATAAATCAAATGACAAAACATCACACCTAACAATGATATTGAGAATCAAAGTAGGGTAACAAACATGTGCGATAGCGAAACATCGGCTTCAAACAAATGTGCGATGGCGAAACATCGGTAAACCAGATTTAAAAATAATGCCAAGAGGCGCACAAACAAATAAGATTGGTTTGTATCTTTTACCTTGAAAAAGGGTTTGAGTTCATTAGAGGTGTTTTATGATTTGCCAAGAAAAAACAGTTTTTGTTTTAAGATGCAAAATGCAAAGGAAGGAAAAACAACTAAGGGAAACTAGCCTAGCAATATCCCTAGTGTTATCATACAATGGTTGACCCTAAGGTTGAGGATAAAGGAAATCCTACCTTAATTAACATGTCAAAGGAAGCTTAACAAAACTATCCTATAGAGAACATGCAATGAGAGCGAAGTCATGATCTCAATTTTTAAATTGAGTGACTCATCGATCAACAATTAAAGAAATAAACAATAAACATCCTATAGGGAACATGCAATGAGAGCGAAGTCGTGATCTCAATTTCTAAATTGAGTGACTCATTGATAAACAATTTGAAGAAGAAAAACAATAAACATCCTATAGGGAACATGCAATGAGAGCGAAGTCGTGATCTCAATTTCTAAATTGAGTGACTCATCGATCAAAAGTAAACACAACACATGTATCAGACAAAGAAAACAGAGGGCCTCCTGACATATATCAGCAACATAGGTCCCATCATGCAACATAGAACTATGAAAATAGAAGACAGGAAATAGTGCAATACCAAACGGATAACTATCCGTAGCAACTGAGCAAGAATAAAAGAAACCCAAAGAACTTCAAGCAAGCTGGCATCAGTATACAAATCAAGTCAGAAATTATGCCATCAGGATGTAAATAATGAGATTATCAGATATGAACAGATCCCATGGGCAATGTATAACATTCATAATCATATATATATATATCCTGCATAGAGTATCAAATATGCCAAACACAAGAGCAGTGCCAATATAATAAGTTGTGTTCCACAAATAAAGTGGAACACAGTAGCCTCAAGTCAAAAATGGAAAACTTTTCTCAAAGTACCTCGCACATTCAACAGACAAGTTAGTACTCCCGTAAATAGAATGATGATTCACATAAGGGATGGATGATGACACCATGATGAAATGAGAAAACATGATAGCAACTATCGATCATTAGTCATGATAGACAAAAGGAAACAGGCATATGCACAATTTGGTCAAAAGAATTAGAGGAATGTTGCTCATTTCTATCACCATGTTGAGTTGACAATTGAATATCAATCAAAGATCATTGGAGCTTGAGAAGAATACAATCAAAGACCATGAATGTAAGTAGTAACCACAATTCAATCATGCACAGTTAAATCATCACAGCTCATAAGCATAATAGAAGAGGAATCCCATACAATGCATCAAAAGGTTCAATCATTCAAACATGGGGCATTAAGTGAAATGACTTGAGTTTACATGGATAAACAGAACCAACATGATCATTAGGTGCCCAATCATATGCCTCACTCAAGTTCATTGGCCATCAAACAAATTGCAACAAGATATGCAACATTAATTGGGTACCTTCCCTTCAAAAAAATTCATAAAAAAATAGAAACAAGGATCAATAATTCAAACCAAAAAATTCTTAGCATCTTTTAAGTGTGTAGAAGTCATAAGGTAATTCTTAAGTTCATGAATGGTTGAGGAAGGGGTCAAATGAGGCCCAAAGTTCAAAACTAGTTGGCCAAACTACCAAAACTAGACAAGTTTTCAAAATAATTCATGGAAAAATATCAAACCAAGTCAAATATTTCAAGAAAAATGGTTTTCAGATCCTCAATACATTCATGAACCATAATCAAGACTTAAATTCCATTGAAAATCCAAGGCATAATGGTTTTGAAAATGGAACTTGCACAATAAGCAACCAAAACCCTAATTTTTGACTTTTAATCTTAAATATTGATTAGATAAGATCAAAATTCAAAAAAAATCAGAACAAATATACATCAAACATGACAAAACTCAAGAGGTCAGAATACCTATTTTTCCATATTTTTTGAATTAAAGAAAAGTCAAAAATAAAAATCAAATTCAAACAATTAATCAAATAAACAAATATTCACATCTATAAATAAAACTCTAATCAAAAGTCAGAAAAATATCCAACTAAAATTATATTCAAATACTAGAATTAAAAACACACATCCCTGATTTTTTGTGGAATTTGTGAATTAAGGGAAATATTACAATAAAAATCAAACAAATAATTAACAATTAAACTATTATTTAAAGGCAAAAATGCAAACCCTAGACAAAAGTCATGAAAAGGTCAAAATAAAATTGTATTCAGATTCTATAATTGAAAACAAGCTTGTATGATTTTTTTGAGAATTTTTGAATTAAAGGAAGTATTAAAACCAAAATTATAAAACAAATATTTCAAATAAACTTCTCAAATTAAATTTCTAATCAAAAATAGAAAAAATGTTAAACAAAAATCAGGATCAATTTCTAATTAAATTTTTGAATCAAAGATAATTTTTGTGGAATTTTTCAGATCAAAGAAATATTAAAACAAAAATAAACACTAAACAAATAATTAAATAATAACACAAATTTTTAAACCAATCAAAAAATTTTCAAAAATTATCAAAAAAATGCACAAGGTCAGGAATATTATTTTTAGGTTTCCTGAATTTTTTCATAATTTTTCAACCTTTTTTGAGCAAGAAATAAAATCATGAAAATCAATTTATGAAAAAAAATTCAAATGAATTAAAAAAAATCAAACCAGCCAACCAGAGGAGGTCATGCAATCATCTTCAACCTCTGTCTAGGGCAAAAACACCCGCAAAATCAGGTTCATCACCTCATGTTCCAATCAACATAACATGCTCAATTCTACACCATCTTTCATGAAATTTTGTGCAAATTAAAGCTAGTATATCATACTTCATCATGCAATTCGAATCACATCAAATAATCAACCATAGATCAAGAACGGATCGCGTGAAAATGACAAAAACTCACTGAGCAGAAAATTTCAGACACATCATACATGCATATCTCATCAAATCAAAAGCTCTGAAGCTACATAACTACCTAATGAACTTCAAACAACATGATTATGAACTCAAATCACACAATGCACAGCTAGAAATCAAGATCCAAAGTTAAGAATTCTAACCTTTGAGGAAAAAACGAATCTATTGTCTCCTTCACTCCATTTGCAAACCAAGCCTCGATCTATAATCCTTATCACTTGGAGAAGAGAATGCAAGAAAAAACAACCAAAACGCGCCAGTGAATTGGGAGAATCGAAGAAATTTGCATAACAAGTAGCTATGGAGTTTTTGAGCTCAGGGATGAAATGAAGCACGAACCTTGTTCAATGAAGCCTGCCTCTCACTATATAGAGCATGGAGAGGAGGGTAGGATAGGTTTTTCACACTGAAAACCGTTAGAAAGAATGAATTCCTCTTTTTGCCAAAATGAAGTGTGCACATGCATCCCTCAAATCCCTCACGCGTTTGCTTGTCTTTTACATGCATTTCAATCCATTTTATCTCAGGAAGAAGTTAATCAAGAGATTAAGGCTCAAATCCTTATATTAACCAAGTGTTGGTGATTAGCCATTTTCATGCCACTTTTTGCAAAATCACGAGTTGCCCTTGCATTTGCCCATGTGAAGCTCAATCTTTGGCATGATGGGACTTAGTACATTGTAAATTAATCATGGGCCAAGTTTGAAGTGAAACAAATGGCCATAACTCAAGTTATCAAGACTTTGCAATTTGCATGGTATGCATGAATTCAATGAAATGCTTCCAAATTCCAAGGTCCATAACTTGCTCATATTTTTGAATTTGGACACAAATGATTACAATTTGGAAAGGTATTGAAAATATCTACAATCCCTTAGTTTTGAGTTTTTGCAATCGAATCCATTAAGTTTCTCAAAATTGAGCTTGAAATTCACTAAATTTGGAAAATAACCTATAATTTTGTGACTTCCAAGCTTTATAACTCTTGACTCTTTGCCAATTTGAACATGAAACCAAAAGGATATGAAAGATCATCCTCTTATATTTCCAAGAATACTTCATTTGCATTTTTTTGATCAAAGGTGAATAAAATATGAATTTTTGAAATTAAGTCCTTATTTTCCAAAATTAGAAACTTTTAGGGTTTCTTCATGAACAAGTTTCAACCCAAACCTCAATCCTTTTGCTCCAATGATCAAAATGGACTTGAAATATGAAAAGTATATCCTTGAATTGATGGTTGGCCAAAAATTCCCTTGGTCAACCTTGACTGATTTTGACCAAAATGACCATTTTGCCCCTTTGAATCAATTGATCCACTTCCCTTCAAAATTGATGATCAAAACTTCAAACATATGATCCTCCCAATATATAGAGGCCATGTGCAAAGTTTCACTTCAAAATCCTCAGGAAATCTTGATGAAATCCAAAACCCTAGTTTTGGTTAAAATCTTAGGAGACTGATGAGTCAACTCCAAAATTTCAAATCCTCTGGGCATCTTGTCCAATTCCTTGTGCAAAGACTTTTCAAATACCAATGAGATATTGTAGCTTCCAAATCAAGACTTGCACCTTGATCAATAGCCTTGATCAAACAAACCCTAATTTGACTGGTGAATCAAAAGAGTGATTCCTCTTATAATCAAACACCAATTTCAATCCTCTGATGATCCAAAGAGATGGATAAAATATCTTGAGATATACAATAACTTTTGAGCTCGTAAGATCCAGAGGTTTGGATGACAAGATTCTACTTGAGAAACTTGTTAATGCAGTCAACCTTTAAAGCTTGAGGAAGACTTGATAACCAAAGTACCTTGATCCCATCACAATGTATGAATGCAATGCAATATGATATTCATGATGAAACATAAGCCTAAATCAAGAGGGTAAATTTTGGGGTGCAACAAGATGTAGTTTGTTTGTTTGAATATCAGAATGATTTTGGTGTCTGGAGTGTATCTGAACTGTATCAGGAGACTAAATCTGAATGAGTATCAGAATGGCTTCCGTGTCTGGAGCGTATCTGAACTGTATCAAGAGTGTCTTTGAATATGAATAAGTACCATAATGGATTCCGTGTCTGGAGCGTATCTGAACTGTATCATGAGTTGTCTTTGAATCTGAATGAGTACCATAATGGCTTCCGTGTCTGGAGCGTATCTAAATTGTATCAGGAGTTGTCTTTGAATCTGAATGAGTACCAGAATGGCTTCCGTGTCTGGAGCGTATCGGGAGTTGTCTTTGAATCTGAATGAGTACCAGAATGGCTTCCGTGTCTGGAGCGTATCTGAACTGTATCAGGAGACTGAATCTGAATGAGTATCAGAATGGCTTCCGTGTCAGGAGCGTATCTGAACTATATCAGGAGTGTCTTTGAATCTTAATGATTACCAGAATGGCTTCCGTGTCTGGAGCATATCTGAACTGTATCAGGAGTTATCTTTGAATCTGAATGAGTACCAGAATGGCTTCCGTGTCTAGAGCGTATCTGAACTGTATCAGGAGTGTCTTTGAATCTGAATGAGTACCAGAATGGCTTCCGTGTCTGGAGCGTATCTGAACTGTATCAGGAGTTGTATTTGAATCTGAATGAGTACCAGAATGGCTTCCGTGTCTGGAGCGTATCAAGAGTTGTCTTTGAATCTGAATGAGTACCAGAATGGCTTCTGTGTCTGGAGCGTATCTGAATTGTATCAGGAGTTGTCTTTGAATCTGAATGAGTACCAGAATGGCTTCCGTGTCTGGAGCGTATCAGGAGTGTCTTTGAATCTGAATGAGTACCAGAATGGCTTCCGTTCTGGAGCGTATCTGAACTGTATCAGGAGCTATCTTTGAATCTGAATGAGTACTAGAATGGCTTTCGTGTCTGGAGCGTATCTGAACTATATTAGGAGTGTCTCTGAATCTGAATGAGTACCAGAATGGCTTCCGTGTCTGGAGAATATCTGAACTGTATCAGGAGTTGTCTTTGAATCTGAATGAGTACCAGAATGGCTTCCGTGTCTGGAGTGTATCTGAACTGTATCAGGAGTGTCTTTGAATTTGAATGAGTACTAGAATGGATTCCGTGTCTGAAGCGTATTTGAACTATATCAGAAGTTGTCTTTGAATCTGAATGAGTACCAGAATGGCTTCCGTGTCTGGAGCGTATGTGAACTGTATCAGGAGTCTCTTTGAATCTGAATGAGTACCAGAATGGCTTCCGTGTCTGAAGCGTATCTGAATTGTATCAGGAGTTGTCTTTGAATCTGAATGAGTACCAGAATGGCTTCCGTGTTTGGAGCGTATAAGGAGTTGTCTTTGAATCTGAATGAGTACCTGAATGGCTTCCGTGTATAGAGCGTATCTGAACTGTATCAGGAGTTGTCTTTGAATCTGAATGAGTACCATAATGGCTTTCGTGTCTGGAGCATATCTGAACTGTATCAGGAGAATGAATCTGAATGAGTATCAGAATGGCTTTCGTGTTTGGAGCATATCTGAACTGTATCAGGAGTGTCTTTGAATCTGAATGAGTACCAGAATGGCTTCCGTGTCTGGAGCGTATCTGAACTGTATCAGGAGTGTCTTTGAATCTGAATGAGTACCAGAATGGCTTTCGTGTCTGAAGCGTATCTGAACTGTATCAGGAGTTTTCTTTGAATCTGAATGAGTACCAGAATGGCTTCCGTGTCTGGATCGTATCTGAACTATATCAGGAGTGCATATTGTCAATGGTAGCTGTTAATCTTATCCTGAAAAGGGTAAAATGTTAGCTGAAACACCAAGTTATGTTGCATGAAATGCATGATGCAATGTATTTGTTTTATTGATGTTTATGATATATGGATGCAATGTACGCGCATGTGAGCTGATTTGTTGTATTGTTGTTAGATTGGGGAAAATAAATCCCCGACTACTGATGAGGATATGTGAGTCTTCATGTCTTGAAGTTGAAGTGTTGATGAATTTCTGCTGAGAGAAATAAACTCTTGTTGTAAGGGAAATGCCATGTATTATTCGTAAGATCTGCTTGGGGAAACCTGAGGATCTTGACGACTTCTACTGGGGTTTAATCATTAGGGATTTTTATTCTGCTGGGGAGAGTTGAAAAGTTAGCTGTTATCTGGTCGGATACCAGGCTTCACAATAACCTGTTGAGGAATTTGGAGAAATTGGGCAATTTCTACCAGGAATTGATAAACTAGAAGCTTCGTTCTGGCGGGTAGTTGGGAGCTTTGTTCCGCTGGGGATTATTGAAAACTCTTGTGGGGAGAAAGGTGATTTCTGCTTGAAAAAGTTCAGGAGTCTCGGTTGTCTTCCGCTCTACTGGGGAGTTACCCTTGGCTGGAGAGAATCAAAAGTTAGCTGTTATCTGGTCGAATCTCAGGCTTCACAACGACTTGCTGGGGAATAGGAAGTTTACTGTTACCTGGTCGGATTCTAGGCTTCACAGTAACCTGATGTAGAGTAGTCTACTGGGGAAGAGGAATTGTGGTCCTTTGATTTGTAGTAGTCGGAGAGGCAAACTCAAACTAAGAAATCTGTAGTTTGTTGGGGATATGTGAATTTTCATGTCTTGAAGTTGAAATATTGATGAACTCTTGTTGAGAGGAGTAAATTTCGTTGTGAGGGCAATGTCGTGTATTGCTTGTAAGATCTGTTTGAGGAATCCTGAGAAATTTGATGATTTCTATTGGGGATTAAAACCTGAACTTTTGTTCCTGCTGAGGATTAGCTGGGAGTCTTGTTCTGCTGGGGAGTTATTGAAAACTTTGTGGGGAATATGGAGTGTTTTAGGAATGTTTTTGTGTCCTTTTAACCTATCAGTAATTGTCTTTCTCATCTTGTTTATTTGCAAACAGTGATTATGTTCAAATGCATATGTTCATCAATGAATCATTGGACGTTCTTGCGAACAAAACACAATTGTAAATAAAAGACAAATAGCTTTTTGTACTTTCAAAGAGGTATCTTTGTATTGACTTTGAATAAACATTTTGTACAAAGGAGACAAACATTCTAGTAGGAGAATGGTGTCATAAAAACAAGAAAAATTTATGCAAAGAAAGATAGCTATGTGTAATAATCCCATGGGGTTCCCATTCTGCTATAGCCTTCGTATCTCTGAGTATCTTATCTATTTGTTGCTTCATCCGAAGATGATTGAATTGATCAGAAACTCTGAGTTTGTCAGTGGAATTCAAAGGTTGTCCATAAGTGATCCGACGAGACATAGTCATACACTTTAATTCCCTAACTTTTGCCTGGACCGCCCTTTTGGGTTTTCAGTCCACCAGGAAACCCTTTTTTGCCCAAGTCGCCCTTTCGGGTTTTCAACTTGCCGGGTGTACAGATTTTTTTTATTTTATCCCTAATTTTTTCCCGAACGTGGTTTGACATAAAGCAATCTTTTGCAAAAATGGAAATATGCCTTTTACCATTTAGGGATTAAACTTGTGTACAATACCCTAATGATAAAGACAATGCATTAGCTCAATGGATTTGCATTAAATTATGGAGTACAAACTGGTTTAGAGGCCTGTAATTGTGTACCAAGCTAGCTTGGTCAGATTTGGCAAGTGGTATGAACATGTATTGGCCATGGTTGCAACATGAGTTTTTGCCAACTTCAAGCATTCAATTCTCCCTAACCACAAAGGTGTTTGAGGAGTTCTTGGACAATTTGGAAAGCTTGCAACATGTACTATAATCCATCTTTGAAATTCAACTTGAAACTCCAAGTGGAACTATGTGAAAAATGGCCAATAAGATGGGTCAAAATCCTGCCTAAACTAGGGCAAAATTTCTCTAAGTTAAAAGTTTTAGCTACCCTTGTTCCAAAAATCATAACTTGAGATACAAGCTTCTTTTGAGAAAACTTTGTGAGTCAAAGTTGTATACTTTGTGATGGACTACAACTTTCATGTTATAAGTTTTGTTTGAATCCATTTTCATCTTGGTGAAAATGTGGGGCAAAGTTAGGAAAAAATAAGAAAATTTTATAACTTAGAAAATTTCTAAGTTATGAAATTTTTCCATTTTAAACCCTAATTTGCAATTTTGGGTTGCTTGATGAACAAGTTTCATAATTTGACATGTCTTGATGAAAAATGACTCTTGGCACTTGATTTTGACCAAAAAGTCAAAGTTTGACTTTTCAGTGTATAGTCAAATTTTGATCAGTTGACTGAAAAATTCATCTGTCAATCCTAAGCATTTGAGATCTTTTGAACTTGTTGAATGGGTCAAGACAATTTCATTGAGTCCTTGAGTCCATGGTTGATCTTGATTTGCCATTGGTTAGGTCAAACAGTCAAAAATTGCCTTTGTGCAGTCAAAACCCTAAAAATGATCATTTTGCCCTTTTGGTGATCTGATCAAATTTCTTGTGGAATTGTGATCCAAACATGATCAAATGGTTCATATGAGTTATTTATGTTGATGTGGGTCATATTTCATGAGGTTTGACTGTCAATTGGCCACAGTTGACTTTTTCTCCAATACAGCTGATTTCTAGGTCAACTGTCCAATTGACTGGGCAAAAATTTGAATCAAGGTTTGAAACTTGATATGGACAAACTTGTGAGTCCAACATGAAGTATGAAAGTCACCTTGGGCATTGTAGGTCAAAACATCCATGTGCAAACTCAAACCCTAATTTAGGTCAACAGTGGAAGGAGGTGTCTTGAGCAGAGGAAACCCTAGCTTGATCTTGAGTTCCAAGAGTCTTGTGATGAGAAAATGTTGATGAAATGGGAGGGAAAATTTTGGGGTACAACAGTTGCCCCTGTTTAATCTTCTTAGACCTGAATAGTTATATTGGCAAGTTTGCCTTTCGCGACTCGAAGGTAAAAGCGGATTGGACACTAGAGTGCCCGTAAATTTGCACTCGTCAAAATATATCTGAGGAAATGGGCTTAAAGATGCCATTTGGAGATGGTAGAATCTTGATGGAGATGGGCTTAAAGATGCCATCCAAGATTGTCTGTTGAACTGTAATGTTGTAGGTCAGAAGAATGAGCATCAAAATGGTATCCGTGTCTGGAATGCATTTGAACTGTATCTGGAGACTGAGTCTGTATGAGCAAAAGAATGGCGTCCGTGTCTGGAGTGTATCTGAGCTGTAACTATATTTAAACTTTGAATGAATATCAGAATGACTGCCGTGTCTGGAGTGTATCTGTATTGTATCTGAAGTTGAGATCCGTATGAGTAATAGAATGACTTCCGTGTCTGGAGTGTATCTGAGACTGTAACTGGGATCTGGATAAGTGACAGAATGATTTCCGTGGCGACTGCACTGGGGAGAATCAAACTGCTGGTGTAAGGTCCAGAATGGCATCCGTGTTTGGAGCGTATCTGAACTTGTAGTTGATAGTTGAATCTGAATGAGAGGTAGAATGGTTGCCGTGTCTGGAGCGTATCTGGTCTGTATCCGATTGCTGAAGTCTGAATGAGTAGTAGAATGACTGTCGTGTCTGGGGTGTATCCGTACTGTATTTTGACTTGAATTTGAATGAGTAATAGAATGATCGCCGTGTCTGGGGTGTATCCATACTGTATCTGAATAATTGTTAACGATAGCCTTTTGATCTTATCCTGAAAAGGGTAAAATGTTAGCTAAAACACAAAGTTATATTGCATGATATGTATGATGAAATGAACTGTCATCCATGTTTATGATATATGAATGTACTGGTTATGCATGTAAGATGAGTAGTTGTCTTGCTGAGGAAAATAAATCCTTGGTAATTGGAGATAATGAAATCTTTGACTGCTGCCGGGGGAATTAAATCCTTGACCGATGCTGGGGATTCCAAAAATCTTTGATTATTGAAGATGAGAAATCCTTGTTGACTGCTTGGGGATCAAAGATCTCTGTTTGTTTGAGAAGGATAAATCCTTGGACCACTGCTAGAGATTGAAAATCCTCGGCGATTTGTGGGGATTAACAAGGCCTTTGACAACTTCTGCAGGGAATGAGAATCCTTTATAACTTTCCTGGGAAATAGGGAAAACTCTGGAAATCTCTACTGGGGAGTTAAAACCTAGGAGGCTTCTGCTTGGAGAACTGAGACCGAGAATCTTTGATCTGTTGGGAGATAAATCTATGGGGAAATTGGGGGAAGTTGAACAGTTGGATTTTGACTTCGCCGGGGAAGAAGGTTTAGAATATTCTGGCTCTGCTGGGGATAGGTTTTCAGGGTTTTCGGGCTCCGCTGGGGATCGGGAGTTTGAACTCTGATGGGAACTTTGAAACTTAACTTCGCTGGGGAATAAAGTGTAGAATACACTGGCTCCGCTGGGGATCTTGAAATTTAACTCCGCTGGGGAAATATACTCCAAATTTTAGCTTCGTTGAGGATCTGAAAGGTGTGCCGTAGAGGATTTCTTCTGGAACAGCACAAAGATATCTTCCTACACCTTCTACCTACCAGTAATTGTCCTTTCTCAATTTCGTTTTATTTGTAAGCATTGATTATATTCAAATGCATATGCCTATTTAACAAAACATTGGACGTTTTCAAATAAAACATAAGTGTGAAAAAGAAAAGAAAGGTAAACAAATTTCTGCACTTTGAAGTATCTTTGTATTAAATTCTGTAAGTATCTTTGTACAAAGGGAACAGACATCCTAGTAAGAGAATGTTGTCATAAAAAATTGAAAAATTTTATACAAGAAAGAAAGATGGCTATGTGTAACAATTCCATGGGATTCCCATTCTGCTATAGCCTTCACAACTTTGAGTATCTTGTCCATTCGCTGCTTCGTCTGCCGATGATGGGATTGATCAGAAGCTTGGAGCTCGTTGGTGAAGAGATTGTTCTTAAAGTGATCCGACGAATCATAGCCATACGCTTTAATTCCCTAACTTTTGCCTGGACCGCCCTTTCGGGTTTTCGATCCACCGGGAAATCCTTTTTTGCCCAAGTCGCCCTTTCGGGTTTTCAACTTGCCGGGTGTACTGATTTTTTTTGTTTTATCCCTAATTTTTGCCTGAACCGCCCTTTCGGGTTTTCGATTCACCGGAATGCCCATTTTTGCCCAAGTCGCCCTTTCGGGTTTTCAACTTGTCGGGTCGTTTTATGCGTAGTATCTTTTGACTATGTCTACGTTCGCAGGGTGCGGAAAATCGTCGCCGTCCATGGTGGTCAGAATCATTGCCCCACCAGAAAAGATGCTCTTGATCACAAATGGTCCTTCGTAAGTAGGAGTCCATTTTCCCCTGGGGTCACTTTGCGGTAAGATTATCCGCTTGATTACAAGATCTCCGACTTGATATACCTGACGCCTGACTTTCTTGTTGAAAGCCTTGATCATCCGTTTTTGATACGTCTGACCATGACAAACAGTAGTAAGTCGCTTCTCGTCGATCAAGTTAAGTTGATCAAGCCGAGTCTGAATCCAATCGTCTTCGCTCAAACCGACATCCTTCATAATCCTCAAGGAAGGAATTTGAACTTCCATAGGTAGAAAAGCTTCCATGCCATATACCAATGAAAAAGGAGTTGCCCCTGTTGAAGTACGTGCCGTGGTACGATATCCATGCAGAGCAAACGGTAATATTTCGTGCCAGTCCTTGTAGGTGACTGTCATCTTTTGAATGATCTTCTTGATATTTTTGTTCGCAGCTTCAATAGCACCGTTCATCTTCAGCCGATAGGGAGATGAATTATGATGATAAATCTTGAACTGTTCGCATAGAGCGGTGATCATAGTGTTGTTCAAATTTGTACCGTTGTCTGTAATGATCCTTTCGGGGATACCATACCAGCATATGAGGTTCTGCTTGATGAAGCGGGCAACCATATTCTTTGTAACAGAGGCATAGGAAGCTTCCTCGGCCTATTTGGTGAAGTAATCAATAGCCACCAGGATGAAGCGATGTCCATTGGATGCCGTGGGCTTGATCTCCCCAATCATGTCAATGCCCCACATCGCGAATGGCCAAGGAGCTGTCAGAACATTGAGAGGAACAGGAGAAATATGTACCTTGTCGGCGTAGACTTGGCATTTGTGGCATGTACGGGAATGTTGATGACAATCAGCTTCCATGGTAGACCAGTAGTAGTCTGCCCTTAGAATCTTCTTAGCCATCGTATGTCCGCTTAAGTGGGTGACAAATGTGCCATTTTGTATTTTGGTCATGATCAACTCTGCTTCAACCTTGTCCACATAACGAAGTAGAACACAATCATGGCTGCGCTTATAAAGGATGCCATTGCTTAGGAAGAACTTGGCAGCAAATCTCCTTAAGAACTTTTTGTCATTGACGGAAGCTCCTTCAGGATATTCTCTAGTCTGGAGATACCTTTTGATTTCATGAAACCAGGGTTGTTCCATTACTTCTTTGGTATTAATCTCATGACAGTGCACAGGTTCGTCCATTCGCTCGATGGTGATTTGGGGAGCCTCGTCATCCCAGTTGAGTTTAAACATGGAAGACATTGTAGCCAGAGCATCGGCTAACTGATTTTCTTCTCGCGGGAAATGCTCGAAGGTAATCTGCTCGAAATGAGGCAACAATGTCAAGACATGTTCTTTGTATGGGATAAGATTAGGATGTTTAGTGTCCCACTCTCCTTTGACTTAACTGATAACCAAAGCCGAGTCCCCAAATATGACCAAAGATTTGATTCCCAAGTCTATAGCAGCCTTGAGACCAAAGATGCAAGCTTCATATTCAGCCATGTTGTTGGTACAGCTGAAGCAAAGTCGGGCAGTGAAGGGTGTATGGCAACCTTCCGGAGAAATGAGTACCGCACCGATACTGTTGTCGAGTGCATTTGAAGCACCATCAAAGTACAAGGTCCATCGGGATCCTTGTTTAGGTCCGTCATACGGTCTGTTATCTTCAATGTTGTCCAAACTCATGATGTCCTCGTCAGGGAAGTCGAATCTCATAGGTTGGTAATCTTCGACGGCTTGATGAGCTAGATGGTCCGCTAGTACACTCCCCTTTATAGCTTTTTGGGTAGTATACTGGATATCATACTTGGTCAGGATCATTTGCCATCTAGCGATTCTTCCAGATAAAGCAGACTTCTCGAAGATGTATTTGATCGGATCCATCTTGGAAATCAGCAAAGTGGTATGAGTCAACATATACTCCCTTAGCCGGCGAGCAGCCCATACCAAAGCGCAACAAGTTTTCTCGAGCAGTGAGTTGCGAGTCTCACAGTCGGTAAACTTTTTGCTAAGGTAATAAATGGCATGCTCTTTTCGGCCAGACTCGTCATGTTGGCCCAGCACGCACCCCATTGAGTTATCCAAAATAGTCAGATACATGATTAACGGCCTTCCTTCGACGGGTGGCATCAGGATAGGAGGTTCCAATAAATACTCCTTGATCTTATCAAAAGAAACTTGACAATCATTGTTCCATTCAACTACCTGATCTTTCTTCAACAGTTTGAAAATTGGCTCACAGGTAGATGTCAGGTGAGAGATGAACCTCACGATATAGTTTAAGCATCCCAAGAATCCTCTAACCTCCTTTTCAGTGCAGGGGGCAGGCATTTCTTGTATAGCCTTTACTTTAGCTGGATCAACCTCAATGCCTTTGTTGCTGACAATAAATCCCAAAAGTTTACCAGACCTAACTCCAAAAGTGCACTTGCTTGGGTTTAGTCTGAGCTTATACTCCTTCAACCTGATAAATAGCTTTTGCAAATGATCAAGGTGTTCTTCTTCCGTCTGTGATCGAGCTATCATGTCGTCTACGTAAACTTCGATCTCATGATGTATCATATCATGAAACAAAGCTACCATGGCGCATTGATAGGTTGCCCCTGCATTCTTCAGTCCGTATGGCATCACTTTGTAGCAGAAGGTACCCCATTGTGTGACGAAAGTAGTTTTCTCCATGTCCTCGGGTGCCATTTTGATCTGGTTATATCCCGAGAATCCGTCCATGAAAGAAAATACTTTGTGCTGAGCTGTATTGTCAACCAAAATATTGATATGTGGCAGTGGAAAATCGTCTTTAGGGCTAGCCCTGTTTAAATCCCGATAGTCCACACACATTTTGACTTTTCCGTCCTTCTTAGGCACGGGCACAATGTTAGCAACCCATTGTGGATAGGAAGTAACATCCAGAAAGCCAGCGTTGAATTGCTTCATTACCTCATCTTTGATCTTCTCAGACATGTCAGGATTCATTCGGCGGACCTTTTGCTTGATCGGTGGACAGTCTTCTCTTGTAGGGAGACGATGAACCACGATATCTGTGTCTAGTCCCGGCATGTCTTCATAAGACCAGGCGAAGATCTCAACATATTCGTTCAACAATTGCACTAAGCGCTTTTTGACACTTGGTTCCAGGTTGGCACCCACTTTTACTTCTTTCCTGTCTTCCTCTGTCCCCAAGTTGATGGTTTCTATCAACTCTTCATGAGGCAAAATAGCCCTCTCTTCTTGTTGTAGAAGTCTGGCTAACTATCCCGGTACTTCACAGTCTTCGTCAACTTCGTACTCGGCATGATTTACCAAATCTTCAGAGTTATCGAAGGCTAAAGCAGAATAGTCACCCATGGAATCCGGAGTGGATGGGTACCTGTATTTGTGAGTGTGGGTGTGTGTAAGGGATAACCATCCTTAAACAAACAAAAATGCAAAAGGAAAGAAAATGAACACAACAGTTTATAGATGAAAAACGTCCAATGATTCATTAAAACATGGCATATGATAATGAATAAAATCAAGCCCTTACAAATGGACCTACATGCCCCGGGCAAGGCATGAGGTGAAAATAGTGTACGAATTGTTTTAGTTATTACAGACCGAAAATGGGAAATTGTTCAAAGATAAAATTACTGGTTGATAAAGGTGATGGGAATAAAATCCTTTGCTTCCCAGTTGCTTAAACCCCCTTCGACGGTTGGAAAGATCCAATCTGCGAAGTTGTCATCTTCATCCTCATCTTCTACAACATTAATTCTGTGGTGAGTGATCCTTACAGGTGGCCCTCCAGTCTTGGAACGACGCATATCCCTTTGTCCTGCAGCTGTAAACCCTAGTCCAAATTTGTCCGTCTTATGGGGAAAATCAGGCAATTGCCCCCATACTGTACTCTTCCCTTCTTTGATCACCGCCTCAGCGTCCTTGAGAGATGCCATCCTAGGCACATGCTTGGGAACGATAGGCACCTCAACCATTATCTTCGCAACTGCTACCTCAGGAGAAACTTCCTCAAAATGTTGGAAAGGCGTTTCGATGAACTCGCCATCCAATTCCACATAGCGGAAGGAATTGAGATGACTTATCATGTACTCTTCCTCGCCGTGCACCGTTATAATCTTACCCTTAACAGGATATTTCATCATTTGGTGCAAAGAGGAGGTAATTGCCCCGACATAATGGATCCACGGTCTTCCTAGCAAACACGAATATGACGGACGGATGTCCATCACGTAAAAGGTGGAGTTGAAAACTTTTGTGCCTACTTTGATAGGAATGTCAACCTCTCCATGAACCATTCATTTGGACCCATCAAAGGCCCTAACAACTATGTTACTAGGTTTGAGGGTCAATCCTTCACAGTCCAAACGGTCCAACGCTTTCTTCGGCAGTACATTCAAGGAAGAACCGATATCAACTAAGACATGGGCGAAGGTGGTTCCCATGCATTCAACTGAGACATGTAGCGCGTCGTTGTGTTTCCTTCCCTTGGGGGTCAGATCAGCATCCGAAAAGCCCAGACCATTATCAGCAGTAAGACTGGCCACACACTCCTGAAACTGGTCAGCTGAAGTTTCTTGGGGTACGTGTGCCACCTTCAAAAATTTGATCAGGGCCTTAGCATGGGCCTCAGAGCAGAGTAGAAGAGCCAACATTGAAATTTTAGAGGGGGTGTGCCCTAACTGTTCCACGACGTCGTAGTCACTCTTTCTGATTATTTTCAAGATTTCATCCATTTCTTTCTGGGTGGTATCGGGGATAACCACAGCATGAGCCTTCGTCCTGACAGGCGCTTCTTGTATCCCCTTACCCTTGTCGGTAGTATCAACAGATGGTCTTACTTCAGGAGTATCCAATTCTTCAATTATCGGGCCTTGCACAGATGGCCTAACAGGTGCAGAAGCTTTCGAGGGTCCGAAAACTGCTCGAGGGGGAGCAATCTCCGGAGAGAAAATCCGGTCGCTGCGGGTTATCTTGCTTGTTCCCGAAATGTTCCATATATCATGGATTTCCTATTCAGAATTCTCTTGGACTGCTTCAATCAGTTTGATACCATGATAGAAGATTTCTCCCCCATAGTTCCATGGTATCGTTTTGCTAGATTGATACGGGACATGTCCCGGCATGGTGATTTTTAATGGTACAAATTTAAGGTCGGGCGTAATCCTGATAGGCCTTTTACAAGCCTTGGGAGGATTGTCGGAAATGGTTATGATTGCAATATCGTTGGTTGAAGTAGAAAAAGTAGAAGGAGTAACAGGTGTGAAGGTATCAACAGGGTTTTTTTGGAAGAGTATCTCTTGGGTATCCATCAGGCGTTGGACACCTGATTTCAACATTGGGCAGTCAGCTCGTATGTTTAAACAAAAGTAACAGTCCTTCCCACAGCCTGGGAATATCCCGACTCTCATCAAATTCTCTTTAATCACTAGTAACGGAGTCAAAAGATCAACAACATCAGTAACATGAAGGTCTTCCATAACGGCATGAACATTATAGCCGTGCTTGGGCATCGGAGCAGAAATCACATTGGGCTTCTCAGGAGCATCAAATTCTACTTCCTTGGCGTCAATCAGGTCTTGGATTTTGTTCTTAAGCACCCAACAATTATTGGTATCGTGCCCAACACTGTCAGAATGGTAAGCACACTTGGAATTGGAGTGGTAGTATGGAGAGGAGGTGTTAGGGTTCTTTGGCGCTTCCTTTAAACTGGTAAGATTCAGCTTTAACAAATGAGGGAGTACTTGAGTTGGCGTCATGTTGATTCGGGTGAACTGCTGTTGTGGCCTTTCTACCCGTTGTTGATTAGGTCTTGACTGATTGCCGCGAGGTTGATCATTTAAAGAGTTTTGAATCATCACAGCCCTTACAGTTGGCCGGCGCTCAGTTCTTCCCTGACTTTTCTGAGAGTAAACAGCAGAGGCTTCCTTCTTAGCTGGGAAGGTTTTCTTAACAGCAGTGGACGCGGAGGTATCTTTCTGAATCTTACCACTTTTAATACCGGCCTCGACCCTTTCGCCGGTCAAAATTAGTTCAGTGAATCCTGCGGAAGAACTCCCGATTAAATGATTAAAGAAAGGGCCAGACAGGGTCCCCAGAAACATATCAACTAGCTCTCTATCTGATAACGGCGGCTACACCCTTCCATCCAGATCACGCCACTTCTGGGCATACTATTTAAATCTTTCATTGGACGCCATCCCCATACTTTGTAGCTGAGTACGAGTGGGCGCCAAATCAGCATTGTATTGGTATTGACGGTAAAAAGCAGCAGCTAAGTCTTCTCGGTTATGAACCTCCGATCTTTCGAGTTGATAGAACCAGTCCAATTGTGTGCCTGACAAACTGTCTTGGAAAAAGTGTACCCATAGGTCTTTATCAGATGAGTGGGGTTGGATCTTTCTGACATACGATCTCAGATGCATCTTTGGGCAGGACAGACCATCATACTTAGCAAATGTTGGTACTTTGAACTTGGGAGGAATAATGATCCCAGCAACCAACCCTAGTTCTTCAAAATCTAAACCAGGTACCCTTTGCAACTCCATGGCTGCCAATATATCCTCAAGATTCTTATATTTATCATCCGCCGGGGGATATTGCTGTTCGGAGTAGTCTTTGTCTTCTTCCTCTTCTTCCTCTTTAACTTCGGATTCAGAAGGAACTGCAGCTCCTTTACCTTTACCAGCCTCTTCGTCAGACGTTGAGGGGAACTCGAGAACTTTTCTAGCGTTGCTTTCAAACCTTATTCCAAAAGTGGCTACTCCGGGCCTTTTCTTCTTTTTCTCTTTATTCTTTTCCAACAGTTCCTTGAGGTCCTCTTGACCCTTTGCTAAGGTCATGAGGAGTTGCTGGAATTGAGAATTCTGTGCTTGTAGATCCTTAACCGTCTGCTCCAAATCCATCTTGCTGAAATAAACAGCAGAAAGATAAGGAAACCTGGTGTGAAGACCTGTTTATGCATGTGATGAATGGTATGTTATTCATGTAATGCATTCAAGGATTCAGAAATTCAAATTTGTTGCAAACAAAAATAACACACGTCATATTAAGAAGAAATTATTAGTACATAAGTGCCCCATGGGCAAAATATTACAAAATTCTTAATGTAAAAATACATTGCGCATCCTCTTTGGTGCGATGTAAGTGTTGAGAGTTTCCTCCTCATGAAGTCGGCGGGTAAGTTCCAAAACCTTCTTCTCACTGGCATAGAAGCTGGATTCAAAAGTATTTCGTTCTTCTTTGAGTTGGATCCAACTCTTTTGCATTTCTTCCCATGATGTTGGCATGTCAGGATGTAGGAGGGTGTATGGAACCCCTCCTTCCACAACAGGCTCTTTGATCAAGGGGAGAATGTGAGGGTACGGCATCATAAGATTCTGGGCGCGGGTTCGTACCCACTTGAGATAAGGCTCAAGGGGGATGGAATTCTTGTGCCCCAGTGTCTTGCTATCCACTTTATTGGGCATCCTCCAAGCTCTTATGAACGTTTGTCGAAGTCCTTGTGCATCGTTGTCAAAGTCAAAAACTAGGTCAGGAATCAGCATGTCATGAGGGTCATCCCTCCGAGCATATCCAAACTGTCTTAGAGCTAAACAGGGGTTGTAGGTAATGCCTCCCCTAATTCCAAGTAGTGGGACATTAGGGAATTCCCCACAACGATCAATGATGATGACATTTTCTCTGGACCAAGAACACCAATGAACATCAGAATGTGTGAGGGTCATCAATCGTTGTGACCACCTTAAACCCTGCTCATTCTTCAAAATTGATTATGGAAGGTGAGAAATAAACCACCTTGCTAGGAGAGGAGTACAGCACATGAGAACACCTCTTTTCCTCATTGTTCGTGTGTAAAATGAGTGTAGGATGTCCCCAAGCAATGTAGGTATAGGATTCCTGGATATGAAAATCTTGACAGCATTCACATCTATAAGCTGATCTGGGTTTGGGAACAGGACCAACCCATAGATAAGGAGTGCCACAATATCTTCAAAGGCTTGTAGATCAAGAGAATTCCAGCAGTCTTGTGCCTTCTCAAACAGAAACTTTGCCAAGAATCCCTTGACACCACTTCTGGTTTCCCAATGACCCTTGATGTCATATGGTTGCAAGTGTAATGCTTGAGCAACATCTTCAGGCTTTGGTTCTTTTTCCGTACCGTTGTAGGGTAGTTGATGAAGAATAGGAATTCTCAGGAGCTGAGAGAATTCCTCCAAAATGGGTACTAGTTGGTAATCAGGGAATGTGAAACAGTGGTGTATGGGGTCAAAGAACTGGAAGAGAACTTTCACCATGTCTTCTTCAATGTTAGAGTTGACCAAGTTGAGAAGTCTACTGTGTCTTTCACTGAAGAGAGAATTCTCTGGAATCCTGGAAGTGAGTTCCTTGAGTTGAGGAGGGATTCTCACAAGGTTGACTTGAATTGTTTTCCTGCGAAGAGATTCCATGACCTACAAAACAAGAACAAAGATGAAGATCCAAACCCTTGAAATGGTTAGTGGATGCATATGATGCTTTATGATGTTCATGATGTATGCATAAGCATATGTACAAACAAGTCACACAAAACCCTAGTTTCAGGCTTGCATGAGGTTTCATAGGTAAGTACCCTCTTGAGCTTAGTTGGCTCAAACCTGTCCTATAAATAGTAATCGGGTTCTAAGGAGCTCAATATCACTGGATTGTTTTCTATGTTCATTGTTTTGGTTTAGTCACTTAACTAGCGACCAAAATATTCGAAGAAAACAACCCTTAATGAGTGTAGTATCGAGTATCTACCAACTTCGGACTGCACCAAAGCCGGTCATCTCACTACCCCTAATAAAAGGCCAAGATGGTCCAGTAAGGTTCTAAGAGTTCATTAGTGCTTTATGACATCACTCAGCGGCCCCGTATTCTCTTTGATTGACTCAAAGGCTACCTGTACGCACAAATATGTCGCACTAATATATCTATTGCTTCAACTGTGTCGGTATACCCCACACAGTTTCCACAATGTATTGCTATTTACCTATGAATGTTTCCCAAATCCGGGTAGAAGATTTCAAGTCCAAACAAGAGAACCAAATGTAGAGCAATCAAAGTAAACAATATAATCATGCAAAGGGTGATCTAAGCCCTAAGGTTACTCCACTTTTAAATATGTCCCCAGCAGAGTCACCAGTTCTGTGATACGGTGGGATAACTGACTTGGGATTTTGCGTTTGTGTTTGTAAATGTTTCGGTTTAGCAAGAGTCACCACCGACTTTTTATTTTATCCTAAGGAAAGGTCAAAAAGCACAGGAAAGACCTTTGAGATGTTTTCTTGGGTTCGGGGAGTAGATTATAGAAAGGGAAGGCATTAGCACCCTTTCTATCCATGGTTATCCATGGGCTCTTAGTTACTTGCTTAGATCACTTGCTTTGCATTTTCAATTGTTTGAAATGGTGTTTTTCAATTGTTTGAAATGGTGCTTTGTGTGTGATTTGGAAAGATGTTTTGAAAAGAGGCCATCGTTGTGGCAACCTTTGTAATGATTCTTGTTTGAATGTATACAAAGGTGTTTTTTGTCTTTTGAAAAGTTTTTCATGTTTGAAAGTAGGGTTTTGAAATTGTGTTGTGAAGTGTGTTTTGAAGATAGCAAGAATGTTTTTGCAAGTTTTGATCAAGTAACTAAGAGTTGTCTACCCTATTTTACTCAAAGATCTTTCTTATGTTTTTAACCCTTTTAACAGTGTTGCTTCACCATTGTATTTAGTGAACAACCTTGTGTTAGGATGTTAAACGGGACAGGCGCGGGTCATCGTATAGACCATGATAGCAATAGTGTCAAGTATTTTTGGAAATTTTCTTGAGGGACTTGATCATTTTGTTTAGGCAACTCAAATAGCGTCATCGAGGGACTATGATCTTTTTGTTTTGTTTTTGTTTTGCCAAAGTACTTGACATGCATACCATGGCCCATTTTTGAAGGAAACAAGTGGATTGTAACCCTAGGGGTGCAAGTGTGCATTGTGTTTGTTTTTCATGTATTTTTTGTCTTTGATTAGGTCAAGCTACTTGTTGGTTTTGATTGTGCATACAAACCCTAAGTCTAATCATGGCATAATTGAAAGTATTTAAAGGTGCGAGAATTTAAATTCTACACTATTACAACATGATATATGGGAGGGGGATACAAATTTGAATAGGGGATTATTTTGCAAGAAATTAAACCCTAAATTATTACAACCAAATTGAATTTGCAAGGCATAATATTTAAATGTATGATATTTAAATAAATACAATAAATAAATATTAAATAAAATGTATTATGCAAAAAAAAGTTTGTGTGTGTTCATGTATGCAAAAAGTATTTTTTATGTAAAGAAATGTAAAGAAATAAATAAAAAGTTAATTTATTTGTTTTTAGGGCAAAAAACCCTAATTTCTTAAGAAAAGAAATATAATGTATTATTTATGTACAAAAATATATTAACATGTATAAAAATGAAATATATCCAAAAAGGTATTTTTTTTTTAATATAAACAATAATAAAAAATAAAAGATAATATTTTTGTGCTTTTATTTTTAAGTTTTTAATAAAACAAAAATATATATGTATATATGTATATATTAAATATGTTAAATATGTAAAAAATAAAATAAATTATTTACAAAAATGTATGTATTTCAAGAAAATATTTTCAAATGTGTATAAAATAATAAATGAAAATAAACATATTTTTTTACATTATTTTTAAGTTTTAACAAAATGATATAAAGTATTTAAACATGTTTATATTAGGAAAAATTAAAATAAAATATCTAATAAATGAAAAAAATGTGAAAATATTTTTAGAATATTTTTTATACTTGAAAATAAAATATCAAAGTCAGAAAAGAAATAAAAATGCAAAAATAATGAAAATACAAAGCAATGGGCCAGGGGGTGCTGAAAGTGAACTGGGAGGTGTCAAAAGCAAAGAAATCCAGGCCCAGCCCAGACTTCATCTTCAACCTCCAGAAGTTTGAAAAAACGTGTGTTTTCCATACAAACTTGTATCTCCTGTATTTGTGATCCTTTGACAAAACTCAAAACATGAAACTTGTAGAGCATCAAACAACGAATCTAACCATATAAAAAACTTAAGTTAACTCTCAAAGACCAGAGAGAATTTCTCTGGCCCTAATTTCTAACCTAGTTTTTTCAGAAAGCTCATGGATGAAATTCTCCTAGCACGATTAATATAAATGAAAACTAAGCACATGTATGGTTTCAGGGCTATGAATACAACATCTTTCATTCACAAACCTAAGTCTAACTATTCCTAAATAGAGAGATAGAAGTTCATGAAATACCTGTTTCAGTTGACTTCGAGCTGGACAATGCAGCAACTTCCAATGGTGTTTGAGGTTCTTTTGAGCTTGCCTGATGTCCACTGAACCTTTCCCAATGCTTGGTTTGTTTTGAAGTGGCCTGAATCGTGCTACAGAACTCAACCTACAAAGCTTCCAAACAAAAATGGCAATGTGTGTTAATGGAGTTACAGCAACTTGTGAATGGTCTGGATAGCTCAAGTATGTTGATTGGAATGTGTTTGAAGTAGTTTTGGACAAAACGCACGAGGGAATTTGATGGTGGCTTGTGATTTGCAGAACTGGCCCTGTTTTGCAAGAAAATGGGTATTTTGTGCACAAGGAGGTTTGAGGGGTCAAGGGCTCATGCTTCTGACTTGCAAGAGTGTATGAAACTTGTTTTTAGTGTTTGCTTGAGTTAGTTTTATCAGGTATATGAGATGCCTTGTGTTTGACAAGTTTCTTCTTTTTGAAGCAAGAAAGTGGAAGTGAGGTTACAGGCTTGTGCATGCCATCTTATCACCCTGCATACCACCCTCTTGGCCCCTCTAATTAGTGGATTTGTTTTGCTGCAAGAGATTTGGCTCTATGCTCAAGGATTAGTGGTTTGACATAAAGCAATCTTTTGCAAAAATGGAAATATGCCTTTTACCATTTAGGGATTAAACCTGTGTACAATACCCTAATGACCAAGACAATGCATTAGCTCAATGGATTTGCATTAAATTATGGAGTACAAACTGGTTTAGAGGCCTGTAATTGTGTACCAAGCTAGCTTGGTCAGATTTGGCAAGTGGTATGAACATGTATTGGCCATGGTTGCAACATGAGTTTTTGCCAACTTCAAGCATTTGATTCTCCCTAACCATAAAGGTGTTTGAGGAGTTCTTGGACAATTTGGAAAGCTTAAAACATGTACTATAATCCATATTTGAAATGCAACTTTAAAATCCAAGTGGAACTATGTGAAAAATGGCCAAGAAGATGGGTCAAAATCCTGCATAAACTAGGGCAAAATTTCTCTAAGTTAAAAGTTTTAGGTACCCTTGTTCCAAATATCATAACTTAAGATCCAAGCTTCTTTTGAGAAAACTTTGTGAATCAAAGTTGTATACTTTGTGATGGACTACAACTTTCATGTTATAAGTTTTGTTTTAATCCATTTTCATCTTGGTTAAAATGTGGGGCAAAGTTAGGAAAAAATAAGAAAATTTTATAACTTAGAAAATTTCTAAGTTATGAAATTTTTCCATTTTAAACCCTAATTTGCAATTTTGGGTTTCTTGATGAACAAGTTTCATAATTTGACATGTCTTGATGAAAAATGACTCTTGGCACTTGATTTTGACCAAAAAGTCAAAGTTTGACTTTTCAGTGTACAGTCAAATTTTGATCAGTTGACTGAAAAATTCATCTGTCAATCCTATGCATTTGAGATCTTTTGAACTTGTTGAATGGGTCAAGACAATGTCATTGAGTCCTTGAGTCCATGGTTGAGCTTGATTTGCCATTGGTTAGGTCAAACAGTCAAAAATTGCCTTTGTGCAGTCAAAACCCTAAAAATGACCATTTTGCCCTTTTGGTGATCTGATCAAATTTCTTGTGGAATTGTGATCCAAACTTGATCAAATGGTTCATATGAGTTCATTATGTTGATGTGGGTCAAATTTCATGAGGTTTGACTGTCAATTGGCCACAGTTGACTTTTTCCCCAATACAGCTGATTTCTAAGTCAACTGTCCAATTGACTGGGCAAAAATTTGAATCAAGGTTTGAAACTTGATATGGACAAACTTGTGAGTCCAACATGAAGTATGAAAGTCACCTTGGGAATTGTAGGTCAAAACATCCTTGTGCAAACTCAAACCCTAATTTAGGTCAACAGTGCAAGGAGGTGTCTTGAGCAGAGCAAACCCTAGCTTGATCTTGAGTTCCAAGAGTCTTGTGATGAGAAAATGTTGATGAAATGGGAGGGCAAATTTTGGGGTACCACAATGGTGCACAGAGAAGTTGATATCCCGATTAAGGTTGGTTCTCAGGTTTTCAACTCAACATTCTATGTGATGGACATTCGGCCATCTTATTCTTGTTTGCTGGGTCGTCCATGGATCCACAAAGCTGGGGCCGTAACCTCAACGCTCCACCAGAAGCTGAAGTATCCGGTCAAAGGGAAGATTGTGACAGTACAAGGAGAAGAGTAGTACATGGTTATCCACCTCAACTCTTTACGATATGTAGAGATGGATGGGGAGTTCATTGAGACCCCATTTCAACATTTTGAAGAGGTTCCCCAGACATTGGCGTCAGCTGAGGCTGTTGTTGAAGATTATCCTATGAAGATGGCTTCCCTCAAGGATGCCTGGGCTGTTATTGAGAAAGGTGGGTGCGCAAATTGGGGACGACTCCCTGATTTTACACAGAAGACTAACAAGTTTGGTTTGGGTTTCACTGCAGAAGCTCAAAGGGCTGTTCGGAATGCACGGATCGGAAGACCTCCCGTGTTCATCAGCAACTCGGTGGTGAATGCCATTGAAGACGATGTGGAAGAGTCTGAGTTCGACAGCTGGATCTATCCTATGACCGACGGTGGACCAAGCAACTGGACAGCAAAGGACTTCATCCCTATTACTTTTGTTACCCAGTAATGAAACTTTTTGTTTTGAATCTGTAACAGACAATGTTTTAAAACTTTATGGTCCGGTGTCTTACCCGGGGCACTGTGGCTTCATTTGTGAGGGCTTTATGTGTGTCATTTTCATATATCATTAATAAAAGCATTGGACGTTCTTGCATTCCAAGTTTTGCGCTCCTTGTTTTTCTTTATTATATATTGCGAAACAGTTATTTTACACACACACACATATACAGGTCCACATCCACTTTGGATCTCACTGGTAACGACTCTGCTACTGCCAGTTATGACTTCGAAAATCCGATCAACTTAGCTGAAGACGAAGGTGAAGATGATTGCGAAGTGCCTGGTGACCATACAAGACTATTACTCCAAGAGGAGAGGGTCATTCAGCCGTACGAAGAACAGGTGGAATCAGTGAATCTGGGTACTGAGTTAGACAAGAAAGAGGTCAAGATCGGTGCAAATCTAGAAACTAGTGTGAAGCAACGGTTGATTCAGATGTTGCGTGACTACGTTGAGATCTTTTCCTGGTCTTACAAAGATATGCCTGGTTTGGATACCGATATTGTGGTTCATCGCCTACCTACCAAGGAAGACTGTCCTCCCGTGAAACAGAAGGTCCGCAGAATGCGCCCAGAGATGTCTAAGAAAATCAAGGTTGAGGTTATGAAACAATTTGACGCCAGTTTTCTAGCAGTTACTTCTTACCCTCAGTGGGTTGCCAATGTGGTTCCTGTGCCGAAGAAAGATGGTAAGGTTTGAATGTGTGTTGACTACAGGGATTTGAACAGGGTGAGCCCCAAGGATGACTTCCCTCTACCTCATATCGCATTCTGGTTGACAACACCGCTCAACACAAGTTATTCTCCTTTATGGATGGTTTCTCCGGTTATAATCAAATTAAAATGGCTCCCGGAGACATGGAGAAGACAACCTTTGTTACTCAGTGGGGTTCCTTTTGCTACAAGATCATGCCTTTTGGGTTGAAAAATGCTGGGGCAACGTATCAATGTGCTATGGCTGCTTTGTTTCATGACATGATCCATCATGAGATTGAAGTATACGTCGACGATATGATTTCAAGGTCCCAAACTGAAGAGGAACACCTTGACCATCTGCAGAAGCTGTTTGACAGGTTGAAGTTGTACAAGCTGAGGTTAAACCCGAACAAGTGCACCTTCGGGGTGAGATCTGGTAAACTATTGGGTTTTGTCGTACGCGACAAAGGTATTCAAGTGGATCCTGCAAAAGTGAAAGCTATACAGGAAATGCTGGCTCCTAGAACAGAAAAAGAAGTCAGAGGCTTTCTGGGACGTCTGAACTACATTGCCCGATTCATCTCGCACTTGACTGCTACTTGTGAGCCAATCTTCAAGCTGCTGAAGAAAGATCAAGTAGTACGTTGGAATGATGAATGTCAGGCCGTTTTCGAAAGAATCAAAGAGTATCTCCAAGAGCCACCTATTCTGATGCCTCCGGTTGAAGGGAGACCATTGATCTTATACTTGACAGTGCTCGACAACTCAATGGGGTGTGTGCTAGGTCAACATGACGAGTCTAGCCGAAAAGAGCGTGCTATTTATTACCTTAGCAAAAAGTTTACCAACTGTGAGACTTGATACTCACTGCTCGAGAAAACTTGTTGCACTTTGGCATGGGCTGCTCGCCGGCTGAGACAGTATATGTTGACTCACACTACTTTATTGATATCAAAGATGGATCCAATCAAGTATATCTTCGAGAAGCCCGCCTTATCCGGAAGAATAGCAAGATGGCAGATGATCTTGACTGAGTATGACATCCAGTATACGACCCAAAAGGCAATCAAGGGAAGTGTGTTGGCAGACCATTTGGCACATCAAGCAGTGGATGATTACCAGTCTATGAACTTTGAATTTCCGGATGAGAATATCATGCTAGTAACTGACTGTGAGACACCTGGACCGGATGAAGGACCTGAGGAAGGATCCCGATGGTCTATGTACTTTGATGGAGCTTCAAACGCTTTGGGCAATGGCATTGGCGCCGTGATCATATCTCCTAAAGGCTCTCATACTCCGTTTACCGCCCGACTGTGTTTCAACTGCACCAACAACATGGCGGAGTATGAGGCGTGCATTATGGGTCTTCGAGCAGCAATTGACCTAAGGATTAAGTTTCTGAGTGTCTTCGGAGATTCTTCTCTCGTGATCAGTCAGATCAAAGGCGAGTGGGATACGAAACACCCAAATCTAATTCCTTACAAGGAGTATGTATTGACGTTGCTTCCACAGTTTGAGGAGATAACCTTTGAACATTTCCCGAGATAGGAGAATCAGTTGGCGGACGCGCTAGCTACGATGTCTTCTATGTTCAAAGTCAATTGGGACAACGAAGCTCCCCGAATTATCATTGAAATACTGGACGAACCTGCGCATTGCTGTGACATTAAGACTGAAGAGCTAGCGGATAAACCCTGGTTTCATGAAGTAAAGAGGTATCTTGAGGCTCAGCAATACCCCGAGGGTGCATCTGTTAATGATAAGAAGTTTCTGAGGAGGTTCGCAGCAAATTTCTTCATCAGCAATGGCATCCTTTACAAGCGCAACCACGATTCAACCTTACTGCGATGTGTGGATAAAAATGAAGCAGAAAGGATCATGGCAGAGTTACATGAAGGTACCTTCGGAACTCATTCCAGTGGACATACCATGGCAAAGAAAATCCTTCGGGCAGGATATTATTGGTCCACAATGGAAGCCGACTGTTATCAGCATTCTCGGAAATGTCACAAGTGTCAAGTCTATGCTGATAAGGTGCACATACCTCCAGTTCCTCTGAATGTCTTGATGGAACCTTGGCCTTTTGCAATGTGGGGCATTGATATGATCGGCGAGATCAGACCTACAGCATCCAACGGGCACCGTTTCATCCTGCTAGCTATTGATTACTTTACAAAGTGGGTTGAAGCAGCTTCCTTTTCTACCGTGACCAAGAACGTCGTGGCATGGTTCATTCGGCACAACCTGATCTGTCGATATGGTGTACCAGAGAGGATCATTACGAACAATGGTACCAATCTCAACAACAAGATGATCACTGAGCTCTGTGAGCAATTCAAGATACAGCATCATAACTCTTCTCCCTACCGGCCGAAGATGAATGGGGCTGTCGAAGCGGCTAATAAGAACATTAAGAAGATTGTGCAGAAGATGACAGTGACATACAAAGATTGGCACGAGATGTTACCATTTGCTCTTCATGGGTACCGTACCTCAGCACGAACGTCAACAGGGGCAACACCCTATTCCTTGGTATATGGCATGGAGGCAGTCTTGCTCATTGAAGTTCAGATACCCTCTCTTTGAATCATGAAGGATGCAGGTTTGAGCGAAGATGACTGGATTCATACCCAGCTTGATCAGCTGAACCTAATCGACGAAAAGAGACTTACTGCTATTTGTCATGGTCAGACGTACCAAAAACGGATGATCAGGGCATTTAACAAAAAAGTCAGACGACAAGAGTATCAAGTTGGGGACCTGGTTATCAAGCGCATCATATTACCTCAAGGTGATCCCAGGGGCAAATGGACCCCTACTTACGAAGGGCCATTTGTGGTTAAGAACATTTTCTCATGAGGAGCCATGATTCTAACCACCATGGATGGTGACGACCTTCCTCACCCCGTCAATGCAGACATAGTGAAAAGATACTATGCATAATCAAAGACCCGCTAGGTTGACTGGCCTAGGCAAAAATAAGGGCTTCCCGGCGAACCAAAAGGGTTCGGGCAAAAATAAGGGATGAAAATGAAAAATCTGTACACCCGGCAAGTCGAAAACCTGAAAAGGAGGCTTGGGCAAAAAAAGGTATCCCGGTGGACTGAAAACCCGAAATGGCGGTGTTATACCCCAAAATTTGCCCTCCCATATTCCTCAAGAAATTGCCAAGCCAAGCTAGAAAATTCCCCAAGGGTTGTGCAGTGCAACAGTCTCCCATACAGTCAAAATTAGGGTTTGAGTTCTGGTCAGGCAAATGAACTTTTCAAAGGCTCAATCAAGTCTCATATGCTTACAAACATGGTCAAGCATCCCCATAACAAGTTTCAAGGCATTCAGCTCAAGATTGCACAGTCAAAACCTTAGATTGCACTACAGTCAACTGTAGGGGCAAAATGGTCATTTGGCAGTCAAAAGTTCAAATTTTTGGTCAATACATCATTTTGAAGCCACAAACATCATTTGATCAATGCTTGATCATGATTCTCAAATTTTGGCTCAGAAATCATCAAAGATGCAAAAATTGCTATATTTGGACAGCTGAAAAAGTCAACTGAAATTGACCAGGGCATAACTTTCACATGGATCATCAGAAAAATTCCATCCAAATCTCATTTTGAAGAGAAAGACATTTCCTACAACTCATCTTCATGCTTCAAGTCCAAGAAATGCTCTCACAAAAAGTTATCAATTTCTACATTACAGGTCATTTTCAAAAGTCAACAAAAAGGGACTTTAAGTCAAAGGCCATAACTTGAGATTGGTAAATCAAAATGACATGGGACCAAAGGCATTGGTTAAAGGACTCAAAGACCTTTCCAAAATGTCCAAGAACATGTGAAAAGCTTAAAAATTGAGCAAGTTATGCCTTGTGGAAGTTGGGAAATTTTGTGAAATGGCAAAAGTCAACTATCCTTGAAAATCCAATTTTTGACAAAAGGGCCCCATTTTTCTCACTTTGTTCATCCTTGTCATGCCACACACGTGGCCCATGGTTGATTTCAAGACCAAATGTTGACTTTTTTTATTTTTATTTAATTTTTGAGGATTTAATTCATTTTAATTCTTTGAAAATTCAAATAAAATTTAAAAATCAATGAAATAGTGTCAAATGAATTTGGACAAGTTCTATGTATCATGAACCAATTCAAAAATCAGGCCAAGGTTCATTTACACACTAGGTCTAGGTTTTGGCTAGAAATTAGGAAAAATGGTTAATGAACAAACCCTAAAGGCCAATTCTTTCTCAAGCATGGATTAAGGTCAAATAGCAAGCCTATTCAATTCCATAATGATCATTGAGTCAAACCCTAACCCTAGTGCAGCAAGAAACTCGTTCAAAGGCCATTGGACACTTTGAAAATTTGGACATATATTGCAAATCTGATTTCAAAGCTAGGGATCCTTTCAAGCCAAAATTTTTATACCATTAGCATCCTGAGATAATACTGAACGCATTTCAATTCATAACATCTTCCAAAACCCCCTGAACTGGTACCCACAACTCAAACTGTACAACAAAAATGTGGCAATCGTGATTTACATTCTAAGCATCTTTTTGCATTTTTAAGTACATATTCATACTCATGATGAAGTTTCCAAGCTGTTCATTATATTTAATTGCATTTTTGTTCATCCTACGCGAATCTGCCATGCCCACATTCTAGGGTTTTCAAGTTTTGATTTTGGGGTTTTCACCATACTGCAAAATTGGCCCTCAAGACCATGACCATTGCATTCCTGGCATCTGGACGAAGAAGAAGACATACTCGCGCCTAATTTATATTAGGAAACGAGCTATTCGCTATTTCTTCGTAGCTTACCTAATGCAACGTTTCAAAACCGTTGCTTTATTTTGTTTATGTTTCAGGAAATTGGAAGGGATGATGGCGTGTCACACGGAGACTGGGCAGTTTAAATTTGCGCGCGTTTAACTAAGCATTAACCATTTTCTTTTATATATTTTATTAACTATATTATGTTAAATGAATTCAAATGGCTCAGCTGGCTAAGACACGCGCATGTGACCACAATGACCTGGGTTCAAGTCCCAGGTCTTGCAATTTCTCATATTGTTTTTCATTTCAAGGTTCAATGCAGCGCTCACATAAGGACTCACCATGCACTGCAAAGTCAGTTCATCCACGTGTCCCAGATGATCATCCAAGGGTCCAGAACAAGGGCATATGGTGGAGGCCAGTCAAACATGTCACACACAATCCAGAAAGTCAACAAATTCTCACAAAAATGGGCCAGGCCTTTCTAATTAACACCCTCCAAATTGGGGTTCCCCCACCCTGGTTTGCATACTTTGATTATTTTTTTTATTTTTATTTTTTATCTTTTTATTTATTATTTCAATTGTTATGTTTTATTGTTTTATTTAATTAATTCTTACAAAAAATATAAAAACACTAAAAATACAGAAAGGACAAAAAATATAATTAATTTTGATTCTTTTTTTTTAAATTTAAATGTAATTCATTTAGTTTAATTAGGTTTTAATGTTAATTTTAATTCTTTGTTCATAATAAAAATCCAAAAAATGTAGAATTAGGTTAAGTATTAATTTTTCATATCCTTTTTAATTTTTTCCTCCCAATATTATTATTTATTATTTATTTTCTATAAATCAAAAAATTGTACATAAATTAGTTTAGAATTTAATTAGGTTAGAAATTAAATCTTTTTTCATAATAAACTTAAAAAATGATAGAACTAGGATTTTAATTTTAATTAACTTTTCTCTTTTTTCTTTTAAACCTAAAAAACACAAAAACATTATTCTTCATTTAATTTTTAATTTCCTTGATTAGTTTTAATTATTTGTAAAAGGGTCCAACGCCCTAATTTTGTTTAGTCTTTATTTCGCGCATTTGTTTTATATTGTTTAAATACCTCTGTATATGCCCCAAAGCCATGTAATTGAAAACTCTCGGACTTTTATTTATTCGCTTTATTTATTTTCAGTCAAATCGGGTTCGGTTTTTTTGGCGATGTGGACCCGCGCCGGTTGTAATAATTTAGGTTTATTTTCTTGCAAATATATAACTGTTAATAAATATGCATGAAAGAATGAATGCCCAAAAATAAAATTGAATCGTTAGATCACCAATGCATGACAAGACAAACGATAAACTGAAAATGATACACAATTCGCACACACCACCCCTAGGGTACGTCTCACTGTTGCCTTTCGAAAGGTGGTCGTCGAGTATAGGACGTTTTAGTAAGTCCTTATGTCCATGACATGATCCAGTTGCCTCAAAACGGTTGCCTCGGAAAATAAAGGATCAATGGCATAAGGGTAGCTTCTAAGGTGTCCTACTGTTGCTCTGGTGACCACCACATCCCTAAAACTCGGATTAACCCGAACACCTCTAACGGTGGTGCTACCTACCCCTCAATGGTGGGATAGCACTACTTTAAAGGACATTTACACAGACTAATTCCTTAGGGTAGGTAGGTTCTCGTAGGTACTTGCTCTAATTTCAAACCAAACAAAAACTCTTTTCACCAACACCTTTCAAAAACTTTCAAAACAAACTTTTCAAAACACTCTGACGTACGAGTTAAATTGAAACTTTTCAAAGAATATTTTTGAAACCCACATTGAAAAGCAAGCACACAATTTTGAAAACACATTGAGCAAGTACCTAAGAGCCCATGGATAACCATGGATAGAAAGGGTGCTAATACCTTCCCTTTCTATAACCTACCTCCCGAACCGAGAGCAATCTCTTAAAAGGAATTTTTCTGTGCTTTTGTCCTTTCCTATTGGAGAAAATAAAAGACGGTGGCGACTCTTGCTTACCGCGACATTTCGCGAACCAGCTTTAAAACAGTCAGTTCCAGATCCACCGATCACAGAACTGGCGACTCTGCTGGGGAAACACTTAAAGTGAGGTGTACCTTAGGGCTAGTCATAACTGTGTTTTCAATTGTTTTCCTTGTGTGCTTTAAAATTATGGGTTGCTTGGGAGTTCTATAGATCCTAACCCGGATCTGGGGGATACCTTCTTAGAAAGTAGCAACAAGGCTGTGAGGGAACTGTGCGGGGTATACCGACATGGTTGAAACAGTCTGCTACGTTGATGTGGCACTTTGGTGTGTACCGGTAACCCTTGAGTCAGTCAAGGAGAGTACGGGGCCTCCATGTGGTGTCATGAAGCATCAACAGACCTTAGGAACCTTAATTGAACCATCTTGGCCTCTTTAGGGTAGTGAGATAACTGACTTTGGTGCAGTCCGAGGTTGGTTGATACTCGATACTACACTCAATTGAGGGTTGCTTTCCTGGGATATTTCGGTCGCCAGTTCAGTGGCTAAATCGAAACGATGAACAATGAAAGCAATCCCGTGATATTGGGAACCTTAGAACCCGGTTACTTTGATAGGACAGGTTGAACCCACCAACTTCAAGAGGGTACTACCCAGACTCCATGCTGGCCTAAACTTTAAGGGCTTCTCTTGTGTGACTTGTGTGCCTTCCTACTTGAACTACTTGCATGCTTATTACCTGACATTTGTCTCTTGCAGGTTGTGTTTGTAGTCCTTAATTAGGACTCATAACAGGGTATCCTAAGTTTCTTGCAGGTTTTTGCAGTCCTTAATTGGGACTCATAACAGGGTTACTCACATTACCCCATGCATATCATGACATCATACCATTGCATACATCCTAACCCATTTCAAGGATCTCAAGGGCTGGTGATACAGGTCATATAAATCAAACATCTAGCAAGGGGCAAAGAGGATTTATTTTCTTCTAGCCAATGTTGTCAGAGGCTATGACCCACTTGATATGGTGAGCTCTGACTCCTGAAGAAGGTTCCCTAACCAAGGTTGTTTGGAAATCAAAACCAGACATGATGACTAAAGTCAGGGGCTATGACCCACTGGATATGGTGAGCCTTTGACCCTTTGAAGAAGGACTCTCAATAATATGCAGTTCCTTCAATCAAGCTACCAAGTTCTAACAATATTGTCTTGTTTATCCCTCGAGGTCCTTGAAAACATTGCATGCATATCATACTCATCATAGCATAACAGGTACCCTTGTTGCAGGTCACTTACCTTTCCCGCTGTTTATTTCAGCAATGGTTTCACAACAAGACAACCAGGACCTTCTTGCTCAAGAGACTCGGTTCGGGGAAATCCTCCTGAATCTATCCAAGGGGCAGGAAGAGCTAAGGACACTTATCATGGAGACTTTTGTCAGGAACAGTGCTGAGGATGAAAGGCTAGAACACCTACAAGCTGAGGTGGATGCATTGAAAGCCCAAATGCTGGGGCAGATGAGTGCCATTCAGGGTTTAACTCAAAGACAAGATGAGCTCGGGGTTCTCATCAACAAACTGCTTCAGGGTAACCAACTGGGGCAAACATCTAAGGGTAAAAAGCCAATCATCGTTCAACCACCTTTGAGACAAAGAGGCAAGGAGAAAGCTCCTCATATGGCTCCAGTATCACCAATTCAGCAGCAACTTCACCAACTTCAGGCAGACAAACCCAGGAGGCAGTTCACCCCGCTCAATATGTCGCTGTTTCAAGCTTTACAACGCCTGTTGAGATTGAACCTGATCACATTAAGGGCTCAGCCCCAGAACCTTAACACAGCACATCCTGCTTATGATCGCAATAAAAGGTGTGCCTACCACTCTGCCTGCCCAGGACATAATGCAAACGAATGTTGGGCTTTGAAAAACAAGATCCAGGACCTGATTGATGAAGGAGCACTGGAATTCACACAAGATGGTCAGGCTGAATTTTTCTACCATCCCTCCAAGGCTCACCATTTGAAGTGACAAGCCCTGAGACTAGAAATTTTTGTTCATTCGAATGTTCAAGTTGCAATTTTCTTTTGTTCAAACATTTACTCATTGTTAAAACATTGTTATTTCATTAATGCATCGCTTATGTCTATTTTGAATCAATATATTCGTATTCACTATACGCAAATTATTTTCATATTTGTTCTGATGTCAACTCTTTCAATCAATAATTCTAAGCCTCTTGAGGGAGGATGACGAAAACGATACCACGATCTACAGTATGCTTTTGAACAGACCCCGCTGATGAGGTACAGGCATTGTTTCAATCCCTAAACACTGGAGTTATAAGGATGATAATCCCTCGTCAACCCCTCTGAGCCAAAGAAATAGGAGTTTTTTCTTTTCGAAATTTAAAACCCTTTATCATAACCTGGGGCAGGGTAGTTCTCTCAGTTGATCCAAGTGCATGACGAATAGCACCGAAGAGATCTTTACAAAACAAACAAAGACAGTGATGGTTCAGAACAATCAAAAGGACAGGCAGTCATCATCAAAATTCATAAACGAAAAGCCCAAAAAGTCTAAACCTACAAAGGGGACTTATGAAACTGGGGCATCCCGCTGACTGTATATCCAAAAAGGAAACAGTCCAGGCAAAAAAAGAAAGGGATAACAAAAAAGAAGAGGTCCTATAAACCATCAGCAAAAAAAGATGACTGCCCATTCAAAATAAATCATCAATATCGGAACCATCACCGGAAAATCAGGGCAAAGACTCAAACAAAGTCTAACGCACGATCAGCTGAGTTTAGGTTTGGAGAACATCACGAAGAGCGGGTGGGTACAAATAATTTGAGTCTTTATCCTTTGTTTCTTAAACCGTGAACCATGCCACGATATAACCCTTAAAAAGTCCTAGCTGAAGTATGGGTTAGTTCGAAAGCATACTGTTACGAAAGGTATCCTGACTCCTTAAGGCCTACGGTAAATACGAAATTGACATCACGTTTTACGAACATTCACTTGTTTTATGAAAAAGAATGCATTTTCAAAATCTTCAAGACAGACATAAGCTTTGCGTTCTTAATATAACTTTGTTTGCATATGACTTTTTGTTTGAACAGCAGGGAAATTTGCATGACGAATGCCTAATGAATAGAAGTACCTCCAATCAAGGGGCAGACATGACCATGGTCCTTCATCTGGGGCAATCCAGTCAAGATTCGGAGAATCTCTCAAAAGGCCAAAAAGCCTGGGGCAAATCTCTGCCTGAGTCACTTGGGGCAATCCAGCAACGAATCTTGCACGATCAGACACCTTCTGACAATATGGTGACACCACCAGCCTGGGGCAAATCTCCGTCTAAGTCACTTGGGGCATTTCAACAACGAATCTGGCCTGATCAAACACCTTCTGGTGGCATGACAAAACAATTTCTAACAGGGGCAATTCCCTACATGCTGAAAGCACGGACATAGTCGAAAAATACTACGCACAATCAAAGGTCCGCTAGGTTGACACACCTAGGCAAAAATAAGGGCTTCCCGGCGAACCAAAAGGGTTCGGGCAAAATGAAGGGATGAAAATGAAAAAATCTGTACACCCGGCAGGTCGAAAACCTAAAAAGGCGGCTTGGGCAAAAATGGGTATCCCGGTGGACTGCAAACCCGAAAGGGCAGTCCAGGCAAAAGTTAGGGATTAAAAGCGTACGACTATGTCCCGCCATCTGTCTACCAGAAGAAAGTTTGTCCGCCAACAACTATCAGCACCCCACAAGAAACAGGGGCAATAAAGGTTGATCTGGGCAGTCTGATTGTTCTATCCTCCAAGGTATCAGGGTAGGTCCTGTTGAAGAACACAACCAGGTATCTTAATTCCCCAGAGAGCGAGCCAGCAAGCAGTATACTCTCCTCAAGCAAAGCAGTTATCAACCTTAAGGGAGTTGAGTATCCTCTCGCAGATCTCAACACTCCCCAGCAGCATATATTCTTAACAAGCATCCCCGGCAGCCTTGGTCTAAAGATTGTTCCCCGGCGGCATTCAAAGGAATCACTTCCTCCAGCATATCAAAACTATCAAAATTTCCCCAGGAGAGTCCCATCCAAGTTCCCCAGGAAAGATGGAATTCATCTTCCCAAGCAGTAAGCTTATCCCCAGTGTATTCTGGAAACTTATCCTTCACGAACGCGTCGTCTGGCTTGATTTAAAGAGTTATTTCCTTAACAGGGTATAAACTGGGTTATCCTCAGCCAAAAGCCAAGGGAAGGTCGTCGTCAACGTAGTTCTTTCCTATCCCCAGCGAAGTCGATTTACACTTCCAATACAGCAATGGTATCCCCAACAGAGTTACTATCAACATTCAGCAAGGCATCACTCTTCCCACAGAGTATTGCTTCCCAGCATGATCGCTAAAGTATCTTTTCTCCCCGCAGAATCTCCCATTCGCCAAGTTTATTCCGCAACGGAGTCATCTTCTCCTACTGGTATCCTTGCAACTATCATCCCCAGCGGAAGCAAAATCTATTCTTCGACATCAGCCCGGGATACGACTTCCCGGCACCCGTCAAGGATTCATTTTCCTGGACGAAAACATACCTAAAACATCACATACTTCATTATAGCATGCATAACGCACTGCATCATACAAATCTCATTTATGTTGAGAACATCATTGCTTGATCCATATCATGCATTGCACATGACTGACTTTTATCTTTCAGGAAAAATTCAGTTAAGTTCTCAAGCTACATTTTAAGACCTAGACTGGTTCAGTCAAAGGCCTTCTCTGGTTCAGTTAAATCATCCCAAGATTTTCCTGATGCTTATCCCTTTGAAGACATTTCAAGACCTAGGCTGGTTCAGTCAAAGGCCTTCTCTGGTTCAGTTAAATCATCCCAAGATTTTCCTGATGCTTATCCCTTTGAAGACATTTCAAGACCTAGACTGGTTCAGTCAAAGGCCTTCTCTGGTTCAGTTAAATCATCCCAAGATTTTCCTGATGCTTATCCCTTTGAAGACATTTCAAGACCTAGACTGGTTCAGTCAAAGGCCTTCTCTGGTTCAGTTAAATCATCCCAAGATTTTCCTGATGCTTATCCCTTTGAAGACATTTCAAGACCTAGGCTGGTTCAGTCAAAGGCCTTCTCTGGTTCAGTTAAATCATCCCAAGATTTTCCTGATGCTTATCCCTTTGAAGACATTTCAAGACCTAGGCTGGTTCAGTCAAAGGCCTTCTCTGGTTCAGTTAAATCATCCCAAGATTTTCCTGATGCTTATCCCTTTGAAGACATTTCAAGACCTAGACTGGTTCAGTCAAAGGCCTCCTCTGGTTCAGTTAAATCGTCCCAAGATTTTCCTGATTGCTTATCCAGTGGAAGACATTTCAAGACCTAGACCGGTTCAGTTAAATCGTCCCAAGATTTTCCTGATTGCTTATCCAGTCAAAGGCCTCCTCTGGTTCAGTTAAATCGTCCCAAGATTTTCCTGATTGCTTATCCAGTGGAAGACATTTCAAGACCTAGACCGGTTCAGTTAAATCGTCCCAAGATTTTCCTGATTGCTTATCCAGTCAAAGGCCTCCTCTGGTTCAGTTAAATCGTCCCAAGATTTTCCTGATTGCTTATCCAGTGGAAGACATTTCAAGACCTAGACCGGTTCAGTTAAATCGTCCCAAGATTTTCCTGATTGCTTATCCAGTCAAAGGCCTCCTCTGGTTCAGTTAAATCGTCCCAAGATTTTCCTGATTGCTTATCCAGTGGAAGACATTTCAAGACCTAGACCGGTTCAGTTAAATCGTCCCAAGGTTTTCCTGATTGCTTATCCAGTCAAAGGCCTCCTCTGGTTCAGTTAAATCGTCCCAAGATTTTCCTGATTGCTTATCCAGTGGAAGACATTTCAAGACCTAGACTGGTTCAGTTAAATCGTCCCAAGATTTTCCTGATTGCTTATCCAGTCAAAGGCCTCCTCTGGTTCAGTTAAATCGTCCCAAGATTTTCCTGATTGCTTATCCAGTGGAAGACATTTCAAGACCTAGACCGGTTCAGTTAAATCGTCCCAAGATTTTCCTGATTGCTTATCCAGTCAAAGGCCTCCTCTGGTTCAGTTAAATCGTCCCAAGATTTTCCTGATTGCTTATCCAGTGTAAGACATTTCAAGACCTAGACCGGTTCAGTTAAATCGTCCCAAGATTTTCCTGATTGCTTATCCAGTCAAAGGCCTCCTCTGGTTCAGTTAAATCGTCCCAAGATTTTCCTGATTGCTTATCCAGTGGAAGACATTTCAAGACCTAGACCGTTTCAGTTAAATCGTCCCAAGATTTTCCTGATTGCTTATCCAGTAGAAGACACCCAAGATTTTTCTCAACGAGCGTTGTTGAAGTGAAAGTCGCTCAAGGCTCTCTTACTATTCATGCTAAGGAGGTAATCATCCCTGCAACGTGTCAGGTACTCATTTTCTGTTTTGCAGGTATACAGGTTCTCGCTAAGGAATCTCTTACGCAGTCAAACATCCAGATGGCATCTATAAGCCCATTCCCCCATCATTGCTAACATGTGAGCGCAAATTTCCGGGCACTCTAGTGTCCAATCATCTTTTACCCTCGGATTGCGAAAGGCACGTCAGCCAATTTGCATCCTCAGGTCTAAGAAGATTGAACAGGGGCAACTGTTATACCCCAAAATTTGCCCTCCCATATTCCTCAAGAAATTGCCAAGCCAAGCTAGAAAATTCCCCAAGGGTTGTGCAGTGCAACAGTCTCCCATACAGTCAAAATTAGGGTTTGAGTTCTGGTCAGGCAAATGAACTTTTCAAAGGCTCAATCAAGTCTCATATGCTTACAAACATGGTCAAGCATCCCCATAACAAGTTTCAAGGCATTCAGCTCAAGATTGCACAGTCAAAACCTTAGATTGCACTACAGTCAACTGTAGGGGCAAAATGGTCATTTGGCAGTCAAAAGTTCAAATTTTTGGTCAATACATCATTTTGAAGCCACAAACATCATTTGATCAATGCTTGATCATGATTCTCAAATTTTGGCTCAGAAATCATCAAAGATGCAAAAATTGCTATATTTGGACAGCTGAAAAAGTCAACTGAAATTGACCAGGGCATAACTTTCACATGGATCATCAGAAAAATTCCATCCAAAGCTCATTTTGAAGAGAAAGACATTTCCTACAACTCATCTTCATGCTTCAAGTCCAAGAAATGCTCTCACAAAAAGTTATCAATTTCTACATTACAGGTCATTTTCAAAAGTCAACAAAAAGGGACTTTAAGTCAAAGGCCATAACTTGAGATTGGTAAATCAAAATGACATGGGACCAAAGGCATTGGTTAAAGGACTCAAAGACCTTTCCAAAATGTCCAAGAACATGTGAAAAGCTTAAAAATTGAGCAAGTTATGCCTTGTGGAAGTTGGGAAATTTTGTGAAATGGCAAAAGTCAACTATCCTTGAAAATCCAATTTTTGACAAAAGGGCCCCATTTTTCTCACTTTGTTCATCCTTGTCATGCCACACACGTGGCCCATGGTTGATTTCAAGACCAAATGTTGACTTTTTTTATTTTTATTTAATTTTTGAGGATTTAATTCATTTTAATTCTTTGAAAATTCAAATAAAATTTAAAAATCAATGAAATAGTGTCAAATGAATTTGGACAAGTTCTATGTATCATGAACCAATTCAAAAATCAGGCCAAGGTTCATTTACACACTAGGTCTAGGTTTTGGCTAGAAATTAGGAAAAATGGTTAATGAACAAACCCTAAAGGCCAATTCTTTCTCAAGCATGGATTAAGGTCAAATAGCAAGCCTATTCAATTCCATAATGATCATTGAGTCAAACCCTAACCCTAGTGCAGCAAGAAACTCGTTCAAAGGCCATTGGACACTTTGAAAATTTGGACATATATTGCAAATCTGATTTCAAAGCTAGGGATCCTTTCAAGCCAAAATTTTTATACCATTAGCATCCTGAGATAATACTGAACGCATTTCAATTCATAACATCTTCCAAAACCCCCTGAACTGGTACCCACAACTCAAACTGTACAACAAAAATGTGGCAATCGTGATTTACATTCTAAGCATCTTTTTGCATTTTTAAGTACATATTCATACTCATGATGAAGTTTCCAAGCTGTTCATTATATTTAATTGCATTTTTGTTCATCCTACGCGAATCTGCCATGCCCACATTCTAGGGTTTTCAAGTTTTGATTTTGGGGTTTTCACCATACTGCAAAATTGGCCCTCAAGACCATGACCATTGCATTCCTGGCATCTGGACGAAGAAGAAGACATACTCGCGCCTAATTTATATTAGGAAACGAGCTATTCGCTATTTCTTCGTAGCTTACCTAATGCAACGTTTCAAAACCGTTGCTTTATTTTGTTTATGTTTCAGGAAATTGGAAGGGATGATGGCGTGTCACACGGAGACTGGGCAGTTTAAATTTGCGCGCGTTTAACTAAGCATTAACCATTTTCTTTTATATATTTTATTAACTATATTATGTTAAATGAATTCAAATGGCTCAGCTGGCTAAGACACGCGCATGTGACCACAATGACCTGGGTTCAAGTCCCAGGTCTTGCAATTTCTCATATTGTTTTTCATTTCAAGGTTCAATGCAGCGCTCACATAAGGACTCACCATGCACTGCAAAGTCAGTTCATCCACGTGTCCCAGATGATCATCCAAGGGTCCAGAACAAGGGCATATGGTGGAGGCCAGTCAAACATGTCACACACAATCCAGAAAGTCAACAAATTCTCACAAAAATGGGCCAGGCCTTTCTAATTAACACCCTCCAAATTGGGGTTCCCCCACCCTGGTTTGCATACTTTGATTATTTTTTTTATTTTTATTTTTTATCTTTTTATTTATTATTTCAATTGTTATGTTTTATTGTTTTATTTAATTAATTCTTACAAAAAATATAAAAACACTAAAAATACAGAAAGGACAAAAAATATAATTAATTTTGATTCTTTTTTTTTAAATTTAAATGTAATTCATTTAGTTTAATTAGGTTTTAATGTTAATTTTAATTCTTTGTTCATAATAAAAATCCAAAAAATGTAGAATTAGGTTAAGTATTAATTTTTCATATCCTTTTTAATTTTTTCCTCCCAATATTATTATTTATTATTTATTTTCTATAAATCAAAAAATTGTACATAAATTAGTTTAGAATTTAATTAGGTTAGAAATTAAATCTTTTTTCATAATAAACTTAAAAAATGATAGAACTAGGATTTTAATTTTAATTAACTTTTCTCTTTTTTCTTTTAAACCTAAAAAACACAAAAACATTATTCTTCATTTAATTTTTAATTTCCTTGATTAGTTTTAATTATTTGTAAAAGGGTCCAACGCCCTAATTTTGTTTAGTCTTTATTTCGCGCATTTGTTTTATATTGTTTAAATACCTCTGTATATGCCCCAAAGCCATGTAATTGAAAACTCTCGGACTTTTATTTATTCGCTTTATTTATTTTCAGTCAAATCGGGTTCGGTTTTTTTGGCGATGTGGACCCGCGCCGGTTGTAATAATTTAGGTTTATTTTCTTGCAAATATATAACTGTTAATAAATATGCATGAAAGAATGAATGCCCAAAAATAAAATTGAATCGTTAGATCACCAATGCATGACAAGACAAACGATAAACTGAAAATGATACACAATTCGCACACACCACCCCTAGGGTACGTCTCACTGTTGCCTTTCGAAAGGTGGTCGTCGAGTATAGGACGTTTTAGTAAGTCCTTATGTCCATGACATGATCCAGTTGCCTCAAAACGGTTGCCTCGGAAAATAAAGGATCAATGGCATAAGGGTAGCTTCTAAGGTGTCCTACTGTTGCTCTGGTGACCACCACATCCCTAAAACTCGGATTAACCCGAACACCTCTAACGGTGGTGCTACCTACCCCTCAATGGTGGGATAGCACTACTTTAAAGGACATTTACACAGACTAATTCCTTAGGGTAGGTAGGTTCTCGTAGGTACTTGCTCTAATTTCAAACCAAACAAAAACTCTTTTCACCAACACCTTTCAAAAACTTTCAAAACAAACTTTTCAAAACACTCTGACGTACGAGTTAAATTGAAACTTTTCAAAGAATATTTTTGAAACCCACATTGAAAAGCAAGCACACAATTTTGAAAACACATTGAGCAAGTACCTAAGAGCCCATGGATAACCATGGATAGAAAGGGTGCTAATACCTTCCCTTTCTATAACCTACCTCCCGAACCGAGAGCAATCTCTTAAAAGGAATTTTTCTGTGCTTTTGTCCTTTCCTATTGGAGAAAATAAAAGACGGTGGCGACTCTTGCTTACCGCGACATTTCGCGAACCAGCTTTAAAACAGTCAGTTCCAGATCCACCGATCACAGGCGGTCCAGGCAAAAATTAGGGATCAAAGCGTAACACTATGTCTCATTGGATCACCTTGCATCCAGACTTCAGTATCAATTATCAAGCTCGGACGACACTAATCAATCTGATTCATCTTCAACCAGTAGCAAAGTGATGAGATGCTCGAGGACATAAGGGCAATAGCAGAGTTGGAACCCAGTGGGATTATTCACATAGCTGTTTTGTTTTCTTTTCACAAATTGTATAAATTCTATTTGTTCGGCGGTGTTCTCTTACTAGGACGTCAGCCTCTTGTACAAAAACGCCTATTTACAGGCCAAACTTCAAAATCAATACAATTCATTTTTCAAAGAAATTTCAAACTGTTTTTCCTTTATCTGTTTTGTTTTGCAAAGAACGTCCAATGTTCATTTTTTATATATGCATTTGACATTAATTGCTGCTCATGAATATTTACATGTGAAACAAAAGACGAATTACTGGTAACATCATAAACAGGGGCAATAGAGTTGTTCAAGCCGTATAGTTGCTCTGTCCACCAGGTATGATGGTAGATTCAGCTGAAGAATATGGCTATGATACCTTCACTCCCCGCAGAGTAAGACAGTAATGGTAGCTCTCCCCAGCTGAGACTTGTAACCATGAACGAATCAACAATGTTCTCCCCAAGCAGAGTTTATCTACCATCAGCACTAAGAGGACTTGATATCCCCGGCAGTCTCAATATTCCCCAACGGAGTATAAGAATGTTCCCCGATAGAATACAGGATACCCCCCCCCCCCCAGTGGAGTCAATATTTCCCTAGCACGGTCTGAAAAAGCTTCCCCAACAGAGTCGAAGCATCATCCCCAGTAGACTCTGGAAGTTTATTCCCAGCGGAGTACAAAAATAAATCTCCCCAGCCAAGTTCAAAGGATCATTCCTAGCAGAATTCAAAGGTTTATCCCCACAAGAGTCTAACAGGGTTATCCCCAGCAAGGCGCAACTGAAAGATCGTCCCCAACGAAGTTCTTTCCTTTCACAAACAGGAATTCAATCCTCAACAGATTCAGTATCACCAGCAACGGTAATCATGTAGAGTTTATCAGTGGAGTCCTCAGCAGAGCATCTCTTCCCCACAGAGTAATCTCCTCATCAGTTTATCCCCCAGCGGAGTTCTCTTCTCCCGCAGGTTTATTCTCGCAATTACCTTCGTTCACCATCCCCAGCGGAAACGAAGAATTCAACTCTGTCTCCAACAGCTATCCGGGATTTATTTTCCCCAGCTAAAACATCACATTTCCATACATCGTGATACATGCATAAACGCATCATACCATACAATCTCATTTATGTTGAGAACATCATTGCTTGATCCATATCATGCATTGCATATGACTGACCTTTACCTTTCAGGAAAGATGCAGTTAAAGTTCTCAGCTATGTCAAAGACCTTCTCTGGTCCAGTTAAATCGATTCCTAAAGATTTTTCTGACGCTGATCCAGTTGAAGTTATTCAAAGACCTTGTCTGGTCCAGTTAAATCAATTCCTAAAGATTTTTCTGATGCCGATCCAGTCAAAGTTAAAGACCTCCTCTGGTCCAGTTAAATCGATTCCTAAAGATTTTTCTGATGCCAATCCAGTTGAAGTTATGCCAAGACCTTGTCTGGTCCAGTTAAATCGATTCCTAAAGATTTTTCTGATGCCGATCCAGTCAAAGTTAAAGACCTCCTCTGGTCCAGTTAAATCGATTCCTAAAGATTTTTCTGATGTCGATCCAGTTGAAGTTATGCCAAGACCTTGTCTGGTCCAGTTAAATCGATTCCTAAAGATTTTTCTGATGCCGATCCAGTTGAAGTTATGCCAAGACCTTGTCTGGTCCAGTTAAATCGATTCCTAAAGATTTTTCTGATGCCGATCCAGTCAAAGTTAAAGACCTCCTCTAGTCCAATTAAATCGATTCCTAAAGATTTTTCTGATGCCGATCTAGTTGAAGTTATGCCAAGACCTTGTCTGGTCCAGTTAAATCGATTCCTAAAGATTTTTCTGATACCGATCCAGTAAAAGTTAAAGACCTCCTCTGGTCCAGTTAAATCGATTCCTAAAGATTTTTCTGATGCCGATCCAGTTGAAGTTATGCCAAGACCTTGTTTAGTCCAGTTAAATCGATTCCTAAAGATTTTTCTGATGCCGATCCAGTCAAAGTTAAAGACCTCCTTTGGTCCAGTTAAATCGATTCCTAAAGATTTTTCTGATGCCGATCCAATCAAAGTTAAAGACCTCGTCTGATCCAGTTAAATTGATTCCTAAAGATTTTCCTGATGTCGATCCAGTTGAAGTTATTCCAAGACCTTGTCTGGTCCAGTTAAATCGATTCCTAAATATTTTCCTGATGCCGATCCAATCAAAGTTAATCCAAGATCTTCCCTGGTTCAGTCAGATCACCGATAAGATCTCCCTGATTCGTATTCCAGTTGAAGTTCATACCACCTATCAACAATCTCCAAATGGCACCTGTAAGCTCATTCCCGACATCACGATGCTGATAACACTTCATGCGAGTGCAAATTTCTGGGCACTCTAGTGTTCAATCATCTTCCACCTTCGGATAACGAAAGGCCCGAAAGCCAATCTATATCCTCAGGTTTAAGAAAATTGAACAGGGGCAGCTGTTGTACCCCAAAATTTGCCCTCCCATATTTCCCAAGACATTGCAAGAATAATCTCCAAGTTGTTCAAGATTGCTCAAGAGTTGGACAGTCAAATCATCTCCTAAGGCAGTCAATCTCAAATTAAGGTTTTGTGTTGCATCAAGGTCCTTACATAAAAATGACCACAAGTGTACCCCAATGTCCTAATATGTCCTCAAGTTCATCCATGTCAAATTTCAAGCCTTGCAGAGGAAGTTTGGTCAGTCAATTACTCAAGAAGTCCAAAAATTGACTGTGCTAGGGCAAAAGTCAACTGTGACCCAAAAATAGTCAAACTTCAAGATTTTTTGTTAACATTCTCATTTTGAAGGATATTTCATAATTTGATCAAAGGCTGATTGTGATCGGTGGATTTAGAACTGACTGTTTTTTAAGCTGGTTTCGCGAAATGTCGCGGTAAGCAAGAGTCGCCACCGTCTTTTATTTTCTCCAACATGGATAGGACAAAAGCACAGCAAAATTCCTTATGAGAATGTTTCTCGGTTCGGTAGGTAGATTTATAGAAAGGGAAGGTGTTAGCACCCTTTCTATCCATGGTTATCCACGGGCTCTTAGGTACTCGCTCTTATGTTTTCAAAATTTATTTGCTTTTCAAAGTGTGAGTGGGTTTGAAAAAGTTTCTTTGAAAGATTTCTGAATAACTCTTGTATCTATCCTCAAGAGTGTTTGAAAAATTTGTTTTGAAAGCTTTCGAAAGTGTAAGGTGTGAAAAGTATTTTGTTTGTTTTTGAAAAGAGCAAGTATCTATGAGTCATCTACCTACCCTAAGGAATTAAGCTGTGTAAGTGTCCTTTAGGTAGTGCTATCCCACCATTGAGAGGTAGGTAGCACCACCGTTGGAGGTGTTCGGGTCTATTCGATTGTAGGGACAGTGTGGTCACCGAGGCAACAGTTAGGACACCTTAGAAGCTACCCTTATGTCCTTGATCCTTTTTTAATCCGAGGAAACTGTTTCGAGGCAACTGTTCCGAGGCAACTATTTCGAGGCAACTGGATCATGGACATAAGGACTACTAAAACGTCCTATACTTGACGACCACGTTTCGAAGGCAACGAGTGAGGCGTACCCTAGAAGTGGTGTGTGTATTGTGTGTTGTATTCAGTTAATGTTTGTCTAGGTAATTAGTGAGCTACGAGTTGTTTTTATTTACCATACATTCTTGCATGCAAGTTTAGCAGTTAAGGGGTGCGGAAAGTAAATTGCGGAAACATAAATCCTACGCTATTACAAGGCGCGGGTCTATACATCGCCAAAAATTACAAAGACCCGTTTTTTAGTAAATAAGTACGGAAATTAAATAAAGCGATAAACCTATTTAACTATTACATTCTTGAAGGCAATTACATAATAATCAAATAAAGTAAATGCGCGCGAATAAATTAATCGGGAATGTCTAAGGGTGTTGACCCTTTTAAGAAAAGAAATTGATTTTTTTTGTCTTTTTTGTAATTAAAATGAAATTAAAGCAAATTAATTAATTAATTAAAAGAAAATATTTTTTGTTTTTATGTTTTTATGAAATAAAATAAATGGAATAAAATTAAAAGTTAACTTTTACCTAATTCTAGATTTATTTTAATTATTTAAGAAAAGGAATTAAACTCGCCTAATTAAACTATTTTGGTTAATATTTATTTACAAAATAAAATAATAATAATAATAATGATGTAATTCTATTTTTTGGTTTTTTTATGAAAATATGTTAAGTAAGTTAATTTGTTAATAATAATAAAAATAAAAAAGGTTAGAAATTAAAATAATAGAAAAACAAAACAAAAATGAAAAAAAAGAAGTAAAACCAAGGGGGGTGTGGGCTGAAATTTGGAGGTGTTGAATTGAGAATTGTGGCCCATTTGAATCAGGCCTGTATGACTTTTTTTATCGCCTACAGCATGCTTGACTCCAGACCATGGTGCTCCTTTCTTTTTGTCCCCTGGATCTGCCTTGGATGACACTTGGCTTGTTGGGATATGAGGTCTATAGTGTTCCTCTTTTGAGAATCTGCATATGAAAGCAATTAAAAAAAATAGTGTGGAAATTATAAAGGGACCTGGGAATCGAACCCAGGTCCCAACGCTTACCAAACACACTGCCAGCCAACTGAACCAAGCGCACTAGTTGTAAGCATAATGGAAACAAAATAATATATGGAATAAGTGCCCTATAGGCTGAAACCCGCGCGTAAATTTGAACTGTCCATTCCCCGCTTGCCACGCATGTCGTCTTCTACCTTTTCTGCAAATATGAAAACATATAGCGGGGGTTTTAAACCCCCACAAAATACAAGTATTTCAATAATAGCGAATAGACACTCGTGAAGCATAAATTAGGCGCGAGGTGTCCATCAAAATCGTCTAGTCCAGCTGATTTCAACCATGTTTGTTTGGGGTTCCAATTTTACAGTATGATGAAATCCCCAATTTGAAAGCTTCGGAAAACCTAGATATCTCCCATGGTGATTTGCGTTTTACGGCCTTATAGTCAAATTAAAACATACAGAAAGCTTGGTAATAACGCCAGCAATGTATAGCAATGTTTAAAATGAATTAAAGAGGCATAGAAATGGAGTTTTGATTTTCAAATATTGGAAAAACCGTGGGGTGGGGTGATGAACGATTCTTTGAGGTTCTGCGTTTGATTTTGATTGCCAAAGGTTGCTGGTGATGCAAGGGGTGTATTGGAATCAAAATGAGAGCTTGAATTGCACTGTAAAATGATTTTCAGTTTCACTTTTTCTCCTGGAAATTTTGAAATGGCATATGCTGTTTTTGAGTGCTCTAGTTCGTGGATTCTGTTGTGAATGCTTGCATATGTGTTATGTAAAGTGTCTCAATCCAAATAATGGTCATTAAGCCTTTGCATTCATGTTTGAGATTATGCCATGAACTCCATTGAAACAACTTTCCATTTTTGTGTCAAATTTGAATTCTTGCTTGGAATAGGCCCTTGCACGAATTTGGAATGTGTTTTAAGGTGTATCAAAGCTAATCATCACAAAATATATCCCTCCATTAATTTCTTTGATTTTTATTTGATTTTAAAAGATTTAAAATGAATTAAATCAAATAAAATTAAATAAAAATGGAAAAATTAATTTTAAATCTTGAAATAAATTGTGGGACACGTGGGAAGCATGGCCAAGCTGAAACAAGTGGAAAAAGTGGGCCCCTTTTGTCAAAAATGAAGTTTCAAGGATAATTGACTTTGGCCATTTCACAAAAATGTCCCAACTTCTCCAATGCATATCTTGCTCAATTTTGAAGCTATGAACATGTTCTTGGACATTTTGGAAAGGTCTTGAAGTCCTCTAACCAATGTCTTTGGTCCCATGTCATTTTGATTTACCAATCTCAAGTTATGGTCTTTGACTTAAAGTGCCTTTTTGTTGACTTTTGAAAATGACCTATAATGTTGAAATTGATAACTTTTTGTGAGAGCATTTCTTGGATTTGGAATGTGAAGATGAGTTGTAGGAAATGTCATCCTCTTCAAAATGAGCTTTGGATGGGATTTTTCTGATAAACCATAAGGAAGTTATGCCCTGGTCAATTTGCAGTTGACTTTTCAACTGTCCAAAAATAGAAACTTTTGCATTTTGAGACTTTTTGAGCCATGCTTGTGGAATCATGATCAAGAATTGATCAAATGATGATTGTGGCTTCAAAATAAGATGTTGACCAAAAATTTTGACTTTTGACTGCCAAATGACCATTTTGCCCCTGCAGTTGACTGTGGAGCAATTAGGGTTTTTGACTGTGCAACTTGACCTTTGTGAGCCTTCAAACTTGACATGTAGATGCTTGACAATGTGTATGAGCATATGGGACTTGATTTAGCCCTTGAAAACCTCAACTTCCTTGCAAGAACCAAAAACCCTAATTTTGACTGGCTTTAGGAGAGTGGTTTGACTGTGTAGCCCTTGAGTAGTCTTTGAACCATTGGAGGTGATGCTTGGCAAAACTTTGAAGATTATGGGAGGGCAAATTTTGGGGTACAACAGTTGCCCCTGTTCAATCTTCTTAGACCTGAGGATGTAGATTGGCTTGTATGCCTTTCGTGATCCGAAGGTGGAAGATGATTGAACACTAGAGTGCCCAGAAATTTGCACTCACATAGTAGAGTATCAGCAGTGTGATAGCGGGAATGGGCTTACAGATTCCATTTGGAAAGATGGTGGATAGGAGGATGGGCTTATAGATGCCATCAGGAAGTATGACAGAACCTTGGCGGGAATGGGCTTATAGGTGCCATTTAGAACTGTAATGGGAGGATGGGCTTATAGATGCCATCTAGATGTCGATCGCGTAAGAGATTCCTTAGCGAGAACTTGCGTACCTGAGAAAGAAAGATAATTACCTGGACTGTTACAGGGGTTGATCTTCAAATTCTTCATGTAGATGTGCCCTGGCTGGATACAGGAATCGAATCTTTAAACTCTTCATACGTGCCCTGGCAGGATACAGGAATCGAGTCCGGAAAATAGTCGTCAACAGATACGCCCTGGCTGGATACAGGAATCGGATCTTCAAACTCTTCAGACGTGCCCTGGCAGGATACAAGAATCGAGTCTGGAAAATAGTCGTCAACAGATACACCCTGGCAGGATACAGGAATCGAATCTTCAAACTCTTCAGACGTGCCCTGGCAGGATACAGGATTCGAGTCCGGAAAATAGTCGTCAACAGATACGCCCTGGCTGGATACAAGAATCGGATCTTCAAACTCTTCAGACGTGCCCTGGCAGGATACAGGAATCGAGTCTGGAATTAGTCGTCAACAGATACACCCTAGCAGGATACAGGAATCGGATCTTCAAACTCTTCAGACGTACCCTGGCAGGATACAGGAATCGAGTCTGGAATTAGTTGTCAACAGATACACCCTAGAAGGATACAGGAATCGGATCTTCAAACTCTTCAAACGTGCCCTGGCAGGATACAGGAATCGAGTCTGGAATTAGTCGTCAACAGATACACCCTGGCAGGATACAGGAATCGGATCTTCAAACTCTTCAGACGTGCCCTGGCAAGATACAGGAATCGAGTCCGGAAAAAATAGTCGTCAACAGATACACCCTGGCAAGATACAGGAATCGGATCTTCAAACTCTTCAGACGTGCCCTGGCAGGATACAGGAATCGAGTCTGGAATTAGCGACAGTTGATAGTAATTATCGTTGTATTGACTTTTGTCCTGAAAAGACAAAATGTTAGTCGTATGCGATGTCATGATGTATGAAATGCGTGATGTTCTCAAAATAAATGAAATTGTATGTTCATGATGCGTATGTGCATGCTATAATGTATGAAGATGTGACGTTTGTGAATGTATTTCTGTCTAGGAAGATAAATCCTTGACGGGTGCCGGGAAGTTAACTCCTGGGCTAATGTTGAAGAGTAGCGTTCTTCGTTTCCGCTGGGGATGATGGTTGCAAGAATACCGGTAGGAGAAGATGACTCCGTTGGGGAATAAACTTGGCGAATAGATTACTCTGCGGGGAGTGAACAATGTGGGGAAAGAGGGGTACTTTGCTGAGATTGATGATAACTCCGTAAGGGATACCATTGTTGAGCTCTGTTGGAAGATTTGATGAACTCCGCTGAGGGGTAAGAAGACTTCGCCGGGGACGATCTTTCCGTGGCAATTGGCTGAGGATAACCCAGTTATATCCTGGTGGGGAAATAACCTTTGAATAAAGCCGGGGGAGAGCGTTCGTACTCTGCAGGTGATAAGCTTCCAGAATCTACTGGGGATAAGCTTCCTGAATCTACTGGGGAGATTGATTGAACTTTCCTGGGGAGACTTTTCAGATTGGACTGGGGAAGTGGCTCCACTGGATGTCTGGTATACCGCCGGGGAACAATCTTAGATCAAGATTGCCGGGGATGCTTGTTAGGAATATTTGTGTACTTCGTTGGGGAATGATGAGATCTTATGGGGATACCTACTTCTTGAGGCTGACAGTAGATTAACTCTGCTTGGGGAGAGTGTTGCTGACTTGCTAGGGATATTGTGCCTTCTCTGCTCGGGGAGAATTGTTGGATCTTGTCTCACTCTCTGGGGAATTAAGGCATCTTGGTTACATTCTTCAGCCGAACTTACCTTGGTACCTTGGTGGACAGAGCCATTAGATTGCTTAGACAACTCATTAGTGCCCCTGTTTCTGATGTTACCTGTAATTAATCCTTTGTTCCGTATGCAAATATTTATGAGTTAGCAATTAGTGTCAAATGCATATATCACAATTGAACATTGGACGTTCTTCGCAAAACAAAAACAGAAAAAAGGAAAAACAATTGGCAATTGGTCTGAAAAGTGAATTTGTATTGATTTTTTTGAATTTGCCTGTAAATAGGCGTTTATGTACAAGAGGCTGACGTCCTAGTAAGAGAACGCCGCCGAACAATAGAGTTTATACAATTTTGTGAAAAGGGAAACAAAACAGCTATGTGAAAAGAATAATCCCACTGGGTTCCAACTCTGCTATCGCCTTTATATCCTCGAGCGTCTCATCACTTGGCTGCTCAGTTGAAGATGAAGCTGATTGATCGATGCCGTCTGAACCAGATTCTGGATGCAAGGTGATTCAATGAGACATAGTATTACGCTTTAATCCCTAACTTTTGCCTGGACTACCCTTTCGGGTTTTCAGTCCACCGGGATACCCATTTTTTCCCAAGCCGCCTTTTCAGGTTTTCGACTTGCCGGGTGTACAGATTTTTTTCATTTCATCCCTTATTTTTGCCCGAACCCTTTTGGTTCGCCGGGAAGCCCTAATTTTTGCCTAGGTATGTCAACCTAGCGGGTCTTTTATCATGCGTAGTATCTTTTTACTATGTATGCATTGGCGGGGTGAGGAAGGTCGTCACCATCCATGTTGGTTAGAATCATGGCTCCTCCTGAGAAGACATGTTTAACCATAAATGGCCCTTCGTACGTAGGGGTCCATTTTCCCCTGGGATCACTTTGAGGAAGAATGATGCGCTTGATTACCAGGTCCCCAACTTGATACTCTTGTGGTCTGACTTTCTTGTTAAATGCACTGATCATCCGTTTTTGGTACGTTTGACCATGACAGATAGCAGTGAGTCTCTTTTCGTCGATTAAATTTAATTGGTCAAGTCGAGTCTGGATCCAGTCATCTTCGTTCAAACCTGCATCCTTCATTATCCGGAGAGAGGGTATCTAGACTTCAATCGGCAAGACTGCCTCCATGCCATAGACCAAGGAAAAAGGAGTTGCCCCGATTGACGTTCTTGCTGAGGTACGGTACCCATGAAGAGCAAACGGTAACATCTCGTGCCAATCTTTGTAGGTCACTGTCATCTTCTGCACAATCTTTTTGATATTCTTATTAGCTGCTTCGACAACCCCATTCATCTTCAGCCGGTAAGGAGAAGAGTTGTGGTGCTGTATCTTGAATTGCTCGCAGAGCTCAGGGATCATCTTGTTATTAAGATTGGTACCGTTGTCTGTAATGATCCTTTCCGGGACGCCGTATCGACAGATCAGGTTGTGTCGAATGAACCGTGCCACGACGTTCTTGGTTACGGTAGCGTAGGAAGCTGCTTCAACCCATTTTGTGAAGTAATCAATCGCTACCAGGATGAAGCGATGCCCGTTAGACGCCGTAGGTATGATCTCGCCGATCATATCAATGCCCCACATTGCAAAAGGCCAAGGTGCTGTCAAGAGATTCAGAGATACTAGAGGAACATGCACCTTATCAGCATATATCTGGCATTTGTGACACGTCCCAGAGTGTTGGTAACAGTCAGCTTCCATTGTGGACCAGAAGTATCCTGCCCGAAGGATTTTCTTTGCCATGGTATGTCCACTGGAATGTGTTCCGAAGGTACCTTCATGTAGTTCTGCCATGATCTTTTCTGCTTCAGCCCTACCCACACAATGCAGTAAGGTCGAATCATGGTTTCGCTTGTATAGAATGCCATTGCTGAGGAAGAACTTTGCTGCGAACCTTCTCAGGAATTTCTTGTCATTGATGGATGCACCTTCAGGGTATTCTTGATCTTCCAAGTACCTCTTCACTTCATGATACCAAGGTTTCTCAGTTACCTTTTCAGCCTCAAGATCACAGCAATATGCAGGTTCTTCCAGTTTCTAGATAATGATCCGGGGAGCCTCGTTGTCCCATTTGACTTTGAACATGGAAGACATCGTAGCTAGCGCGTCCGCCAACTGATTCTCCTCTCTTGGGAAGTGTTCAAAAGTTATTTCTGTGAAATGGGGGATCAATGTCAACACACATTCTTTGTAAGGAATAAGATTTGGGTGTTTCGTATCCCACTCGCCTTTGATCTGATTGATCACGAGAGCGGAATCTCCGAAGACACTCAGAAACTTGATCCTTAAGTCAATCGCAGCTTGAAGACCCATGATACACGCCTCATACTCCGCCATGTTGTTGGTACAGTTGAAACATAGTCGGGCAGTAAGTGGAGTATGAGTGCCTTTCGGGGATATGATCACAGCGCCAATGCCATTACCCAAAGCGTTCGAGGCTCCGTCAAAGTGCATAGACCATCAGGATCCTTCCTCAGGCCCTTCATCCGGTCCAGGTACCTCACAATCAGTTACCACCATGATATCCTCGTCTGGAAATTCAAAGTTCATGGACTGGTAGTCGTCCACTGCCTGGTGTGCCAAATGGTCTGCCAATACACTTCCCTTGGTTGCTTTCTGAGTCGTGTACTGGATGTCGTATTCCGTCAAGATCATCTGCCATCTTGTTATTCTTCCAGACAGAGCAGGCTTTTCGAATATGTATTTTATTGGATCCATTTTTGAAATCAATAGAGTAGTGTGAGTCAGCATATACTGTCTCAGCCGGCGAGCAGCCCATACCAAAGCGCAGCAAGTTTTCTCGAGCAGTGAGTATCGGGTCTCACAGTCGGTAAACTTTTTGCTAAGGTAATAAATGGCGTGCTCTTTTCGGCCAGACTCGTCATGCTGCCCCAGCACACACCCCATTGAGTTGTCAAGTACTGTCAAGTATAGTATCAGAGGTCTCCCTTCAACCGGTGGCATAAGAATGGGTGGTTCTTGGAGATACTCTTTGATTCTGTCCAAAGCGGCCTAACATTCATCATTCTAATGTACTACTTGATCTTTCTTCAGCAGCTTGAAGATTGGTTCACAGGTAGCAGTTAGATGCGAGATGAATCGGGCAATGTAATTCAGACGTCCTAGAAAGCCTCTGACTTCTTTCTCTATCTTGGGAACTGGCATCTCTTGTATGGATTTAACCTTGGCAGGGTCCACTTGAATACCTTTGTCGCTCACGACGAACCCTAGCAGTTTTCCAGATCTCACTCCGAAGGTGCATTTGTTTGGGTTCAACCTTAGCTTGTACAACTTCAGACGGTCAAACAGCTTCTGTAAATGGTCAAGGTGTTCCTCCTCAGTTTGGGACCTTGCAATCATATCATCGACGTACACTTCGATCTCATGATGGATCATGTCATGAAACAAAGCAACCATGGCACGTTGGTAGGTTGCCCCAGCATTTTTCAACCCAAAAGGCATGACCTTGTAGCAGAAGGTGCCCCACTGAGTAACAAAGGTAGTCTTTTCCATATCTTCAGGAGCCATCTTGATTTGATTATAACCTGAAAAACCATCCATGAAGGAGAACACCTTGTGCTGAGCAGTATTGTCAACCAGAACGTCGATGTGAGGTAGAGGGAAGTCATCCTTGGGGCTCGCTCTGTTCAAATCCCTGTAATCAACACACATTCTGACCTTACCATCTTTCTTTGGCACTGGAACCACGTTGGCAACCGACTGAGGGTAAGAAGTCACTGCAAGAAAACCGGCGTCAAATTGTTTCATAACCTCAGCCTTGATTTTCTCGGACATCTCTGGACGCATGCAGCGGACCTTCTGTTTTACTGGCGGGCAGTCTTCCTTGGTAGGCAGGTGATGGACCACAATGTCGGTATCCAACCCAGGCATGTCTTTGTAAGACCAGGCGAAGATCTCCACATAATCATGCAACATCTGAAACAACCTTTGTTTCACGCTGAGCTCTAGATTGGCACCAATCTTGACTTCCTTTCTGTCTGTCTCAGTACCCAGATTTACCGTTTCCACTGGCTCTTCATGTGGCTGAATGGCCCTCTCTTCCTGAAGTAACAGTCTTGCAAGCTCGCCACGCATTTCGCAATCATCTTCACCTTCGTCTTCGGCTAAGTTGATCAGATTTTCGAAGTCATAACTGGCAGTAGCAGAGCCGTTACCAGTGAGATCCAGAGTGGATTGGAACCTGTATGAGTGAGTGTGTGTAAATACAGTTGTTTTGCAATATATATAAAGAAAGAAAGGGAGTGCAAGATTTGAAATGTGAGAAACGTCCAATGCTTTTATTCATGATATATGAAAGTGACAAACAAAAGCCCTCACAAATAAAACCACGGTGCCCCGGGTAAGACACCGGGCCATAAAGTTTAGAATGATTGTTTATTACAAATCCAAAACAAATGAGTTCATTACTGGGTGACAAAAGTAACAGGCATAGAGTCTTTGGCAGTCCAGTTGCTTGGTCCATCTTCGGTTGTTGGGTATATCCAGCTGTCGAACTCGGATTCTTCCACTTCATCCTCAACCCTGATAGCATTCACTCCATGGTTAGGCATGGGAGCAGTCACCACATTAGGCTTCTCGGGCGCCTCAAACTGAACCTCTTTAGCATCAATAAGGTCTTGGACCTTATTCCTCAGAGCCCAACAATCATCTGTGTTATGCCCCGGGCTATCAGAGTGATAAGCGCAACGGGCGTTGGGGTTGTACTTCGGAGATGCTGTGTTTACCATCTTCGGAGCTTCCTTGACAGTTACCAGGCTAGTTGACAGCAGTTGCGGCAGGATCTGAGAGAGAGTCATGTTGAGCCGAGTATACTGCCTTTTGGGCCTCTCAGCTCTGGGCTGGTTGTATTGCTGAGGAGCAGCAGCAGGCTTAGAAATAACCACCGCGTTGATAGCTTGGCGGCGTTCTGGTTTGTTCTGTCTTCTGGGACCATACACAGCACTGGCCTCCTTCTTGAAGGGCTTCTTTTCAGCATTTGAGGAGGCACCCTTCTGTATCTTCCCTGATTTTATACCAGCTTCGATCCTCTCACCAGTCAGGATCAGGTCAGTAAACCCAGCAGAGGAATTACCAATGAGATGGTTGAAGAATGGACCAGATAAGGTCCCCAAAAACATGTCCACTAGCTCACGATCTGTCAATGGTGGCTGCACCCTGCCAGCCAGATCTCTCCATTTCTGTGCGTACTCCTTAAAACCTTCACCCGATCCTAGCGACATACCCTGGAGTTGGGTACGCGTAGGAGTGAGGTCGGAATTATATTGATACTGCTTGTAAAAAGTAGTGGCCAAATCCTCCCAGTTACGAATGTTGGTTCCATCCAGCTGATAGAACCATTCGAGATGAGTCCCTGAAAGACTCTCCTGGAAGAAGTGGATCCACAAGTTATTGTCTGCTATGTAAGGCTGGATCTTCCTTACATAAGAACGGAGATGCATCTTAGGACAGGAAGCCCCGTCATACTTCACAAAGGCATGCGCCTTGAACTTATGTGGGATCACCACCCCAGAAGATAACCCTAAGTCTCCGAAATCCAACCCAGGCACACGTTGAATCTCCATAGCATTCAGCCTGTCCTCCAGTTGTTTGTACCGGTCCTCAGCAGGAGGGTACTGTTCATCATTGAAGTATGTCTCAGTGTCAGAGACCACAGGACTATGGACCTCTCTCCCTTGGTGACTGCCTTCCCACACAGATGGAGTAGTCCTCTCAGCTTCATTTTGCAGCGTATTCCCGAGTTTGCGCCCAGTGTTGAATAGCACATTCCTCTTCTTCTTCTTATTCTTCTTCATAAGTAAAGCCTTCAGCTCTCGCTGTCCCTGGGCCAAGTTCATGACCATCTCCTGGAATTGGGCGTTCTTGGCCTGGAGGGCCTTGATAGCTTTCTCGGTAGTGAGTTCAGGATTCATGATGCTTGAGTGCTGAAATAAACAGCGAAGAAGATTAAGCAACCTGTAGAAAAAGGGGTACCTGTTATGCACATGATGCATGATATGCTATTTATGCAATGCATTCAAGGGTTCGAAAGTTCAAATTCGTTGTAGCCAAAAAAGAACACACTTTTTATTAGGAAATGAATTATTCAGTACATCAAGGCCTCATGGGCAAAACATTACAAAATAATTAATCCCAAAAGACACTGCGCATCCTCTTTGGAGCAATGTAAGTGTTGAGAGTCTTTTCCTCGTGCAGTAGACGCGTGAGCTCCAAGACCTTCTTCTCACTGGCATGTAGACTGGTTTTAAGAGAATTCCATTCTTCCTTGAGTTGGATCCAGCTTTTCTGCATTTCTTCCCAGGATGTAGGCATGTCAGGATGCTGAATAGTGTAGGGCACCTCTCCTTCCAAAATTGGCTCTTTGATCACAGGGAGAACATGAGGATACGGCATCACCAGCTTCTGGGAGAGGGCTCGTACCCACTTGAGATAAGGCTCCAGGGGGATGGAGTTCCTGTGCCCCAGTGTCTTGCTATCTACCCTGTTGGGCTTCCTCCAAGCTCTGATAAATCTCTGGCGAAGTCCTTGTGCATCGTTATCAAAGTCAAAAACTATGTCAGGAATCAGCATATCATGAGGGCCATCCTTCCGAGCATATCCAAACTTCCTCAAAGCCAAGCATGGGTTGTAAGTAATACCTCCTCTGATTCCAAGTAAAAGAACATTAGGAAACTCCCCGCAACGATCAATGATAGTGACGTCTTCTCTGGACCGAGAACACCAATGTATATCAGCATGCGTAAGAGTCATCAATCGTTGTGACCATCTCAAACCCCGCTCGTTCTTCAAAACTGATTGTGGAAGGTGCGAAATAAACCACCTTCCCAGGAGAGGAGTGCAGCACATAAGAACACCTCTTTTCTCATGGTTCGAGTGTAACATGAGTGAAGGATGTCCCTAAGCAACGTAGGTATAGGATTCCTGGACATGAAGATCTTGACAGCATTGATATCTATAAGCTGATCTGGCTTAGGGAACAACACCAACCCATAGACAAGGAGGGCTACAACTTCTTCAAAGGCTTGTAGGTCAAGGGAATTCCAACATTATTGGGCCTTCTCAAACAGAAACTTTTCCAAGAACCCTTTGATACCACTTCTGGTTTCCCAATGTCCCTTGATGTCAGATGGTTGTAGGCATAATGCTTTAGCAACCTCTTCAAGTTTTGGTTCCCTTTCCGTACCGTTGTAGGGTAGTTGACTGAGAATGAGAATCTTCAGAAGCTGGGAAAACTCTTCCAAAGTAGGCACCAGTTGATAATCCGGGAAAGTAAAACAGTGGTGCAGAGGGTCAAAGAATTGGAAGAGGACCTTTATCATATCTTCCTCAATATTAGTGTTGACCAAGCTGATGAGCCTTCCATGTCTTTCACTGAATGAAGAGTTCTCGAGAATCCTGGATATAAGTTCCTTAAGCTGAGGAGGGACCCTTACAAGGTTGACCTGAATTGTCTTTCTGCGGATAGTTTCCATGTCCTACAAAATAAGAACAAAGATGAAGACTCGAACCCCTGAAGTGGTTAGTGGATGCATATGATGCTGTATGATGTTATGATGCTATGATAAAACACACCACAAGTATTCACAAAAGCAAACATGATAAGGCATACAAGTCACACCACAGCCCTTAGAGTTTAGGCCAGCATGAAGTTTGGGGTACTACCCTCTTGAAGTTGGTGGGCTCAAACCTGTCCTATCAAAGTAACCGGGTTCTAAGGATCTCAATATCATTGGATTGTTTTCTGTGTTCATCGTTTCGATTTAGCCACTGAACTGGCGATCAAAATATCCCAAGAAAACAACCCTCAACTGAGTGTAGTATCGAGTATCAACCAACTTCGGACTGCACCAAAGTAGTTATCTCACTACCCTAAAGAGGCCAAGATGGTTCAATTAAGGTTCCTAAGGTCAGTTGATGCTTCACGACACCACGCGGCGGCCCCGTACTCTCCTTGACTTGACTCAAGGGTTACCGGTACTCACCAAAATGCCACATCAACGTAGCAGACTGCTTCAACCGTGTCGGTATACCCCGCACGGTTCCCTCACAGTCTTGTTGCTACTTTCTAAGAAGGTATCCCCCAGATCCGGGTTAGGATCTATAGAACTCCCAAGACAGGCCCAATAATATTAAAGCAAGCAAAACAAAGCAATTGAAAACACAAGTATGAGCTATCCTAAGGTACAACTCACTTTAAGCATCCCCAGCAGAGTCGCCAGTTCTGTGATCGGTGGATTTAGAACTGACTGTTTTTTAAGCTGGTTTCGCAAAATGTCGCGGTAAGCAAGAGTCGTCACCATCTTTTATTTTCTCCAACATGGATAGGACAAAAGCACAGCAAAATTCCTTATGAGAATGTTTCTCGATTCGGGAGGTAGATTTATAGAAAGGGAAGGTGTTAGCACCCTTTCTATCCATGGTTATCCATGGGCTCTTAGGTACTTGCTCTTATGTTTTCAAAATTTGTTTGCTTTTCAAAGTGTGAGTGGGTTTGAAAAAGTTTCTTTGAAAGATTTCTGAATAACTCTTGTATCTGTCCTCAAGAGTGTTTGAAAAATTTGTTTTGAAAGCTTTCGAAAGTGTAAGGTGTGAAAAGTATTTTGTTTGTTTTTGAAAAGAGCAAGTATCTATGAGTCATCTACCTACCCTAAGGAATTAAGCTGTGTAAGTGTCCTTTAGGTAGTGCTATCCCACCATTGAGAGGTAGGTAGCACCACCGTTGGAGGTGTTCGGGTCAATTCGATTGTAGGGACAGTGTGGTCACCGAAGCAACAGTTAGGACACCTTAGAAGCTACCCTTATGTCCTTGATCCTTTTTTAATCCGAGGCAACTGTTTCGAGGCAACTGTTCCGAGGCAACTGTTTCGAGGCAACTGTTCCGAGGCAACTGGAGCATGGACATAAGGACTACTAAAATGTCCTATACTTGACGACCACGTTTCGAAGGCAACGAGTGAGGCGTACCCTAGAAGTGGTGTGTGTATTGTGTGTTGTATTCAGTTAATGTTTGTCTAGGTAATTAGTGAGCTACGAGTTGTTTTTATTTACCATACATTCTTGCATGCAAGTTTAGCAGTTAAGGGGTGCAGAAAGTAAATTGCGGAAACATAAATCCTACGCTATTACAAGGCGCGGGTCTATACATCGCCAAAAATTACAAAGACCCGTTTTTTAGTAAATGAGTACGGAAATTAAATAAAGCGATAAACCTATTTAACTATTACATTCTTGAAGGCAATTACATAATAATCAAATAAAGTAAATGCGCGCGAATAAATTAATCGGGAATGTCTAAGGGTGTTGACCCTTTTAAAAAAAGAAATTGATTTTTTTTGGTCTTTTTTGTAATTAAAATGAAATTAAAGCTAATTAATGACTAATTAATTAATTAATTAAAAGAAAATATTTTTTGTTTTTATGCTTTTATGAAATAAAAGAAATGGAATAAAATTAAAAGTTAACTTTTACCTAATTCTAGATTTATTTTAATTATTTAAGAAAAGGAATTAAACTCGCCTAATTAAACTATTTTGGTTAATATTTATTTACAAAATAAAATAATAATAATAATAATAATAATAATGTAATTCTATTTTTTGGTTTTTTTATGAAAATATGTTAATTAAGTTAATTTGTTAATAATAATAAAAATAAAAAAGGTTAGAAATTAAAATAATAGAAAAACAAAACAAAAATGAAAAAAAAGAAGTAAAACCAAGGGGGGGTGTGGGCTGAAATTTGGAGGTGTTGAATTGAGAATTGTGACCCATTTGAACAAGGCCTGTATGACTTTTTTGATCGCCTACAGCATGCTTGACTCCAGACCATGGTGCTCCTTTCTTTTTGTCCCCTGGATCTGCCTTGGATGACACTTGGCTTGTTGGGATATGAGGTCTATAGTGTTCCTCTTTTGAGAATCTGCATATGAAAGCAATTAAAAAATAGTGTGGAAATTATAACCCAGGTCCCAACGCTTACCAAACACACTGTCAGCCAACTGAACCAAGCGCACTAGTTGTAAGCATAATGGAAACAAAATAATATATGGAATAAGTGCCCTATATGCTGAAACCCGCGCGTAAATTTGAACTGTCCATTCCCCGCTTGCCACGCATGTCGTCTTCTACCTTTTCTGCAAATATGAAAACATATAGCGGGGGTTTTAAACCCCCACAAAATATAAGTATTTCAATAATAGCGAATAGACACTCGTGAAGCATAAATTAGGCGCGAGGTGTCCATCAAAACCGTCTAGTCCAACTGATTTCAACCATGCTTGTTTGGGGTTCCAATTTTACATTATGATGAAATCCCCAATTTGAAAGCTTCGGAAAACCTAGATATCTCCCATGGTGATTTGCGTTTTACGGCCTTATAGTCAAATTAAAACATACAGAAAGCTTGGTAATAACGCCAGCAATGTATAGCAATGTTTAAAATGAATTAAAGAGGCATAGAAATGGAGTTTTGATTTTCAAATATTGGACAAACCGTGGGGTGGGGTGATGAACGATTCTTTGAGGTTCTGCGTTTGATTTTGATTGCCAAAGGTTGCTGGTGATGCAAGGGGTGTATTGGAATCAAAATGAGAGCTTGAATTGCACTGTAAAATGATTTTCAGTTTCACTTTTTCTCCTGGAAATTTTGAAATGGCATATGCTGTTTTTGAGTGCTCTAGTTCGTGGATTCTGTTGTGAATGCTTGCATATGTGTTATGTAAAGTGTCTCAATCCAAATAATGGTCATTAAGCCTTTGCATTCATGTTTGAGATTATGCCATGAACTCCATTGAAACAACTTTCCATTTTTGTGTCAAATTTGAATTCTTGCTTGGAATAGGCCCTTGCACGAATTTGGAATGTGTTTTAAGGTGTATCAAAGCTAATCATCACAAAATATATCCCTCCATTAATTTCTTTGATTTTTATTTGATTTTAAAAGATTTAAAATGAATTAAATCAAATAAAATTAAATAAAAATGGAAAAATTAATTTTAAATCTTGAAATAAATTGTGGGACACGTGGGAAGCATGTCCAAGCTGAAACAAGTGGAAAAAGTGGGCCCCTTTTGTCAAAAATGAAGGTTCAAGGATAATTGACTTTGGCCATTTCACAAAAATTTCCCAACTTCTCCAATGCATATCTTGCTCAATGTTGAAGATATGAACATGTTCTTGGACATTTTGGAAAGGTCTTGAAGTCCTCTAACCAATGTCTTTGGTCCCATGTCATTTTGATTTACCAATCTCAAGTTATGGTCTTTGACTTAAAGTGCCTTTTTGTTGACTTTTGAAAATGACCTATAATGTTGAAATTGATAACTTTTTGTGAGAGAATTTCTTGGATTTGAAATGTGAAGATGAGTTGTAGGAAATGTCATCCTCTTCAAAATGAGCTTTGGATGGGATTTTTCTGATAAACCATGAGGAAGTTATGCCCTGGTCAATTTGCAGTTGACTTTTCAACTATCCAAAAATAGAAACTTTTGCATTTTGAGACTTTTTGAACCATGCTTGTGGAATCATGATCAAGAATTGATCAAATGATGATTGTGGCTTCAAAATAAGATGTTGACCAAAAATTTTGACTTTTGACTGCCAAATGACCATTTTGCCCCTACGGTTGACTGTGGAGCAATTAGGGTTTTTGACTGTGCAACTTGACCTTTGTGAGCCTTGAAACTTGACATGTAGATGCTTGACAATGTGTATGAGCATATGGGACTTGATTGAGCCCTTGAAAACCTCAACTTCCTTGCAAGAACCAAAAACCCTAATTTTGACTGGCTTTAGGAGAGTGGTTTGACTGTGTAGCCCTTGAGTAGTCTTTGAACCATTGGAGGTGATGCTTGGCAAAACTTTGAAGATTATGGGAGGGCAAATTTTGGGGTACAACACTGATCATGATTCATCAAGGATTGCTCAAAATTCATCAAGACTCAAAAGTTGCTAAATTAAGGTTTTGCAGGAAAAGTCAACTCAAATTTTCCCAAGCATAACTTTCTCATACTTTATGAGAAATGACCCATCCAAAGCTCATTTTGAAGAGGATGAAATTTTCTACAATCCATATTCATACCCCAAGATCAAGAAATGCACTCACAAAAAGTTACAAATTTGGACATTATAGGTCATTTTTGAAAGTCAACAAAAACACATTTTTTTCCCAAAGATTATAACTTGAGCATGGAATATCAAAATTAGATTAGACAAAAAGGGTTGGTTAGAGGACATCTCAAGCTATCTAAAAAGTCAAAGAACACTTCCAAAAGTTCAAAATTGAAGAAGTTATGCATTGTTGAAGTTGGGCATTTTTGCAAAATTGCCAAAAGTCAACTATCCCCAAAACTTCAAATTTTGTCAAATGGGCCCATTCTTTTTCACTTGATTTGTTCTTGTCACACTACACACGTGTCCTAGCTTCAGCCTTGTGTCCATTTATTAATTTTTCTATTTTATTTGATTTTTATTGAATTAATTCATTTTAAATCAATTTAAATCCAAATAAAATCCAAATATTGATCATTTAGGATCTTTTTGATTGATATAGGTCTTAATTGTCATCATGGACATGATCAAACTCGTATCTCACCATATCATGAACAAAATATTGGATTTTGGACAAGTTTGGAAACTTATCAATGGAGGATCAAATCAAATCCTAAAACATCAATGCATAAAGATTCAAAGTCCAAAACTTGACCTAATACAATGCATTATACATATACAAGGCAGGAGGCACGAATAAGGTACCTAGAAGCTGCAGAATCACAAAAATCAAAACTTGAAAAAAAGGTGGAAAAGCTTGAAACTGAAATCAAGCATAGAGGTGTTTTCAAGGCCAAAACTCAACGTGAACCTATTGCTGGACCATCCTTGAAGCAAAATCAATCCCTAATAAGCTCTCATACTCTCTCCATCGCACTGTAAGCTTCGTGTTTTACCGCCCTGTAACCAAATTTATAACTCCTCATTCTTGCATTTTTTTGACAAATTATTGGCATGTTCATGATCCTTGTGGGATTTCTAAACTTTCTGCATTATTTATTGTGTTTTTATAGCCTATAACCCCCTAGCTGATTCTAGGGTTCTTGGTATTCATTTTTGGGCATTTTATTTGCAGGAAAAATCAATCCAAGTAATGGACATCGGCGTGTTCAGGAGGGAGAGACGAGCATGACCATGGTTTTGGAACTAATTTCCATGGCCTGAAATTGATTTTAGGAGACACCTACGCATTCAGCTGCGGATGCAAATTCGCAGGTAAAAAAACCAGGTTTCCACGAGGAAGACGAAGGCGTGTCTCCCTCCTATTGGGCAGTTCAAATATCCGCGCTTCTTTTTATAATTCTGGAATGTTATTATGTTTTTCCATATAATTATTGATGTCCATTATGATAACAATTAGAACGCGTTGGTTGAGTGGTGGACGTGTTGGCCAGTGAGCAGCAGGACCTGGGTTCGAATCCCAGGTCCCCAACATCTTTGTTATTATTTTCTTGCAGGGATTCCAGTACAAACTCAAGCATATGGACTACCATACACCATCACCCAGATGCCTGCCAGATGGCCCCAGGCCAAATCTGGTGACTCAGGTTGAAGGTCCATCATACTCTCAGGTCAACATACGCGTGGATAATCAGAAAGTCAACCAGGCTTGCAACGTTAATGGGCCTTGAAAATTGCAAATTTCACCCCCTGATCAGGCCCAACACCCCCCTTTGTTATTTCTTTTTCTTTCTTTCTTTTATTTATTGTTTATTATTATTATTTATTTATTTCATTAACCAATTAAACTTTTTCCTCATAAAATTAAAAAAAAACAAAAATATATTTTATTTATTAAAATTAAATTCAGCATTTTTTATTTTTGTAAATAAATACTAACTTAATTAATTTAGTTTTAAATAGGTATAACTTTTAATATTTTTGTAATAATTAAAATTAATTTAGACGATTAGGTTTTTTATTAACTTTGATCGAGTTTATTTTTATTTCCTTAAATATCAAAAAATCCAAAAACATATTTTTTAATTAATTAATTTATTAATTTAATTGTTAACTTAATTTAATTTCTTTTAACTCAAAAATAACCAAAAAATCACTTTCTTTCAAAAAAGGGTCAAAACCCTAAAAAACTCGCATTCGCTTTAACTTTTCGCACGCGATCTATTTTACCATATTGATGTAATTGTTTCCCGGAATGTAATAGTTTAAATAGGACTTTGATTATTTTATCGCTTTATTTATTTTCCGCATTTTAAATTAAAGGGTTGCTTTTGGTGATGTAAATACCCGACCGACGCCTTGTAATAGTTAGATTTAATTTCCGCAAATTTAATTTCCGCAACTTATAAACTGTTAGATGTTTGATAAATAGGGAATGCATGACAAGATCAAATGTTTGAAACTAAAATTAACATAGCTCACCCATGACATGTACAAAGATAAAATTAACCGAAATAACACACTCGCACATGCACACTCTTAGGGTACACCTCACTTGGTTGCCTTCGAACGTGGTCATTGAGTATAGGAAATTTTAGAGGTCGCCCTCTTGTCCAAAGATCATAGTTGCCTCGAAACGGTTCCCTCGGATAAAATGATCTAAGACATTAGGGTTACTGCTAAGGCGTCCTAACATTGCTTTAGTGACCACACGTCCCTTAATCGAATTGACCCTTGAAAACTCCAACGACGATGCTACCTACTCATCAATAGTGGGATAGCATTGTCTAAAGGACATTAGCACAGATTGATTCCTTTTTCGAGTAGGTAGATGGTTCTTAAGTACTTGCTCCTTCTAAAACAAAACAAAACTTTTCACACTTACACTCCTTTTCAAACAAAGACTTTTTCAAACCCACAAACACAAAGAAAAGCAAACTTTGAAAACACTTTGAGCAAGTACCTAAGAGCCCGTGGATAACCACGGATAGAAAGGGTGCTAACACCTTCCCTTTCTATAATCTACCCCCCGGACCCGAGAAACATCTCGAAAAATGAATTTTTATGTGCTTTTTTTCCTTTCCTTGTTGGATAAAATAAAAGACGGTGGTGACTCTTGCTTACCGCGACATTTTGCGAAAACAAACGCAAAATGCAAACCAGTATTCAAAAACAGTCAGTTCTATCCCACCGTATCAAAGCTACCTACTCACTAATAGTAGGATATAACTGTCTAAAAGATAGGAGGAAAAAAACGACTCTTTTCAAGTATAAAAGTAGATAGTTGTTAGAGGTTTGCTCAAAAACATCTTTGCACTTACACAAAAAACTACTTTTCAAAAACATTTTTAAGACACTTTGTATACTTTCTCCATATTCCCAAGAAACATTACAAATTATGCTATACCAAGGCATTTTCAAAACAAACTTTCAATTACACAAAGCACAAAGGTATTTCAAAATGAGCAAACCTATAAGAGCCCGTAGAATACTACGGATGGAAAGGGGGCTAACACCTTCCCTTTCCATAATCTACCCCCTTACTCAGAAAATCTCGAAAAGGTCTTTTTATGTTCTTTTCACCCTTTCCTTAATTTGGATAAAAGAAAAGTCGGTGGCGACTCTGTTCACCATATTTTCTAGTAAACAACTGTTAATCTTCCCAAAAGGGTAACTTTTTGGTTACTCACAGGATCAATCAGTTTGATCCTAGGACATATGCTAATTTTTGATGTTGTTTGGACATAAACATTAATGTGGGTGAAGAGCGCACGTTTGACCGGGAAAGGGATGAGTTTGAGTGCAGAAAGTAAATAGAACAAAGGGGTTGAGGAGAGGTTAGGTGCAGGAATCTGGGTAAAAGTGCAGATAAAGTGAACACAAGATAAAAAGGCAAGAAACGTAAAGAGAGAAATAAAAGACTTTGATTGTAAAATGTGGTGTTTCAAACGTACATTTTTCAGTATTCTTTCTCACGCAGCGGGTACTTGAATAGTATTGAATAATTTGTATGATCAGTTGAACACACGGAAATCTACATAAACTTCTTATATTTATACTAAAACTAGATAACCTTCGAGGAGTTGCCTTCCTCAACTGCCAAACAAACTGCTTTTCCATCCTTTCTTCAAATTCAAAATCTTCTGGTGCAGATACAAAGTTTCCTTCTGGTTGAAGAGCTTGGAGTCCTTTCAGTCGAAGGGATTGAGAACCTTTTGGTAGAAGATTCATTTTAACTTAGAATTTATCTAAGTATTTTTCTACTCTATCAAAGCCTTTCCAACTTAGACTTGTTCAATCTATTTTTGGCCTATAAGACCAACTTGTTGTAGGTGTCGAATTTAGGAGCTAATAAATTTCCCCCCAAGAATATCAGTTTCGACGCAAGGAGAGATGATTATTCTTTGAGATTCCCATTCGACACATGTATTCTCTTTGACCACAGAAATCGCTTGTGTGCTTTTCGCCTTCTACCAACCCCTGCTGGTATTCAGAGTCATCACTACCTTTTTCCCAACATGTCGTTGTTAATCAGCCGTTACCACGCTGCCATGATGGCCATTATCCCTACAACCTAGGAAAGTATGGAAAACATTTTCATTACGCATACGATAACTGCTTTAACGCTCACCACGTGCCCTACTAACTCTGCAGCATTAAATGGTCTTGGGGAAAAACACTCCTTCCTGAACACTATAAATAGACGAATCCACTTTTGGGAATCCTTTTACAACTCCTAGTATTCTTCACTTCCTTGCAAAGAAAAAACCTTAACAACTTCATCTTCTTCGCTCTTCCACTACTACTTTCAACCATGGCTTTCCTTTCCAATGCACCCAACAATCCAAAAACTAAGAATGTTTTTGATCTCCAAAGACAACCAGAGGTTTTCTCCACTAACCCTGTACCTGTTTCGACTGCGGAACGAAGGGTCGTATCTGAACCCATGGCCAAAGAGTGGCGTGATGCTTATGACTCCTAGTTGCTTATCCCTGTTAGGTATTCTGGGCAGATGTATTCTATGTCTGGCCCATTATCTACATGTTTCGAGAACCCAAAACAAAATAACAACTTCTTCCCACTCACCCTAGGCTCAAGCCTATAGGTGGTGCGAAGAAACTCATGAATGATCCTGGATATGCAACTCCTGCCAACCAGCAACATTCTTAGACGAAGGAAGATATCAACCTTCAGTTCATGAACAAGGGTAATAGGATCTTTCGATCTTGCCCTAGTCTTACTTCAGAATACTCTGAATGGCTGAGCAAGATGGAAAAAGTACAAGCCCAAATTTAGAAAGATATGGGGATCTATGACTTGATCATGCTGTCGAAGACTGGGTTAGCTTATTTCTCTCTCATGCTGGTGTCTTCATTGTATTTATGGGGCAGCACACATTTTACCTTCCATTTGCCTTGTGGAATGGTAACTCCAACTCTCTTCGATATAGCCGCTATTACTGGTCTTCAACCAACGGGTGACTACTTTGACCCTAAGGATCTGTCTGAAGATCCTATCGGGTTTTCGGCCATGAAGCCCACGTATACCATATTCATCAATCATTTCCACGACAAATCGAGTACCACTGTCTCTGAAGTGGAACACATAGCTTTTCTGGATTTGTGGTTATCTCGTTTTGTTTTTTGCACCAAGTCACTTCAAGTGACTAAGAAAATGCTTACTCTTGCAACACAGCTTCACCATGGCTATCCTCTTTATCTGGCTGAGTTGATTCTAGCCAACCTGTATGAGTCCATCAGCAATGGTGTGACTCAACTTAAGGTTATTGGAGACAAGGCGAGTTTACTCCTTTCCGGCCCCTTTTGACTTCTGCAACTTTGGCTAAATGCTACTTTTGAATCTTTTCTTCCGTAGAAGAATAAGATTAACGAGAGGGCTCCAGAGGTCCTGAATAGAAGGGTCGAAGGGACTACACTAGTCTTGTTGACTCCACCTGACGAAGGTCAACAACAAAAGGTGTTTACCAGCTTTGTAATGATGTTTGCAAAGTGGAAGGAATTTATTTTGACCATGGCTCCCTTTGCTAGTAGAAAGGTTGGCCCGGAATGGTTCATTCTACCATATCCTTCGTCTGACGAAGATGACCATATGGATGAATATGTAGCTATCTTGGATTCGTTTCTTCGACCAAGAATCATGCCTCTGAGATTCAAGAGTTCGAAGAATCAACTTAGCTTAATTTCTTATCAACCGAATCTTGTCTCTCGACAATTTGGTATTATCCAAATGCTCCCTTCACCAATCTACTCTCAAGAAAAGCTTCTGTTGTTTTACAATGCAGACTACTCAGAGGATGCTGCTACCAAGCATATTGGTAGGTACGTTGGTTGAACCGTACTAACTCTGTTCGACTTTAATCTCAATTTCCTGTGTTCGCCTCTTTTTGAGGACTGATGGAAGCAGTATTATAACGAAGAATTTATCAATGAAAAAGACTTCGCTGCTCACCTTCAAGAGGCGTTTTCGCTAGTCTCTGACAAGATAAAAAAGTGTAATCTTCTTTCTCAAAGCAAATGTCTTTATCATCTTCAATCATTCAACACCTAATTTATCCTTGTTCATTTTCTAGCAATCAAGAGGACCGTCACCAAGAAAGTCGCTGAAAGCGCAAAAGGAGGAGACCCTTCTGTGAAACCTTCACCCAAGGTAAACACTTTCTACTGTTATATCTTTCTTTCCGACATATTACTTTTGACGCTAATGCCTTTGACTCCTTTCTTTCTGGGCATTTGAAATCAATCCGCAGAAAAGGAAAGTTCAAGAAATTGAAATTTCCAATGATGAAGAAGAAGAATCTCCTCATGTCCCCCTAAAAAGACAAAAGTTAAAGAAACCAGTCCCTATTCCTGAGCCTCATCCAAAAACCAAGGTCAAGGTTAAAGTTATTGGGTCGAGACCTCCTCCTGTTGTCATCAGAGAACCAACGGAGCGGCAGATGGCTGTTGGGATAAACAATCCTAGTGAGAGCGACAACTCAAGTCCTGGCGCTGAAATTCCGCCTAAGGTAATTACTTCGACCCCTCACAATTGTTTACTGACTTCGACTTCTTTTTCTTTTTTCAATAGTTATGATAACCGTCTTGTAATCTTCAGGACACTGCTGGAACTTCAAAACAGAACCTTGTACAAGAATCTGTCACCTTGATAAACAGTGAGGGTGATCCTACTTACCGGCCTTCTTCGGTAAAGGGTCTTTTGTGAGTTATTCTAGTGAAGTGAACCAAACTTCTGGGCACGAAGCCATTGGGAATCCTAATGAAGAAGTTCCTAGTGAAGAGAATGTGAATCCTAGGCCTCCGCAAGCTAATGATGATAGACAAAAGGATGGGGAAGAGGAGGTTGTTGACGATGTGATCGAAACGAAGAAGGAAAACACACCAGCCGGAGGGAATCGGACTGAAGATATTACGGCGACTGATGGGAGAGAAAACCTCACAGGGGGAGCAGGGAACTCTGCGCGTGTTGAAGATGTCGCTGTGAAGATGCCTGTCGAAGCCAATGTGGCTCGTATTGTAAACGAGAGGGTTACTTCGACAGGGTCTCATACCAAGGAAGATTTGGCATTGCTGAAACGGAAAAAACCTCTTGGCTACTTGACTTCCATCCTTGAGGGTAGAGAAAGTTCTTCTGATCAAAGTGCTTCGACTGCGTATGGAAAATCCACTTCAACATCTCCTCTTGAAGAAGAACTTCAAAAGGTTAAGGTACATATTTTCAAAAGAGATTTAATGTTGGCCTTAGAGGGAGAACCTGCAGCTCCTTCCTTTTTGAAGACTACTTTAAGAGTTGTCGACCTTCTTGCTGCTTCGCCTAACATTGCCAGCGTTATCTTGGATTTGATTTCCATCATCAATCAGGTTTCAGCTGACTACAATCGTCGAAGGACTCTTACTCGTTAAATTGAGGAGGCCAATGGCCATGTAGCTGCTGCCTGGGTTGCTGCTACTGAATCAGCTTCGAAGCTGAAGGAGCTGTCGAAGGCGCAAGAAGCTAGGCATAAAGAAGTAGAAGAACTTGATCAAAATACAACCAGTATGAAAGCTCAGATCAGAGAGTTAGAAGCCAAGATTGCTGCCAATAATAAACGAAAGGAAGAACTTCTTGCTGTCAGCACTGATTCAGAGAGTCAAGAGGAACTCAACGAGGGATTAGCATATGCCGAACGAGCCCAAGCATTGGATGTCAAGATCGAGACTCTTCATCAGTCGAAAGCCTTGTGCGAAAGACGCTTGGAACTGTAGAAGATAAAATACCTCCAAATCAAGGCCAACCTCCCGTTTTGATTTCGAATTTATTTTTTCGTTGTATGCTTATATATTTTGTAATGACTTTCAGCCATTTTGGCTTTATAATATATTTTCCATCTTGGCTTTTTAACTTGATTAAGATCAAATATTGGTTACTCTAACCTCTTGAAGTGCAGGTCTATACTTTTTTAAGTATTTACCATTTACTCTCAAGAGCCTTTGGTCTTCATTTAACTCCTCGACCTCATATGCACCACCAGATAACGTTTGGATGATCTTAAAAGGTCCTTCCCATTTAGGAGACCATTTCCCCATATTTCTATCCTTTAGATCCATTGGTAGGATTACTTTCCATACCAGGTCCTCAGGAAAGAATACCTTGGGTTTTACTCTTTTATTGTAATATCTTTCCACTCTCCTCTTTTGTGACCTTAAGAGATCTAAAGCCCTCAGTCTTTCTTCGTCCAAATCAATCAATTTGTCTAACATCATATTCCAATAAACTTCAGAAGGGATGTCTTGATGTTTCTGAATTCTTGTTGATTGTAGACAGATTTCTAATGGCAATACTGCTTCATGGTCGTAAGTTAGTTGAAAGGGTGTTGTTCCGGTAGCTTCCTTAGGAGACGTTCGACAAGCCCATAAAATTTGATCTAAAGTCTTGTGCCAATTTTTTGGCTTTTTTCCTAGATGCTTCTTTATTAAGCTGATTATTACCTTGTTTGCCGCTTCGACTTGAGCATTGGCTTATGCATAGTAAGGCGTAGATGTTAATAATTTAAACCCCATTTCTGTAGCGAACTCTTACATTTTTCGACCAATAAAGACTGGCCCTTGATCTGTTGTTATTGTCTCAGGGATTCCAAACCTGTATATAATGTGCTTTTGAATGAATTCATTGACATTTTCCTGGTCTACATTGACTAAAGAAATTGCTTCAATCCACTTAGTAAACTAATCAATGCCCAACAATATGTACTTCTGGATTTTAGATGACGCTGGTCGAATCTCTCCAATAAGATCCAAAGACCATCCCCTAAAAGGCCAAGGTTTCACAATTAGTGGAGTTCGCTTGTAGGTACGTGTTGGATACTTGTATGTACTTGACACTCCTGACATCCTTTTGCAAACTCAACACAATCTTTCAACATAGTGGGCTAATATAGTCCTTGTCGAAACAATAACCATTTAATTTTATGGCCCACTTGGTGTGCTCCACATTCCCCAGCATGTGTAGTTGAAAGGGCTATGTATGCCTCTGTTTCATTTAGGTATTTTAATAGCACCCCTTCAGGCGTCTTTTTAAATAACTCGTTTCCCATTAGGGTATAACTCAGCGCCCTGTACTTTATCTTTTGTTCTATCGAAGCTACGGGATTTTGCAAATAATCCACTATAGGCTTTCTCCAATCTTGTTCTGTTAGATTATCTATGAACGAAATTTCGAAGTTTTCATGATCAGCGTACCCCAACTTTGTTCTTTTCAAATATGTTGGAGACAACTTGGTCAATGTCACTCTTCCTCTAACTTCGATTACCTGTTGTAATTTCTCTTTTGAAATTTTGTACCCAGATGCAATCTGTGCTAAGTCATTAGCCACTTGATTCTCCAGTCTTGGTATATGTCAGATGTTGATCTTTTCAAAGTTTTTCAACAAACAATTGACTATTACAAAATACATGATAAGATTTTCTCTTATGCATTTATATTCTTTTGTAACTTGTTTTATAACTAACTCTGAGTCTCCCATTATTTCGACTCGAGTTGCCCCCAATTCCAACAATATTTCAAGGCCTACGATTAGAGCTTTGTATTTAGCCTCATTGTTTGAACAAGAACCTTCAATATTGTACTTGAATGTTGTTGGAATTTTGTTTGGAGAAATAATTAGAACCCCTACCCCAGTTCCGTCTTTATGACTAGAACCGTCGAAGTATAACTTCCAGGGCTCGATCTCAAAGTAGTTGATTGATTCCTCATTTATTGAGTGGTCGACTATAAAATCTGCTACCACTTGACCTTTTACAACCTTAAGAGGCACAAAAGTTAATGAATACTCAGTTAATGCAAGTGCCTATTTTCCAATTCGACTGTGCAAGATGGGTTTCGACAACATATATTTGAAAACATCAAAATGAGATGAAACAAAAACATCAACTGGTTTAATATATTGCTTGAGATTTGTACACGAGAAGTAAAGACATAAACACAGTTTTTCAACTTCACAATATCTAGTTTCCGCATCATTTAAAACTCTACTAAGGTAACAAATGGGTCTTTCGACACCATTCTCATCCTCTTGAGCTAACATGCTTCCTAAAGTTTTATCGGATGCAGCTATGTACAATCTCATACTTCTATTTCTACAAGGAGGTACCATAATGGGTGGTTTGGCGAGGTATTCTTTTATCTTGTCGAAAGCCTCTTGTTGTTCTTTCCCCCACTCGAAGCCTCCTTTGTTGAGTCGAAGTAGTGGTGAAAAGGCTTGTGTTTTCCCACTTAAGTTGGAAATAAATCTCCTCAGGAAATTTATCTTACCAAGTAGAGATTGCAACTCCTTCTTGTTAGTTGGTGCTTTGGCTTCCAAAATGGCTTTGGTCTTGTTCTGGTTTACTTCAATTCCCTTGTTATGGACCACAAAGCCTAAGAAATCCCCTGCTTTTACGCCGAAAGCACATTTTAGAGGATTCATTTTCAGACCATAACGTCTCATCCTTTCGAAGGATTGTCGAAGATGGTCTATATGATTCTTCCCTGAAACAGATTTAACAACAATATCATCAATATAAATCTCCATAAAAGTTGAAATCATGGAAGATTGAGTTCATTACTCTTTGATATGTTGCCCCTGCGTTTTTTAGACAAAAAGGCATCACTACCCATTCGTTAGTGCCTAAAGCTCCAGGGCATCGAAGGTTGTTTTCGACACATCCTCTTCAGCAATGAAAACTTGATTATATCCTGATTATCCATCAAGCATACGCTTGTATTCAAAGCCAGCGGCATAATCGACAAGCATTTCCGCCACAGGCATTGGATATTCATCTTTGGGCGTTGCAGCGTTTAAATCTCTAAAATCGATGCACACCCTTAAAGTACCATTTTTCTTTATAACAGGTACTATATTTTCAATCCATTTGACATACCTGGTTTTTCGGATGAACTTGCATCTCAGCAGTCTTTCGACTTCTATCTTAATCTTTGACAAGACCTCTGGTGAAAAATGCCTTGGAGTTTGCTTGACAGGCTTTTTCCCAGGTCTTATTGGTAGTTGAAGCTCTACCACTTCCCTGTCGAGACCAGGCATTTCATCATAATCCCATGCGAAGCAATCTTTGAATTCTTTCAATAATTGGATTATTTCGATCCTGAGCTCTGGATCTATCTTCGTGCTAATGTATGTTGGCCTTTTCGCCAATCCTTCGCCCAGATCTATTTCTTCTAAAGGATCTTGCGCTAGAATTTTAACACTGTTTGCTAACGGATCCTTTTCAAAACCCAGAGGCTCATCATCATAAATATCATCTAGCCTCTGGTTTTGCATTTCTTCCTCCTCCGCATCAGGTGGTTCTGGATCGAAGTCTTTCCCAGGACCCTCTGGAAGAAATACTTGTTCATTGGCTTCAATAGCCATGTATTTGACTTCGGCCTCTAAGGATGCTATCATTCTACTTTCGGCTATATATGTCGAAATATTTTGTAAAGCTTGTGATTCAGTCATCATCACCAAATTCACTTCCCCAGCCTGTTGGTCATATGTCATCAATTCCTCCATAGTCAATGTTTGATAAGTCTTCTTTATCCCACTGAAAACCATGGTCGGAATGTAGGTAGAGGGAGCAAAAGGCATTTGGTGCTGGTGTCAAATCGAACTCAGGAGGATTGCATGGCCCTATATGAGCTAAATTTCTGTCGAAGTTATTTTTTCCAACATTATTAACTTCACCTAAGTAATAACTTTAGTCAGCTTCTATATTCTCTACAATGCCATCAGGGCACCAAATTGTGACCCATTGATGCATCAAAGATGGCACTGCACCTATGCCATGTATCCACTCTCTACCTAAGAGTATATTATAGTTGGGCTTCGCTGCAATGACCATGAACATAGTTGGTCAAAGTATTGTTCCCACCTTGAGGTCTAATTGTATCACCCCCATAGTAGTTCCAATACCTCACTCATAGTTCGACAAAACCATGTTGTGGGGTTTGATATCTCCATCTCCTTTGCCCATTTTCCTTAGCATAGATTGGGGAATTATATTTATTGTAGCTCCACAATCAACCAGAATTTGGTTGATTGTTATTTCCCCTATCTTTGCTCTTATGAACAAGGGTTTTAGGTGATTTTTCACCGCCTCCGTAGGTGGCTCGAAGAATGAATTTTACTCTTCGATGCAACCATTGTTCATCACATAATAGCACATTGGCCTATGTTTGGCCATTTCTTGTTCAACTTCCCAGTCGGTCTCTTCGACTTCGACTTGGAGATTGTATTCTCTGGGTAGCACTGATACTACATTTACCATAATGTCTAAAGTAGCATCAGATTCAAAGTTACCTTCGTCATCTGATTCACCTCGATCTGGCCACTCCAATCTTATGGAAATCGGTTTCCTTTCTAAAGGATTTCGCTGTTTACCTTTGTCTATTCTTTGTGGCACGTTGGTGCTAGACTCAGGTTGAGATTCTTCTGTAGCCTCCCTTTCGGCCTTTCGCCGTCTCTAAAATCTTTTCCACTGAGAGCGAGACATGGGGTTTTTCCCCTTATAGTTGCACGACACATGAGCCAATTTGTTTGCAGTCGTAGTTTGAAACTCTTTCCTATATGCCAAGGATGACCCTCTTGGCACATCGAATGTTCGTCCTTTCTCTTCACTTGGCCTTTTCCTGTTTACTGTCTTTAGCCAAGTGTCCACGGGGACATTTTTTGGAGGCCTGAAAGTTGATGGCCTCTTCACCTGGTTCATTGGTCCTCTTTTGGGATCGTATCTAACTTCAGAAACCATGTGGGGTTAGGCATTGGTGTCCATTTTCTCTTTCATTACCCTTATGCCCTGTATGTGTTATGCAGCCTTTTTGTCGAAGATGGAGCTGCATCTTGGACACAACATAACTTCAGACTTCTTCTTCTGGCATCGTTGTAGAAAGTCATCCAGATTCTCATTTTCTTTTGGAAATGCAGTTTTATTCACTTCCTCTTGTCTAATGGCTTCCTCTGAAGCCTTTGCCTCAGATACTTCGACCATGTTGACTTGTACATTGCTCTTGACAGTGAGATTCATTTTTTGTATTTTAGCTTCAAGGTCCTCTGTCGAACCCTTGATGGCAGCCACATAAGAACTTACAGTAGCCCTTTTGTTAGAGTCTTTAGTAACTCCTTTGTTTAGGCCTTCAGTAGCCTTTTTGTTTAGGCCTTCAGTGACCTTTCTAACCGCTTTTTCAGTCTTTCTGGAGATGTTCCCAGTAAAACTGCCAAAGACCAGCTGTTGCACCCCAAAATTTGCCCTCCCATATTCTTCAAGAAATTGTCAAGCCAAGTCACAAAATTCCCCAAGGGTTGCACAGTGCAAAGGTCCCCTATACAGTCAAAACTAGGGTTTGTGTTCTGATCAAGAAAATGAAGTTTTCAAAGGCCCAATCAAGTCTCACATGCCTACAAATATGGTCAAGCATCCTCATATCAAGTTTCAAGGCATTCAGCTCAAAATTGCACAGTCAAAACCCTAAATTGCACTACAGTCAACTGTAGGGGCAAAATGGTCATTTGGCAGTCAAAAGTTCAAATTTTTGGTCAACATATCATTTTGAAGCCACAAACATCATTTGATCAATGCTTGATCATGATTCTCAAAATTTGGCTCAGAAATCATCAAAGATGCAAAAGTTAATATTTTTAGACAGTTGAAAAAGTCAACTGAAATTGACCAGGGCATAACTTTCACATGGATTATCAGAAAAATTCCATCCAAAGCTCATTTTGAAGAGAAAGACATTTCCTACAACTCATATTCATACTTCAAGTCCAAGAAATGCTCTCACAAAAAGTTATCAATTTCAACATTATAGGTCATTTTCAAAAGTCAACAAAAAGGGACTTTAAGTCAAAGGCCATAACTTGAGATTGGTAAATCAAAATGACATGGGACCAAAGGCATTGGTTAGAGGACTCAAAGACCTTTCCAAAATGTCCAAGAACATGTGAAAAGCTTAAAAATTGAGCAAGTTATGCCTTGTGGAAGTTGGGAAATTTTTGGATATTTTGAAAAGTCAACTTTGATCCAAATGACCTAAAATTGCTAATGGGCCCATTTTTCTTCCATGATTCATCATTCCAATCATATGCACGACCACTTGGCCCAAAGGGAAGTATTTTCTCATTTTTTATTTATTTATTTGAATTATTATTTATATTAATTCATTTAAATTATTTAAATACATGAAAAATATCTAACTTGCCTTAACCAATCTTTTTATGCATGTTGATACTCAATATTTCGTGTAAATACAAATGGGGAAAGATTTGGAGTTGATTGGCATGATTGAGAGCAAAATACACATGAAAAAGATTCAAAAGGATCCTTAACAAATCAAATCCTTAATCCATAATTGCAAGAGATTTTTATGAATTTTGTTGACCTAATAGCCTCAGTACATAATCAGGATCACAAACCTAATCCTTGGACACTCTAAGCTGCGCTAAAGAACACTTTGCAAACTTGAAATTTTTTCCATAAAACTCAAATCTGAAACCAGTGTTCTAGGTTGATTCAAAGCACAAAACCTATTCCAAAAGCTTCCTTGGCAATTCCTGAACGTATTCCAATCCCAAACATCCATCAACACGCCAAGAACTGGTAGATTGAACTCGAACTGCATCAAGAAAATTCATTTATCGTGCATCATGATTCAAGCATTTTTATAGCATTTTTTTTATTGATTCTTATTCCTCATGAGATTCTAAAGCTAACCATCATGTTTGATTGCATTATTACGCTGTATAGAAGATTTCACCATGCGCGATTTCTAGGGTTTTGCAGGACTGGAATTTAGGGCTTTAGCAATAAGGAAAAATTAGCTTACGAAACCATGACCATTCAAACCAGCTCATCAAGACGAAGAGGATGGAACCCTCGCGCTCAATTTATGAGCGTTGAGGGGCTAATCGTTATTTTCTTAAAACATCTCTAAACCCACGCGTGAAAACCGTTGCGTTATGGTTTCGTTTCAGAAAAATAAAAAAGGGCCATGAGGAAGACGGAGTCGTGGCAAGAATTGATTAGCACATTCAAATATTTTCGCGCGTGGGTCCAATAATACGTTGATTTCTTTCATTACATTTATTGTTTATTTAGCTAACGAATGTGTGATAGTGGCTCAGCGGTACAGGTGTTAGCTGGTGATGCTCATGACCCGGGTTCAAGTCCCAGGTCTACGTTATCCCAATATTATTTTTCACCAAATGTTCATATGCAGTTTCAAGGGTTAAGGTGCATCATACACATTCCTGATCAACCATCCACGTGCGCGCTGAGATCCAGTCAAGGGCACAGATTGAAACCACACCATGGACGTAGGTCAACATTGCTGTAGGCTGTTCAAAAAGTCAAACGGATCAACACTTAACTGGGCCAAATTACTGGATCCATACCTCTATTTGGGGACTACCCCCCCTGGTTTGCAATTCTTTTTATTTTTCTTATATTTTATTTAAATTATTATTTTATTTTCTTGATTGTTTAATTTAATTAATTATTGCTATAAAATATAAAAATACACAAAGAAATCAGAAAAGATGAAAAAATATATGATATTTTTTATTTTAATTATTTTCATAAGCAAATTGCATATAAATAAATTTAGTATAAATTAGGGTTTAATATTAATTCTTTTCATAAAAAAAAAATCAAAAAGATATAGAATTAGGTTTAATCAATTTTTATTCTTTTTTTTAATTTTTCTCTTTCACAATAATGATACTTATTTATTTATTATTCTATAATTAAATTTGCATGTAAATTAATTTAGATTTAAATTAGGTTAAAATTCAATATCTTTCATAATAAATTTAAAAGCCATTAGAATTAGGGTTTGCATCCAATTTTCATTTTAATTAATCCTTTTTTTTTATTTTTATTTTAATTTTAATCAATTCTCTTTTCCTATTAAAAATATAAAAATACCAAAAAAACAAAAACATTTAATTTTAATTTTAATTCCTCATTAACTTTAATTTTTTGCAAAAGGGTTCAACGCCCATATTTTATTTATTTAATTCGCGCATTTATTTTATTTCGTTTGAATAATTATGTATCTCTCCCAAAGCCGTGTAACTTAAACTTTTCGCACTTTTCAATTTCTTTTATTTCTTTTGCTTTATTTACTTTCCGTCAAATCGGGTCCGGTTTAATTTTGGCGATGTGGGCCCGCGCCATTTGTAATAGCCTTCGATTTACCTTTCCCGCCAATATTTCTTAACTGTTAACAAAAGCATGGAAGAATGTATGGACTTAAAATAAAATCAAGCGTAGATCGCCAATAAACATGACAAGACAAATATCAATGAAAATGACACACAAATCGCACACACCACCCCTAGGGTACGCCTCACTGTTGCCTTGCCTTCGAAAGGTGATCGTCGAGTAGAGGACGTCTTAGTAAGTCCTCATGATCCGGGAACCTGGCATGAGGGTAGCTTCTAAGGTGTCTTCCCATTGTTCTGGTGATCACCATGTCCCGAACCCTCGAATTGACCCGAACACCTCCAACGGTGGTGCTACCTACCTCTCAATGGTGGGATGGCACTACTTTAAAGGATATTTACACAGACGAATTCCTTAGGGTAGGTAGGTTCTCGTAGATACTTGCTCTCTTCAAAACAAACTGAAATCTTTTCACACCAACACTTTTCAAAAGCTTTCAAAGCAAATTTTTCAAACACTCTGACGTACGAGTCGAACTGAAATTTTTCAAAGAAACTTTTTTAAAACCCACATTGAAAAGCAAGCAAACATTTTTGAAAACACATTGAGCAAGTATCTAAGAGCCCATGGATAACCATGGATAGAAAGGGTGCTAACACCTTCCCTTTCTATAATCTACCTCCCGAACCGAGAGCAATCTCTTTAAGGAATTTTTCTGTGCTTTTGTCCTTTCCATTTGGAGAAAATAAAAGACGGTGGCGACTCTTGCTTCCGCGACATTTCGCGAACCAGCGTTAAACAGTCAGTTCCAGATCCACCGATCACACCAGCATATTGACGAAGTCTTCAGAAGTTTCGACCATGTTGATGCCTGCTGGTTCAGCATAGTAGGCATCAGCTTTTAGTGGGTCTACATAAATTTTCATTTGGGGTTTGTCAGCAAATTTGAGTCTGCCTTCTTTGGTCGCTCCTTGAACGAGATCCCTGAAAAGAAAACATTGTGAAGTTTTATGGCCCAAAAAATTATGATACTTACAAAAAACCTCTTTTCTTTCTTTGTTCTAAAGGAGGCATTTTTTCCCCTGGGGGCACTATCATTTGGCCATCTTTCACTAATAAGTCAAATATCTCGTCACATTTTGTGACGTCGAAACTATACGTTTTCTTTGGGAATCTATCGCTGTTCTTTTCAAACTCAGTAGGATTCTTCCCATCTGAGGGCAGTAACACTCTACAAGAGTATGGAGGCCCATGTTTTAACTCTGCTAAATCTATTTTGCTCTCTTTGACGGCTATAGGATTACTAGATGTCTCTGGATCATCATCATCTATTTCGACATAGGCTACCTTTTCTCGTCGATGAGTCTTAGTTGCTTTAGCTTTTTCAATTTTAAGACGTTCTACCTGTCGAACTCTATCGGCCAATTGGGCCATGTCCCTCAGATATTGGGTATCTAGTTTCTTCCTAATAGAATAGTCTAGGCCCCCTGCAGCCATTTCGACCAATTCATGCTCAGGTACTTGTTTAAAACATCTGGCTTTGAGCAGTTGAAACCTATTTAGATATTCGTCTATTGGCTCGGTGAATCTTCTTTTCACGCTTGTCAGTTCTTTCATACTTATTTTGGTTTGTCCCGTGTAAAATTGTTCATGGAACAATCTCTCCAAGTGATTCTAATTATGGATCGAATTGGCTGGGAGGGTGGTAAACCAAGTAAAAGTGTTTTTTGTTAGAGAACTTAGGAAATATTTAATCTTAGGCTCTCATTATTTGATATTTCCCCAACTTCTATCAAATATCTCGCTATATGTTTGACAGTTGATTCTGTCGTATCCCCTGAAAACTTAGTGAACTTTGGAACTAGCCACCTAGGGGGTAAATCTGTTTGCAAGATATATTCTGACAGTGGGGATGTAAAATTTGGCCTACGAAAGCCAACGTTCATTCCATTTTGTATCATGATCCTTTTGATCATGGCTGTCAGATTATTTTTTGTGCCATAATTATGGTGTCGAACTTGCTGTATTAGTTCGCCAGCATTTTGATTCTTATTTACCATCATTACACCTTGATCACCATCTCTAGGGATCTGTGGGGGAAGTCTGGGTATTTCGACCCTAGGTTGTTCGACTTCTAATTTGTGGATTTTAGTTAATAGTTACATCTTCTTCTAAGACTACACCTTGATCCTCTCTCATAGGAGCTCTCTGGGGTTGTCGAATAGGTTGTGGAACCCCAAAAAATTTAGTCATACGCGCCATTTGAACTGTCATTTGTTGGTTTGACTGAGTAGTATTTTGTATTAGAGGGTTCAATACTATACTTAGAGTTTGGACCAACATTTGCACCATGTCATGGTTGCTTTCGCCCATCTGTTGCCTCAAAATTGTTGTGGAAGCGTTTGTGAGGCTTGGCATTGCGTGGGATGTCCCTCCTAAAAGTTGGTTCCTACCCATACCAGTTCCAGATCCCTGTAATAGCGAAGACGCGCTTACCAAAGGTTCTGAAAATGTAGACACAACGTTCATAAGGCTAGCCATTTCAGTAGTTAGCATGCCATAAGACTGGTCTCGACCCATCCAGACTGTCGAAAATCCAGGGGGAGCGTATGGTCAAAATCCTGGATTCACCCTTGGTGGGGGTGTTCCTGTTGGACCTCTGGGACCTGCATATGAAAGTATTGGTCCCGTTTAGGTTACTGTTAACGTTGGTATCGAACCAACAGTTGACAAGACAATTTCACTAACGGTTGGTATTACCATTGTTCCCGTAGTAATTGGTGGAGGTATTTCTCCATTATTTGGCTGATTAGCCATATTGCTTTCACTATTTCTATTTCTATTTGTACACTCGTTGGTGGTTACTTTACCACTTCTTAATAGCATGCAAAACTTTGTAAAAGAAAGAAAATCATGCGAAGCATTTATATTAAGATTAATAAGCAAAAATGGAAGACAAAATAAATAAAACAACAGTAATTAGCAATGTCCCACCGGGTGTGCCAATTTGTTCACCATGTTTTCTAGTAAACAACCACTGATCTTCCAAAAAGGGTAACTTTTTGGTTACTCGCAGGATCGATCAGTTTGATCCTAGGACATATGTTAATTTTTGATGTTGTTTGGACATAAACGTTAATGTGGGTGAAGAACGCACGTTCAATCGGGAAAGGGATGAGTTTGAGTGCATAAAGTAAATAGAACAAAGGGGTTGAGGAGAGGTTAGGTGCAGGAATCTGGGTAAAAGTGCAGATAAAGTGCAAACAAGATAAAAAGGCAAGAAATGTAAAGAGAGAAATAAAAGACTTTGATTGTAAAATGTGGTGTTTCAAACGTGCATTTTTCAGTATTCTTTCTCACGCAGCGGGTACTTAAATAGTATTGAATAATTTGTACGATCAGTTGAACACACGAAAATCTACATAAACTTCCTATATTTATACTAAAACTAGGTAACCGTCGAGGAGTTTCCTTGCTCTAGGATGAAGACAAGTATGTTCTGCATGCGCTTCGACCCCTCTCTTCATGCCACATTGCTTTCCTCAACTGCCAAACGAACTGCTTTTCCATCCTTTCTTCAGATTCAAAATCTTCTGGTGCAGATACGAAGTTTCCTTTTGGTCAAAGACCTTGGAGTCCTTTCAGTCGAAGGGATTGAGAACCTTTTGGTCGAAGATTCATTTTAACTTAGAATTTCTCTAAGTATTTTTCTACTCTGTCGAATCCTTTCCAACTTAGACTTGTTCAATCTATTTTTTGGCCCATAAGACCAACTTGTTGTAGGTGTCAAATTTAGGAGCTAACAGACTCTTTCTTACCACAACATTTACGAACACAAACACAAAACCAGTATTAAACAGTTGGTTCTGCCACCGTATCACAGAACTAGCGACTCTGCTGGGGAATAAAAAGAAAAAGTGGGGTTACCTTAGAGCTTAGTTCATTTTAAAATTGCTTTCATTGTGTGTTTTCATGCTTTACTTTTGAGGGCTTATTTGGGTTGTTACTATAGATCCTACACCCGGATTTGGGGCACCTTATTAGGTAAGTAGCAATAAATCATGGAAGTTATACGGTGTAGACCGATATGGAAAAAACGATAGCTACATTAGCGTGATACTTTAGTTTGTACTAATGTTCCTTGAGTCAGTCAAGGATAACATTAGGCTTCCTTAAGTGTCATTAAGCGCTAACTGACCTTTAGAACCTTTAATTGACTCATCCTAAGCCATTAGAAAGTAGTGAAATGGTCGGATTTGATTTCTACTGAAGATTGGTTGATACTCGATACTACACTCATTGAGACTAGACTTTTGGGATATTCTGGCTGCAATACTTTGGTGCTTGAGCTAGAACAATGCCTAAAAGAAAGGTCAGTGATATGAGACTCCTTATAACCCGGTTACTATTAATAGGACAGGTCGAGCCAACTGAAACTTCAAGAGGGTACTTACCTTTAAAACTCATGCAAGCCTTTAAACCTAAGGTCTCTGTGTGACTTGTTTGTATTTGATATACTTGTGATTCCAAAGCATAATCATAACATCATAAACATCATAACATGTCATGTGCACTAACCATTTCATGGGCCTGTGGATTTATCTCTTATCTGTTTTATAGGTCATGGATTCCACTCGCAGAAAAACCATCTGAATCAATTTTGTAGAGATCCCTCCTAAACTCAAAGAATTGGTTTCAAAGGTTCCTGAGAGTTCCTCATTCAACAAGAGATATGGCTACTTGCTCAGTTTGCTTGCTACCGGTTTTGATGAAGGTTTGATGAGTGTCTTATTCCAGTTCTTCAACCCTAAGCACCACTGCTTCACATTTCCAGACTATCAGTTGGTACCTATGTTGGAAGAATTCTCCAAAATACTCAATTTGCCTATATTGGAGCAGATACCCTTTACCGGTTTAGGACAAGATCCAACTGCTGAAGATGTTGCCATAGCTTTGCATTTGAAACCATCTGACATTGAGTCCAATTGGGAAAGGAGAAGTGGAGTTAAGGGCCTCCTCACAAGTTTCCTGATGAAGAAAGCCCAGGTATTCCTAGACACTATGAGTTACCATGCCTTTGAATATGTTTTAGCTCTTTTGATCTACAGGTTGGTTTTATTCCCCAATTCAGACCAGTTTGTAGATGTCAGTGCCATCAACATTTTCCTTGCTCACAATCCAGTGCCTACATTGCTCAGGTATATTTTGTACTCATTCCATACATGCACCATGAAGAAGCGAGGGACTCTTATGTGTTGTACACCTCTACTCTATAGGTGGTTTATTTCGCACCTTCCTCGGTCAGTAATGAAGAATGAATTAGGCTTAAGATGGAACCAGGGATTAATGTCTCTTTCTCACTGTGACATCTATTAGTGCCCTCAATCCCAAGAAGACATCTCTTTAATTGATCACTGCGGATAATTCCCCAATATGCCACTCCTTGGCATTAAAGGGGGCATCACCTACAACCCCTCTTTAGCTTTACGTTAGTTCGGCTACGCCCGGAGGGATGGTCCTCATGATATGCTCATTCAAGATATTGTGTTCGACTATTCAAATTATCTGCAAGGCTATCATCAGAGTTTCATCCGCGCTTGGGGAATTGTTAAAAAGACTGATAGCAGGACTCTAGGGCACATGAAATCCATCCCTTTGGAGCCATACCTCAAATGGGTGTGAACTCGTGCTCAAAATCTTATGATGATGTATGCTGCTATCCTACCAGTGATTACAGAGCCTATTGTTCAAGGGGTCGAGTCTCGCATCATTCTTCATCCTGATATGCCAACAAACTTCGAAGAACTGCAAAAATCTTAGATACAGCTCAAAGAAGAACGAGATACCTTTGAGTTCCAATTCTATGCTAGTGACAAAAAGGTGTTGGAATTGACAAAACGGCTTCACAAAAAGTAGAATCTCAATACCTACATTAGCACCAAAAGGAAGTGTTCTTGGGAGACTTAGAAGTTTTAGAAGTTTCTTATTTGTTATTCCTTTGTAAACTTTGATTTCATTTGAGATTACTAATAAAAATTATTGGTTTCTGCTTGGGTTAAAAGAGTTTAAATCCTATAAGGCCCTTGAAAACATTGCATACATATATCATACATATCATTGCATAAACAGGTTTCAGGACAGGTTTCTTATCTTCTTCGCTGATTATTTCAGTAAGAAGAAATGACTCTTGAACAGACAGTAAAGGATCTCCAAACTCAAGATGCTCAATTCAAAGAAATGTTCCTGAGTCTAGCCAAGGGGAAAGAAGAATTGAAAACATTCCTCGCCGGGAATCTGACCAAGAAACATCCTGACAACGACAAGGATGAACAGTTGGAACAACTGCAAGCTAAGGTAGAAGCAATGAGAATCCAGATGCTGGGGAAAATGGCTCTTATCCAAGGCCTAGCCCGGGGACAAGAAGAGCTAAGATACATTGTCAACAAGCTTCATCAAGACGGATGAAACCGTATGAGGCAAACAATTGAGGATAGGGATCAAGTCATTCATCAACCCCTGATGGGATAAAAAGTTAGCTTGGAGAGTAGACCTTTCCAGATGGTTGCTACACCAAGGGTCCAACAACGACCTCTCCAACCACAACAGAGCAATCAACAAAGGCAAGACAAGACCAAGAGGCAATTCACCAAAATCAACATGTCCTTGACTCAAGCATTGCATCAGGTATTGGAGGCCAAGCTGGTTACATTAAAGGATCCTCCTCATAATCCTAACATTGCCTCCCCAAAGTACAATCTGAATGCAATGTGTGCGTACCACTCCAACAGTCCTGGACATGACACTAATAGATGTTGGGCGTTGAAGAACAAAATTCAAGACCTGGTTGATGAAGGAGCGTTGGAATTCACACAAGATGGCCAGACTGAATTCTTCTTCCGTCCCTCAAAGACACACCATCTGAAGTGACAAGTTCAGACAAATAGGCTTTTTGTTCATTTGAATTCTTAATTTGTAGTTGTTCGTACATTTGTTTCATGTCAAACTTTGTTATTTCATCAATGCATCGCATATATTTGTCTTGAATCAATTCATTCGTATTCACTATTTCAAAATTACGTTCTTACTTCTTTTTTTGGTGATATTCAACTCTCGATCAAAAGATCTAAGCCTTTAGAGGGAGGATGACGAAAATGATACCACAATCTCTACAATATGCTTTTGAACAGACCCCGAGGATGATGTATAGGTGTTGTTTCAAATCCTAAACAGTGGAGTTATAAGGAAGATAATCCCTAGTCTACCCCTTTGAGCCTAAGAAGTAGGAGTTTTTATTTTCATACAAATTAAAACCCTTAATCATAACCCGAGGTAGGGTAGCTTTCTCAGTTAATTCAAAAGTGTATTCAATCACAAGCTCTATCTACATACACGATAAATAGTGTATAAGATGCTCTCCAAAAGATAGTGATGGTTCCACATAATCATTAAGACAGGAAGTCATCATCTCTCAAAAGAAAACCCCGCTAAGTCAAAACCTATGAAGGAGACTTAAGAAAAACTAGGGTATCCCGCTGACTGTAATCACAAAAGAAACAACTCAGGCAAAAGTAGGGATAACAAAATATATAAAAAAAATAGGACCTACAAGTCCTCAAAAAGAAAAGGTTACAAAAAATGACTGCCTTCTTAAACAAACGTTCAATTTCTGAACCATCATCAAGTATCAGAGCAAAGATTCCAGACTCAATGGGGATCTAAATGCATAATTAACTGAGTATATGACTGAAGAACATCACGAAGAGCGGGTTGGGTACAAATAAATTTTTTGAGGCTTTATCCTTTGTTTCTTAAGCCGTGAACCAGGCCACATTATAACCCTTAAAAGTCCTAGCTGAAGCATGGGTTAGTTCGGAAGCATACTGTTACAAAAGGTATCCTGGCTCTTGTAAGGTTTACTATTAAATCCTGATTTGATATCACACTTTTACAAAATTTATTTGTTTTACTAAAAAAATGAATTTTCAAACTTCAAGATAGACATAAGCTTTGCATTCTTAAAATACCATTGTTTGCATATGACTATTTGTTCAACAACAGAGAAATTCGCATGGCGAATATTCAATGAAAGAAAATCCTCTCAATGGACATAATCACCTCAGATGGGAAGACATCCTAGTAATAGGCCTTTCATAATCAAAGGGGTATATCATGTTGTCCAGCTGATCTGGGGCAGTCAAATCAAGGTTCAAGGAATCCCTCAAAAAATGCCAAATAACCAGGGGCAGATCTCCATCTGAATCACTTGGGGAATTGGACATGAATTCCAGCAACGAATCATGTACGATCAAGCAAACACCTTCTGGAAAGTGTGACAACACTTACTACTATGGACAATGACAATTCTCTGTACCCGGTGAACATGGACATAGTCGGAAAATACTACGCATGAACAAAGACCCGCTAGGTTGACTAGCCTAGACAAAATTAAGGGCATCCCGGCGAACCAAAATGGCTTGGGCAAAAATTAGGGATATATAAATAAAATTATACACCCGGCAAGTCAAAAAGCTGAAAAGGCGGCTTGGGCAAAAAGGAGTATCTCGGTAGACTGAAAACCCGAACGAGCGGTCCAGGAAAAAGTTAGGAATTAAAGCATACGAATATGTCTCGTCATCTTGTCATTTATTTATCAGTAGAATATTCCCTGATCAACATCAACTCAAAGCCCCAGGAGTTGAGATAACGCTCAAACCATCCACAAAATGTCCGCAGCTACTTTCTCCAGCAGGTACAGAGGCAGGGGCATCCTACTAAAAAGTCGTTGCCATATTCTCAGCCTACAACCTAGTGATGTCAGGTGTTCTTGTATCCTCGGAAGAAGAAGAATATCCAATCACTACTCCGGCATCTTAAAGAATTTTGTAGCTTGGTTCACGAGCTTTTCATGTTCCCTAGCAGATTTCTTCTCAAAACAACAAGACATGAATTCCCAGCGGAAACATTCTAAACATTCAATACAACTTCCAGATACAGTTCAGATACGCTCCAGATATGGATGACATTCTGATACTCATTCAGATTCATCTTTCAGATACAGTTCAGATATGCTCCAGATACGGATGCCATTCTGATACTCATTCAGATTCAGCTTTCAGATACAGTTCAGATACGCTCCAGATATGGATACCATTCTGATACTCATTCAGATTCAGCTTTCAGATATAGTTCAGATACGCTCTAGATACAGATGCCATTCTGATACTCATTCAGATTCATCTTTTAGATATAGTTCAGATATGCTCCAGATACGGATGCCATTTTGATACTCATTCAGATTCAGCTTTCTGATACAATTCAGATACGCTCTAGATACGGATGCCATTCTGATACTCATTCAGATTCATCTTTCAGATACAGTTCAGATACGCTCTAGATACGGATTCCATTCTGATACTCATTCAGATTTAGCTTTCAGATAAAGTTCAGATACGCTCCAGATACGGATGCCATTTTGATACTCATTCAATACAACTTTCAGATACACTCCAGATACTGATGCCATTCTGATACTCATTCAGATTCAGCTTTCAGATATAATTTAGATATACTCCAGATACGGATGCCATTCTGATACTCATTCAGATACAAATTCCAGATATAGTTCAGATACGCTCCAGATACGAATGCCATTCTAATACTCATTCAATACAGCTTTCAAATACAGTGCAGATACACTCCATATATGGATGTGTGATACGGTGGCAGAACCGACTGTTTTAGGAAAATGCTGGTTTGCATTTTGCGTTTGTGTTTGCAAAATGTCGCGGTAAGCAAAAGTCGCCACCGACTTTTATTTTATCCAACTGGAAAGGAAAAAAGCACAGAAAAATTCCTTTTTCGAGATTTTAAGTACGGGGGGTAGATTATAGAAAGGGAAGGTATTAGCACCCTTTCTATCCGTGGTTTTCCACGGGCTCTTAGGTACTTGGTCATCATTTTGAAAATTGCTTCTGTGTTTGTGTGTTTTTGAAAAGTTTTTGTTTTACCTCGATTTAACCCTTGCTTCTGTCTTCAAGAGTGTTACGAAGTCATTTTGAAAACTTTGTTTGAAAAGAGTGTAAGTGTGGAAAAAGTTTGATCTTGAGCAAGTACCTACTAGCATTTACCTACTCGAAAAAAGAATGTTTATGTTCTTGTTTCCTTTAGACAGAGTTATCCCACTATTAGTGAGTAGGTATCACCGCCGTTGGAGTTGTAAGTGTCAATTCAAAAGGGACGTACGACCACTAAAGCAATGTTAGGACGTCTTAGTAATAACCTTAATGTCTTAAGATCATATTCGAGGCAACATTTCCGAGGCAACCTTTTCCGAGGCAACATTTCCGAACGGGACATTTGATCTTTGTTTAGACAAGAGGGCAACCACTAAGACACCTATACTTAATGATCGTTTACCGAAGGCAACTGAAGTGAGAGTATACCATAGGAGTGCACATGTGCGAGTGATTTGATTTCAGTTATTATCTTTGCATATTTAGGGTTTGCTAACCATTTTAAAATTATCATACATTCTTGTCATGCAATCCTATTATCATACATCTAACAGTTAATATTTGTGGAATTTAAAATGCGAGAAACAAAACTACGCTATTACAAGGCTTCAGGGAGGGGATTAATTACATAGCCAAAAACCAGTAAAATGATAAATAAAATAAAAGTCCTAATTAAACTATTACATACCATGGCTACCTGCATGCAAGTTGGATCCCTCATTTGATTGGGCATTTTCTCTCCTTGGAGAAAGCTTTCTTCCTGCTTCAACTAGATAAATTATCCCTCTAGGCGTGCCTTCAACGCATAAAGCAAGAACTTCTCCAAACTAGCCTTTAATTCACAAAGCTCCCACGGGGCAAAGGACCCATCAGCGTGTCACCAGCGCACGTATCCCTCTTCAGTTTGTCTTCAGCACAAGGACAAGACTCCTTCAAAGTTGCCTTCGACCCACAAGGCATTGGCTGCCTTTATGCCAGCTTCGCTTAAGCAATGGCCCCAATTTAAACAATTATACACACTTCAACACGCGTGATAGCCATTTGAAAGAAACACTTTTATGGCCCATTCTAAGAGGGCACAAAGCGTACATAGAAAGTCCATTCAAAATAGCCATGCGAAGGACACACCAAAGGCCCGATCGAAGGCTACACAGAAGGCCCAGTCGAAGGCTACACAAGATGTCCAGTCGAAAGAGGCAACTTGAGGCCATTCGAATAGAAACACCAGAGGGCATTCAAAGGATCCAAAATGTCCATATACATTCAAATTTCAAAAAAAAAAGGACAAGATCCCATGTTTTTGGCCAACGCTACAAAACTTCATTCATGGCCTCGAAAACGTTTGATTATGGCAGTTTAAACTATTGTCTTCTTGTCCCCTCCCTTCTACTCTATATAAACAACATAATTGCATGCCAAAGAGAGTGAGACACACATTGGAGATACGCTACCCACAAACCCACCAAAGTTATCAAAATTTTCATAAGTGATCCAAATTAAAGCAATTCTTAAACAAAAGGTATTCACGTCCAGAAGCAAAATTGAAGCAATCCTCAAACTGGGATATCCACACCCATCACCATAGATTTATCTATCAATCGTTGGTAAGAATTGGTAAAAAGATCAAACTCTACATTTGCATGACACTTATGTAATTTCATTCGATTTGTTATCCAAGACTAAAAACTTGGGTTCGACCCCAGGTTTGATTTTGTTTTGTTGCTAACATTAGCTGCAAATATAACCTAAATAGACCCAGCGCGTGCAGGATCGAAGGACCTGGGTTTCGATACCCAAGTTCTGCTTCTTTGTTTTTGCTAACACACCTTTACAAATTCAGTGCCCTCATAGTATCCACCCTCTGGATCGAAAGCCATATCATGTCACTGGATCGAAGGATAACACCCTTCACAGAATCGAAAGACAACATCCCCTCTGGATCAAAAAGTCCATTCTCCCTCTGGATCGAAAGATCCATTCTCCCTCTGGGTCAAAAAGTGCGTTCTCCCTACAATCTAAGGAATCCTTTTTTTTATTCTTTGTTTCATTTCTTTATTGACCCTTTTTCTATTTAACTTGACATTGAATCAAAAAATCACAAAAAATATTAGGCTAGTTGTTTTTTTAATAAAATTAATTTTGTAAATAAATAAATTAATTATTTTAACCTCTTTCTTGAAATTAAAACTAAATAGACTTAGGTTATATTATCTTAAAATAAAAACAAAACAAAAATATTTTCATTTCTTAGGATATTTTTAGACATTATTTTCAATTTCACGCGCGTTTATTTAATTTTGCATTTTTATTACTAATGTACCTGCTCACTGGATGTAATAGATTAAAGCTAGGACATTTACTGCTTTATCCCCCTCATTCTTGTATAATGTAAATCCCCTCCCCAAAGCATTGTATTAGCGTAGATTTAAATTCTTGCACTTTAATATTCTGCAATATATATTAACTGCTAGTAATTAGGTGTGTATGATAAGACTAATAATCAAACGTTAGCAAACTTAACAAAAAAGACAAAAATAACTGAATTGAATCAATTGCACATATACACCTCTAGGGTACCCCACTTTGGTCGCCTTTAGAAATAAAACAGTCATGAGGCAGGAACGCTTTAGCAAAGACCCGTAAATCAGAAGATCATAGTCCGTAAGTGACCCTACAGTTGCCTTTCGGTAAATGATCTAGTCCCTAAACAAAATTGCTAAAGCATCTCCATAAGTTGCCTTCGTGACTGTAACATCCCTTTTGAATGTCCCTAATACATCCAACAATGGGGCTACCTACTCACTAATAGTAGGATAGCACTGTCTAAAAGATAGGAGGAAAAGAACGACCCTTTTCGAGTATAAAAGTAGATAGCTGTTAGAGGTTTGCTCAAAAATATCTTTGCACTTACACAAAAAAATACTTTTCAAAAACATTTTTAAGACACTTTTTATACTTTCTCCGTACTCCCGAGAAACATTACAAAGTCTGCCATACCAAGGCATTTTCAAAACAAAATTTAAAATACACAAAGCACAAAGGTATTTCAAAATGAGCAAACCTCTAAGAGCCCGTAGAAAACTACGGATGGAAAGGGTGCTAACACCTTCCCATTCCATAATCTACCCCCTTACTCATAAAACCTCGAAAAGGACTTTTTCTATTCTTTTCATCCTTTCCTTACTTTATATAAAAGAAAATTCAGTGGCGACTCTTGATTACCGCAACATTTGCAAACACGAATGTAAAACCAGTATTAAATAGTCAGTTCTGCCACCGTATCACATTGTGCTTCTGGATTCTTCTCTGTTGGAGGATTGTTGTCCTTTTAGGATTCGAAAGTTGCGTCAAGTTTGTTGATAGCAGATGAAGATCCCTTGCTGAATGGTCTGTCACTTGATAAAGGATGGTACAAAACAGCACCACTATTAGGAAAAACATTGTGTTTGTTTGGAGATTCTGAAGAAGTTTGCTGATTTTCCTGCAAGATAAAATATTGTTGGTTCAAATGAAGAAAAATGCTGACTAAAAGAAAATACCAAGTAGAAGTTTTACCTTTTGTCCATCAGGACTTAAGTTATCGCTTTCGACCCTTTTTAAGACTACACCCCCAAATGGTTGAACGTACTTTTTTATTTTGGCTTTGGAGGGATGATAATGACTTTAGGCTTCTGCTTAATTGGTTGAAGAAGCTACATCAGAGGTCTTTGTTTTATTTTTCTTTGGATTCTTGGATTATAGAGGAGTAGGAGGAGTATCTTCATCATCTTTGATTTCTGATGGAATGTCTTGGCTAGATTTTCTCTTGTGTGGAGACTTCAGAGGTAATTGACTAGTCTGAAAATAATACTGTTAGAAGAAATAATATAGAACAAAGGCAAGTAAAGTTTCGAATCATACCTTTGATGTTTTAGATTTCTTAGTATCTGGAGTGGTGTTTTTTTGTTGAGTCATTGGTGGGTTTGGAAGCTGCAGTTGAAATTGTCTTTGAACTAGTTTATTCCTTCTTAGTATTATTTCTTTCGGTAGATAAAATAATGTACATTGACAATAATGGTTAGTATCTGGTATGAAGAAAGTAATGATAAGATAAATCAAAAGAATCGGGGAAATCCTTTGGTTCAACACTTTCACTTGTCGGAGAGAGGATGGAGACAGCTGAAAAGTCATAATGAAAGAAACCTTTGAAATTGTCCAAAGTGTACTTTAGTCGAAACCACTCGATTAACAGGTTTTTGAGACTCTTGTTTTAAAAAGTTAAGGTAATTACCACAAATGAACCAATTTGGGTAAGGATGATAGAAAGCCAAAGAAAAATCAACACTGGGTAATTTTGGAAATTTTGGTGGTTGAAGTTTGAATGCTAAGTCATATCTATGTTCAGGTTTGACACAAGTAGGAGTTTCTAAACAAGGGAGCATTTTAGTAAATTTCTCTTTTAAAGTTTTGCTGCATAAAAAGTGGTTCGATTAATGTTTGTTGGATCATAGACAATTTCAAAGTATTTTTGGAACACCTGGATTTCCTTGATATTTGTGCCTTACATAAAGGCAAAAGCTTTTGTCAGATGCTGGCTAAGAAAAATGGCGTCGAACATATTCTTTGAATAAAAATACTTCCACCAAATATCAAAGCCCTTCGAGCAGTAGAAAGATGAGCAAAAAGGATCTGGGTTAAATTCTGCGAAATTGATGTGTTGAGCCGTGTGTTCTTCCCAGTCTGAACGAGAAAATTTCATTCCTGCTGTGCAAAGTTCATATTTTCTCCCAAAGATAAGCTCATAAATTAATTGGCAAAGACCAAATTTTCTGGATACAAAGTTTGATTGGTAAGCAAGCATACAAATGTTTCTTTTTATATGCATGATTCTTGAGACAATCAACCTAGGAAGTAGAAAGGCTCTCCAAATATCAACAACATTTGTATCTTCAGGTGAAATGTCAAAGAGGGATCTTGTGAACCATTCAGGTCCATGTGTCTTATTAGCGAAAGGAGTCATCGAAGTACCGAAGATATGATGTTTTGAAAACATCATAACATACTTGATGAAATGATTCCTAAAGTCTTTTCCATCATCTTCAGGAGTCACTCGAAGCAGTCTAGTTCCTTCGACAATTCAATTTTTAATTTCAGGTTCTTCATTGTTCACTGTACCAGAGGTGTTGAGGGATGGTTCGAAAGTTGTGTTGAGTCATAATTGGAGCAACCAATATGGACCAGCTAACAACAAGTTTGTGCCTGCTTTGTATTCCTTGAGTTTGGAAGTGGCAGACCCAAGACTTTTGTATAATCCAGTCAGTATTAATTCGCTAAGGCATACTTTTTGACCAGAATGGAGCTGGTTTGCTAAAGTGAGGAATCTTCTGGCTACTTGTAAAGACTTACAATAGAAAATGCATCGAGATAGCCAGAGAGCGAGAAAAGCAGTATGCTGAACATCAGATACTTCATCTCCTTCGACGTGATAGAGATTCATATACTTGGTAAAAGCAGCATTGTCAACATTGAAATTGATGGTGTTGGTATCCTGCTGGTAAGGATCAAAGGTTTCTCTAGTGGGGGAAAGTCCAGTAATAGCAGCAACATCAAAGATAGTAGGTGTTATAATACCACAGGGTAGATGGAAAGTATTGTAGGTACTATCCCATAAATATAATGAAGACATAAGCATGGGTTGGCAATAGCTAAAGCCTATCTTCAACATTTGAATTAATTCGAAGATGCCTAAGTCTTTCCAGGCTTGGGATTTGGCCTTTTCGACTTTAGCCAACCAAACAAGATATTATTTATCTGCTACAGGGAAAGATCTAAAGGGTCTAAATTTTTCAGTCATATATTCGAACTGAAAGGGTTTGTTTTCAGCTACAGTAGTTGAGGGAATTTCTTTTGGGATTTTTCTATAGAGGATTTTGCTAATTGCTTATCAGGGTTATTCTCTTTTTTCTTAAAGGGTTTTGCTTTGTTAACAATGGGTTTTGTATCATAGTAAACTTGAAATATTTTCTTAATTTGTTCTAAGCAGTCATCAGATAACATGGGACCCATATATCCTAGGGTTTTATCAGCGAGAGTAAACGGGGTTATTACCTGAAATCATAAATTTCTTATTGCTCAGAAGTAACAGATGGCGTCGGAACCAGTTCTTGATTTCCAATGATGATAGGTTTGGATATGTGATGAATCAGCTTGAATGTAACATCATTCATGATTTTCACTTCTTTATTCTTCACCTTTTTGTTAGATTTACTTCCTTTCTTGGATGGTGCCATGGTTAACAAGTTCAAGTTTTTTATCGTTTGAATATTTTTTGAGAGAGAAGGAGAGTGAAAATTTTGAAATCAGAAGATTAAGAAGATGGAAAAGTGTATTTGGGAAAGAAGAAAAATATTTATAGATGAAACTGTTTAATTATTAATTTTTAAAATTGGAGTTAGTGGGACACGTGGTGGCTCATAACAAGTTGATATGAGATGTTGTTTATTGAAAAGCCACATTGGGAACCTATTTCTATATCAATGATGGAACTGTTATGCGCACATATTGATTATAAATTTTGAAAAAGTAAGTTATGATCATTCTGACGTCACAATAGTTATTATCCATCACGAGGGTTGTCTTTTCGTTGAAATATACTCTTACAAAGAAATGTATGTTTCTCTAAGAAATTCGAAACACACATTTTTTGGGGGAAATTTGTTAACTAGAAATTTCGACTACATGAGTTTTAGTTGAATTAATACATTTTAGATGATGTGATTCGAAGGAAAGAGTAAAAGAGTCCATGAGAAGACTTTAATAAGTGAAGAGCTAAAACTGAAGCTTTAATTTTGCTAAGTGTCGGTGAAAGGTCCGTATACGGGCCATAGAGATATCAAGTTTATTCGAAGTATCAATGAGCATGCTTCGACCGTCACGTTTTGGCGCTTTGAAGATAAGGAGTTTCAAATTTAAAAAGATTAATCTTATCCAAAGAGACGTATGGAAGCTTGGAATTCGAAGATACATGCGATTGTCGAACGTGGCGTCATATTATTTAGAGACCGTTTGGTCGAAATTAGTATAAATAGGGGTCTTAGTGTTAAGATTCAGTGTGTTCACATCTTTTGTACAAATACTCAAATCACTCAAAGCACCAGCGATAAGAGAAAACACTTTGCGAGAATGTACGTATGATGCACCATTTTTACATTTATAGTCATTAGACTTTATTTGAAGTTTTATACATTCCATTTAAATTTCAGTCGAAAGCCTTTTACATTTTAGTCTTATTTTTAAAGTATTACGTTACTATCTACGAAATAATAATTGAAATAACATTTATCTAAAATAATGAAGATGTTGTTGAAAATACTCTTTGTTATAAGATCAGAAAACATTAAATAAGAACACATGTACTTAGGACCAATCTGATCGATCCTACCAGTTACCATTTCTACAAAGATTTGGAAATCAGCGGTTGTTTATCAAATTCCACAGTAAACACGTACCCACACGTGAGGACAAAAATGGGGAACTATGAAGACAAATCCCTGTGTCTATTTTCTTTTATCTCTTTACTTGCTTTAATTTTCATACTTCAATTTGTCAAATAGCATTGAGTAATCTACCGATGCGTGGGAATTTTCTAAGACTATTTTTGTTTTGAATAGTGTGTTAATTTGCTTATAATCACTTTTGATTATAAGTGCTTTTTCATATCAGCATGACTCAGAAAAATTATGAAACTTTGACTGCACACCAAGTGTTTGACAAATTGTTTAGCTTGTTCAACTCAAAGGAAAATTCTGAAAACTTTGTTACACACCAAGTGTTTAACAAAATGTTCCGCTTGTTCTTTTGCTTGTTATAATTGGAAATATCATTACTAGTAACTTGCTATAAACGTTAAATAAGTTGTTAATTGATTGAATTATATTAATTCCAATTTATTTCTTTCATTCCATATTCAATTTGTTATATTTTCATATCCTACTTCCAATAACACGGTTCGTATAGACGACTCATTTTGAAAACCTTCTGCTTACACTCTTTTCTAAACAATTTTTAAAACCAGATTTTTTCTGGAATTTTGGCTTGGTGATCTATTCACTCCCTTCTAGATAAGGCACCATCGTCTAACATACGCTCCCACTGAATTATTACATTCAGTCATTTCTCCCTGACCGTTTTACCAATGGGAGTATGACATTTTGTATCCTTTCCATTTGGCACCAGGACAACTGAAGTTTTTATAGTTGCAGTCAATTACGTTACTAAATGGGTGGAAGCTGAGGTCGTATCTCGAATCACATTGGAGAGAGTGCGAAAATTTTACTGAAGGAATATAATATGTCATTTTGGCCTCCTTGGGGTCATTGTATCAGATAAAGGCACGCAGTTCACAAGCTCATCGGTCGTAGAATTCTATAAACATCTTGGCATCTAAAATCGGTTTATTTTAATTGAACATCCTTAGGCTAATGGACAAGAAGAATTGACTAATAATATTATCCTTTTAGGAATGAAGAAAAAATTAGAAGAAGCGAAAGGGTTGTGGGCAGAGTATCTACATGAGATCTTATGGTCTTATCATACCTCACCTCATTCGACCACTAAAGAAACCCCTTTTAGAATGGTATATGGGGCCAACGCAATGATACTGGTAGAAGTTAATACCTTCATTTAGTGATGCGTAAGTTTCTACGAAGATCTCAACCAGGTGGGATTAGATAGCTTGACTGATCTAGTAGAAGAAATAAGAGAGCTTGCCCATGTTCGAGAATTTACAACTAAGCAAAGAATGACTCAGAGACTTGATACCAAAGTCCGACCGATGAATTTTAGAGAAGGAGATTTAGCTTTAAAAAAGGTTAAATATCCAAAAAAGAATGGCAAACTCTTTCCTAACTGGGAAGGGCCCTTCCAAATTCGGTAGAAGTTTAATAATGGAGGTTACATGCTTGAGAGTTTAGAAGGAGTCGAGATTCCTAGGGCCTACAATGTTGTTAGCCTGAGATTTTATTAAAATTAAATTATGTAATGTTATTCTTCAATAAAAATTCGGGGTAACACTTTTTCCCTTGTAAGGGAAAAAGTTTTTAATGAGGCACCCATAGTTTATTTTAGTCCGTGTCATTGTTTATGTGTCTTTTAGAATAGAGCAATTAATGAAAGAGGTCGCCCTTAGCGCATCGGCCATAAAAAAACAATTAAGTTGGTTATACTTATTTTTCAAAGAGAAGTGCCAACTATTATGAAGTTGTTAAGTACACAACTCACAAACAAGTTGTGTAACCTTTATAAAAGAGTAAATCTCACACACATGTGATTCTTGACGCAAAATTTTGTAATATTTATCATTATCTAAGGATTGGTCACACTAATTTAAAAAGTTTAGTGATCTCTTTATAAATTATAAAATAGTTAAGAGATCTTTTTATTATATGCCATATTAGAGTTGATTGAGAGTTGGTTAATAATCATTTAATACAAGAAATTAATTGAAAAAAATAAAATAGTTAATGAGTTTTATTATAATTTTGTTGTTGTTGATATAGGCCAAGTATCTCCCAGGCACGATGCAAGTATTAATTGTTGGACTTGAGACTTCACACACAAGATGAGGATGAATTGCATGGTTTATAAAAATTTGGTTTTGAAATTTTTTTGCAAGTTAAATTAGAGTTTAAAAACATTTTTAAAGACTAAGTAGCGAAAAGTAAATATCAGAAAGTAAATAGTTAAGAGAAGAAGAAGAACACATAGAATTATAGAAGTAAATGCTAAGATTTGATTTACTTGGCACGCAAGGTGTGCTTGGATTTGATCTAAAAATACAACTACCTAGCTTTTTTAATCGGTTAGCAACATGTTCTAATCGATTGGGACATCACATTACAACCTTATTTGTGCATTATTGGGCCTTGTGCTTGATTTTTCATTCCTATGCACCTCCATTTGTTATTATTTGGATCTTTTGTTATGGAACACTAAAAAAATACTCAATTTATGGGTTATAAATATTTTAATTTAAACGAGCAAATAAAAATAATTATTTTAAGGGTTTAATTAGATTTTCCTGATCATTTCAACCTTAAAATAATTTTAACTCTCTTATCAAGAATTCTTGATAAATATTCCCTAAGGAAAGACACCACATGGTGTATCCTTCTCCACACATCATTGGATGTGAGAGTTGGAAAATCCATAAAATGGGTAAGTCTATTACAGTCTCTTTCATTCAACTGATCATTCAGATCATCAATTTTGAGATACTCTCAAATATATTTCTTTGAACATAACGATTGACATTTTCCATCATCGTTCATATTCAGGATCAAATACTTCCATAAGTCATGTATACTTCTAGAGTATATTGATGCTTTGTACAACTTCTTTGAATGATCATTTAAACTTCAAGCTGTAAAACGTTCTTGTAAACCATTTAAGGTTTCACCTTTGGTGTCAATATCATTTGTTTGGGCTGAGGTACATTAGTCACAAAAGATCTAAGGTGATTGATTACATTTAGATCTTTTCAATTTAAAGCAAAAAGATTTCAAGTGTCTAGTTTTCTTACAGTGAGAGCATTTATATATTGGATACTTCTCTTTCTGAGATCTTCATTTTCTAATCTCGAAACTGTATCTTCCTTATTAGGTGCCTTTGAGAATATTCTATCTTCTTTGTGGGAAGACGATTCTTTCATGTTTCTCCTCGAGGTTTATGTTTCTCCTTCTCCTCTTTGTTCAAATGTTGAAGAAACTTCTCCATTTTCTTTGTTGTTCTTTGAATAAGAGGAACCTTCATCTGATGTTCGTCATTCAACTATTGAGTATATTCTTTTGAAGGATTGGTCTGGAGTTGTATGATAGGAGCAAAATGAGGACGATGATTCTTAGATTTGGATTTATTAATCTTTAAGTTGTTGAATCAACTCGTTCATCTTCTTTATGATTTCCTTCCTTGTTGATTTTTCCTGAAATTCATGAAAGCTTCCATCTATAGATTTAAGAGTTAGATTAATTTTCTAATTCTTAATTCTTAGATATTTGTTAGTCAAAAAATTTTCAACAAAAATTCCTATATTTCTAAGAATAGAAGAACATCCAAGACTAGTATCTCCATCTTCTTCTCCTCGTGTGTTTATCTTCTCTAGCTTGATACTTGGAGAAACTCCACATATATTTTCAAGAGTATCCCACATTTCCTTGGCGATTTTACAACGAGGAACATAGAAAAGTACTATCATCTAAAGAAATTATTATAAAATTCTTGGTTTTAAGATCTATATCTATCTTTCTCTTTTCTTCTTTGGTCCAAAGAGAGTAAGGTTTATCCACTACTTTATCATATATTTAATGAGAGGGGTAAACTGGACCTTTTGCAATTGTTTCTAACAACTTATGATCTAAGCTTTCAAGAAAAAGTTTGAATCTAGCTTTCAAAATATAAAACTTCTATTTCAAAATTTGGTAGTGAATTTAAAAAAGGTCTTGTGTCGAAAGTCATCTTCCTCATGAGACGATTAATCCTAAAACATGAGTTAGCCTCTGATTCCACTTGTTAGACTTGAGACTTCACACACAAGAGGGGGCAATATGGGGGGTTTTTGAATTGTGTGATTTAAAAAAACTTGGTTTTGAAAACTTTTGTTAAGTTAAATCAGAGTTTAACAACACTTTCAAAGACTAAGCAACTGTAAGTAAATAACAGAAAGTAAATAGTTAAGGAAAGAAGAAGAACACGGAGAAGTATAGAGATTCAGTCAAATCAAAAGGATATACTCTTCTCCCTAAAACTTTGTCTTGAGATTTTCTAATAATACTTGAGAGCTTTTAGTAGAAAAGGCTCATGAACCCACTTATACAAGAAAATGATGGTTGACTTTTAACCAAATATTACAAGATGATAGATATGAGCGTTTGCATTTTTTCTTCAATATATTGCTGAGAATGAACTATCCAATCTTCTTTCCCAATGATGGACTGAAACAGTTAGTCTCATTTTCACGAACACAAACCTAATCTGTTGATGGTGGATCTGGTTGGTTTGAGATATAGTCTACTAGTAACGAAATAATTCTTTAGAATTGAAGGTTTATTTCCATGTATTCCCTCTTTTGTGAGGCTGTCTTATTCTTTTGTTGTTGTTGTTTTTCCTTTAATTACGTTTATTTTCCTTTTCCTTGTTTCTAGGCACTTATGGTACTTAGTTGCTTTTGTTGTATAATACTCTATTTTCTTATTTAATATATTATATTTATCATTTTAAAAAATATGTTAAGTTGGTTATACTTATTTTTTAAAGAGAAGTGTTAAACATTATGAAGTTGTTAGGTACACAACTCACAAACTAGTTATGTAACCTTTATAAAAGATTCAATCACACACATGCGATTCTTGACGCAAAATTTTGTAATATTTATCATTATCTAAGGATTGATGACATTATTTTCTATATTTAAATTTATCTAGGGATTTATTTAAAATTTTAAAAAGTTCATTGATCTCTTTATAAATTACAAAATAGTTAAGAGATCTTTTTATAATATGCCACATTAAAGTTGAATGAGGGTTGGTTAATAATAATTTAACACACGAAATTAATTGAAACAATAAAATATTTAATGAGTTTTATTATAATTTTGTGTGGTTGGTACATAAAAATTAAGTATCTCCCGCGCACAATGCAAGTATTAATAGTTGGATTTTGAGACTTCACACACAAGAGGGAGGGGGGAGTGAATTGTGTGATTTGTAAAAATTTGGTTTTGAAAACTTTTGACAAGTTAAATCAAAGTTTAAAAATATTTTCAATGACTAAGCAGCAGAAGGTAAATAATTAAGGGAAGAAAGAACACAGGGAATTATAGAGGTCCAGCCAAATCAAAAGGACCTACTCCTCTCTCAAATACTTGATCTTGAGAGTTTCCAATAATATTTGAGATCTTTTACTAATAAAGGATCACGAACCCATTATACAAGGAAATGATGGTTGACGTTTAACCAAATATTACAAGACAATGTACATGAGCGTTTGTGTCTTTTCTTTAGTATATTATTGAGAGTGAAATGACTAATCTTCCTTCCCAACAGTAGATTGAAGCAATTAGTCTCCTTTCCACGAACACGGACCTTGGAGTGGTTAGTCTTCAAGTTTAAAAATATTTGAGCTCAATTCCTCTGGTTTTATCAGGACAAACCAAACAACCTGCAAGATTTTGGTCAGGCTAATCTCTAACCTATGAAGATTTTAATACCAGGATAATCTTCAACCTATCTTGGTTTTAATCAGGCTAACCAAGAACCAATAAAGATTTTAAAAATGAATAATCTTCAATCAAAACCTAGGACTAATCACACAATTCCCAACCTACGCTTTTATTGGATTTAGCTTCGAACCATAGATAATCCTTAATTGGTCAATATTCAACCAAGGTGTATATAAAAGATTCCCTTGGTGAATTTTACAATTCCATCCTTTCTAGAATTACAAAAGTATCCTCACTTGTAAAATAACTTTTCTCACAAAAACATTTGACTATAACATCTAGTGAGAGAAAGTTAAAATAAAATTTAGAGAGAGAGATAGTGTGTGTGAGAGAGATAGAAGTGTCATTACACGATTCTAAATGGTTTGAAATGAGAAATGGGCATCTATTTATAGGGTTGAAGTTTCTTAAAAAAAGAAATTTGAAGTCAATGCATTTTGCCGTTATCTAATCGATTAGACATAAATGCTAATCAATTAAATGTTCAAAAATAATAGATTATAAGTTCTAAAAATGAAAGTTTGAGATATACAACCGTTGTATAGAATCAAGGTGTATTCAAACTAGATTGGACCTCAAGTTTGTGCAAATCTAATCGATTGAGTATTTTATTTAATCGATTAAATGAGTCAAAATTTTGCCCATGACTATTTTGACTGCTCCCAATTCATCTGATACAACTTTCATATGTTTCTTAAAGAGTTTTCTTTTGACAAAGCATTTTGAAAAAGATTTTAGTGTGTGTGTTTATAGTCTTATACTTTTACTAAAAAACCCTTTGCTTACATAAGTTCACTTAATTACTTAATAAGGATATTAACTCCTTTTCTACAAGCGCTTTGCCATTTACTATCTTTGTGTTGACACTGCTTGAGATCAGTTGAGGCTTTAGGTACTTTCCACTTTATTTACCTTCTTCGGATAGTCAAATTTATCAAACCATATCACATGAGTTTGCATCTTTAACCGTTTAGGCAGTGAGCTTGACTTATTATTAATTTTCCTTATAATTGTCTTTATAGTTGTCCTTATAGTTTTCTTTATAGCTATTCCTATAATTGTCATAATCAAAAGCTGATATCTTAATTAAAGGTCTGTTACTTGTAAAACAAACTTCCACACTAATCTCTCGAGGGATTAGTATCTTTTTTTTATATAAGTTGATTATCCTCTGTGCGCAACTGTAGAGACTAATTCTTAAATGAAGAGAACTATAATAGACGACAAAACTGGTTAAACTAGAAAAGACTCTTACTATCTTATTCAAGTGTTCTTGGATGATTATAATCTTCTAAACTATCTAAAAAGAGATAACAATGCAATTTATTACCCGTTTTTCTATTCTTTATGTATAATTTTGATTATATTAATATCCCAATTGAAAATGATGATTAAATCTAATAATATAATTAAAGAAGAAGTGGTATAGAAAAACCAGGGGTGCATTAGCAAGCCCTAAAATTATATAACCAAGAAATGAAGATCCAATTCGAGTCCAACCCGTTTAATTATAAAAAATAAAAGAAGAGAAGAAAAAGAGATAAAATAAAAAGCAAAGCCAAACGAAGCCGTTTTGGACTGTGTGTGGCACCAACATAAACATTAGGCAATAATCAACCAGAAATCGAACAAGAACGAAGAAGAAGAATCGAAGTAACAATCATGGCAGGTCGATTAACCAACGTAGCATCGCAAATCTTAGGCGGAAACGGCGTCGTTCACAGATCGATAGCTTCCTCGCTCCGCCTCCGCTCCGGCATGGGTCTCCCCGTCGGCAAACACTATGTCCCAAACAAACCCGTTAGTTTCTTTTACCCTAACCTATCAAATTCATTTTCGTTTTTCGTAGAATCGTGAAAACTAACCTCAATTTTCAGCTTCCTGTGAATGAAGAACTTACATGGGACAACGGTACTGCATATCCTGAGCCTTGTATAGATCGCATTGCTGATACTGTTGGAAAGGTAACTAGTTTTCACCCTATCGATGTAATTTGTTGAGTTATTATTATAATAATTTCCATGTGTGAAGTTGATGGTTTTTGCTTGTGAAAACTAGTATGAGGCTTTGGCTTGGTTATGTGGAGGATTGAGCTGTTTTGGGGCTCTGGGATTATTGGCTGTGTGGAATGATAAAGCCTCCAAGACACCGTTTGTAAGTCAGCTTGCTAAACATCTGGTTTTGCTATGGATGTTTGCTGGTTTTAATTCTTTAATATTTGTTCATTGAATGCTATGCTTATAAGGTTGAGTGTGATGATCCTCATTGATGAATGTTGGAACTTGGATGTGTTTTAAGGTTGATTGGATATTCTTGTTTTCATTTCTTGCTTGTGGGATGTATTTCGAGTTGTGTATTGTCATATTTTGTTTTGATCCTTTGGGTGTAGTTGTTTATGGCTATCATTATCCGATAGTGCCATTAAGTGAATGACCTCAAAATGCGTTGCTGAATATTATACATCCATGACATAGAATTTGTGTTAGACATATAGATAGTAAAAAATAAATTCTAAACTTTCACAATTTTTTATTCAAATCATGGCCTAAATGCACAATTAGTATACAAAAAGTAGAAGGAAAATGAGGAATTATAAAGAGTGTGTTGATGAGTGAGGGAAAAACAACTCGGAAACAAGAGTTAAACAAAGATGGTGAGAGTTCGAATAATTCAACGTAACATAGAAACAAAAATTTAACAGAGGCCTGTGTGAGTGGGAGACTTATGGGCAAGTACCGAGTAAGGTCCAGCAAGTAATTGGCATGCTGAACCAGGGGGGCTGAACAGAGACCTGTGGTGGAAAACACTGCTTGGCTGGAAATGATGCCGTGGAGTCGGTGCTTTCTGGGTGTTTCTTATGTTGTTAATCTTAGATAGCAACATGTAGCGCTGCATCCCGAAAGTGCTGTAGCGCTATGGAGGATAGCGGGATGACCACTATTGTGAAGACTAAAAAACAATGTACAAAGTATACATAAGTTCCAACTAAACACATACATAAATACTCAAAAATAGAAAAATACACAATTAAACTGACAATCATGCTTATAATTATAATCAACTTTGTTGCTTCCCATCAAAATGAGTTTTGAATGTTTTGTATGCTTTCTAGAGAGTAAGCTGCATGGTTATTTTAAATTGTTATGATAATGATATAGTTGTGTTTTCTTGTTGGGTTGGGTTGAGTCAGACTGCTCTGGAAAACTGGTTTGGTTTGGATGAGAAGAAAGAAAATAAACGTGACATAGGCTATGTTGATTCTCGAGTCAAGGAAACTGAACTAAAATCCACCAAACCTGACACTATTTCTTACTCCCTGCGTCCCACAAAAATTGTCACATTTGCTTATTTCAGAGAGATTATGAAAAGCTATAAATAAAAGAAAAAAAATGTAATTTTACCAAATTATCGGTGTCATGTATTGGTGTGCTCACTATTATCATAATGCAAAGTGGAAAATATTGATTTGGGGGTGATGAACATAATATTAAATTAATTAGGGGGCACAATTGGAAAAAGTGTAATTTATATTACATTGAAAATTGAAAGTAACATTCATTTTGGGTCCTTTTTTTTTTTGTTGCAAATGTAACGATTATTAATGGACAGAGACAGTAACTTTTATGTTTCTTTTGACTTTGAACTTCAATTTTTTTTATAAATATAAATTTATGTTGTCTGACATTACAACTCAACCTGATTAAAGCCATTGCCCAAAATAATTAAACAAAACCTGAACTGACTCGACCTAGCTTATACCGCGTCCCTGGATCTTTTGGATGATAGAATATTTCTTTTCTTTCTCCATCCTTGCTGTTAAATAATACAAACAGCTACCATATGTTTGTGTGCATTGCAACAATGTTTAGTTTAGTAGCAAATTTGAAGCTTGCAAGGTGCAATATAGCTGCTGATGAATCTAACTTCGCCCTGTAGAATTATAATACAACTAACTTACAACATAAATTTAGATGTCTCATTTAGTCCTGTATTTTCCCCATGAGTAATTTTTATGTCAAAGAGACTCAATTCTTGGATTCTTAGTTTTGCTACAAGTAATTTAGAGGCGAATCACATTTACCGTTGGTTGTTTGAAGCAGTTAGTTCAGATTTTGGTTCTACTATTTTCAGTTTCTTTTCGTTTATTCTTTCCTCCTTTGTAATCAAGTATTTACGGAACTAATTCAACGTAACAAGATTATTCATCTTCACTCTCCTGATTGTTAACATATGCTATCAAATCAATTTATCTCCCAGCAAGCTCTTGACTTGCTTTAACACTTTCTATGTTATTGACTGTGGTTCTTCATATTCAATGCCTTTTCTGTTCTTGTTCATTCCTGGATCTCTTCATTCCAGTTGATCATGCATCAAATCATTACCTTCAGATAGATAATCCCAGTCTAGTTCTAGTTTCTCAACCATCGTCTGGTTAGAACTGTTTTATCGAGGGCGTGCCATGAAGGTGACTTTGTTGGCAAAGTTTTTTTTTGGCTTAGTAGCCTTTGTTGATTGCTGGCTATGTTCAATTTCCTGATGTACCTGCCATTCAAATATTCTCAATCTGGCAAAGGAACATCAATTTTGTTGTTTCCCGACTGTTTGATTCCAAAAAAGAAATACAGCCAGCGTTTGCTCCAATTCTGCAGCAAAGATTTGGAGTGACCATTGTGAAACACTTCAGCAAAAGAATGCCCTGGTACTTTTCAATTGACGGAAAAAAAAATGTTGGAGCCTCTATTGAGTTATATATTGTTTATGGACTACATAATATTTTGTCCTGCTTGTAACCTTGTCATGGTCCGTATAACCTCCATGTATCCCAATTATAGTCATGCTTAGACTCAAAGCTATGTATATTTTCTTGACATTTTCATGTTTTGAAGCTTCACATGTAATGCCAGTGCTACTTTCTCCATTTATTTACTACTTAATGCTGATAGATGTTCATGTTATTGTGTCAGGCACCCAAAGTATATCCATATGACAATCTGCGAGTGGAGCTTGGTGGTGAGCCATAGGTAGATCCAAGGCAATAATGGGATGATTACTTCTTTAATGTATTTGTTCTCATCATTTGTACTCCTATCTTATCTTGTGTGGTCGAAAATAATGATGGATCAGAAAGACTTGCTGAAACCAAATACAGGAATGGAAGAGCCGAATCTGGTTTAATATTCTTTTGATCATTCTCATGTTTGTGATGGCAATGGTTAGTTTGCAATTTAGTCTGCACAATTTCTCCACTCTTTATGGAACCGAGTATAATCTTACAAGATAAAAAGTTTGAACCTTATTTAACCCTTATGGAACCGAGTATAACCTACTATTTTTTGTTGTTTGTCGTATTTAATTTCCCAAATTCATCTTCAGTGAAACATCGCAAAAGCTCAACCCAAATAATGTTAGAATAAATTTCCATCAAGAACTTGTGAAAAAGATTTTTTTTTTATAAGCAAGGAATATATTAAGAGAATACTAGGAGTATTCTAACCTGCTTTGTAGTATTCGTAAAAGTTACACTTAGTAATGGAAATGTTCACAATATGAGTTCATTTCCAAACCTTTAACTTAACCTCCCAACCTAAATCAGAATAAGAAGGATTGATTCTATTGAAAATAACATTTTGTTTTAGACACCAAATACTCCACACCATTGTCAACCAAATAGAGTTGGACGTGCTTTTCTTCAACCCTAACTTGCTACATTTAGACACCCAATTGTGTAAGGAGCATCAAAACTGCCCATATAATTCACACATTAAACCGTACCAACCAAAAATTTGATTCTAAAGTTATTTGATGCACGAACACTCTTAAGAAAATGTGAGATAAAGACTCAACTTCTATCGAGCAGAAAACGCAAAGGGAGACAAAATGGAAAAGAATCATACCTCTGCTCAAAAGACTGTCTTTCGACGGTAACTTATTCAACAAGCATCTCTACCAAAGAGCTTTGATCTTGAATGGAATATGCGATTTCCAGATATCTCCAATCATCGAACCGGTGTCATCACCCAACCTAGGAAATGAGTTTAAATTGAGGAGTGTTGTATCCGCTTTTCGTTGAGTACCCCGACTCTACGTCCGATTTCCACAACATAATCACCGTATCTCTGTCAGGACAAACCGCATGAAGACGCAAGCGAAGATGTTGTGCTTTCACCGCTACGAAGAATGTTACAACTGCAGGCAATCCGAAATCCCCCCAAACCCGCCCTTCTACCGTCCAAACCCCACGGACTCGACACAAGCATCCTTTAAATTACTGCACGCAAATAACTCAGGGAATTCCTCCATAAGGCTTCTGTCATTAATCCAAACTGCAGTCCAGAATGGGATATCCACGCCTGAGCCCAGCTGAAATGTGCAATTCTACGAAAGTGCTTTATACGGGAGATTAGATTCCAAATGTAATAAATACGCCTACCACTCAGATTTGAGCTTCTTCTCCGTACTGCTGCAACCCGCCAGAATTTGGTGCTTCAAGTATCCGTATCTAGCTTCTAAAATATCTTTCTAAAGCAAACTGGTCCCCTGTAAAATCTCTTACAATTCATCTAACCTACTCAGGCATCTGACTCCTAGGGAAGTTCTTCATCTTAGACTCGTGGGATGCCCACCTTCAGCGCTGTAACAAACAGTTAAAAAAAATTACCAGTTAGCTTTCAACACATCATGGAACAATAATAATTAAATTGAAGTTAAACATAAAATATGTATACCTCTCTCTACCATAATCGGTATGCCACATAACATACTCGATAAGCATTGATCGATCACTGGATCCTCTCGAGAACTCTCCATCAGTTTGCATAGATGGATCTGTCGAAGCATGAGCTGTAACCTCTGTATCATCACCAGTAGCAGTATCCTCATCGGAAATATGGACCAGACATGTGGCAACAACCTCATCATCAATAGGGGGATTTGTCTCAGCCACCTCATCAGCAATAGGGGTCGGATCTATCTGGGCCACCTCATCAGCCACCTCATCAACAAGAGGTACCACATCTTTTATGACCACCACAACTGGGTCAATAATAGCCTGACCTTGATGAGCATGAACATCCCCAACATTATCTCTAGGCTCCTGAGCATAAACATCCCCAACATCATCTCAAGGCTGCTCGTCTGATCTAACCACTTAACATCAGCTGCTACGAGGTGGGCGAAACTGCACCTGCTCAGGCAACTGTTTCTGGTGAGAACTTGTTGAAACTACTCGACCAACTCGTAGTTAAGAAGACTCTTTCGCAACAATCTTATCACGTGCTACCGCTCTATCAGTGCCATCCTTTCCTCTATTCTTCACTGCTAATTAAAAGAACGAAAAAAAACCAGTGAACTACATATTACCAAAAATTCCTACTTATTTGGAAATTTCCTATATATTACCGAAAATTTTGAAATTATCAAAACAATATTCAAAATTTAGGCAAATTTTTTCCAAATAATATCAAAATTTAGGCAAAAATCTTGTTTTTTTTTTGAAAAATCTGATAGTTCATTTTTGATAGGCAAGAAAAAAAATTGAAATTAACACAATTAGATTTTTTTAAAATATGGTACAATATCGATATTTCAAAAAATATGATAAAAACTCATAGATGTTTGAAAAATCTGATAGTATATTTAAGAAATCCAATAAAAACTCATAGATTTTTGAAAAATCTTGTAGTATATTTGAGAAATCCAATAAAAATTCATAGGTTTTTCTAAAAAATCCAATAAAAAAGCATAGATTTTTTTTTGAAAACATCCGGTAAAAACTCAGTTATTTTGAAAAATAAACTCATGATTTTTTGAAAATTCGGCAAAAACTCATAGATTTTTGAAAAACTCTAAATTTTGAAAAATCTGGTAGTGTATTCGAAAAATCAGCTAGTTTAAATTCGATAAATTTTGAAAAATCCAGTAAAAGCTTATAGATCCCCCAAAAAATCGATAAAAATCTGACAAAAACTCATGAAAATTTTCAAAAATCTGGTAAAAACTCAAAAAAAATTCAAAAATCCAAAAAGCACTATAGTTTTTAAAAACGTAAAAAGTTATAAAGAATATTATGATAAAAATACTGCAATTGTGTGTGTGTGTGTGTGTGTGGGGTGGGGGGGGGGGGTGGTGGGTCAGGTGTGGCAGGATAAAACCTTATCTTTTATTTTGGTTCGGCTCTTAGCTATGCGCATACAAAATTCTTCCATAATTGCCAGGCTATCAAGAAGATATTTTGTAATGAGAGTTGTTCATTACATTCCATGACTTTGAAATTTCAAAGTACGTCTAGATTCCAGGTTTTAAAATTCAGACGTGTTCGAAGTACACAACAAACTCTACCTTTAGCTTTCAGATTTTAAAATCCTGACGCGTCCAAAATATGCAACATACTTTGAAACACACCAAAACAAATATTTAAAAAAGTCTGAATTTTGGACTTTGGATAAGCCCCACCACCTCACACCTTGACGTGTTTTTATTAACAATATATGACACATATTTATGTTAGTTTTAGATCAATATGGACCATACATAAGCAATCATGTTTGACAGAACATTAAATTTTTTTAATTTATAAAAAAGGGAGCCAAAAGAGGGGGGGGGGGGGGGGGGGGGGGGGGGGGGGGGGGGGGGAGGACCAAAAACCTCTCAAACAGACATCAATCTAAGCTTGGGAAAACTAAATTTGTTGTTCAAAAAATTCCTCCTTAACTTCCTTAATAACATGATTATACCAAGTATGAGACCTATTAAAAAGACCCATACGAGCAAGAATATCAGCACAAGAGTTCCCCTCCCTGAAAATATACGTAAACATGAGCCCACAATTTCTGAAATTGTACAAGAAATTCAACCAACGACTCTTGATAAACCAAGGGACAAGGATTGCATTATGGAATGCCCTAAACACACTTAAAGAGTCAGACTCAATCCAAAGGTTGTCTCAGTTCTTGTGAAAATAACCTCCATCACCATAATCGCTCCCATGAACTCAGCCAGAAGAGCATTTTTGTTGCCAATGAAGAAAGAGAATAATCCCATATCATCTCCATTAGAGTTATGAAACATCGCACCGCAAGCACACTGAGTCAGAATCTCGACAACCACACCATTAAAATTCCCTTTTATCCAACCATGGGAAGGAAGTTTCCAAAGCACATCAATGCTACTCTTAGCCTTTGGTTGATTAATATTGATATTGAGCTTTTTAAGCGCAGAAAAGTCATAGATATTGATAGAGCTACTAATAGTGGAGTTGTTACCCACCAAGGTCAATAAGGAAGATATGTTTTATACACAAGAAGACCAATTAGCATTTATGTCGTCAAACCTAATTTTGTTCCTAACAAACCAGACATCCGCGAAAATAAATTAGATCCCAACCATAACGACTAACTTACATTGAGCAGACCAGCCTGCATTAATGAACTTCCAATAGGATTTCAATACAGACTATGTTATCATTATAATTTAAAATGCTAAGAAGCCATTTCCAAAGATTTACGACAAACCTGTAGGAGAAAAAGAGATGAGGCATGGATTCTTCCTGGTTGAGACACAAGGAACATTGAGAAGGAAAGTAAAATCTCTTATGGAGAATGTCATCAATGGGAATTACATTATGCATAAATTTCCACAGAACGATAGATTTTGTCGGCAGAATAGAAGCATGACAAACCATGCTTCTCCAACGAACATGGTTGCTCTTGCCATGGCATAAGTCGTACGTCTGTTTTAGAGTCATCATGCTAGAATTGGAGTGGCTCCAAACTCGGGTGTCGTCGAGATATTCCAACGGAAGGATGCAATTGTTAATATAAGAAAACAGATCCGGAAAAGGCAGAAGCTGGTTTTAAGGAAAATTCCATTTGTAGTTTGAGATGTAGTCTGCCACCATAGCCTTTAGAAACTTGTGGAAAATATTAGGAATATTGTGAATGTCTGCAAGAGGAGTGCCACACCACGAATCCAACCATAAATTAGCTGCATTTCTGTTCCCAATCATCCAAACTGAATTGTCATTAATAGTACTAATCTGATCCTTAATGTCACTCTAAATGGAGAAGATAATGTTGCTTTTTATAGGTCTTCCTTTTCGAAAAACTCTAGCCTTAAGAAGACTCAACCAACAGGTGTCCTCATTAATAAAATCCCAACAATGTTTTAACTTAGATGCCTTATTAAGGACACTGAGAGACTTGAGATCAAGGCCACCCTCTTTAATAGATTTACAACACTTATTCCAAGAAGCGATTATAAATTTTCTCTTATCAACGTCTCCACTCCACAAAAAATTTCTAAACCATTTCTCCAAATCCTTGATTAATTTGACCGGCCAATCATAGATTTGAAACGAGTACTGAATCATGCCATAAGCCACAAATTTGAGGAGCTATAATATGCCCGCCATGGAAAGGAGAGAGGCCTTCGAAGATGCAAGTTTTATTTTGACTCTGTTTGCAATTTACTGTAAATGTTTAGCTTTAGGTTTCCCTCTAAAAATAGGAACTCCCAAATAGTCAAAAGGAGGATGAGCTATATTAAACCCTAGTAAGTTAACCAATAACAAGTGTCTAGAAGGAGTCATCGCTCCAGCATAGATTATGGATTTAGCAGGATTGCATAATTGGCCAGAACACTCAACATATCTATGAAGAAGAGATTTAATGCTATTGATAGATTTGATATTACATTTGAAAACACAATTTCGTCCGCAAAAAGAGTGTAAAATGGGACTTTGCGATTTCTTGTAACTTTGATAAAATTGATAGAACCTTCATTCACCATATTGGAAATATCTCTGCTCAGGACCTCTTCTACAAGACATAAAAGTAAAGGAGATAAGGGGTCTCCCTGTCTCACTCTATTGTTGCACTTGAAGAAGACAACTTGCTTATTGATGGTGCGGTAAAGCGACAAGCAAAAAGTAAGTTATTGATTTACCGGATGATATTTAGGTTATATTGTATCATGTCCACAGAGATTGGTGAGAGGAAAAAACTACCGTTCAACAGTTTCAATCCTTCTAAGTTTGGAAAAGGGGTTTGCAAAAAAAGTGCAGGAAAAGTAAATAAAACAGTATAGAAAGCGATAAACAATCATCTGCAGCCTAAGAGAATTCATTCTAGAACCACATTTCACTCTACCCGTCAAATACTTAAACTTTCTAATCAATTTCACGCGACCTAAATCACTTGTCAATACCATCACATATCACTCACACAAAGGCTATCTCTAATGCAAAGTGAGACATCGCTCGTATTGCTCTCATCAATGATCTCTCAATCGACTCAAATAACCCATATGCATTTCATAACCGATATCCATATGAATATAAAGCCTAAATTTATGTCTAGAGTTTAGGACCTAATAAATATTCATTCAAGAAAGAGATTTGGAAAGCATATGTCTACGACAAAACAAAACTCTGCGATTAAGCTAATATCAAGAATAAACACTGGTATTAATTTGTAAAAGAGATTTCATACAATCCCATGATCAACAATTGTACATACAATAAGAGTAAATATATACATACAACACCCACGATAGGAATGATACATAGGAAAGAAGGAGATGAATAGGAAACTTCTTGCGGTGTCAACACGATCCAAGACCACCCATAGCCAATCGACATGATGAACCACCCAATGATGTTGCTTGAACCTCTAAACTACAAAGAATTGGATCAGAGCTCCTCCAAGAGGGAAAAAGATGATAAAAAAATATAAAATCTATTTCTAAACTATTTATACAAAACTGATCTCAGCAAACTGCGCTTAGTAGGCTCACCGCGCTAAGCGGACTGCACCTATAATGCACACTAAACCGCCTAATACCGCGCTAAGCGAGCTATCCGCGCTAAGCAGGATAAAAAACTATGCTTTTTCCAGAACAGTAACAACACCCCGCACTAAGCGGCACAAGCGCGCTTCTCTGGACATGACTTTCTCAAAAATAGTCTTTTATTCCGAAAACATGCATCTGGAACTGTGTCTTTGACACCTTATTCCTCAATGCTCCAAAATGTAACAAATACTTACAAAATGAATGGAAAAACATCAAACGATATACTATGTACATAAAAACACAAACAAACACAAACTAAATGTATTTACACAAAAGTTGGGTTTATTCAACCGATATTAACAACAAAGTGTCGATAAGTGCAACAGAAAGTATATATAAAAATAACTATAATTTGCACTTATCAAACTCTCCCCAACTTGAACTTGTTTGTCCTTAAACAAGGTCAAACAACTCAAAGAAAAAAGAACGATCAACCAAAGAATCACGAATCGACAAGTTTTGAAAACAGAAAACAAATGCAATTGTTTAAATGAAAAACATTACATACAAAGTAAACACTTACCACTAGACTATGACTATAACATAAACATGAAACAAATACTAAATATAAAAGCCATGTCAAACATTATAAAATAACACTAGTTCACAAATGAATCACACCTAGCAAAATCAAACATCAGTAGATGATAAACACACAAAAATGAGGTATTCTCACTTATCCAACAACCTTGCAAACAAAAGATTAAATTATACACTCATCCAAAAATCATGTTAAAGACATAAAAGCAAGAATCACAAGGGATTTTTAAGGTTGTAATGTGGCTTGGTTACCAAACAAGGGATAAGTCCTAAAGCTAATCGAAACAAAAACTTGACTTAACCTAAGAGAGTGATCAACTCACAAAGACTCAAGCAAAATATTTTCATTCAAACTTATTCTTCATCCCCAAAATTTCACACTAATCACAATACTTATTTAACAAAACATTACTCTACTCTTTTTGTATTTGTTTTTCAAGAATTTTTTTCTCTCTTTTTTCTCTTCTTTTCTTTTCACTTATTTTTTCAAATTTTTTTCTTTTCTTTTTCTCCTTTTCACAACCGCATAGCAATCACAACATAAGTGAGCAAACAATTCTCTTCCCAACTTGAATTCAACCAACATTAAAGTGTGAATACTCCCTACTTTCTAAGGCAAGGTAAAAATTCAAACCACAAATCATAGTTGAGGGTTCAAGAAATCAAAGAATCAATGTCCATACAAAAAGATAAACCAAATACTCATAGATAAGCATTTAGCAAAAATAACATAGACATCAACAACAAGCTAAAAAGGGTTATAAAAGTTCAACACACTCACAAGGTGAATTGACTATTTAGCTAGGTAGTTGTGCTCAAGATAAAACAAAATGCCATGATCACTTTCATGATTTCACACAATAAACACAAACAAAAGTTTAAGCATAATAAAATCCAGCTAAAACAAGAGTTATGGTCTCCAGCATATGTGAATAATGGAAAGCTACCTCACAAAAAAGGATAGGAACTAAAGTAATTCACAAATGAACAAATGTATAAAATACTGAATGACATAAAAAAATGTAAAAAATCTAAGTATAATGAATATGCTAAATTATAGAAAGCGATAAAAACATACCTAAAACGTGTACAAAACTTAAACAAAATTATTACCATGCATTCGTAAGTCGAAATGATCAAACTTTACAAATCACCTCAATATCCTCAAGCTACCTGACCAAAATTGGATTCCAAACAACAACAAAAGAATTAAAAAAAATACAAATGTTAATTACTACTATAAGGCCTTGGTGAAAGTGGGAAAAAGGAGGGCCAAGCGAAAAATTAAAAAGAATTCACTGGCTCTGTACAGCAGGGCACGCTAAGCGGCATAGAGCGCACTATACCAGTTGCAGAAAAATAGGGAAATTGGTGCAGTTGCTATGCAAACTCCACTTATGTAACGCCCGTAGTTTAATTAATTATTTAATTAAATTATTTTTAGAATATTTGTGAAGTTGTGTTATAATTATAATTGGATTTATTTTATTAAGTGGAGAAATAATATTAGAGATATAATATTATGTGGTGAAATAATATTAGAAGTGTAATATTATTTAATGTGGACTTATTTTTGAGAGAGTAGAAGTAATTAGGGGGTGTAGGTTTTGAGCCCAATAAGAGATAAGGAATAATAGAATAATATGGTTATTTTATTATTGTGAGAAGGAATAGAAGAAACAAGCACTAGAGGGAAATAAGGATTTGAGAAGAACGTGAAGCTGCTGGAAAAAGTGGAAAACGACAAGAACGAAGATTCAACCCGGAAATTGTAGAGCGACCTTCAATCCAAGGTAAGGGTGGTGTTATGACTTTATAATTGGGTTCATGATGTTTAATATGTGGGGTTAGGGGTGATTGCTATTTTGTTCTTAAATTGGATGTATATGATGATGTATGATGAAGATTTGATGAATTCTTGATGAATAATGATGTCATGATGTTGTGTAATCGATGTAGTATTATAGGTTAATGTTAGGTGATGAATTACCACGATTACAATAAGGTTTGTAGGGCTATAATATTAATTTCGTAGTCAAAATACAGAGGAAATCGCAGAATTATGCAGGAAGGTATCAGGATGTGTCGACCCCAAACTGGATGTGTCGATACATGAAGGCTGTAAGACTCAGGATGAGTCGATACAAAAAGGGCTTGCATCGATACATGATAGTTGCAATACTCAGGATGAGTCAATCGGAGAGAGGCATGTGCTGATACATGCTGTGTATGAGGCCAGGATGAGTCGATCTATAAGGAGGTTGCGTCGACTCATGTTGTATAGATGAAGCAATATGCGTCGATCCAAAGGGTTTTGCGTTGACCCATGTTGCCTAATTTTGGACAGATTCAGTTTTAAATTGTTGTAACTCGAGTTTTAGGATGCTGTTTGAGATGTCGTTCGAAGCGTTGGATAGCTAACGCGATGAAATTTATTCTAGAGGATTAAAATGATGAATAAGAAGCGTAATCCTAGTAGTGAGTTTTAGGATTTAGAATTATTTCCCGTGTTGGTCTTGGTGCCGGTTCTTGAACAAAATGATGAATACGAGATGTTTAGAGGCTGTTGTTCGGATTATGACAGTAGGATTAGTGACAGTAAGGATGTAAAATTGCAGAATAATAGTATGGATTACTGTAGTGTTAATATACAGCTGAGTTGTTAGTGAGAAGTTACTCATGATGTTATGTTTGATGATTTATATTAGATAAATGATATGTAATGAATTACTTTGATGATTTGAGATGATTCAAGATGTTATTATTTTGAGATGTTTTTGAGATGTTAATTGAGATGTTTTGATATGATTTGAGATGTTGTTAATTTGGGTGTTGATATTACATTCATGGTTGAGTCGCATACATTGCATTCTTTTGAGGTGGAGCTTATGCTCGTTGAGATGGCCTGTATTGGTGAATTTTGAGATGAAGGTTATGCCTTGTTGATGCCTCTATTAATTGGGAGATTTTTGAGATGGGAGTTCTGCTCCAATGGTACCACATGCATTTGCATTGTATTGAGTCGCATTATATGATTGAATAATGAGGTGTATTTTGATGTTGATGAATGAGTATATATGTTGTAATTGTTGTTGATTATGAGATGAGAAGTGGTGATGTTATTGATCTAATTTAATATATTAATTATCATGCGATTTATTCTATTGTTAGATATCTCACCCCTTCTGTTTGAATGTTGCCCTTATGTTGGTAACATGCAGGTAATCGAGAGTGAAGGTTGTATATCTTCAATAGTTTGAGTCGGTGTCATTGCTATGATATGTAACACTCGGAGGGATGAACGCTTGCTGATTTTAGATTGTTGTTTTTCAGTTGTTTAACTTTAAATTGATGATTATTGAATATGAGATGTTTCGTAGTTGTTGTTTTGTTTAAAGATGTTATTGAAGAATTCTGCTGCGTAGATGTTGAATTATTTTATTAAAGATGTTATAATGAAGGTTCATCCGATGTTTTGAAAAAGTGTTATATATCCATGATGAATGCAATGAATTTGTTAGAAGAATTTGTGACGTCCCGATTCATTTGTATGATTGAAATTTTATAACTCTGATTTAATTTTATAATCGCTTGGGGTAGAATTGGGGTGTTACAAAGTTGGTATCAAAGCAAAAGGTTGGTCCGACCTTGTCGTCGAGTCGTAGTTGTCTAACAATCGAGTATTTAATTTGAGTTCTAACCGTTGCTTTTGTTGTAGTGATAAGTTGAGATGGCTGGAAGGAATGATGTTGCACTTGCTGCTGCTCTAGAAGTAATGGCTCATGCGATGGAAAATCAGCCGAATGCTGACGGGAATGCTGGATCTCGTAGCTTGGCGACTTTCCAGAGAGAGAATCCACCTACGTTCAAGGGAAAGTATGATCCTGATAGAGCATTGGAATGGTTGAAAGAGATTGAGAGAATCTTTCGCGTGATGGACTGCACTCCAGCGCAGAAGGTTCGTTATGGGACTCATATGCTAGCAGTCGAGGCTGATGACTAGTGGCTAAAGACTTGCCAGAAGTTAGAAGCTATAGGTGAGAATGTCACTTGGGCCGTGTTCTGTAGGGAAATTTTGAGAAAGTATTTTCCTGAAGATGTCCGTGGTAAGAAGGAAATTGAGTTCCTTGAGCTGAAGCAAGAAAGTATGCCTGTTGTTGAGTATGCTGCCAAGTTTGCTGAGTTGGCTAAGTTTTATCCGCATTACGCTGAGGAAAATGCTGAGTTTTCAAAGTGTATTAAGTTTGAGAACGGGTTACGCCCGAAGATTAAGAAGGAAGTTGGATACCAGAATATCCATGTCTTTGCTGATTTGGTTGATAACTGCAGGATTTATGATGAGGATAATAATGCTCATTACAAGATTATCAGTGATAAGAGGGGTAAACACCAATAGAATCGTGGTAAGCCTTATGATGCCCCAGTTGGTAAAGGTAAACAGAAAGTCGCTCATGGATAGAGGACTAGTGGGGGAGATGCTCCTGCTGGTGTGGTTTGCTTTAAGTGTGGGAAACCTGGACACAAGAGTAATGTATGCACTGCTGAAGTGAAGAGATGTTACCGTTGTGGCAAGAACGGACATGTTGTGTCTGAGTGTGAACACAAGAATGTAATTTGTTTCAACTGTAGAGAAGAAGGGCACATCGATAGTCAGTGTCCGAAACCGAAGAAGGCTCAGTCAAGTGGAAAAGTGTTTGCTTTGGTTGAGGACCAGATAGCTGCTAAGGACGGACTTATTAGAGGTACATGTTTCATTAATAGTACTCCTTTAATCACTATTATTGATACTGGTGCTACGCATTGTTTTATTGCTGCTGATTGTGTTGAAAGATTGGGTCTTATGTTGTCTTCTTTGAATGGAGAAATGGTCGTTGATACTCCAGCCAAGGGGTCGGTGACTACTTCTTTTGTGTGTGCTAAGTGTCCCTTGTCGATCTTCGACAGAGACTTTGTTGTTGATTTTGTTTGTTTGCCGTTAAGAGGTTTGGATGTGATTCTGGGTATGAACTGGTTAGAGCATAACTGTGTTCATATTAACTGTTATGACAAGTCGGTGAAGTTTTCTACTCCTGAAGAAGAGGAAGATGGTCTGTTGTCTGCTAGACAGTTGAGGAAGTTGATGCAAGAGGAAGCACAAATGTTCTCATTGAAGGTGTCGCTATCAGTAGAGACTCAAGCTGTAATTGAGGAATTGCAGGTGGTGTGTGAATTTCCTGAAGTTTTCCCTGATGAGATTCCCGATGTGCCGTCGGAGAGGGAGGTTGAATTTGCAATTGATCTTGTACCTGGTACCAGACCTGTGTCTATGGCACCATACAGGATGTCTGCATCTGAGTTGTCAGAGTTGAAGAAGCAATTGGAAGAGTTACTCGAGAAGAGGTTTGTAAGACCAAGTGTATCACCGCGGGGAGCTCCAGTGTTGTTAGTAAAGAAGAAAGATGGAAGTATGAGGCTTTGTGTTGATTATAGACAGTTGAATAAAGTGACGATTAAGAACAAGTATCCGCTTCCAAGAATAGATGACTTGATGGACCAATTGGTGGATGCTCGCGTGTTTAGTAAGATTGACTTGAGGTCGGGTTACCATCAGATCAAAGTGAAGGATGAAGATATTCAGAAGAAGGCTTTCAGAACGCGTTATGGACATTATGAGTATTCGGTGATGCCTTTCGGTGTTACTAATGCGCCGGGAGTATTCATGGAATATATGAATCGTATCTTCCATACTTATTTGGATCGATTTGTAGTGGTGTTCATTGATGATATTTTGATTTACTCTAAGTCAAAAGAAGAGCATGATGAACATTTAAGAGTAGTATTGCAAGTTTTGAAAGAGAAGAAGTTGTATGCAAAGCTGTCCAAATGTGAGTTTTGGTTGAAAGAGGTTAGTTTTCTTGGTCATGTGATTTCAGGTAGTGGCATTGCTGTAGATCCATCGAAGATTGATGTTGTGTTGCAATGGGAAACTCCAAAGTCAGCTACTGAGATTAGAAGTTTCTTGGGGTTAGCTTGCTATTATAGAAGGTTTATTGAAGGTTTTTCTAAGCTGTCACTTCCGTTGACTAAGTTGACTTGTAAAGGTAAAGGGTTTGTATGGGATGTTCAGTGCGAAGAAAGTTTTATAGAATTGAAGAAGAGGTTGACTTCGGCTCCGATTTTGACGTTGCCTAATCCAGGAGAGCCTTTTATGGTGTATTGTGATGCTTCTAAGATGGGTTTAGGAGGTGTGCTTATGCAGAATGGTAAGGTAATTGCTTATGCATCAAGGCAGTTGAGGACTCATGAGAAGAACAATCCTACGCATGATTTAGAGCTTGCTGCAGTTGTTTTTGTGTTGAAGATTTGGAGGGACTATCTTTATGGTTCTAGATTTGAAGTGTTTAGTGAACATAAGAGTTTGAAGTATTTGTTTGATCAGAAGGAGTTGAATATGAGGCAACGAAGATGGTTGGAATTTGTTTTACCCCAAAATTTTCCCTCCCATATTTCTCAATACATTGCAAGAAAAATCTCCAAGTTGCCCAAGTTTGCTCAAGAGTTGGACAGACAAGCTATCTCCTAAGGCAGTCAACCCCAAATTAGGGTTTTGTGTTGCATCAAGATCCTTGAATCAAAATGACCTCAAGTGCTCCCTAATGTCCTAATATGTTCTCAAGATCATCCATGTCAAATTTCAAGCCTTGCAGAGGAAGTTTGCTCAGTCAATTGCTCAAAGGTCCAAAAATCGACCGTGCTAGGGCAAAAGTCAACTGTGACCCAAATACAGTCAAATTTCAAGATTTTTTGTCAACATTCTAATTTTGAAGTATATTTCATCATTTGATCAAGGATTGATCATGATTCATCAAGGATTTCTCAAAATTCATCAAGACTCAAGAGTTGCTAAATTAGGGTTTTGTAGGAAAAGTCAACTCAACTTTTACCAAGCATAACTTTCTCATACTTTATGAGAAATGACCCATCCAAAGCTCATTTTGAATAGGATTCAATTTCATACAATCCATATTCATACCCCAAGATCAAAATATAAACTCACAAGAAGTTATGAATTTGGACATTATAGGTCATTTTTGAAAGTCAACAAAAACACCTTTTTTGCCAAAGCTTATAACTTGAGCATGGAATATCAAAATGAGATGAGACCAAAAGGTTTGGTTATAGGACATATCAAGCTTTATAAAAAGTCCAAGAACACTTACAAAGGTTCAAAATATAAGAAGTTATGCATTGTTGAAGTTGGACTTTTTTGCAAAATTGCCAAAAGTCAACTATCCCCAAAACTTCAAATTTTGCAAAATGGGCCCATTCTTTTTCACTTGATTTGAGTTTGCATCATTTCCCACATTCCCTAGCTTCAGCCATGTGTCCATATCTCATTTTTATTATTTAATTTGATTTTTATTGGAATTTATTCATTTTAAATCAAATTAAATCACATAAAATCAAAAATATTGATAACCAAAGATTTTTTTGTTGATTATAGGCTTCAATGGACAGCTAGCACATCTCCAAACTCGTACAAGGCATAAGTGTAAAAGAAGATATGATTTGAATCAAATTTGGAAAGGTTTAATGGTGGAATCAAATCCAATTCATGTGCATTGATATGGAGAGATTTGGACCATGATTCTTACCCTAATGCAAAGAACAATACATAAGCAAGCTAAAGCATACGAAATCAGGGTTGAAAACTGTGGAGAGAGGCAGAAAAAGAATTGAAAAATTCACAAAAAAGTGGGAGATCAAAGTACAAGTTAGAGGCTGTTTCAGGACACGAGAGTGGTCTCAATCGCTTCCTGGCCATTCACACAAGCTACCTGGATACAAAGCAAGCATTTTCAGACGTCCAAACGCCCTGTAAGTCGCACGATAGTCACCCCTATTCTTAATTTCGCAATTCTGAAATTAGGCATCTTTTTCATGAACTAATACCATATTTTGAATCTACAAAACATTTGCAAGCGATTGGTATCGTTCAATTGCATTTATCTGGCCTGAATGGAGAATCACCATAGCTAGGGTTCTTCGTTTTGTTTTTAGGGTTTTCTGTTTCAGGTAAAATTGAGACTCAAGAAGAACATGGCTTTGATCAGGAGGCCATGACGAATCAAACCATGTTCTTGGAATGGATTTATATGGCCTGGAGAGTATTTTAGCATAGGCCTGCGCTTTTAGCTGCGGATTCAAATCCGCAGGTATTTTTGTTACAGGTTTAAGGACAGGGACGATGATGTGTCCCCCGTCCATTGGCTCTTTCAAATCTTGGCGCGTTTTATATTTTGTTCTGACCAATAATTTTTGTTTTATTATATTATTATTGATTTGTATTAATATAACAAATGAAGCAATGTAGCATGGTGGCAAGCGTGTTAGTGCAATCTCCTTCAGGACCTGGGTTCGAATCCCAGGTCCTCCACTTTCTCAATAATTTTGCTTTTCAGGTATTCCCATACAGACGCCTATATGCAGTCCATCATATTCCCTCATGCATCCAATAGCCAGATGGCCATTGGCCAGATCTGGTGGCCAGGGTCTGAAGGTCCATAGAAGCGTTGGTCATTGTACATGTACCAGATCAGAGAAAGTCAAAAAAGGCCAGCAATATTGGGCTTCAGAATTGCTCCTCACACCCCTTAATTCAGGCCCAATACTCCTCTCTTATCATTTTTTTAATTTATTTATTTTAATTGTTTTATTTAATTTCTAACCAATCACAAAATTCCTTTTTATTAAATAAAATCACCAAAAAATATTTTTTTTATTTTAATCAAATTTTTAACTTTTATTTTTCTTAATAAATTTATTAATTAACTAGGTTTTTAATTAGAAAACTTTAATCCATTTTTGTAAATAATTTTAATTAATTAGACTTAATTAGATATTAACCACTAATTTAATCATTTTTAATTTCTTTCCTAAATAATCAAAAACTCCAAAAATAATTTATTTTTCATTTAATTAATTTGTTAACTTAATTTAAGAATATAATTTATGTTTAATTTCTTTTCTTTAAATAAAAATAATAAAAGCCTAAAAAAGATTTTTTTTCTTTAACCAAAAGGGTCAAAACCCTAATCATGCGTCCGATTTAATTTTGCATCGCGATTTACTTTTTTATCCAATAATGTACCTGCTTCCGGATTGTAATAGTTAATAGGACATTTAATTATTTTTTATCGCTTTATTTTTATTTTTCAAAGGGTTTGTCTTTGGCGATGTAAATATCCGACGCCTTGTAATTTAAATTCCACATTTTTATTTCCGCAAGTTATAACTGTTAGATGTTTGATAATAGGGTTTGCATGACAAGACTGAATGCTTAAACTAAAATCAAATTAGAACACCCTTAACATGTACAAAGATAAAAATAACTGAAAACGACACACTCGCACATGCGCACTCTTAGGGTACACCCCACTTGGTTGCCTTCATACACGGTCATTGAGTATAGGTTGTTTTAGAGGTCTCCCTCTTGTCTAAAAGATCATAGTCGCCTCGAAACGGCTGCCTCGGATATTGTTGCCTTAAACAAATGATCTAAGATATTAAGGTTACCGCTAAGGCATCCTAACATTGCTTTAGTGACCGTATGTCCCTCATTCGAATTGACCCCCAAACTCCAACGACGGTGCTACCTACTCACTAATAGTGGGATAGCATTGTCTAAAGGAAATTAGCATAGAACGATTCCTTTTTCGAGTAGGTAGATAGTTCTTAGATACTTGCTGATCCAAAACAAAACAAATTTTTCACACTTACACTCCTTTTCAAACAAAGTTTTCAAAAACACTTCATTACACTCTTGAGGACAGAAGCAAGATTTAAATCGAAGTTAAAACAAAAACTTTTTCAAAACCCACAAACACAAAGAAAACAATTTTGAAAATGATGAGCAAGTACCTAAGAGCCCGTAGATAACTACGGATAGAAAGGGTGCTAATACCTTCCCTTTCTATAATCTACCCCCCGAACCCGAGAAATATCTCGAAAAAGGAATTTTTCTATGCTTTTTTCCTTTCCTTGTTGGATAAAATAAAAGTCGGTGGCGACTCTTGCTTACCGCGACATTTTGCGAACATAAACACAAAACGCAAACCAGCATTCCAAAAACAGTCAGTTCTTCCCACTGTATCACAAAACTGGCGACTCTGCTGGGGACTTAATAAGTGGGGTGTACCTTAGGATTAGTTCATATTGTTTTCAATTGCTTGATTTGTATGCTTTATCTTTGTGGGTTTGAATCGGAGTTACTATGGATCCTAACCCGGATCTGGGGAACACCCTTTAGGCTAGCAATAAACTGTGAGGGAACTGTACGGCGTAGACTGATACGGTTGAAGCAGTAGCTACGTTGGTGTGGCACTTTAGTATGTACCGATATCCCTTGTGGCACAACGAGGAGAATATGGGTCTGCTAAGGGGTCATTAAGCACCAACTGACCTTAGCACCTATAATTGACCAACTTGGCCATAGAACGATAGCAGTATGCTACACTCATTGAGACCAAACTCTCATGATGATTCTGGCTGCAAGAAAAGGTTGCTAAACTGGAATTATGACCGATCGAGGATGGTCAGTGATATTGAGATCCTCTAGAACCCGGTTACTATTTCTAGGACAGGTTTGAACCAAATGAACTGAAAGAGGGTAGTACCTAAGCTCCTTGCCAGCCTGAAATCTAAGGGCTATCTGTGTGACTTGTTTGCCCTTACCATGTTTGCTATTTGTGGATACTTGTGGTGTGTTTTCTATCATGACATCATGACATCATGACATTGCATGCATCTTGCATTGGACTAACCTATTTCAAAGACAGGAGGGATTCATCTTTGTTCTATTTTGTAGGTCATGACACCCATGTGTAGAAACACTATTCGGATCAACTTTTTCCAGATTCCCACTTAGCTTAAGGAATTGGTTGCAAAGATTTCAGATACTTCCTTCTTTATCAGAAGACATGGTCACCTCCTGGGTTTGGTCACTTCCAAATTGGACGAGTATATGATGAGTGTCTTAGTCCAGTTCTTTGATCCACTATACCAGGGCTTTACTTTTCTGGACTACCAGTTGGTCCCTACCTTGGAAGAGTTCTCTGATCTACTTGGTATCTCTATTCTGGAGCAGACCCCATTCACAAGTTGGGAGAAGATCCTTAGGCCGGAAGAGATTGCTTCAGCCTTCCATCTGACAAAGGCTGAGGTAATGTCTAACTAGGAAACTCGTAGTGGAACAAAGGGCTTCTTGACTAAATTCTTGGTTGGGAAGGCTAATCAGTTCTGGGACAGTCTAGACTTCCAGGCATTTGAAGACATTCTGGATCTTCTCATATATGGTTTGGTGTTGTTTCCCAACTCAGATTCTTTCGTCAACGTGAATGCAGTGAAGATTTTTATGTCTGGTAATCATGTGCCCACTCTCTTTGGTGACATTTTGCACTCTCTTTATGCCCGTACTGCTCGGAAACGGGGAACCCTTATGTGCTGTGCTCCATTGCTGGCGAGGTGGTTTATTTCTCACCTCCCCAAATCAGTTTTGAAGAACAAGGAAGGAATGGGCTGGGCCTACAGGATTATATCCCTCTCTCACATGGATATCATTTGGACTATTAAGGGCATGGAAGATGTGGCTATTATTGATCGTTGTGGGGAATACTCCAATGTTCCACTGATAGGAACCAATGGAGGGATCACTTATAATCTGTGTTTGGCCTTACGTCAGTTTGGGCGAGCCAGGAGGGAAGGACCTCATGAGTTGCTGATGCCGAGCATTGTCTTTGACTTCTAAGGGGATAGTGATGAGCAACGCCGCAGATTCATAAGAGCTTGGGATAGAGTACACATGTATGATCCGCACGAGCTAGGTGCGAAGACTTCTCTTCCGATGGAGCCATATCTCCAATGGGTTCGAATTCATGCCCAAAAGCTGGGAATGCCGTACGAAGTCGTCTTGCCTATAATTGTTGAGGTTGCTGATGAAGAAGGGGTTCCTCCTACCATCCTCCATCCATACATGCCTACTGACATTGGGGCACTAAAGAGATCTTGGATGCAGTTGAGAGAAGAGCGGGATACTTACAGAGAAAAGTATCACGAGCAAGAGCAGAAGATTCAGAAGTTGACAAGGCAGCTGGAGAACGAGCAGATCCTCAATGACTATGTCCGCACAGACAAGAAACGACCATGGGAGCACTGATTGTCTTTTTGATTATTTCTAGTTTTGCTTTACTATTCAGCTTTTCTTTCTTGTAACGCCTTAAAGGCATTTGTTGAACAATTAAATTCAAAGTTTATCTAATAAAAGTGTGTTTCATTTTTTGGTTTACGAATTTGAATCCCTAAAGTCTTTGAAATCATATCATGCGCATATCATTCCCATGCACCTCATAACAGGTACCCTTACAGGTTTTCTCATCTTCTTCGCTATTTATTTCAGCATCATGTCTTCCGAAACATCAACTGAACAAGCAATCAAGGTTCTGCAAGCCCAAAACGTCCAGTTCCAGGAATTGTTCATGAGTTTGGCCAAGGGTCAGCAAGATCTGAAGACCCTTATCTTGAAAGAGAAGAAGAAGAAGAAGACGGTCCTATTTAATATGGATCGCAGATTCAGAAACGATTTGCGAGAAGAGGTTGATTTGACCCACTCATCTGGAGGGGGAGATAATCAGGAAGAAAGGAGGGCTCCTAACCCTGTGGTCTCTGACAACGAGACAGACTTTGACGAAGACCAGTATCCTCCAGCTGAGGATAGATATAAACAACTGGAGGACTGGTTGAGCGCGATGGAAGTCCAGAAAGTGCCTGGTCTGGACTTTGGTGACTTGGGTTTGTCATCTGGGGTGGTAATTCCCCACAAGTTTAAAGCACCGATCTTTGCTAAATACGACGGGGTTTCTTTCCCAAAACTGCACCTCCGTTCGTATGTTAGGAAGATTCAGCCATACACCGCTGACAAGAATCTCTGGATCCACTTCTTTCAAGACAGTCTCTCAGGGACTCAGCTTGAATGGTTTTACCAGCTAGAAGGAGCTAGTATCCGTAATTGGGAGGACTTGGCTGCTGCTTTCTACAAGCAGTACCAATACAATTCCTACCTCGCTCCCACACGTACCCAACTCCAGGGTATGTCTATGGGTGCGGGTGAAGGTTTCAAAGACTACGCTAAGAAGTGGAGGGACCTTGCTGGAAGAGTGCAACCTCCTTTGGCTGATAGGGAGCTAGTGGATATGTTTTTGGGGACCTTGTCTGGTCCGTATTTCAACCATCTGATTGGAAGTTCTTCGTCCGGGTTTACATAGTTGATCATGACCGGGGAAAGAATTGAGGCCAGTATTAAATATGGCAAGATACAGAAGGGTACTTCATCAGGCACCGAGAAGAAGCCTTTTAAGAAGGAGTCCAGTGTTGTTTACAGTTCAAAAAGCCATAATAGACCTGAACACCGCCAAGCAGTCAATGCGGTGGTTATTTCAAGACCTGTTGTTGCTCCTCAGCGCAACAATCAGCCAAGGGCCGAAAGGCCTCGAAGACAATTCACTCAGCTCAACATGACTTTATCCCAAATTCTGCCGCAGTTATTGAAAACCAACTTGGTGATTCCGAAGGAGGCCCCGAAGACTCCCAACACTAAATCACCCATGTATGATCCGAATGCCCGCTGTGGTTTTCACTCTGATAGCCCGGGGCATGATACAGACAACTGTTGGGTCCTGAAGAACAAGGTACAAGACCTGATTGATGCTAAGGAAATTGAATTCGAAGCACCTAAAAGACCTAATGTTGTGACGGCTCATATGCCCAAGCATGGAGTTACTGCTATAGATGAAGACTCGTTTGTGGTTTCTGTGAAAGACATCGTTACTCCAATGATGACTGTGAAGAAGAACCTTCTGTTAGTCGGTTTATTTCCAGGTTGTGACGAAGGTTGCCATATGTGTTCTGTCCTACCTACCGGTTGCCATCTTTTGAAGTCAGGTGTCCAACGCCTGATGGATAATAAAGAAATTCTGTTTGAGAAGACTTTTGTTCCTTTGATTCCTACTGGAGAAGTTGCTATAATCACCATTTTCGACAATTCTTCCAAGGCTTCCTCGAGAAAGCCTGTTAGAATTACATCTGTTCCAAGAATTGCACCATTGATCATCACCGTCCCTGGGCCTATCCCCTATACATCGAATAAAGCTGTACCACGGCACTACAGGGCTGACGTATATTATCACAGAGTTAAACAAGATTTGAATGATGATGCTGACGTCAGCAATATTGTTGGATCTAGTAAGGTCACCCGCAGCGGAAGACTTTTTTCCCCTGAGATCTCTCCACCAACTGTCCGGAAGCCTGTTGTTATTACACCTACCAGTACACCTGCTACTGTCCCTGTTCAAGTTCCAATTCTTACCCCTGTTGCCGAGCCATCTGACACTCGGGACAAAGGGACCACCGGTGAGCCTGCCCAGACGGAGGCACCGAAGACGATTACTGTTGAAGCCTCTAGACAAGAGATGGAGGAAATTTTGAAGATCATCAAAAAGAGTGACTACAATGTAGTTGAGCAGCTGGGGTAAACCCCGTCCAAAATCTCCATGTTATCTTTTTTGTTATGCTCAGAGGCCCATGCCAAGGATTTGATTGCTTTCCTGAAAACTGCACACGTACCGCAAGAAACGCTAGCTGATCAGTTTAAATATTGCGTGGCTAGTCTGACAGCAGATAATGGGTTGGGTTTCTCCAACGCCGACTTGACTGCTAAAGGGAAAAATCATAATGACGCCCTGCATGTCTCCATTGAGTGCAGGGGCACCACCCTGGCTTATGTATTGGTGGATACTGGGTCCTCGTTGAATATGTTACCCAAGAAGGCATTGGACCGGTTAGACTGTGAAGGGTTGGAGTTGAAACCAAGCAACATTGTAGTCAGGGATTTTGATGGGTCCAAGAGAATGGTACACGGAGAAGTGGATATTCCGATTAAGGTTGGTTCTCAGGTTTTCGCATCTACATTTTATGTGATGGACATTCAACCATCTTATTCTTGTTTGCTGGGTCGCCAGTCGATCCACAAAGCTGGGGCAGTGACTTCCATGCTTCACCAGATGCTGAAATACCTGGTCAAGGGGAAAATTGTTACGGTACGAGGAGAGGAGGAGTACATGGTGAGCCACCTCAACTCTTTCTGATATGTAGAAATGGATGGGGAGTTTATCGAGACCCCGTTTCAACATTTTGAAGAGGTTCCCCAAACGCTGGCATCAACCGAAATTGTTATCGAAGATCCTCCAATGAAGATGGCTTCCTTCAAGGATGCCCGGGCTGTTGTTGAGAAAGGTGGGTGTGCAAATTGGAGCCAACTCCCTGATTTTTCACATAAGACTAACAAGTTTGGTTTGGGTTTCACTGCAGAAGCTCAAAGGGCTATTCGGAGTGCACGGATCGGAAGACCTCCCCTGTTTATTAGCAATTCAAGAGTGAATGCCATTGAAGACGATGTTGAAGAATCTGAGTTTGACAGTTGGATCTACCCGACTACCGATGGTGGACTAAGCAATTGGACGGCAAAGGACTTCGTCCCAATTTCTTTTATTACCCAGTAATGAAACTTTTGTTTTGAATTTGTAACAAACAATGTTTTGAATTTTACGGCCCGGTGTCTTACCCGGGGCACCGTGGCTTCATTTGTGAGGGCTTTATGTGTGCCATCTACATATATCATTAATAAAAGCATTGGACATTTCTTGCATTTCAAATTTTGTGCTCCTTGTTTTTCTTTTATTATATATTGCAAAATAACTATTTTACACACACTCACATATACAAGTCTACATCCATTCTGGATCTCACTGGTAACGGCTCTGCTACTGTCGGTTATGACTTCGAAAGTCCGATCAACTTAGCCGAAGATGAAAGTGAAGATGATTGTGAAGTGCCTGGTGAACTTGCTAGACTGCTACTTCAAGAAGAGAGGGCCATACAACCGCATGAAGATCCTGTGGAAACAATAAATCTGGGTACAGAGATAGACAAGAAAGAGGTTAAGATCGGAGAAAATCTGGAAGCTAGTGTTAAGCAACGGTTGATTTAGATGCTGCGTGATTATGTCGAGATCTTTGCCTGGTCTTATGAAGATATGCCTGGGTTGGATACCGATATTGTGGTTCACCGCCTGCCTACCAAGGAAGATTGTCCTCCAGTAAAATAGAAGGTCCTCCGAATGCGCCCGGATATGTATGAGAAAATCAAGGCTGAAGTTATGAAACAGTTTGACGCCGATTTTCTAGCAGTTACTTCTTACCCGCAGTGGGTTACCAATGTGGTTCATGTGCCGAAGAAGGATGGTAAGGTTTGAATGTGTGTTGACTATAGGGATCTGAACAGGGCGAGCCCCAAGGATGATTTCCCTCTGCCTCATATCGATGTTCTGGTTGACAACACCGCTTAGCATAAGGTATTCTCCTTTATGGATGGTTTCTCCGGTTATAATCAGATTAAAATGGCTCCCGAAGACATGGAAAAGACAACCTTTGTTACTTAGTGGGGTACCTTTTGCTACAAGGTCATGCCCTTCGGATTGAAGAATGCTGGGGCAATGTATCAGCGAGCCATGGTCACTTTGTTCCATGACATGATCCATCATGAGATTGAGGTGTACGTCGACGACATGATTGCAAGGTCCCAAACCGAGGAAGAACATTTGGACCACCTTCAGAAGCTATTTGACAGGTTGAAGTTGTACAAGCTGAGGTTAAACCCGAACAAGTGCACCTTCGGGGTAAGATCTGGTAAGTTGTTGGGTTTCGTCGTAAGCGATAAAGGTATTTAAGTGGATCCTGCAAAGGTGAAGGCTATACAGGAAATGCCAGCTCCCCGAATAGAGAAAGAAGTCAGAGGCTTTCTGGGACGTCTGAATTATATTGCCCGATTCATCTCGCACCTGACTGCCACTTGTGAGCCAATCTTCAAATTACTGAAGAAAGATCAAGTGGTAAGATGGAACGATGAATGTCAGGCCGCTTTCGAAAGGATCAAAGAATATCTCCAAGAGCCGCCTATCCTGATGCCTCCAGTTGAAGGGAGACCTTTGATCTTATACTTGACAGTACTCGACAATTCAATGGGGTGCGTGCTGGGGAAGCATGACGAGTCTGGCCGAAAAGAGCATGCTATTTATTACCTTAGCAAAAAGTTTACCGACTGCGAGACCCGATACTCGTTGCTTGAGAAAACTTGTTGCGCTTTGGCATGGGCTGCTCGCCGGCTGAGACAGTATATGTTGACTCACACTACTCTATTGATATCAAAGATGGATCCAATCAAGTATATCTTCGAGAAGCCTGCCTTGTCCGGAAGAATAACAAGATGGCATATGATCTTGACTGAGTATGACATCCAATATACGACCCAAAAGGAAATCAAGGGAAGTGTGTTGGCTGATCATTTAGCACATCAGGAAGTAGATGATTACCAGTCTATGAACTTTGAATTCCCGGATGAGAATATCATGATAGTGACTGACTGCGAAGAACCTGGACCAGATGAAGGACCTGAGGAAGGATCCCGATGGTCTATGTACTTTGATGGAGCTTCGAATGCTTTGGGTAATGGCATCGGCGCCGTGATCATATCTCCTAAAGGCTCTCATACTCCGTTTACCGCCCGACTATGTTTCAACTGCACCAACAATATGGCAGAGTATGAAGCGTGCATCATGGGTCTTCGAGCAGCAATTGACCTAAGGATTAAATTTCTAAGTGTTTTCGGAGATTCCGCTCTCGTGATCAGTCAGATCAAAGGCGAGTGGGATACGAAACACCCAAATCTCATTCCTTACAAGGAGTATGTATTGACGTTGCTTCCACATTTCGAGGAGATAACCTTCGAACACTTCCCTAGAGAGGAGAATCAGTTGGCGGACGCGCTGGCTACGATGTCTTCTATGTTCAAAGTCAATTGGGACAACGAAGCTCCCCGGATTATCATTGAAATATTGGAAGAACCTGCACATTGCTGTGACATTGAGACTGAAGAGGTAGCAGATAAACCCTGGTTTCACGAGGTAAAGAGGTACCTTGAGGCTCAGGAATACCCTGAGGGTGCATCTGTTAATGACAAGAAATTTCTGAGGAGGTTCGCGGCGAAGTTCTTCATCAGTAATGGTATCCTTTATAAGCGTAACCATGATTCAACCTTACTACGATGTGTGGATAAGAACGAAGCGGAAAGGATCATGGTAGATTTACATGAAGGTACTTTCGGAACTCATTCCAGTGGACACGCCATGGCAAAGAAAATCCTTCGGGCAGGATACTATTGATCCACAATGGAAGCCGACTGTTATCAGCATTCCCGGACCTGTCACAAGTGCCAAGTCTATGCTGATAAAGTGCACATACCTCCAGTACCTCTGAACATCTTGACAACTTTGTGGCCTTTTGCAATGTGGGGCATTGATATGATCGGCGAGATCAGACCTACAGCGTCCAACGGGCATCGTTTCATCCTGGTAAAAATTGATTACTTTACAAAGTTGGTTGAAGCAGCTTCTTTTGCTATTATAACCAAGAACGTCGTGGCACGGTTTATCCGGCACAATTGGATCTGTCGATATGGTGTACCAGAGAGGATCATTACGAACAATGGTACAAATCTCAACAATAAGATGATCACCGAGCTCTGCGAGCAATTCAAGATACAACATCACAACTCTTCTCCTTACCGGCCGAAGATGAATTGGGCTCTAGAAGCGGCTAATAAGAACATCAAGAAGATTGTGCAGAAGATGACAGTGACATATAAAGATTGACACAAGATGCTACCGTTTGCTCTTCATGGGTACCGTACCTCAGCGCAGACGTCAACAGGGGCAACACCATATTCCTTGGTATATGGCATGGAGGCTGTATTACCCATTGAAGTTCATATACCCTCTGTTCGGATTATGAAGGATGCAGGTTTGAGCGAAGATGACTGGATTCAGACCCGACTTGATCAACTGAACCTAATCGACAAAAAGAGACTTACTGCTATTTGTCATGGTCAGACGTATAAAAAGCAGATGATCAAGGCATTAACAAGAAAGTTAGACGACAAGACTATCAAGTTGGGGATCTGGTGATCAAGCGCATCATTTTGCCTCAAGGTGATCCCAGGGGCAAATGGACCCCTACCTACGAAGGGTCATTTGTGGTTAAGAACATTTTCTCAAGAGGAGCTATGATTATAACCACCATGGATGGTGACGACCTCCCTCACCCCGTCAATGCAGACATAGTGAAAAGATACTACGCATAATCAAAGACCCGCTAAGTCGACTGGCCTAGGCAAAAATAAGGGCTTCCCGGCGAACCAAAAGGGTTCAGGCAAAAATAAGGGATGAAAATGAAAAAACTGTACACCCGGCAAGTCGAAAACCTGAAATGGCGGCTTGGGCAAAAAAGGGTATCCCGGTGGACTGAAAACCTCAAAGGGAGGTCCAGGCAAAAATTAGGGATCAAAGCGTAATGCTATGTCTCATTGGATCACCTTACAACCATACTTCGATATTGACTATCAAGCTCGGACGACACTAATCAATCTGATCTACCTTCAACCAAATAGCAAAGTGATGAGATGCTCAAAGACATAAAGGCAATAGCTGAGTTGGAACCCAGTGGGATTATTCACATAGCTGTTTTGTTTTTCACAAATTGTGTAAATTCTATTATTCGTCAGCGTTCTCTTACTAGGACGTCAGCCTCTTGTACAAAAGCGCCTATTTACAGGCCAAACTTCAAAATCAATACAACTCATTTTCAAAGAAATTTCAAAATGTTTTTCTTTATCTGTTTTGTTTTGCAAAGAATGTCCAATGTTCATTTTTTGATATATGCATTTGACATTAATTGTTGCTCATAAATATTTACATACGAAACAAAAGACGATTACTGGTAATATCAGAAACAGGGGAAAATGAGAAATGTCCAAACTGTACAGTTGCTCTACCCACCAGGTACCAAGGTAGATTCAGCCGAAGAATATGGCCAAAGTGCATTCACTCCCACAGAGTAAGAAAGAGACAGTAATGTTAACTCTCCCCAGCCGAGACTTGCGACTGTAAATGAATCGGTAATATCCTTCCCAAGCAGAGTTTATCTACCATCAGCACTGAAAGGTCTTAATATTCCCCAACAGAGTATAAGAATATTCCCCGACAGAGTACAAGATATTCCCAGTGGAGTTTAAAATTTTTCCCAGCGTAGTCTGAAAAAACTTCCCCAGTAGAGTGTGGAGAATCATCCCCAGTAGACTTTGGAAGATTGTCCCCAACAAAGCTCAAAGGATTATCCCCATTAGAGTCTAAAAGGTTATCCCCAGTGAAGTCGCAACTGAAAGATCAACCCCAACGGAGTTCTTTCCTTTCACAAACAGGAATTCAATCCCAACAGGATTCAGTATCACCAGCAACAGTAATTCATCCCCAGCGGAATTTATCAGTGGAATCCTCTACAGAGCATCTCTTCCCCACAGAGTAATCTCCTCATCAGTTTATTCCCCAACGGAGTTATCCTTTCTTGCAGGTTTATTCTCACGCTCCTCTTCATTCGCTATCCCCAGCGGAAACGAAGAATTCAACTCTTTTCTCCAGCAGCTACCCGGGATTTATTTTCCCCAGCTAAAAGCATTACATTTCCATACATCACGACACATGCATATACGCATCATACAACACAATCTCATTTATTTTAAGAACATTATTGTTTGATACATATCATACATTTCATATAGCTAACCTTTACCTTTCAGGAAGGGAGCAATCAAATTCTCATAAAATTCAAAGCTATGAAGCTTTTTATCAGTCGAAGTACTGACGGTTCTTAAATCTCAACAGAATTATCCTTAGTTGAATTACAGATAAGGTTCTAAATCTCGACAAAGTTCCTCCGTCGAATTACTGACATTTCTTAAATCTCAACAGAATTATCCTCCGTTGAATTACAAACGAGTCCTAAATCAAGATGAAGATGTTTACCTCAGACGAAGTACTGACCGGTTCTTGAATCTCAACCGAATTATCCTCAGTTGTATTACAGATAAGGTTCTAAATCTCGATAATTCTCTTCCGTCGAAGTACAGACAAGTTCTTAAATACCAATTGAATTATCCTCCGTTGAATTACAAACAAGTCCTAAATCTCGATGAAGATGTTTCCCTCAGTCGAAGTACTGACCGGTTCTTAAATCTCAACCGAATTATCCTCAGTTGAATTACAGATAAGGTTCTAAATCTCGACAAAGTTCCTCCGTCGAATTACTGACAGTTTTTAAATCTCAACAGAATTATCCTCCGTTGAATTACATACGAGTCCTAAATCTCGATGAAGATGTTTCCCTCAGTCGAAGTACCGACCAGTTCTTAAATCTCAACTGAATTATCCTCGGTTGAATTTCAGATAAGGTTCTAAGTCTCGGCAAAGTTCCTCCGTCGAATTACTGACAGTTCTTAAATCTCAACAGAATTATCCTCCGTTGAATTACAGACAAGTCCTAAATATAGATGAAGATGTTTCTCTCAGTCGAATTACTGACCGGTTCTTAAATCTCAATAGAATTACCCTCAGTTGAATTACAGATAAGGTTCTAAATCTCGACAGTTCTCCTCCGTCGAAGTACAGACAGTTCCTAAATCTCAGCAGAGTTTTTCTCAGTTGAATTACGGACGAGTTCTTAAATCTCGATGAAGAGGTTTTCCCCCCGGTTGGAATACGGACAAGTTCTTAAAAACTCAGTAGAGATGTTCTCTCGGTTGAAGTACAGGCAAGTTCCTAAATCTCAACAAAGCTAGACTTCCCCAAGCGGAATCTTCCACAACAACAGGTATGCAAGTTCTCGCTAAGGAATCTCTTATGCAATCGACACTCCTACAAATTGCATCTTTAAGCCCATCCTCCCGCCAGAAATATCCAAATGGCATCTGTAAGCCCATTCCCGACATCACAAGGCTGATACCACTTCATGCGAGTGCAAATTTCTGGGCACTCTAGTGTTCAATCATCTTCTACCTTCGGATCACGAAAGGAACGAAAGCCAATCTACATTCTCAGGTTTAAGAAGATTGAACAGGGGCAGCTGTTGTACCCCGAAATTTTCCCTCCCATATTTCTCAAGACATTGCAAGAAAAATCTCCAAGTTGCCCAAGTTTGCTCAAGAGTTGGACATACAAGCTATCTCCTAAGGCAGTCAACCCCAAATTAGGGTTTTGTGTTGCATCAAGATCCTTGAATCAAAATGACCTCAAGTTCTCCCTAATGTCCTAATATGTTCTCAATATCATCCATGTCCAATTTCAAGCCTTGCAGAGGAAGTTTGCTCAGTCAATTGCTCAAAGGTCCAAAAATCGATTGTGCTAGGGCAAAAGTTAACTGTGACCCAAATACAGTCAAATTTCAATATTTTTTGTCAACATTATCATTTTGAAGTATATTTAATCATTTGATCAAGGCTTGATCATGATTCATCAAGGATTGCTCAAAATTCATCAAGACTCAAGAGTTGCAAAATTAGGGTTTTACAGGAAAAGTCAACTCAACTTTGACCAAGGATAAATTTCTCATACTTTATGAGAAATGACCCATCCAAAGCTCATTTTGAATAGAATGAAATTTACTACAATCCATATTCATACCCCAAGATCAAAATATGCACTCACAAGAAGTTATGAATTTGGACATTATAGGTCATTTTTGAAAGTCAACAAAAACACCTCTTTTTCCAAAGCTTATAACTTGAGCATGGAATATCAAAATTAGATGATACTAAAAGGGTTTGTTAGAGGACATCTCAAGCTTTCTTAAAAGTCCAAGAAAACTTCCAAAGGTTCAAAATTGAAGAAGTTATGCATTGTTGAAGTTGGACTTTTTTGCAAAATTGCCAAAAGTCAACTATCCCCAAAACTTCAAATTTTGCCAAATGGGCCCATTCTTTTTCACTTGATTTGAGTTTGCATCATTTCCCACGTGCCATAGCTTCAGCCATGTGTCCATATCTCATTTTTATTATTTAATTTGATTTTTATTTGAATTTATTCATTTTAAATCAAATTAAATCACATAAAATCAAAAATATTGATAACCAAAGATTTTTTGTTGATTATAGGCTTCAATGGACAGCTAGCACATCTACAAACTTGTATCAAGGTATAAGTGTACAAGAAGATATGATTTGAATCAAATTTGGAAAGGTTTAATGGTGGAATCAAATCCAATTCATGTGCATTGATATGGAGAGATTTGGACCATGATTCTTACCCTAATGCAAAGCACAATACATAAGAAAGCTAAATCATACGAAATAAGGGTTGAAAACTATGGAGAGAGGCAGAACAAGAATTGAAAAATTCACAATAAAGTGGGAGATCAAAGTCCAAGTTAGAGGCCGTTTCAGGACACGAGAGTGGTCTCAATCGCTTCCTGACCATTCACACAAGCTATCTGGATGCAAAGCAAGCATTTTCAGACGTCCAAACGCCCTGTAAGTCGCACGATAGTCACCCCTGTTCTTGATTTTGCAATTCTGAAATTAAGCATCTTTTTCATGAACTAATACCATATTTTGAATCTATAAAACATTTGCAAGCGATTGGTATCGTTCAATTGCATTTATCTGGCCTGAATGGAGAATCACCATAGCTAAGGTTCTTCGTTTTGTTTTTGGGGTTTTTTGTTTCAGGTAAAATTGAGACTCAAGAAGAACATGGATTTGATCAGGAGGCCATGACGAATCAAACCATGTTCTTGGAATGGATTTATATGGCCTGGAGAGTATTTTAGCATAGGCCTGCGCTTTTAGCTGCGGATTTAAATCCGCAGGTATTTTTGTTACAGCTTTAAAATCTTGGCGCGTTTTATATTTTGTTCTGACCAATAATTTTTGTTTTATTATATTATTATTGATTTGTATTAATATAAAAAATGAAGCAATGTAGCATGGTGGCAAGCGTGTTAGTGCAATCTCCTTCAGGACCTGGGTTCGAATCCCATGTCCTCCACTTTCTCAATAATTTTGCTTTTCAGGTATTCCCATACAGGCGCCTATATGCAGTCCATCATATTCCCTCATGCATCCAATAGCCAGATGGCCATTGGCCAGATCTGGTGGCCAGGGTCTGAAGGTCCATAGAAGCGCTGGTCAATGCACATGTACCAGATCATAGAAAGTCAAAAAAGGCCAGCAATATTGGGCTTCAGAATTGCTCCTCACACCCCTTAATTCAGGCCCAATACTCCTCTCTTATCATTTTTTTTATTTTTTTATTTTAATTGTTTTATTTAATTTCTAACCAATCACAAAATTCCTTTTTATTAAATAAAATCACCAAAAAATATTTTTTTATTTTAATCAAATTTTTAACTTTTATTTTTCTTAATAAATTTATTAATTAACTAGGTTTTTAATTAGAAAACTTTAATCCATTTTTGTAAATAATTTTAATTAATTAGACTTAATTAGATATTAACCACTAATTTAATCATTTTTAATTTCTTTCCTAAATAATCAAAAACTCCAAAAATAATTTATTTTTCATTTAATTAATTTGTTAACATAATTTAGGAATTTAATTTAGGTTTAATTTCTTTTCCTTAAATAAAAATAATAAAAGCCTAAAAAAGATTTTTTCTTTAACCAAAAGGGTCAAAACCCTAATCATATGTCCGATTTAATTTTGCACCGCGATTTGCTTTTGTATCCAATAATGTACCTGCTTCCGGATTGTAATAGTTAATAGGACATTTAATTATTTTGTATCGCTTTATTTTTATTTTTCAAAGGGTTTCTCTTTGGCGATGTAAATATCCGACGCCTTGTAATTTAAATTCCACATTTTTATTTCCGCAAGTTATAACTGTTAGATGTTTGATAATAGGGTTTGCATGACAAGACTGAATGCTTAAACTAAAATCAAATTAGAACACCCTTAACATGTACAAAGATAAAAATAAATGAAAACGACACACTCGCACATACGCACTCTTAGAGTACACCCCACTTGGTTGCCTTCATACACGGTCATTGAGTATAGGTTGTTTTAGAGGTCGCCCTCTTGTCTAAAAGATCATAGTCATCTTGAAACGGTTGCCTCGGATATTGTTGCCTCAAACAAATGATCTAAGACATTAGGGTTACCGCTAAGGCGTCCTAACATTGCTTTAGTGATCGTATGTCCGTCATTTGAATTGACCCCCAAACTCCAACGACGATGCTACCTACTCACTAATAGTGGGATAGCATTGTCTAAAGGAAATTAGCATAAAATGATTCCTTTTTCGAGTAGGTAGATAGTTCTTAGATACTTGCTCATCCAAAACAAAACAAAATTTTCACACTTACACTCCTTTTCAAACAAAGTTTTCAAAAACACTTCATTACACTCTTGAGGACAGAAGCAAGAGTTAAATCGAAGTTAAAACAAAAACTTTTTCAAAACCCACAAACACAAAGAAAACAATTTTGAAAATGATGAGCAAGTACCTAAGAGCCCGTAGATAACTACAGATAGAAAGGGTGCTAATACCTTCCATTTCTATAATCTACCCCCCGAACCCGAGAAATATCTCGAAAAAGGAATTTTTCTGTGCTTTTTTCCTTTCCTTGTTGGATAAAATAAAAGTCGGTGGCGACTCTTGCTTACCGCGACATTTTGCAAACATAAACGCAAAACGCAAACCAGCATTCCAAAAACAGTCAGTTCTTCCCACCGTATCACAGAATTGTTAAAGGATTATGATTTCAGTTTGAATTATCATCCAGGAAAAGCGAATGTGGTAGCTGATGCATTGAGTTGAAAGACTTTACATATGTCAGCAATGATGATTAAATAGTTGGAATTGATTGAGCAGTTCAGAGATATGAGCTTAGTTTGCAAGGTTACTCCACAGAGTGTTATGTTGGGTATGTTGAAGATTAATAATGAATTTTTTAGGCGGTATCAGAGAAGCTCAGAAGTTGGATGTGAAGCTGGTAGATTTGATGGTTGGGATTGATCAATCTGAGAATAGTGATTTCAAGCTAGATGAGCAATGTGTGTTGAGATTTCGTAACCGGATTTGTATTCCTAATGATGGTGAGATGAAGAAAATGATACTTGAAGAGAGTCATAGAAGTAAGTTGAGTATTCATCCAGGAGCTACAAAGATGTATCAAGATTTGAAAGGTTTGTTTTGGTGGCCTGGGATGAAGAGTGACGTGGCTCGGTTTGTGTATGCATGTTTGACTTGTTCAATGGACTTTGTGACAGGGTTGCCTAATACTTTAAGAGGGCATGATTCGATTTGGGTGATTGTTGATAGGCTTACAAAGTCAGCTCATTTTATTCCTATTAACATCAGTTTTCCAATGCCGAAGTTGGCTAAGATTTATATTAGTGTGATTGTGAAGCTGCACGGTGTTCCTTTGTGCATTGTGTCAGATAGAGATCCAAGATTTACTTCTGATTTTTGGACGAGTTTGCAAGAGGCGTTGGGTTCTAAGTTGAGGTTGAGTTCAGCGTATCATCCTCAGACAGATGGTCAGACTGAATGGACTATTCAATCGTTGGAAGATTTGTTGAGGACATGTGTTCTTGAGCCGGAAGGTTCGTGGGATACTTATCTTCCATTGATAGAGTTCACGTATAATAACAGTTATCATTCCAGTATTGGGATGGAACCTTTTGAAGCGTTGTATGGTCGGAGATGTAGAACTTTGTTATGTTGGCATGAATCTCGTGAAAGTGTAGTACTTGGACCTGAACTTGTTCGTGAGACTACTAAGAAGGTGAAGTTGATTCGAGAGAAAATGAAAGCTTCACAAAGTAGACAAAAGAGTTATCATGACAAGTGAAGGAAGGATTTAGAATTTCAAGTTGGTGATCATGTGTTTTTGAGAGTTACACTTGTGACTGGTGTTGGGCGAACATTAAAGTCTAAGAAGCTCACTTCTCGTTTTATTGGACCGTATCAGATTTCAGAGAGAGTGGGGAATGTTTCTTATAGAGTGGCCTTACCGCCTAATCTTTAGAATTTGCATGATGTGTTTCATGTGTCGCAACTTCGGAAGTATATTTCAGATCCATCTCATGTGATTCGTATGGACGATGTGCAAGTACGGGATAATCTTATGGTGGAGACGATGCCTGTACGGATCGTGGATCGTGAAATGAAGACTCTAAGGGGCAAAGAGATTGCCTTGGTTAAAGTGGTTTGGCTAGGAGCTGCCGGTGAAAGCATGACTTGGGAGTTGGAGAGCAAGACGCGAGACTCCTATCCTGAATTGTTTGGTTGAGGTAAATTTTCGAGGACGAAAATATTCAATGGGGGAGAGTTGTAACGCCCGTAATTTAATTAATTATTTAATTAAATTATTTTTAGAATATTTGTGAAGTTGTGTTATAATTATAATTGGATTTATTTTATTAAGTGGAGAAATAATATTAGAGATATAATATTATGTGGTGAAATAATATTAGAAGTATAATATTATTTAATATGGACTTATTTTTTAGAGAGTAGAAGTAATTAGGGGGTGTAGATTTTGAGCCCAATAAGAGATAAGGAATAATAGAATAATAAGGTTATTTTATTATTGTGAGAAGGAATAGAAGAAATAAGCAGTAGAAGGAAATAAGGATTTGAGAAGAACGTGAAGCTGCTGGAAAAAGTGGAAAATGGCAAGAACGAAGATTCAACCCGGAAATTGTAGAGCGACCTTCAATCCAAGGTAAGGGTGGTGTTATGACTTTATAATTGGGTTCATGATGTTTAATATGTGAGGTTAGGGGTGATTGCTATTTTGTTCTTAAATTGGATGTATATGATGATGTATGATGAAGATTTGATGAATTCTTGATGAATAATGATGTCATGATGCTGTGTAATCGATGTAGTATTATAGGTTGATGTTAGGTGATGAATTAACATGATTACAATAAGGTTTGTAGGGCTGTAATATGAATTCCCGTAGTGAAAATACAGAGGAAATCGCAGAATTATGCAGGAAGGTATCAGGATGTGTCGACCCCAAACTGGATGTGTCGATACATGAAGGCTGTAAGACTCAGGATGAGTCGATACAAAAAGGGCTTGCATCGATACATGATAGTTGCAATACTCAGGATGAGTCGATCGGAGAGAGGCATGTGCTGATACATGCTGTGTATGAGGCCAGGATGAGTCGATCCATAAGGAGGTTGCGTCGACTCATGTTGTATAGATGAAGCAATATGCGTTGATCCAAAGGGTTTTGCGTCGACCCATGTTGCCTAATTTTTGACAGATTCAGTTTTAAATTGTTGTAACTCGAGTTTTAGGATGCTGTTTGAGATGCCGTTCGAAGCGTTGGATAGCTAACGCGATGAACTTTATTCTAGAGGATTAAAATGATGAATAAGAAGCGTAATCCTAGTAGTGAGTTTTAGGATTTAGAATTATTTCCCGTGTTGGTCTTGCTGCTGGTTCTTGAACAAAATGATGAATACGAGATGTTTAGAGGCTGTTGTTCGAATTATGACAGTAATATTAGTGACAGTAAGGATGTAAAATTGCAGAATAATAGTATGGATTACTGTAGTGTTAATATACAGCTGAGTTGTTAGTGAGAAGTTACTCATGATGTTCTGTTTGATGATTTATATTAGATAAATGATGTGTAATGAATTATTTTGATGATTTGAGATGATTCGAGATGTTGTTATTTTGAGATGTTTTTGAGATGTTAATTGAGATGTTTTGAGATGATTTGAGATGTTGTTAATTTAGGTGTTGATATTACATTCATGGTTGAGTCGCATACATTGCATTCTTTTGAGATGGAGCTTATGCTCGTTGAGATGGCCTGTATTGGCGAATTTTGAGATGAAGTCTATGCCTTGTTAATGTCTCTATTAATTGGCAGATTTTTGAGATGGGAGTTCTGCTCCAATGGTACCACATGCATTTGCATTGTATTGAGTCGCATTATATGATTGAATAATGAGGTGTATTTTGATGTTGATGAATGAGTATATATGTTGTAATTGTTGTTGATTATGAGATGAGAAGTGGTGATGTTATTGATCTAATTTAATATATTAATTATCATGTGCTTTATTATATTGTTAGATATCTCACCCCTTCTGTTTGAATGTTGTCCTTATGTTGGTAACGTGCAGGTAATCAAGAGTGAAGGCTGTATACCTTCATTAGTTTGAGTCAGTGTCATTGCTTTAATATGTAACACTCAGGGGGATGAACGCTTGCTGATTTTAGATTATTGTTTTTCAGTTGTTGAACTTTAAATTGATGATTATTGAATATGAGATGTTTCGTAGTTGTTGTTTTGTTTAAAGATGTTATTGAAGAATTCTGCTGCGTAGATGTTGAATTATTTTATTAAAGATGTTATAATGAAGGTTCATCCGATGTTTTGAAAAAGTGTTATATATCCATGATGAATGCAATGAATTTGTTAAAAGAATTTGTGACGTCCCGATTCATTTGTATAATTGAAATTTTATAACTATGATTTAATTGTATAATTGCTTGGGGTAGAATTGGAGTGTTACAACTTACACCTACTCAATTCTTAATTTACACATCTAAACATCATTTACAACACAAGCACACTTCCACAAACTAAACACGACAAGCTTGCAGAAAACTACAAAGAATAATAACATAAAACAACTAATAGAAACATACTAAAAAAATAGGTGAAAATTGATTAAATAAGTTTTAAATGAAAATTTGAGAAATTTACGAACAATCCGAGTATAACTTGTTTAATGAATGTTCACCATACTACCTAAGCTAGAATGAAAAAGTAACAACAAAACAAAAAACGATAAAACATACTTATTTTACGTCGTAAGCTCGACGCCTATTATTTACAAAACAACACATTGCTTCGGACAAGCCAAACGCTTCGCTCTCGCCTTCGCTCAAATCTCTTCAAGCTCTAACCGGAACTACACATCTAACCAGACTTTAGAAAACGTGAAACAAAAGAAGTAGACTATATACAAATGTACAAATCACATAAAAGTACAAAATAAACAAGTATGGAGAAAATATACAAATACACATTATAGACATATTTACGAAACTTCGAAAGCAAAATTATTGCGATGTAGTTAATATGAACACTAATACCCGACAACGACGCCATTTTGCTGGTGCGATACATCGACAAGCAAAAAGTAAGTTATTAATTTACTGAGTGATATTTAGGTTATATCGTATCGTGTCCATAGAGATTGGTGAGAGGTAAAAACTGAAGGGTGAGAAAACACTTAGAGGGGGGAGGGGTTGAATGAGTTTTTCCTTTTTCTTTTTCTTACTAGATCAACAATTATGGAAAGACACATTTATTTTTATCCTGGTTCGTTTGAACTCAAACTACTCCAGTCCACCCGCCAAGGTGATTTCGCCTTTCTCAACAAGGACTTAATTCACTATAATCAAACAGATTACAATCACACAACTAAACTGTTGTGACTAACAATACAAAGCACAAGTAAACTTACTAGTGACTAACCCCACTAAGACTCAAACTAGTCCTAGCCTTCTTGAGAAATCTGACCAAGCTTGGTCTCTCAAGGAACAAATATAAGAATTAAATCTTTATAATAGTGAAACAAATTGCTTCTTAGAAAGCTATATCACAAACTGTGATTTATCACTAAGATAAGTTTTTCACTTGAGAAAATAACAAAGTGTTTGTAAGAAAGTAATTTGTGAGCAGCAGAATAATTTTCACGTTGGTTTTTTCTTGGTTTTTTTTGGTTGTTGGCTTGCAATAAATGATCTTCTATTTATAGCATGAGGAAAACAACCGTTATTGCCTTCAAAAGTGAGGAGCAATTAATGTTTGCGTGTTAGCTTGCATTATTGTTCTTTTCAATGAACTAGCATAGAGACACTTGAGTGCTTTAGCCGTATTTGCATTAAATGAACAAACGGCACTGTCAGAGCTTGTTTCCTGAAACTTGATAAGACTGTTTGCTTCTTTAATCTTTTAGAACTTGCTTCAGATCTTGCTTCAGAATTTGCTTGCAAATAACTTCTCATCAGAGCTTGCTTGCAAAATACTTCTGAACAGAGTTTGCATGGAAACTTGCTAAGATTAGAGGATGCATTAAATTGCTTCTTATCAGAGCCAGCGTCAGAACTCGCACTAAATAAATAGTTCTTTCATTAAAGAACTTCTTCATTTTTATTCAGCTCAGCACGTAAAATGATTTTCACCTTAGAAAATACTTCAGTCAGAATATTATCTGAAACAAAGAAATATGCTCATCAGAGTATCAATTATACAAAATATATTTTATTGTTATCATCAAAACTCTGAGATATGATCAGAACCAAACTTGTTCTAAAAATCTCCCCCTTTTTGATGATGACAAAAATATTCAGGTTTTGAAAAAAAATTGAACAAGAGATAAGAATCTCCCCCTGAAATAAATATATATATATATTTTATTTTTTGAAAAAATAGATGTATAAGAAAAACTTCCTGAGTTTTTTTCTTCAGAGCTTTGAGATTTTTCTTTTAGGATTTCTTCAGCAAGTCTTTTGAAGATGATGTTTAGATGATTAAACTTCCAGAGTTTAGTGATACCTGCAAAATTCTTTAAACAGAGAAAGAAATCTTTGTATTTTGTTAGTAATGTTTGGGACTTAGTCCCATAACTGTTAATCAAACATTAGATCAAAATACTCATTTTCTCCCTCTTTTTGTCATAATTAAAAAGTATAAAAAGAATTAAAGAGCGTAAAAGGTTTTTATAAAAAGATTCAGAGGTACAAAACAAAACAAAAAACTAGAAACAGAATGACACTTAAGATTTTCTAGAAACAAGAGACAAAAGAAGATTCTTGATTTCAGATGAAGATTCCTCTTGCTTCATAATCCAGTTTCTGATTTCCTTGTTTGTCTCATCCTACTTGTCCAAGCGCTCATGAATAGCTTCATTTTCCTTCTTAAGCTCATTCAGAGTATCCATAACCAGTGAAGTAGTAGCAGAAGATGAAGTAGCTTCAGCAGATATGACCTTTGGTGTAGAAGCAGCTGAGTCAGAACGAATAACATTTGAGAGAAGAGTGCCCAGATCAACCATAAGAGTTGGCACACCTTCTGGTGCAGCTTTAGTAGAAGGTTGATTAAACAGAATTATTGCCATAGGATTTGAATCTTCAGAGGCATCTTAAGACTCATCTTCTGAAATGTCCATTTGATCAGCAGGAGCATTGGTAATCAGTATAGTAGACTTCTTGTCCCAAGTATCAACAGCTTCTGATTGGAAGGCATGCAGATGTTTGGAGAAATTTTCAAGCACCTGAGAATGACACATGTCTTGCAATTTCAGTGATTCATCATCTAATGTTCGTCTGAACGTTTCCCACAGAAGATCTATTGCTGCTGGGTTCACGTTGATGGTGCAGTCTGCCTTCAGCAGGTCTATCCAAGCTTGTACTTCTGTTATAAAATTCTGAAAACATACATTTACATCTGGCTGGACAGGTTTGGGAACAACCTTTTTATAGGTTTTATTTTTTAGAAATTGTAGGGATCCAAAATCAACTATAGTTTTCAGAAAGTCAATTGGTTCAGGAGTTTCTAATTGTTCAGGTGTTTCTGTTTGGTTAAGATTTTTAGATGGTTCAGATGTTGCTGATGGTTCAAGAGTTTAAGATGGTTCATGAGATGTATTGAGGGTATGTTCTGGAGATTGCGGAGGTGAAAGCGTTGGTGAGTTAGGTGTTGGAAGTTCTGTAGATATGGGTGGTGTGACATCAGGAGAAATGATGATGGTGTTTTCAGTAGAGGGGGTAGGATTTTGTGGTTAAGTTCTGTTCAGAGTAAAGATATTCTCAGAGGGTAGGGTGAAGGGTGGATTTTGCATGTCCGGAGGTACGTTTATTCCAGGTAGTCTCCAAGAGCCATCATTCCATTCAGAAGGTCTTGGTGATAAAGGTCTGAGAGGTGTTTGAGAAAAGTTTTCAGCAGGATTATTTTGTGAGATATGTGTTTGAGATGGTTGTGTTTAGGTTTCAAGAGAGTCATCAGAGTTAAAATCACTTAAGTTTGATAAAACTTGATCTATTATAGGGTTTGTAGAAATAGGTTCATAGGGAATGGTTAAATCTATGTCTACATCTATGTCACCTAATGTTTGAGGTTCAGCAGATGTAGATATATGTACAGAATCATAAACAGAAATAATCTCAGAAGGTGTACCTGATTTCTTCTTCTTCTTCTGGGGTCTAGTAGAGGGTCCTTCAACTGATTTCCTTTTCATTGGCTGCTGGAAGACAACATCTAGAGTTGCTTCATTTCTACCTTGAAGCTAGGAAGGATCAATTGGAGTTTCACTTTCTTTGCAAATTACAATGTAATGCAGAATGATACGAGGGTGATCTCCTGAGTTGAAAAGTGGAAAGTCAGCAATTAGAATTCTTCTTCTGGTAACGGTTGCAGATACGTAAGGGATAGGTTCCACCAACAGTTTATCAATGAAATTTCTCTTTACCATATTCTTTCATGTCAGAGCTTTCCCACACGTAGGCTCTAACTCCCCCAGCATGTTTGCTTCGTCCAAATGTGAAATCAGACCATTCTCTGTTAGAATGTCTGAAATCAACCTTCCCATTGGAATCCAGTTCCTTTTGGATTTAGGGTTCTTCGTTCTCTCTGCTTCCCTTATTTCCTTGACATGTGTCCAGAGGTGATCAAACAAAAGGTAGGGTAAATCAATCTTAACATTCGTTCCCAGACAGAACATAAGGTATTGTTGGTCAGCATTTATATAGTCAGGAGAACTTGTTTCCTTTCTATGATGAATGCAACCATGGATGATTCTAGCCCAGATCTTGTACCGATTCTTCAAGTATCTAAAGCTTGCCCGGTTGTAAAAATTTCAGCATGAACTCTTGACATATCCATTTTACCATTTGAGACTCCAATGACTCCATTTCCTTCAAAATCCAGTAACCTCCTGATGAGATTTTCAGTGATTGAAATTTCCTTACCCATTACAAATGAGAGAATAACCTTTGAAGATGCAATGGCATGAATCCAAAATTCCTTTATAAGATATGGAAATACAGGGCCAACAAGACGATCAAAGTAATTTCCCCATCCTTGAAATTCCACTGCAGGAAGAAGGTCAAACCCATTTGCCTTTAGGTTTTCAAAGTCCACCATTAATTCACTGATTACTTCTAAACTGTCAACTGGAATAAGAGTGGTTCTTTCAGGGATGATGTATTGTTCAGCTTGAGTGCTTCCGGAAGGAGTAGAAGATGAAGCCATTAGAGCACTTAGGTTGAGACGAAAGAAAATGGGTTGCAGAAAATACAGAGACAATTTTGAAATTTGAAAGAGAAGGTAAAAAGTGAGAAAGGGGTTTTACAAAAGTATTTATAGGTAAACTTTTGAGAAAAAGGGTTTTGAAATAAAACTGTAAAAAGAATTTAAGACAAAAAAAATTAATTAAAAAAATTTAATCATTACTAGCATTTAATGACATTGGCAATGAGGGGAAAGCGTGATATTTTGAACAAATCATAACAGTTACCTAGGAACGACATCAATAGCATAGCACACGTGACCTTTCAGAAATACAACACATGTTCATCTCCTGAAGGTTGCATGAGACAGCTGTTTGATATAATGAAATGCTGAACTATACTTGTAATGAAACGTTAGAACATTTTAGAACTTTATATATAGTTTCTGATGTAACTTCTCTTCTAACTTCTGAAGAGTTGTTAATCAGAACATTCATTTCAGAACATTCTGAAAGCAATCACAGAAGATAAATACAATTTCGTTCAGGACAAAATTCCATACTAATATTTTTCAGAATGAATTTAAATCTATCTTCAGAAAGGGGTTTGGTAAAAATATCAGCCCATTGATGGTTTGTGTTACAAAGTTTAAATTTAAAATTCCTTTCTAAATGTAGTCCCTTATAAAATGATATTTAATTTTCTATGTGTTTTTCTTTAGAATGCAAAATGGGATTTTTAGAAAGACAAATTGCAGAGGTATTGTCATAGAAGATAAGAATCTTACTTTCATAGAGATTAAAATCTTTTAGCTGACTTTTCATCCAGATCATCTGAGAGCTACGTCCAGCAGCAGATATATACTCAGCTTCTGTTGTTGAAAGTGCAATGGTAGCTTGCTTCTTGCTGTACCACGAGATAAGGTTGTCACCCAGAAACTAACAGCTTCCAGAGGTGCTCTTTCGTTCAATTCTATCTCCAGCAAAGTCAGCATCACAATAATCTACTAGTCTGAATTCTTTTGATCTTCTGTAACACAGAACCAGATTAGTAGTACCTTTCAGATACATCAGAATTCTCTTAACAACAGTTAAGTGAGATTCTCTAGGATCTGATTGGAATCTAGCACATAAACATATGATGAATAATATATCAGGTCTAGATGCAGTCAGATAGAGAAGGGATCCAATCATACCTCTGTAGAGTTTCTGATCTACCTTCATACTTACCTCATCTTTTCCCAAAATGCATGTAGGATGCATTGGTGTCTTTGCATCTTTACTTTCTGACATCTGGAATTTCTTCAGAAGTTCTTTAACATACTTCTTCTGATGTATGTAAGTACCTTCTGGAGTCTGGTTTATTTGTATTCCCATAAAGAACTTTAATTCTCCCATCATGCTCATCTCAAATTCAACCCGCATAGTCTCAGTAAATTCTTTTCCAAGAGAGATATTAGAGGTTCCAAAAATAATATCATCAACATAAATTTGACAAATTAAAATGTCATTTTTAAATGTTTTTCTGAATAAAGTTGTGTCCACTTTCCCTCTGGTAAAATCATTTTCTAAAAGAAAATTACTCAAACATTCATACCAAGCTCTGGGAGCTTATTTCAGACCGTATAAAGACTTTTTTAGTTTAAAAACATGTTCTGGATATTTTGAGTCATTAAAGCCCAGAGGCTGATGGACATAAACTTCTTCTTCTATATAACCATTTAAAAATGCATTTTTAACATCCATTTGATATAATGAAATGTTATTTTGAACAACAAAAGAAATTAATAATCTAATTGATTCTAACCTGGCGACTGGGGCAAAGGTTTCATTATAATCAATTCCTTCTTGTTGACTATAACCTTGTGCAACCAGTCGTGCTTTGTTTCTGACCACCTCTCCTTGCTCATTTAATTTGTTTCTGAATACCCATTTAGTTCCTATAATATTGAATCCTTTAGGTCTTGGAACTAGATCCCACACATCATTTCTGGAAAATTGATTGAGTTCATCTTGCATAGCTAGGATCCAATCATTGTCTTCTAGAGCTTCATCAATAGAGGTTGGCTCAATCAGAGATACCAATCCAAACAATGATTCTTCATTGATTCTGAGGGAGGATCTTGTTCTGATGGGATCTTCTTTCTTTCAATAATCACGTCTTCTTTATGAGCTGAAGAGATTATGGGAAACCTTTTTTGAGAGGGTTGTTCAGAGATTCTGAGATTATCCAGAGCATTATCAAGAGGAGGATCTTCTGAGTTGTCCTTTGCTTCTGACTTTTTAGAGTTTGAGAGATGATATTCTGTACCTACAGAAATATCAACCTGCTTTGGCTGTTGCTGGCTAAGCTTATCATCAAACCTGAATTTGATTGATTCTTCAACAATCAGAGTTTCTGTGTTGTATACTCTATAGTCTTTTGAGCGTTCAGAATATCCAAGCAGAAAACACTTTTGTGCCTTAGAATCAAACTTGTTCAGATTATCTTTAGTATTCAGAATATAGCAAGTACATCCAAAAGGATGGAAATATGAAATGTTGGGTTTTCTGTTTTTCCACAATTCATATGGAGTCTTTCCAAGAATAGGTCTTATAGAGATTCTATTCTGAATATAACATGTTGTGTTCACTGCTTCTGCCCAAAAGTGCTTAGCCATATTAGTTTCATTAATCATGGTTCTGGCCATTTCTTGTAAAGTTCTATTCTTTCGTTCTACAACTCCATTTTGTTGGGGAGTTCTAGGACAAGAGAAATTATGAACAATACCGTTTTCTTTAAAATATTTTTCAAAATAATGGTTTTCAAATTCTCCTCCATGATCACTTCTAACTTTTATAATTCTAAAATCTTTTTCATTTGGCACTTGGTTACAGAAGTCAACGAACACAGAATGTGACTCATCCTTGTATTTTAAAAACTTAACCCATGTCCATCTGCTGTAGCCATCAACAATGACCAATCCATACTTCTTGCCTCTGATGGATGCAGTTTTAACTGGCCCAAACAGATCAATGTGAAGTAGTTATAATGGCCTAGAGAAAGAAACAACATTTTTTGATTTAAAAGAAGGTTTTGAAAATTTTCCTTTTTGACATGCTTCGCACAGAGCTTCTGAGTTGAACTTCAGATTGGGAAGTCCTCTGACTAAATTAAGTTTATTTATTTGAGATATTTTTCTCATGCTGACATGTCCCAATCTTCTGTGCCACACCCATTGCTCATCGCTAACAGACAAAAGGCATTTTACATTCTGAGTTTTAAGATCTGACAAATCAATTTTATAGATGTTGTTCTTTCTCTTGCCAGAAAAGAGGATTATTCCATCTTTTTGATTAACATCTCTACAGGAATTTTGATTAAAGTTAATGTCATAACCGTTGTCACTTAATTGACTTATGGACAACAAGTTATGCGTTAATCCTTCTACTAACAAAACATTAGAGATAGAAGGAAGTTTACCGTTTCTAATGGTTCCAGAACCAATAATCTTTCCTTTCTGATTTCCTCCAAATTTGACGTCTCCTCCAGATTTAAATTCTAGGTTTTGGAACATAGACTTTCTTCCCGTCATATGTCGTGAGCATCCAGAGTCCAGGTACCATGACTGGTGTTTCAACTGAGCTGTTAAGGACATCTGTAACATATATTATTTTCTCCTTAGGTACCCATATCTTTTTGGGTCCTTTTTGGTTAGAGTTTCTAAAGTTATGTTTGAACTTTGGATTAGCATAAAAAATTTCAGAGTGAGATGTGTATTTAATATCATGTGTGTACCCAAAACTAAATTGTTTGTTCAGAGGTTTATATGTGAAATCCATCTTAACAATAGGTTTTGGTATATATGTTTCCTTCCCTTTGGGAGTTTCATATCCAATTCCTCTTATGTTGTTTCCACTAACTTCATAGATCATTGAAGCCATTTTGCTTCTATCTATGCTTTTAGCAAGAAAAGTTTGAAAACTAGAGTCATATTCTTTAAGAATATCTCTTGAACTTGACGCAGAATCTGAAATAGAATTTTTTTAAACTTTTTGAATTTCCTCTTTGAGTTTAACATTATTTTCTTTGAGTTCAGAGTTTTCTGTTTCAAGTTTCTCAAGATTAGATGTAAGACTCTTTTTGAGTTTCTTGTATTTAATTTTGAGTTGATGATAACGAGAAAACATATCGTATAATTAACATACTTTTTACCGATTTTATATTTCATTAAGTCGTCTAACCCCCGATTATTCCAAGATTATTTGTCTTTTTGCAGGTATAACACTTGTCGACTCAAACCGATGAAAAAGGACAACATGAAGAAGGCTAGACGAAAAACAAAGAGAAAAAGAATAAAAAATACAAAGTTTGGACTTCTGGATCTGTGACGGTCGTCACGTCCCTGTGACGGGCGTAACACCCCACAACATAAGGAAACGCTCGTCACACACTCCTGACGAGCGTAAGGCACCACTTCAGCGTGTGACGACCGTCACCCACCTGTGACGATCGTCACGCGCGTGAAGGTGGACGTTATGCATGGATTGAAGACGTGGGCGTGAAGGGCAGACTCGTTCTCCCTTTTTCTACTGAATCTCCTATTTTCTTGCCACCACTATTACTGCTCCTACATTTTCTCCACGAAGACTTCATCAAGAATTCAAATTTAAACTGCTGATTTTTCCTGCTATATATATGAGTACCAAGGCACAATTCAAGGGTCGAAGAATTTTACTCAGAGCAAATATTTATTTTATTTTACAGTTATTTCCAATTTGCTTGTTTTGGAATTCTGTTTTCATTTTCTTGTAATTTTCATTCAAAGCCTTAGTTTCTATTTTTAAGTGTTAATTCTTCTTTCAAGAATTAACACGAATTTCTACTGCAAGTCAAGCTCGAAGATTGGATTACTGTATTACCTCAAGATTACTATAGCATCTTTAATTTCAAGTTTTTTTTATATTGCAATTATTATTTATTCAGTTTTTATAATATGCCAATTATTGCCATGAATTATATTTTAAACTGTATTGCTGTTAAGTTAATTATGTCTGGCTAAATTATTAATACCGGTATGTGACCGTAAGAACTGAAAGAATTCAATGATACCTTGGCCAAAAATATTTACAAAACAATTTCTGGTTTCCAATTTCCAAGATTAATTTAACTATCCTTGTCACGAGAGTGAGAGGTTAATTAACACGATTTTGCCACGAGAGTGGGAAATTAATTAAGGTAAGAACCTGCATGTGAGAGCTGGGGTTCAACCCAGATAGTGGTAACGAAGCATTGATTTTAAATACACGAGAGTGTTTTAATAAATTAATTAAATTCAAATTGTTTTCAAAAAGTGTTATTAAATTTAAAGTGCATCCACTAGGTTTAGTAGCATGACTTATTTCATAAACACGAGAGTGTATGTCTCAGGTTTTTAAACAATTAGCTTTTACCGAAATACTTTATAGGCCAAGCGATTCATTGAATTCCCTAAGTCCGATTATCACATACCGGTATAATTAGTACTATTACTTTTAATTAAACTGTTTCCCCCAAAAATCGAATATTCATCGCTTAGTTAGACAAACTGTAGCATTAGATCGTATGCGATTGATCCTCAGTCTCTGTGGGTTCGATAATATTTTAAAACTAGAACGACTGAACTGTATACTTGCAGTTAGTATCCCGACAGACTTATAAAGTCCCAATCAAGTTTTTGGCACCGTTGCCGGGGACTGGTAGTCAATTAATTACGATTCTTCTGTTGCGCGTTTAGACTAAGCAACAGACACCCTTTGTCGATTTGTATGCCAAGGACTCACTCACAAGGCGAACCACTTGACAAATCGACGGACGAACCTGAACGCATTCTTTCCGTAAGACGTGCAGTCCGGGATTACTGTTTAAATCACGCTATTCCTTTACCAAACCGGAAATCAAGATTGATTCTGAAACTGATTCTAATTCTTCCTCTTAAACCGAAACCAATCCAGAATTAGACATGGCCGAAGAACAAAGGACCCGTCCACTGAAGGAGTACGCAGCTCCATCATAACAACAGCCCCATAACAGCATTGCTGCTCCAGCAATAAACCGAAACGATTTCGAGTTAAAGTCGTCATTGATATCAGCTATCCAACAATGCTAATTCTCTGGAGATCCTTCTGAGTATCCGAATGAACACCTTACAAAATTCATTCAATTTGCTGAAACAGTTATAGCAAATGGTGTTAGTAAAGATGCGATAAGATTACGTCTTTTCCCTTTCTCACTAAGAGATAGAGCTTGGGCTTGGTTGCAATCCTTGCCATCAAATTCTGTCACTACGTGGGAAGGACTGAAGATCGTATTCTTAGCACGATACTTTCCCCCAAGCAAGACCGCTGCACTAAGAGCCCAAATCAACGGATTTAGGCAGAAGGATACTGAATCACTATTCGATGCATGGGAGCGCTACAAAGATATGATGCGAATGTGCCCACATCACAGACTAGGGCTGATAATCCACACGTTTTATAATGGACTCTTGTACAACACAAGACTATCTATAGATGCCACCGCAGGTGGTACACTGATGGACAAGCCTTATGACGAAGCTAACCAACTCATTGAAAACATGGCTCAAAACCACTATCAGTGGGGAGGAGAAAGAACATATATGGAGAAGACTCAAGCCAAAGGTGGGATGTACGAGATTAGTAGCCTAGATAAGGTTAATGCTAAGGTAGATGCTCTTACCCAAAAGATAGAAAGCTTGACTTTACCTCCTGCAGCTACCGTAGCTGCAGTTACCCCAAGCTGCGAAGTTTGTGGAGTACCTGGTCATGTTGGAACCGAATGTCAAATCTTAGCAGGAATAACGGCTGATCAGGTAAATTACGCTCAAGGAAATCCTTATGCCAATACCTATAATCCTGGTTGGAAGAACCATCCTAACTTCTCGTACAAGAACAATAACGCTTTATATGCACCTGGGCAAGCACCTGCTGTACCTCCAGGTTATCAAAAACCCGCTGGTAATGTTCCTAACATTCCTAAGAAATCTAACCTTGAAATCCTAATGGAAAATTTTATCGCTAATCAAGCCCAACAAAACAAAGAATTCCTCAATCAAAACGTTCACACCGGTGAACAATTGAAGCTATTAGCAAACAAGGTAGATGCCCTAGCTACTCACAACAAAATGTTAGAAACCCAAATCTCCCAAGTAGCACAACACCAAGCTAGTTCTGCCACACCTGCTGGTACATTTCCTGGACAACCACAGCCCAATCCTAAAGGACATGCAAATGCTATTACATTACGAAGTGGGACAGCCCTTGATGGACCGGTAGATCCTAGACTCCAAAACCCGACCATGTATCAAAAACCTGAGAAAGAAATAGAGAAGTAGAAAGATCAATCTGAAAATGTAGAGGAAGACGCGAATGAGAACATAGAGGCCTCAGAAAAACCTTATGTGCCTCCACCACCATACAAACCACCAATTCCATACCCTCAAAGACTTGCAAAATCCAAGAACAAGGGACAATTCAAGAAATTTGTAGAACTTCTGAAACAACTAAACGTCACTATTCTGTTTACAGAAGCTATAACCCAAATGCTGTCATATGCTAAATTCCTAAAAGAAATATTGGCTAATAAGAAAAAAATCGTTGAGAACGAAACCGTTATGCTAACTGCCGAGTGTAGCGCCATAATTCAAAATAACATGCCTCCCAAGCTAAAAGATTCTGGTAGTTTCTCCATACCATGTGTAATTGGAAAATCAGTCATAGACAAAGCTCTATGCGATTTAGGAGCCAGTGTCAGTCTAATGCCCTTATCTATTTGCGAGAAGCTCAAATTAGGCGACATGAGACCTACCAAGATGTCCCTGCAACTAGCAGATAGATCAGTCAAATTTCCTGTTGATATGCTAGAGAACATTCCTGTCCGAATAGGACAATTTTACATACCGATTGACTTTATAATAATGGACATCAAGGAAGATTCAAACATTCCCATCATACTAGGAAGACCATTTTTAGCTACTGCAGGAGCCATCATTGACGTTAAGAAAGGGAAACTTACCTTCGAGGTAGGAGAAGAAAAAGTAGAATTCATTCTTTCCCAATTCTTTAAAGCCCCTGCTATAGATGACTCATGTTGTCTCCTAGATATAATTGATGAATGTGTCAAAGAACTTGAATGCCAAGAGAACACCTACTATGAGATGCTGAAAATTCAAACACCGACTATCCCTAAGAACGAAGATTGGAAACAAGAACACTTAGATGCCAACCTAAGCGAATGTTTAGCCTTAACACCCGATCCTGACTCAACTAATAAGAAACCCGGTATAGAACTTAAAACATTACCTGAAGATCTTAGGTATGAATTCTTAGATAAAGAACTCGAACGACCAGTTATAGTCAATGCCGAATTAGGAGAGATCGAAACCGAAAAACTTCTTAGTGTGTTAAGAAAATATCCAGCCGCATTAGGATATAATATATCAGACCTGAAAGGAATAAGCCCTTCTCTCTGTATGCACCGCATTATGCTGGAGGAGGACTGAAAGACTTCTAGAGAACATCAAAGACGAATAAATCCTATCCTAAGTGAAGTCGTTAAGAAGGAAGTGCAAAAAATACTAGAGGCAGGCATCATATACCCAATATTAGATAGCAACTGGGTCAGTCCAGTTCACGTGGTGCCTAAGAAAGGAGGTGTTACGGTTATAACAAACACAAAAGGCGAATCGGTAGCACAACGTACGCAAACAGGATGGAGAATGTGTATCGATTATAGAAAATTAAACAAAGCTACATGCAAAGACCATTTCCCATTACCATTCATTGATCAAATGCTCGAGCGTTTAGCCAAACATTCCCATTTCTTCTATCTTGATGGATACTCAGGATTCTTTCAAATTCCCATTCATCCTGATGATCAAGAGAAAACTACGTTCACATGTCCCTATGGTACCTTTGCATACCGGAGAATGCCATTTGGACTATGTAATGCACCTGCAACTTTCCAACGATGCATGATGGCGATCTTCGCAGATTTTTTAGACGGAATCATGGAAGTATTCATGGACGATTTCTCGGTCTGTGGAGAGAGTTTCGACAGATGTTTAACAAATCTTGAATTAGTACTGAAACGTTGTGTTAATGTCAACCTAGTGCTCAACTGGGAAAAATGTCACTTCATGGTGAGACAAGGAATTGTGTTGGTCACATTGTATCAAACAGAGGGATTGAAGTCGACAAAGCAAAGATCGAAATTATCAAAAACCTTCAACCACCCAAAATAGTTAGAGAAATACGAAGTTTTCTAGGACACGCGGGTTTTTACCGACGTTTCATAAAAGATTTCTCTAAAATCACCAAGCCACTAACTGAGTTATTAATGAAAGAGGCTGAGTTTATTTTCGACGATAAATGCTTGAACGCATTTGAGACACTCAAAGAGGCCTTAATATCGACACCTATTATGCAACCTCCTGATTGGAATTTACCATTTGAAATAATGTGCGATGCGAGCGACTATGCTGTAGGCGCAGTCCTAGGACAACGCAAAGAAAATAAGCTTCACGCTACCTACTACGCAAGCAGAACACTCGACCCCGCACAAATGAATTACGCCACTACGGAGAAGGAACTCTTAGTTGTAGTATTCGCATTGGACAAATTTCGTTCCTACTTAGTAGGCGCTAGAATCATTATTTATACGGATCATGCTGCGATCCGATACTTACTAAGCAAGAAGGACGCCAAACCACGATTACTCAGATGGATCTTACTCCTACAAGAGTTTGACTTAGAAATAAAAGACAAAAGAGGAACTGAAAACGTGGTAGCTGACCATTTATCGAGATTAGATGGAATCCAAACCGAGAGTGTTCCCATAAACGAAGATTTCCCTTATGAACGCCTCATTGCCAAGCTAGAGACAAACCCTACCGACAATTTAGATCCACACGATGAAACTTTCACAACTGCTGTAGTAAAATCCATTTGTACTAATACCACATTACCATGGTATGCTGACTTCGTCAACTATTTAGCTGCTGGTGTTTTACCACCTGATTTGACGTACCAACAGCGGAAGAAATTTTTCCATGACCTTAAACACTACTTTTGGGATGAACCATTACTCTTTAAAAGAGGCGCCAATGGTATTTACTGTCGCTGCGTTCCTAATGATGAAATAAACGACGTCATTTCCCATTGCCATTCCGCCCCTTATGGTGGACACGCTAGTACATCGAAAACCTGTGCAAAAATACTTCAAGCTGGCTTCTTTTGGCCTACCTTATGGAAAGACGTCCACGTAGCAATTATGAACTGCGATAGATGTCAACGCAAGGAAATATATCTAGACGTGACGAAATGCCGTAAAAAGGAATCCTCGAAGTAGAAGTTTTCGATGTGTGGGGAATTGATTTCATGGGACCTTTCCCCGCATCCTTTGGAAATAAATATATTTCGGTAGCCGTCGACTATGTATCAAAATGGATTGAAGCCATCGCCGCACCCACAAACGATACACGTGTGGTACTAAAACTATTCAAGAATATTATCTTCCCATGATTCGGTGTACCAAGACTAGTGATCAGCGATGGTGGCTCACATTTTATCTCCAGAATCTTCGAAAGGTTACTTTCCAAATATGGCGTTAAACATCGCATAGCCACACCATACCATCCTCAAACAAGTGGACAAGTGGAAGTGTCGAATAGGGAGATCAAACAAATACTTGAGAAAACCGTAGCCACATCCAGAAAAGACTGGTCCTCCAAGCTAAACGATTCTCTTTGGGTATATCAGACAGCTTTCAAAACTCCTATCGGAACAACGCCGTTCAAGTTAGTTTATGGAAAATCTTGTCATTTGCCAGTAGAATTAGAACACAAAGCCTATTGGGCGATAAAAACCCTTAACTTAAATTATAAGAGTGCTGGCGAGAAACAAGTGTTAGATATCCATGAACTAGAAGAATTGCGTTTAGACGCTTATGAAAATGCTAAAATTTATAAAGAACGAACAAAAAAATGGCACGATAAGCGTATCTCGCGGAAAGACTTTAAGGAAGGAGACATCGTACTCCTATTCAACTCTAGACTGAAACTTTTCCCGAGAAAATTACGTTCCAGATGGTCCGGACCGTTCGAAATTAACAAAGTTTTCCCAAGTGGTGCGATAGAAATTAAAGGTAGTTCTATCGAACCATTCATAGTTAATGGCCAGCGCTTAAAGCACTATTTTAACATCGGAAATATCGACTATTCGGCTTATCTTCAGTTAAGTGAGCCGCCTACCCCGCTACCTAACTGAATAGGTATTTACTGTCGAGCCGTCGACATAAAATAAAGGCGCTTCGTGGGAGGCAACCCATGTTTTTACTTTAATTATTTTTTCTGCTTTAATATGCTTTTATTTTTCTTTTATTTTTTTTAAAAACATTTTCATGATTGCATTTCTTACTCCTTTCTATTTTTCTTCTATTTTTATTTCTCCCTTTCATATTTCTTTTTCTTTTTAATTTAACTTTGGCAATTTCCTAACCCGAAAATACTTACTTAATTTCCTTTTCTTTCAAACATTTATCAAATATTTTCAGGGGGTATTTCTTTTTCTTTCACATCTCGCGCTATGGATTGTGCAAACTTCATGAATGTCAAATTGCGAAGCCGACACCAGAGAAGACGGTTTGCAGACCTGGGTGAACGGGAGATGTGTCCTACTATATACGCAGATGATCATGCTATGGCTGCCCTTGGCATTCGCGAGAGTGTCATGTACTTGCTGCATCAGATAAGTTGGGACACCGCTCCTATCCGTCGAAGGTTCTGTACCTACAAAAGGCTAACTTTGGAGTTTCTCAGCACCTTGAGTTTCATTCCAAATCATGGAATGGGATTCAACCGTGGGTTGATTACATTCAGAATGTTTAACATGGATTACACTTACAACCTGCAGGAGTTTAGCCAGCTGTTTGGGTTCCCCTTTGGACCCGATGTTATCAATATGACACAGGAAAACCTTTTGCCCGTATCTGAACTTGACTATTTCTGGGGAAGCATTGCTGGTATTAACCATCCTGAGCCGTCAGATCTGTACTCTGAATGCATTCATAACCCGGCTATCAGGTATTTCCACAAGATCATAGCCCACACTATCTTTGGCAAACAGCAAAATATCACGTCTGTATCCCGCGATGAGCTGTTTATTATGTATTGTGCATCCCAGAACCGTTCGGTGAATGGTGCAGCTTATATGCTCGCTAATATGGAGCGGATCATCCAGACCCCAAATGCACCGATCTTGTTGGGTGGGTTAGTTACCATGCTGTCTAATGCCATTGGACTCCGCCGGCCTATGCTCGGTTCTGCTTCGCTTTATGGCATAAAGCCGATGGATATTGCCTTTTGTTTCAACACTAGCATGATCGGAAACCTTGGACCAGATTCATTTGACCTGCTAGTTAATCATCAGATCATCCACCATTTTAAGCTCCCGGACCCAAGAACCAGTGTGCACAACCGAGATAACTGGCTGTTTGACCTTCACCATCTTGCTTCACCACCCTCCTCACCATCTACAGTTGACATTTATGAGGTTCCAAACACTGCTAATGCTGAAGAAGATCCTGCTACACCGCTAGGATACCATGATCTCCCTGATCCTTGGGAATAGCAGGCTACTTCCGCCGAGACCGCGCCCCAGGTTCCTGAAACTACTCCACCTCCACCTGCTGTTACCCTGGACTCCCTACATGAGGCAATTACAGACATGCGAGGCGAGCTGACTTCTCTCAGGGTGGACTTCATAACCTTCATGGACTTGGTGACTGATCAGTTGGACTACATGCATCAGCATTTGTTTCCACCTCCCCGTGGCTAGAGTTGCCATTGTTATTCATTTCCTTCTCTCTTGCATTTTTACGTACAGTGAGGACACTGTTAAGTTTAAGTGTGGGAGGGATTTTTAGTTTAGTTATTATTTCAACATTATCATTTTCTTTTATTTTTAGTTACTTTGAAACAATTGTCATGAATTTATTCATTTATTCAATTAAAGTTTATTTTAATTTCTTTCCCAGTTTACTGTTTTATTTACTGTCTATGTTTTATTTACTATTTTATTTACTTTAATTAATTAAAATAATTAATTAAAACATTTCAAATAAACCAAAAAATATAAATTCTTCAAAAATCCAATTACCAAGAAAAATAATAAACTCATCACTCTCCAACGGTCCTGTAACGGATCTCTTATTTATGACTCTGTCTGCGTTACGAGCGTCACACCCTTGTGACGACCGTCACGCAGACAGAGACCACAACGGCTATTGCAGGGAACCGTTCCAACTTTCCTCTTTATAAACCCACTTCCTTCCTCCATTGTCACCATCACACGAAAAACCACCTATTCACTCCATTTTTTCTTCCAATTTCTAAACTCCCAACACCAAATTACCATCCTTACAATCTCCCATTCTCACATTCCCAAATCAAATCCTACCTCCACCATGGCAAACAACCCAAACGCTCAAGCCATCAATTTCATAATCGGCGAACCTGGGGAGAATCAACGAGCAAAGTTTCAAAAATTCCAACGTCGAGGTCTCCAACCCACAAGGTACGTTGACATCGACTGCCTACGGAGTTTGGGACTACTCGACAGTGTCCGCCGATTATTACAAAGCATGGATTTGTGGAACCTCTGTCGCGAACCAAGACCAATCTACGAAACTCTTACTCTTGAGTTCTTGAGTTCGTTTGCTTACCTCACTCCGCCGGGTGTCACAAACCAACTGTCAGACGTGGCAAAATTTCGCATGTTTGGCGTTAAGCACCAGTTACCTCAATCCGACATCGCGAGGCTTATGGGATTTTGTTCGGACGAAGGTGCTCATTTTCGGGTACCAGATAGTTTTGGTAAGGAGGCTTTCAACTTGTGGCACAGTTTAACGAACATCCATGCCGGATCCTACGACCACCTCAACGCCACCCACATTCACAATCCGGCCATCCGCTACTTCCATCGCATTCTTAGTAACACCATCTTCTCCCAAGACAACAACCATATGCTCAACTCCAAGGAGCTCTTCTTTCTACATTGTGCGTTCACTGGGCAAAAGATAAATGCCGCCCCGTTCCTACTTGCTCACATCCACTCTATTTGTGCTAGAGGTGGAAAACCTTTCTATTTCGGAGGGCTGGTTACTTAAATTGCCATTGGTCTAAATTACGGTGCTGCTCTCGCAACCTTGCCTTCTATGGCACCGGCTTTGCTAACCTTGGATCACTGCAAATCCGCACACCTCATCTACTAGCAGGAAGACGGCAAATTCCACCCCGTAATTAAGAATACTGTCTATCAGAATATCATTTTGCCAAACAGGGACCGAATCAATCCAAGTAACCAAGCAAACTGGTTGTTCGACCCTGAAGTTCCCGCAGAGCCTGCACCTGCCCACGAAGACCAACCTGCAGCCGCCACAGACGATATATAAGAAGATTTGGATAGCGCTCCGCCTGTCCACGACATTCCGAGATCCTCATCCACACCTCCTCCTATCAATCTTGAAGACATCCTCCGCGCCCTCCACATGCAAAATCAAATGAATGTGGCGCTTGAAAGGAGGCAAGCTGAGCAATTCGAGTCTCTGTGCGCCCAAAACGCTCAGATCTTGACTGGGCAGCGCAACATGAATGAGAGGTTGGATGAGGCGCTGTCAGAGCTTAACGCCTTGAGGATAGATATGAACACCTATGGCTTCCAAGACACCGACACTGAAGCCACTCCTACCAGACGCTCTCGCACCAGGAGCAGAGGACGTGGTCACCAGTAGTTTCTCTTTCTTTAATTTCTATGTAATTTGTTATTTTTCTGTTTCATTTCTTTTCCTTTTGTTTTTGTAATTGTACTTCCCCGCATATATACCGCAACATTGAGGACAATGTCGGATTTTGTGTGGGAGAGGTACCTTTCAATCTTTAATAAAACTAGTAAATTCTTCCGATATGTCTCGATTCAAATTCTTCGCTTTATTTTGCCATACCGATTTTTATTTTATTTTTGCGCATTAGCCCGACATACCTATCTTAACGAAATACCAGTTGAGGAAGCCGAAAACGACATAACAAGATCGATACGGTTCTGTCACCATGGACTTCCTACTTACGCGATCCGTTTCAATAACCATTATACCGATATCTGGAGTTTCATGTTGTAGAAGTAACCCCTAGTAGTTTATACTAGCAGTCAGCACCGTCTTGACACAAACCACGTGGAGAATCGATGAATATAAGTGTTTGATGCCTGATTCTAAAAATATCCTTCCTATCTCGCTGCTAAAAGAAAAGAAAACTTGTGTACCAAAATATACGGGCACATATAAGAGCTGAGCAAATAATGAAGGAATCCAGTGTTGGTTGGTTCAGAGGTATCTGGTTCTGAACTCGGTAGGGCGTGCTACGGCCCGATCCCTCACAACCTCCAATTTGGATAACATATGTAGGGTTGCCACATTCATGTACCAGACCCCGTGCTAAAGGATCAAAGTCACTAACCGGTTACTCCACTACGTGTGTGCTAAGGCAAAGGGCTTAATGTGATTGCGCCAGAACGAAACCGGGTGAAATAGATACGAGGAACTCCGGGCAGAGTTATAACGGAACTGTTGGATAGCTCGTTTAAAATGGAAGTCTACGAGTAAGCTTATTGCTTGCATCATTAGCGTATCTTTAGTGTTTTACTCAAGTATTGGCCGAACCAACGAGGATTTCCCGAAACCACTTTAAAAATCCAAGGTATGTCATGCTTATGCGCTTAACGAAAACTTGTCCGACCTTTCGAATGACTATTTGCTTGAGGACAAGCAAAGGTTTAAGTATGGGGGAATTTGATAACGAGAAAACATATCGTATAATTAACATACTTTTTACCGATTTTATATTTCATTAAGTCGTCTAACCCCCGATTATTCCAAGATTATTTGTCTTTTTGCAGGTATAACACTTGTCGACTCAAACTGATGAAAAAGGACAACATGAAGAAGGCTAGACGAAAAACAAAGAGAAAAAGAATAAAAAATACAAAGTTTGGACTTCTGGATCTGTGACGGTCGTCACGTCCCTGTGACGGGCGTAACACCCCATAACATAAGGAAACGCTCGTCACACACTCCTGACGAGCGTAAGGCACCACTTTAGCGTGTGACAACCGTCACCCACCCGTGACGACCGTCACGCGCGTGAAGGTGGACGTTATGCATGGATTGAAGACGTGGGCGTGAAGGGCAGACTCGTTCTCCCTTTTTCTACTGAATCTCCTATTTTCTTGCCACCACTATTACTGCTCCTACATTTTCTCCACGAAGACTTCATCAAGAATTCAAATTTAAACTGCTGATTTTTCCTGCTATATATATGAGTACCAAGGCACAGTTCAAGGGTCGAAGAATTTTACTCAGAGCAAATATTTATTTTATTTTACAGTTATTTCCAATTTGCTTGTTTTGGAATTCTGTTTTCATTTTCTTGTAATTTTCATTCAAAGCCTTAGTTTCTATTTTTAAGTGTTAATTCTTCTTTCAAGAATTAACACGAATTTCTACTGCAAGTCAAGCTCGAAGATTGGATTACTGTATTACCTCAAGATTACTATAGCATCTTTAATTTCAGGTTTTTTTTATATTGAAATTATTATTTATTCAGTTTTTATAATATGCCAATTATTGCCATGAATTATATTTTAAACTGTATTGCTGTTAAGTTAATTATGTCTGGCTAAATTATTAATACCGGTATGTGACCGTAAGAACTGAAAGAATTCAATGATACCTTGGCCAAAAATATTTACAAAACAATTTCTGGTTTCCAATTTCCAAGATTAATTTAACTATCCTTGTCACGAGAGTGAGAGGTTAATTAACACGATTTTGCCACGAGAGTGGGAAATTAATTAAGGCAAGAACCTGCATGCGAGAGCTGGGGTTCAACCCAGATAGTGGTAACGAAGCATTGATTTTTAAATACACGAGAGTATTTCAATAAATTAATTAAATTCAAATTGTTTTCAAAAAGTGTTATTAAATTTAAAGTGCATCCACTAGGTTTAGTAGCATGACTTATTTCATAAACACGAGAGTGTATGTCTCAGGTTTTTAAACAATTAGCTTTTACCGAAATACTTTATAGGCCAAGCGATTCATCAAATTCCCTAAGTCCGATTATCACATACCGGTATAATTAGTACTATTACTTTTAATTAAACTGTTTCCCCCAAAAATCGAATATTCATCGCTTAATTAGACAAACTGTAGCATTAGATCGTATGCGATTGATCCTCAGTCTCTGTGGGTTCGATAATCTTTTAAAACTAGAACGACTGAATTGTATACTTGCAGTTAGTATCCCGACAGACTTATAAAGTCCCGATCAGTTGACTGTAGTTTTCAAGAAGTTCTGATAAACTTTCTGCAAGTTCAGCTCTAGTAAATTCAGAGAATACCTCTTTTGGTTATGACTCACGGTCTGAGTCATCTGATGTGGTAGCCATAAGAGCTAGGTTGGCGTTCTCATCTTCTGAGTCAGATTCATCTTCAGAAGATTCTGAATCGTCCCAGGTGGCCATCATGCCTTTCTTTCTACCAAACTTTTTCTTTGGTCTTTCTCTTTGTAGTTTTGTACAATTATTCTTGTAGTGTCCTGGTTCTTTACATTCATAGAAGATTATATCTCTTTTGTTTGACTTCTTATGTCCAGAAGATTCTGGTTTATCTTCTGACCTCTTGTAGTTCCTGAACTTCTTATGTCTGTGCTTCTACATCTGGTTGATCCTTCTGGAGAGAAAGGATAATTCATCTTCTTCTGATGCAGATTCTTCAGAGTTTCCTTCTTCTGCCTGAAAAGCGTTAGTTTCACATTTTTTAATAGATTTAAGGGCAACAGACTTACCTTTCTTCCGAGGCTCGTGTTCATCAAGTTCTATCTCATGAATTCTTAAAGCGCCGATGAGTTCTTCAAGAGACACATTGTTCAAATCTTTTGATACTTTGAATGCAGTAACCATAGGTGCCCATCTTCTAGGTAAACTTCTGATAATCTTCTTAACATGGTTTGTCTTAGTGTATCCTTTGTTCAGAACTCTCAGGCCAACAATCAGAGTTTGGAACCTTGAGAACATAGCTTCTATAGATTCACTTTCTTCCATTTTGAAGGCTTCATACTTATGGATGAGAGCCAGAGCTTTAGTCTCTTTTACTTGAGAATTTCCTTCATGAGTCATTTTGAGAGACTCAAACATGTCATGTGCTGTATATCTATTTGTGATCTTCTCATATTCCATTTTAGAGATAGCATTCAGAAAGATATTTCTAGCTCTGTGGTGATTTTTGAAATCTGCTTTTTGTTGTCTATCCATATTCTTTCTATCAATCTTGTTTCCTTGTGAGTCTATAGGATTTGTGTAACCATCTAAGACCATATCCCATAAACCAGCATCATGACCTAGAAATAAACTTTCTAGTCTATCTTTCCAATATTCAAAATCTTCTCCATCAAACACAGGAGATTTGGTGTAGTTATTGTTGTTTTATTCAGTTGCCATAGTGTTTTTCCTCTGGATCTTTTTCTGACATTGTTAAGTGTTTGCGCTCAGAGTCAAGCTCTGATACCAATTGAAGGGTGAGAAAACACTTAGAAGGAGGGGGGGGGGGGTTGAATAAGTTTTTCCTTTTTCTTTTTCTTACTAGCTCAACAATTATGGAAAGACACATTTATTTTTATCCTGGTTCGTTTGAACTCAAACTACTCCAGTCCACCCGCCAAGGTGATTTCGCCTTTCTCAACAAGGACTTAATTCACTATAATCAAACAGATTACAATCACACAACCAAACTGTTGTGACTAACAATACAAAGCGCAAGTAAACTTACTAGTGACTAACACCACTAAGACTCAAACTAGTCCTAGCCTTCTTGAGAAATCTGACCAAGCTTGGTCTCCCAAGGAACAAATACAAGAATTAAATCTTTACAATAGTGAAGCAAATTGCTTCTTAGAAAGCTATATCACAAACTGTGATTTATCACTAAGATAAGTTTTGCACTTGAGAAAATAACAAAGTGTTTGTAAGAAAGTAATTTGTGAGCAGCAGAATAATTTTCACGTTGGTTTTTTCTTGGTTTTTTTTGGTTGTTGGCTTGCAATAAATGATCTTCTATTTATAGCATGAGGAAAACGACCGTTACTGCCTTCAAAAGTAAGGAGCAATTAATGTTTGCGTGTTAGCTTGCATTATTGTTCTTTTCAATAAACTAGCGTAGAGACACTTGAGTGCTTTAGCCGTCTTTGCATTAAATGAACAAACGACACTGTCAGAGCTTGTTTCCTAAAACTTGACAAGACTGTTTTCTTCTTTAATCTTTCAGAACTTGCTTCAGAATTTGCTTGCAAATAACTTCTCATCATAGCTTGCTTGCAAAATACTTCTGAACAGAGTTTGCATGGAAACTTGCTAAGATTAGAGGATGCATTAAATTGCTTCTTATCAGAACCAGCGTCAGAACTTACGCTAAATAAATAGTTCTTTCACCAAAGAACGTCTTCATTTTTATTCAGCTCAACACGTAAAGTGATTTTCACCTTAGAAAATACTTCAGTCAGAACATTATCTGAAACAAAGAAATATGCTCATCAGAGTATCAATTATACAAAATATATTTTATTGTTATCAGCAAAACTCTGAGATATGATCAGAACCAAACTTGTTCTAACAAAAACTACCATTCAACAATTTCAATCCTTCTAAGTTTGGAAAAGGGGTTTGCGGAAAAAGTGCAGGAAAAGTAAATAAAGCAGTAAAGAAAGAGATAAAAAATCATCTGCAGCCTATGAGAATTCATTCTGGAGTCGCATTTCACTCTACCCGTTAAATACTTAAACTTTCTTATGAATTGCACGCGATCTAAATCACTTGTCAATACCATCACGTATCACTCACACTAAGGCTATCTCTAATGCAAAGTGAGACATCACTCCTATTGCTCTCTTCAATGATCTCTCAATCGACTCAAATAATCCGAATGCATTTCATAACTGATATCCATATGAATATAAAGCCTAAATATATGTCTAGAGTCTAGGACCTAAAAGATATTCATTAAAGAAAGAGATTTGGAAAGCATATGTCTACGACAAACCAAAATTTTGCGGTTAAGCTAAAATCAAGAATAAACACTGGTAATAATTTATAAAAGAGATTTCATGCAATCCCATAATCAACAAATGTACATACAATAAGAGTAAAGATATACATACAACACCCACCATAGGAATGATGCATAGGAAAGAAGGAGACGAATAGGAAACTTCTCGCGGTGTCAACACGATCCGAGACCATCCATAGCCAATCGACAAAATGAACCATCCAATGATGCTGCTTAAACCTCTAAGCTACAAAGAATTGGATCAGAGCTCCTCCAAGAGGGAAAGAGATGATACAAACCTAGAACATTTGTTTCTAAACTATTTATACAAAACTGATCTCAATAGACCGCGCTTAGCGGGCTCACCACGCTAAGCGCCTACACCTATAATACAAACTAAACCTCCTAAAACCAAGCTAAGCGCGCTAAGCGGGATCAAAAACTATGCTTCTGGAAGAATAATAACATCACCCCGCGCTAAGCGGCATAAGCGCGCTTCCCTGGACATAACTTTCTCAAAAATGGTCTTTTATTTCGAAAATGGCCATCTGGAGCCGTGCCTTCGACCCCTTATTCCTCGATGCTCCAAAATGCAACAAATACCTACAAAATGAATGAAAAAACATCAAATAGTACACTATGTACACAAAAACACAAATAAACACAAACTAAACGTATTTATACAAAATTCAGGTTTATTTAACTTATATTAACAATAAAGAGTCGACAAGTGCAACAAAAAGTATATAAAAAAATAACTACAATTTTCACTTATCAAACTCTCCCCAACTTGAACTTGTTTATCCTCAAACAAGGCCAAACAACTTAAAGAAACAAGAACGATCAACCAAAGAATCACGAATCGATAAGTTTTGAAAACGGAAAACAAATGCAATGGTTCAAATGAAAACCAGTACATATAAAGTAAGCACTTACCACTAGACTATAACTAAAACATAAACATGAAACAAACGCTAAATACAAAAATCATGTCAAACATTCTAAAGCAACACTAGTTCACAAATAAATCACACCTAGAAAAATCAATCATCGATAGATGAAAAACACACAAAAATGAGGTATTATCACTCATCCAACAACCTTGCAAACAAAAGATTAAATTATACACTCATCCAAAAATCATGTTAAAGAAATAAAAACAAGAATCACAATGGCTTTTTAAGGTTGTAATGTGGCTTGGTTAACAAACAAGGGATAAGTCCTAAATCTAATCGAAACAAAAACTTGCCTTAACCTAAGGGAAAGATCAACTCACAAAGACTCAAGCAAAATAATTTCAATCAAACTTATTCTTTATCCCCAAAATTTTACACCAATCATAATACTTATTTAACACAATATTATTCTACTCTTTTTGTATTTGTTTTTCAAGACTTTTTTTCTCCCTTTTTTCTTTCTTTTTCTTTTCACTTCTTTTTCACTTTTTTTTTTCTTTTCCTTTTCTCCTTTTCACAACCTCATAACAATCACAACATAAGTGAGCATGCAATTCTCTTCCCAACTTGAATTCAACTAACATTAAAGTGTGAATACTCCCTACTTTCTAAGGCAAGGTAAAAATTCAAACTACAAATCATATTTGAAGGTTCAAGAAAGCAAAGAATCAATTTCCATACAAAAATATGAACCAAACACTCATATACAAGCATTTAGCATTAACAACATGGACATCGACAAAAAGCTAAAAAGGCTTACAAAAGTTCACACACTCACAAGGTGAATTGACTATTTATCTAGGTAAGTGTGCTCAAAATGAAACAAAATGCCTTGATCACTTTCATGTTTTCATATAATCAACACAAATAAAAAATTAAGCATAATAAAATCCAGCTAAAACAAGAGTTTTAGTCTCTAGTATATGTGAACAATGGAAAGCTACCTCACAAAAAGGGTAGGAACTAAATTGATTCACAAATGAACAAATGTACAAAAGACTGAATGACATAAAAAATGTAAAAAATCTAAGTATCATGAATATGCTAAAGTATAGAAAGCAATAAAACATACCTCAAACGTGTACAAAACTTTAACAAAGTCATTACCACGCATTTGCAAGTTGAAACGATCAAACTTGACAAATTACCTCAATATCCTCAAGCTAGCGGACCAAAATTGGAGTCCAAACAACAATAAAAGAATTAGAAAACTAATAATAATGTTAATTACTACTATAAGGCCTTTGTGAAAGTGGGAAAAATGATGGCCAAATGAAAAATTAAAAAGAATTCATTGGCTCTACACAACAAGGTGCGCTAAGTGACACAGAGCGCGCTACGCGCGCTACACCAGTTGCAAAAAAATAGGGCAAGTGGTGAAGCTGCTATGCAAGTCTAACTTACACCTACTCAATTCTTCATTTACACATCTAAACATCATTTACAACACAAATACACTTCCACAAACTAAACACGACAAGCTTACAGAAAACTACAAAGAATAATAACATAAAATAACTAATAGAAACATACTAAAAGAATGGGTGAAAATTGATTAAATAGGTTGTAAAGTGAAAATTTGAGAATTTTACGAACAATCCGAGTACAACTTGTTTAATGAATGTTCACCACACTACCTAAGCTAAAACGAAAAAGTAACAACGAAATGAAAAATGCAAAACATGCTTATTTGACGTTGTAAGTTCGACGCCTATTATTTATAAAACAACACATTGCTTCGAACGAGCCAAATGCTTCACTTCCGCCTTCACTTAAATCTCTTCAAGCTATAACCATAACTACACATCTAACCACACTTTGTCAAACGTGAAACAAAACAAGTATACTATATACAAATGTATAAATCACGTAAATATACAAAATAAACAAGTATGAAGAAAATATATAAATACACATTACATACATATTTATGAAACTTAGAAAGCAAAACTATCACGATGTAGTTAATATTAACATCAATCCCCGGCAACAACGCCATTTTGCTGGTGCGGTAAAGCGAAAAGCAAAAAGAAAGTTATTAATTTATCGGGTGATATTTAGGTTATATTGTATCGTGTCCATGGAGATTGGTGAGAGGAAAAAACTACCGTTAAACAGTTTCAATCCTTCTAAGTTTGGAAAAGGGGTTTGTGGAAAAAGTGCAGGAACAGTAAATAAAGCAGTAAAAAAAGCGATAAACAATCATTTGCATCCTAAGAGAATTCATTTTGGAATCGTATTTCTCTCTACCCGTCAAATACTTAAACTTTCTGATCAATTGCACGCGACCTAAATCACTTGTCAATACCATCACATATCGCTCAAACTAAGGCTATCTCTAACGCAAAGTGAGACATCACCCGTATTGCTCTCGTCGATGATCTCTCAACCGAGTCAAATAACCCAGATGCATATCATAACCGATACCCACATGAATATTAAGCCTAAATCTTGTCTAGAGTCTAGGACCTAATAGATATTCATTCAAGAAAGAGATTCAAAAAACATAAGTCTACGTCAAATCAAAACTCCGCGATTAAGCAAAAATCAAGAATAAACATCGGTATTAATTTGTAAAAGAGATTTCATACAATCCTATGATCAACAAATTTATATACAATAAGAGTAAAGATATACACACAACACCCACCATAGGAATGATACATAGGGAAGAAGGAGATGAATAGGAAACTTCTCGCGGTGTCAACACGATCCGAGACCACCCATAGCCAATCGACATGATGAACCACCCAATGATGTTGCTTGAACCTCTAAGCTACAAAGAATTGGTTCAGAGCTTCTCTAAGAGGGAAATAGATGATAAAAACCTAGAAAATTTATTTCTAAAATATTTATACAAAACTGATCTCAGCAGACCGTGCTTAGCGGGCTCACCGCGCTAAGAAAACTGCACCTATAATACACACTAAACCACCTAAAACCGCCCTAAGCGGGCTCAAAAACGTGCTTCTTCCAGAATAGTAACAACACCTCGCGCTAAGCGGCACAAGTGCACTTCCCTGGACAAAACTTTCTTAAAAATGGTTTTTTATTCCGAAAATGCGCATCTGAAGCCGTACCTTCGACACCTTATTCCTCGATGCTCCAAAATACAAAAAATACCTACAAAATGAATAGAAAAATATCAAACGGTACACTATATACACAAAATACAAACTAAACGTATTCACACAAAAGTCAGATTTATTCAACCGATATTAACAACAAATAGTCGATAAGTGCAACAATATATATATATATATATATATATATATATATATATATATATATATATATATATATATATATATATATATATATATATATATATATATATATATATATATATATATATATATATATATATATATACAATTTTCACTTATCACTTACCATTAATGCCAATAGACAAGAAAGCTGAGTTGAGAATAGATTGAATCCAACCACATAATTTAGCATTAAAACCAAATTTATTAAGAACTTTTAACAAAAAAACCTAGTGAAAAATATCGAAGGCCTTAGAGATGTCAATCTTAAGAGCCACGTTACCAGTATATACTTTGTTGTTGAGAAGATTAGTAGCTCCAAAGGCCAGACATATACAATTACCAAATTTCTTACGATGAGTGAATCCATTTTTCTCCTTAGAAATAATCTTAGGCAAGATGCAGGCCATTTTGTCAGCCAGAATTTTAGTTATAATTTTATGCTTGAAATTTGCTAAAGCTATAATGTTCCACTTTGCTAGCACCCTTAATCTTGGGAATGAGAACTATAGTGTTAGAGTTGTAATGAGGCAGAATCCAGTCTTCTTTGAAGAATTGGGCAACAACATTAGAAACATCCTCTCCAACAATATCCTAATAAATATGATAAAAAGAGGCATCAAAACCATCGGGGCCAGGAGCACCATCCTTATTAAGCTTCATGATAGCCTTCTTTGATCTTTAGCCTTTTTAACGTATGAAATAACACAAAAAAATAAAGTTTGACTGAATATTAAAATCCAAATGCACCTATTAGTTTCAGAAGCTATTTTAGAAAACAAATAATTTTACATTGCAAACAAAACTTGTTTTTTTAATAGAGAAAAATTTAAGTCTAATTTTTATATAAGTAATGTTAGATATATATTAAAACACATCAAAATGTATCCAGATTACATCGTTAAAAATAAAAATTTAATATTACATACAAAAAATATGTCACACTCTAAATACATCGTAAGATAAAATTAAAATGCATAAAAAATATGTCACCTTCTAATTGTATATTTATAGATGATTCCGGCTTTGACTGGGCCTAGAGATTAAATTCCTGTTACATTTTTGGAAAAAATGGTGGTACCTATTTGATTTAGTGATTTAGTGTATCTTAAACGCGTCTAGATTTTATAATTCGAACAATAGTATCTCAATGATATAACATTTATGTTGAGGTTTTCATATATATGTGATCACTACATAAAGTGTAAAGTGTACCGAACAGCACTCTTTTGCAAAATATATTATTTTGTAATGCGTTAGCATCTTCTACTAGGAAAAAAAACGTAATGTATCGGTAGTTGTTCATATTAATGTTTTAAAAATCGGATTGAAGATTGAACCTGTGAAATATTTGATTTAAGGTTTAATTGGTTAAACTAATTAAATTTACGGTCGAATTATTTATTAAATAAACTAATAATATGAAATTAGGGATGACAATTTAATCTATACTCTATAAATATCGGTAAAAAATATCTATAATGGATAGATAAAACCTGCAGAATAGGTACTGGTACGGACACGGGTAATTATCTATTAAAATAAGTGGATATGAGTGCGGGCACGAATACCTTACTACTCACTCCAACCCGTATGCGTACTACATATTTATATAATATAATTTATATTAATAGATGAAAATGCACATTTATAAATTAAAAAAAATATCGCTATTAAACTATTGCACATTTTAATAAAAATATTTATTTATTTCTTAAATCAACAATAACATCCATAATTTTTTTTAATATTGTTAAAAAAACTTAAATTATATGATATTTTATAATTTGATTTAATTTTATTATAAACGCAAGTAAACGAAAACTGGTACGGGTATTGAGGTAGTCATATGATACAGGTACATGTATGATCATTGATGCCCACATGAGTTTGGGTTTGAGTACGAGATTTTTTTTCAAATCGCGAGTATGAGAACCTGTACTAAGTATTTTTTTTTCAAACCGCGAGTATGAGAACATGTACTAAGTATTGTGCTCAAACCTTGTCCATTGCAATCCCAATATGAAACTAAATTTCATTGATACACAATTATATTTTCACAACATAATAAAATAAATATTTCAAAAGTCTATTACAAACTTAATACAACAATATCAATAATACATATAATAACACATCATAGTTAATTTCAACTTTAATTAAATTAAATCCTTATATAACTTATTAAACAAACATAGATTTGCAGAAATTATTAAACACAGCAAATTCTTACAGAATTAAAAAGACATAAGTCTGCAGCATTCTCCAACTTCACAGATCTGCAACATTCACAAATCTGCAACATTTAAAGCAACATTCATAAATATGAAATTAAATCTAAAACAAATAAATATTTACCATTAAAGTTATTAAAATGCAACATTCACGAATCTGAAACACCTAAATTTTTACCATTAAAATCTTCAAACTTCATTTTCTCCACATTCCATTAAAAAAAAACTTGTTATGATCCAAAACTTGAACGGTTAATGATATTTCCAGATAGATAACACACTTCATTCCAAAATATAATGGATTGTCCATAATATTCATTAGTCCAAAATAAGGCATTTTCACAAATGACTCTAAAAAACAAACTTTAAACGAAACAAAAATTTCAATAAATTAGAACTAGAAAATGAGGTTGATCCACTGTCATGTTAGAGTTAATTTATGTTTTATAATTAATTAGATATTAATTTATATTTAGAAATATCTTTTAGATTGTTTATATATTTGTTAGAAGATATATATCTTAGATCTTCTTATATCTTTGTTAGAAGATATATTTTAGATTTAATTTTGTGTATAAATAGCCTATTGAAGTAGGTTATTGTAATTCATTGTAAATCTTTATTTGAAGATGTCAGTACATATTTCTTTTGCCTTTCATCTCTTCCTTGTGCACCAACAATTGGTATCTAGAGTTCCGGTTTGAAATCCACGGGGAAAAGAAGTATTGTGATTAAGAATTACAATATTCTGATTCTGGGGTTTTGAGAAACATTGATTTGGGAAACTCTGCCTGAATCGCTCAAAGGTAGAAGATGAACGGGAACGACGGTGATATTCATTCCAAGCTTTCAGTATTTGATGGCAAAAACTGGAATCGTTGGAAGATCCAGATGCGCGTGTTATTTGGTTCTCACGATGTGTTAGATTTTGTCACCGATGTCTATAATTTGTTAGAAGCAGACGCAACAGAGGCACAAAAGATAGCATAGAAGGCGCTGAGGAAGAAAGATCAGAAGGCGTTGTTCTACATCCATCAATGTGTGGATGCAAATGTGTTTGAGAAGATTGTTGATTTTGAAACAACAAAGGTTGTATGGGACACACTGGTCAGATGTTACGGTGGTGATGCATCAGTGAAGAAGGTGAAGCTTCCGTCTCTCAGAAACCAATATGAAAATCTCAACATGAAGAACAACGAGAAAGTTTCTGAATACATCTCTAAAGTGATTCTGGTCACTAATGAGATGAAAGCTTGTGGAGAAACTCTGTATGAACAAGTAATTATTGAGAAGATCTTGAGATATTTAACTTCTCAGTTTGATTACATTGTGGTAGCAATTGAACATTCCAAAGATTTGAGCACTATGAGAGTTGAAGAGTTGCAAAGTAGTCTAGAAGCGCATGAGTTGCGTATGACTGCAAAAACTTATGAGAGGGAAGTAGAGCAGTAGACTCTGAAAGTAACTTTTGATAAGAAGCATCAGAAGTAGGCTTGGCCAGAAGCCAGGAAGAAAACTAATGGTAGTCAAAAGTCAGAAGCTTCAAACTCTAATAGGCAGAAGAATGTCCAGAAGTAAAGATTTATGGAGAAACTCTGTATGAACAAGTAATTATTGAGAAGATCTTGAGATCTTTAACTTCTCAGTTTGATTACATTGTGGTAGCAATTGAACATTCCAAAGATTTGAGCACTATGAGAGTTGAAGAGTTGCAAAGTAGTCTAGAAGCGCATGAGTTACGTATGACTGCAAAAACTTATGAGAGGGAAGTAGAGCAGTAGACTCTGAAAGTAACCTTTGGTAAGAAGCATCAGAAGCAGGCTTGGCCAGAAGCCAGGAAGAAAACTAATGGTAGTCAAAAGTCAGAAGCTTCAAACTCTAATAGGCAGAAGAATGTCCAGAAGGGAAAGGAGAAGTCTGTTAAGAAGAATGTTCAGTGTTACTGTTGTAAGAACTTTGGTCACCATGCTAGAGATTGCTGGTCAAACAAAGAAAAGAAGTCAGAAGAAGCAAATGTAGCCAAAGGAGATTCAAATGATGAACCTGTGCTATTTATGGCTTATGAGTCTGATGAGGAACCAGTGAAATTGTCATTTTCTGATTTTGAAGGGGAAGAAGAATATAACTCTGAATACTTTGATTCTGAAGGAATGATTTTGTATGAGTCAGAATCAGATGACGACTTTGGAGATTTTGAAGATGAGTCAGAATCTGAGGTTTCTGAAGACGAGTTAGAGTCAGAAGATGACTCTAGAAACTATGAAGGTGAGTCAGATGGTGAATCTGATTCTGACCCGGAATTTGGTGGTGATCAGGCTTCTAGAAGAGAAAACTCTAAAGGCGTAGGTTCTGGAGGACAAGCTTCTAAAGATGATCATGTTTCTGGTAGAAATCATGGTTATGAAAGTGGAACTTCTGAAGGAGGAGCTTCTGAAGGAAATTTAACTTTTGGTGATGATCATGATTCTGAAAGTGAAACTTTTGAAGGTAGAGGTGATCTAACTTTTAAAGATGGTATTTTTGAAGGTAGTGGCTCTGACTATGATGATGATTCAGACCTTGGGAATTTTCTAGACTCTGAAGACAGTCAAGGTTCTGGAGAAAGTCCGAATTCTGAAGCAAGTGCTTCTGAAAGGGAAAATTCTGGTGTCCAAAGTTCTAAAGGTCCAGTTCAGAGGCAACAAAGAGTCAGAAGCATCCCAAGAAGATTTGCAGAATTTGACATGTTGCAAGACACTGAAGTAGACTCTGAAGGAGAAGTTATTCAGTGTGCAATGTTAGTAGACTCTGAACCCGTGAGTACGGAAGAGGCTCTTAAGCAGCAAGTTTGGTTACAGGCCATGAAAGAAGAACTTGATGTTATAGAGAGAAACAAGACTTGGAAGCTGACAGAACTTCCAAAAGGCAAGAAAGCCATCAACGTCAGATGGGTTTTCAAGAAAAAGCTAAAGCTAGATGGATCAATTGGAAAACACAAAGCAATATTAGTAGTAAGAGGCTTTCTACAGAAGCCTGGGCTGGATTAATTTGAAGTGTTTGCACCTGTAGTGAGACATGAAATAATCAGACTAGTGATTGCAATAGCTGCTAACAGGAATTGGCCTCTGATGCATTTAGATGTAAAATATGCATTTCTGAATGGTCCATTACAAGAAGAGGTGTACATTTCACAACCTCTTGGATTTGAGAAAAATAATCAGGAAGAGATGGTGTTCAAATTACACAAAGCTTTGTATGGATTGAAGCAAACACCCAGAGCTTGGAATTTGAAGATTGATTCATTTTTCAAGGAACAAGGGTTTCAGAAGTGTGAGATGGAGTATGGTGTTTATGTTCAGCACACTTCAGAAGGTAATATGATTCTGGTCTGTTTGTATGTTGATGACATATTACTCACATGAAGTTTTGAACAAGAGATAGCTGAGTTCAAGAAAGTTCTGATGAATGCATTTGAGATGACAGATCTTGGAATAATGAGTTTCTTTCTAGAGATGAAATTTATGTACTCTGAGAAAGGACTCATTTTGCATCAAATAAAGTATGAACTAGAGATTTTAAAGAGATTTGAGCTAGAAAATTGCAAAGTTTCTATCACACCTGCTGATACGAACCAGAAGTTGGACTCTGATTCTGATGGAGAGGATGTGGATGCTACAACCTTCAAACAGATGGTTGGTTCTCTAAGGTATTTGTGTAATACCAGACCTGATATTTTCTATGCAGTTGGAATGATTAGCAGATTTATGAGTAAACCAAAGTGGTCTCATTACCAAGTTGATGTCAGGATTCTGAGGTATATGAAGGGAACTCTGAAATATGGAGTGTTATTTCTGTCTGGAAGAAAGTTCGAATCAGAACTTCTGAGTTATTCTGATTCTGATTGGTGCAAAGATAGAGTTGACAGAAGAAGTACTTCACGGTACTTATTCAAATTTCTGGGAGGTCCTCTTTCTTGGTGTTCCAAGAAATAGCATGTTGTTGCACTGTCAACTTGTGAAGCTGAATATATTGCAGGCGCTCTGACTGCATGTCAAGTTGTGTGAATTCTGAACTTGCTGAAAGATCTGAAGATTGAGGTGAATAAACCTCTGAAGTTAATGATTGATAACAAGTATGCAATCAATCTTGCCAAGAATCCAGTGTTTCATGGGAGAAGCAAGCATATTGAGACCAAGTATCATTTTCTGAGGAATCAAGTTCAGAATGAAATTTTAGAAGTTGTGCACTGTAGCACCCAGAAGCAGCTGGCAGATGTTCTGACAAAGACTATCAAAACTGATTAATTTCTTGGTTTAAGGGATGGAATTTGTGTTGTCAGTTTTGGGTAAATATAAATTAAGGGATGGTGTTAGAATTAACTTGGATTTTATAATTAATTAGATATTAATTTATATTTAGGAATATCTTTTAGATTGTTTATATCTTTGTTAGAAGATATATATCTTAGATCTTCTTATATCTTTGTTAGAAGATATATTTTAGATTTAATTTTGTGTATAAATAGCCTAGTGGAGTAGGTTATTGTAATTCATTGTAAGTCCTTATTTGAAGCTGTCAATAAATATTCCTTTTGCCTTTCATCTCTTCCTTGTGCACCAACATAACCGATGTTTTTTTCAATCATGATTACATTAATACATGCATGTAACCAATAAGTTCTGTAACCGTGCATGTAACTAGTTAACGCTTTCCTGTAATTGGTTAACACATGCATGTAACTAATTAACGCCTGCATGTAATCGGTTACATGTTGTTCGACTTGCTTCAACTCATCGATTACGATGTCTCGCCTGATCATGATCCTTCCGTTTTCAATATCAAACAACTTGTAACATTTAGTAGGGTGATAACCAACAAGTATCATCATCATCTCCTCTTTGTCATCAAACTTCTTTTTAAGTTGACCCGGAACATGTCGATATGTCACATAACCGAAAACTCAGAATTAGTTTAGATTCTGTTTAAATCCAAACCATGCCTCTTCCTTCTCAAGCTTCTTTGTAGGATACATATTCAACAAATAGACTGCTGTGGAAACCGCTTATCCCCATAACTCTTTCGAAAAGTTCTTCCCTTTTAACATGATTCTCACCATGTTTATGATCGATCGGTTCTTTCTCTCAGAAACACCATTTTGCTGCGGTGTATAGGGTGGTACAACCTCATGCACTATCCCATTTTCATCACAATACTTCCCAAAGTTATTTGAGACATACTCGCCTCCACCATCTGTATTGAGAACTTTGAACTTGTGACTTCTTTTCCGCTCAACCATGGACTTGAACTTCTTAAACACTTTAAGCACCTCATCCATTCTCTTGATTAGGTATGTCCATAGCTTTCTACTAAAATCATCAATAAATGTGACAAAACACCTATTGCCACCACACAAATCAACTTGCATCGGCCCACACACATCTGAATACCCAACCTCAAGGCATTGATTGTTCCTAGAACCTGCATCCTTGCTGAATCTACTCTTATGTTGCTTCCCTTGCACACACTCTTCACAAATCTCAGTTGGAATGTTGATGGATGGCAACCCAATTATATTTCGTTCCTTTGCAACATGTTAAGATCTCTAAAATTGAGATGTCCGAGATGGTAGTGCCATAACCATTCATCTCGACTTACCGCTGTAGCAAGACACATATGATCCATCACTTTCAACTTAATATTGAAATTTCTATTGGTATCCATAGGAGCTTTAAGGACCAAAACCCAGTTTCCGTCCATAACGCACAACGTCTTGTCTTCCATAAGAATCTTGTAACCATTCTCAAGCAATTTGTGAATACTTAAAAGGTTATATTTGATTCCAGGAATATACAATACATCTTTGATCAAGGAATGACCACCGTCCTTCCTCATGATCAAAACATCACCGATCCCTTCGGTCGCTAAAGCAATGTCATCCATGAATTTTACTTTATTCTTCCTGGCTTGATTGATTTTGGCAAACCAATCCTTCCTACCCGTCATATGTGTAGAAAAACCAGAATCTAAGTACCACTCTTCATTGCATTAGAATCCTTCTCTAATAGTCAGCAAAATGTTTTCTTCATCAAACATTTCTGCAGCGTTCCCGTAACTGCTGCTGTTGTTGCCCGGCAGCGTGCTACTGTTGCATTCTTCTTGTGTGATCATCACTAAGAGCGTGTTCTCATCCATCCACATATTGTATAGAAATCTTAGCCTCATCACTTTGAGGTTCCCTCTATTTCGCATTGCAATCTCTTGCGAAATGTCCAAGTTTTTGACAATTAAAGTGTTGTACCTTACTCTTGTCAAACTTCTTGGTATAGTTGTCTTGACCATCATTTTTGCAGCTGCTTTCACCCTTTTGACATGTCGAGCTCTTCGAATTTTGCGACTCTTTTCCACCAAAATTCTGAAAATTCCCCTTACTCTTCATGGGCCATTTTCCTTTCGACTTCTGTTTTTCTCATTGAACTGAGCTTGCAAAGCGATCTCCTTCTTCGCCTTATCGTTACTCCTCTCATCCATCATTTTCTCAAAAGCATCAAGAGAACTTTGGAGCTCCTCTTTACTCAATGTCAGAAGATCCTTCGACTCTTCAATCGCCACTACGATGTTGTCATATCTTGCCATCAAAGAACGCAAGATCTTCGACACAACATTCTGCTCCAAATTTCTCCACATGACTTAATTTGATTTATCAACCGCGTAATTCGCTTCACGTAATAGTTTCTTTGTCTCTTTTTCCTCCATTTTAATCAATTCAAATTATTGTTTGTGAGTTTGTAACTTCACCACCTTTGCTTTATCAACCCCTGCATAAGTCTTTTCTAAAACTTCTCACGCTTATTTTGATGATTCACAATCACCAACTTACTCAAAGTTGTCACCATCTATCTACACATTGATGGATAAAAAACAACACCTTGTATTCTTTTTTTTCTTCCTTATACGTAGTCTTTTGTGCATCATTTGCACCTTCGACAAATGGAGTTACCCCATTCTTGATCACTTAAAGAACTTCTTGGTAGCCAAACAACACCTTCATTTGATTGCTCTATTTGTCATAATTCTCGGCTTCAATGAGAGGTAGGTTTGTGGGGACTCTATCATTGGAGACGGTATTCATGTTTGGACATCAGATTATGGATCAGAACCAAGACTTTTGATGCCAAATGTTGGAACATACAATCACACAATTGATAAATCAATGGAGGTTTAGTGCTTGTGGAGAAGAATATAGTGAGAGAAGAAAAGAATGAGAGAGAGAGAGAGAGAGAGAGAGTAATTGAGAGTGAGAATCAATAATGACATTAACTTTGAGATGAGATGCCTCCAAAATATTTATACAAGTGATGTCTAACAATTGAGACCTAAAACAAAACTTTAATCAACAAAAAAAAACTAAAAATTCGAATGCATAACGGATTAACACAAAAAGTTAATCGATTACCACTGGAACAACAAAAACAATACAACACTGCTATAACCGGTTAACGCATGGACAGACCCAAAGCCTAACTTGTGGGTGCCTTGGCCTCAACTACAAATCATTTACTTATTAATTAGTACATATTTATATAAATATGTTTTTATATTTTTATTTTATATACAAATTATATTAATTGTGTGTTGTGTGTTAAGTACTCAATGCAAATATATATATATATATATATATATATATATATATATATATATATATATATATATATATATATATATATATATATATAATACTATATATTTATTTAAGTTTGTCCCCACAACAAAAAGTTTTTAGATCCGTATCTGAATTAACGTGTTTGTATAATCGATTATTATAATACATAAACAATTTTTTCAATTCTTTAAAAATGCTTTTTTATTTATCATAATTGATTATACTTCTATAATAACCGGATATAACATTTAAATTATTGAAATTTATAATTAAAAAAAATCAATAACTTACCGTGTGTTTTACTCTATGTCCCACAATTTCTACTAAATCAGTAGAACCTTTTCAAGATATTTTGATTAAAAGAGATAGATGAGGAAGAGAAAGAACAAGGGAAAGAAAATGAAAGATGTCATGCATGATGTGATAGGAAATAAAAATAGAAATAAAGATAAAAAGTAAAGAAAAAAGATAAAACAATGACAGTTAAGAAAAAGTTTACTACTACTATATCTTACCATCAATATCATGTTTTAAATGTTGGTATTTTTCAGACTAAGTGACAATTGTCTGGCAGCTTTCACATTACCAGCACATGATTTTGAGACCCCATCGACTTTATTATTTAATCACATTTTGTTTTAACTCTTTTCATTTTCATATCAATTAAAAACAATTACATAGATTCTTGTAATAATTACATAAGAAGATAATAAACATATATAAAGTAGATTTAGTTTCATAGATATTTGACAACTGGACTTGAGTTGTAAGTGACAAATACAGAATAATACGAACAATGTTGATGCCCGTGACTTCATTTTCGATAATAAACAAATGAAATGATTTGGATTAAGAAAATTAAAGCAATGAAAATTTTACAATAATACATAATGAAATGATTTCATTTATATATAATTGATATAAGTAACCAAATTGCAACTTATAGTGCAGATAGTTCCAAATTTGAAACAAATAAATTATTGTAATATTGTTTCAGATTTAGATCATATTTATTCATTCGTCCTTGTAGATCTGCCAGCTTGTGCTGACCATTAAGTTATATGTTTAACGTGTAGATGTTATTTTAGTTGTAATATATTATTCAACTTAATATAAATATGTTTTTTTTTTAATTATAGGCGATTTATTAAACAAAAAGAAAAAATAAAAAGAATGAGATGACGTAAAATCTAACTCAGCAAAATATTAGTAAAAATGATAATTAGACATATTAATCTATCATTCAAAATTTTCAAAATCATAAATAAAAAGTGCATCCTACCAATCGACAATAAAAATTATATTGTCTAATTTATCTGCACATATATTTTTTTATATTTTAAATGTGAGATATCTTGAATTTAAAATAAATATAGTGTAAAATATTATTTCATTTAATTAAAAGATATTAAAAAATAATATTCAAATCAGAAAATGCATGAATGACTAGTATTGAGTTAGTTTCAAGTTAAAGATTTCTCCAATTATTTTTATTAGCATATTTGAATATAGCAAACATGATTCTTTGCAATTCAGCTTGAGCGAAAGTGCAAACTCAATTCTTAATCGAGAAAACTTCCAAGAGTATTCTTAAATTATCCCTAAATATGTCACCACAACTTAATCTAATTATGAATAGGAAAACACCTATTAACCTATATATGATTCTAGGTGCAGAAGGATGTCAATATTTGATGTCGAAACATTTAATAATTATAAACCCGTGAATTGAAGAGCACACGTGCTCTTGGAAATAAATATATGCAAAATAGATTCATTGTATAAAATGAAGAATGTCTTTGTCAAAGTCAACGTTACCAATTTTGAAACCAAATATCATTTCTTGTATGCAGATATTTTTCAAAGAATTATTATGATGAGAGTTATGATCAAGTTCTGAATTTGAGAACGACAATTTTTACCAGTAAATTTGAATAAGTTTTCGTAACTAGTTTTATCAATGTTTATGGCAAATAATTGCTTCGTCCAATGTCAGAAAAGTAAAGTGTACACGCATTTAAGAAATAAGTGGTATGCATTTTCCACATCATAGTTGCAAAGAAAGAACTTCCAAACCATATGCATTCCCCTTCGAATCAAGTTGTCTTTTGTTGCAATAACATTACACATCAGTTTTCAAGTCACTAATGACTTAGTTGGTGGTATGTAGGGATGTCAAATCAATTTGTTCAAGAAGACTTAATATGATTTCTATTGATATAATTGTAAGCATCTTTAAAAGATAAATCACTATTAACAGTTCATGTCCAAATGAGTTCATCGACAATAGCGAGTATTATCAAATGTCAAGTTAATCTTCAAAATATCTTCAATAATTTGAGGATTAAAAATGGAAAAGCCATGAGGAATGTTTCAATTGATGTATTGAATAATTGAATTGACCTTAGTAGTTTGCATAAATTGAATATCCACTAGTAATACTATGTGTAAATATTTAATTTTGTATCCCAACCAATTTTCAGTCAATAAATCAATGTGCTTATCATTACCAACCTGCCTTCTACTATGTTCTTCGAAAAAGGAAAATAGATGTTTAATGTCAGGTCATATTGAAGAAGAAATATGATGCATGCTTAATTTTTTTATCCTAAAGTATCTACTAATATGCATAGAAGATAATTGATTATTGGTAATCAACAATTTCTAATAAAGAGATAAATTATCAACTTTGTTTATTGTCTTAATATCTCTCATACCAAGACATCATTTACACAAAGGTGGACAAATAACTTTTCAAGATGTAGCAATCAACTTTCTATTATCTATGCTATTTGTCCACACAAAATTTCTAATGCAAGAATTAAGTATGTTAAGAAGATTGATTGACGATTCATGAATTCTAAAAATATACAAAAGCATATCTTGTATGAGAGAATGAACCAAATGAGTCATACACATCATATAAAGAAGGTATAGCTTCTATCTGCTATGATCTATAGATAATGAGTTCTACACTTATCTTTAAATATAAAAAACTCTAAAATAGTTAAATAGTATATGCTTCATAGTGAATCCAAATATATCTATAATATGCATCAACCTAATATAAATATATAAATGTGCAATCGTAAAAATATAGTAAATTCATCAAATCTGTACATCATTTATTCATATCACAATTTTTAAGGATGAAAATTCAAACTAATTATTATATATAATATTGAAACCCTTTAACTTACCTTGGATCATAAGAAAAACTTTGGAGAATTATTTATATTTTATCACGAGTAACCATACAAATAAGAAAAACATGTCACTTTTATATAAAATTTTAAAATATTAAATTTATAAATCCTTTCATTTATATATTACTCAATATTTTTTTAAGGATTATAAGATTTCTATAACTCAATGGCCACAAAATAATTTTCCAAATGAGTTACATACTTTCTATAAAACAGAAATTTTATCATTCACGTACACTTGTGTCATCGTTATTACCCACAATCAACATGACATCACATGACCTCCATTTTAAAGAGGATTTTTCACATATAATTCGATTTTAAGTTGAACTATTAACTTTGATAAAAATGTTGGATAACAAAGACAATTTAAAAAATCATTTACATTCAGTCAAAAACATCTATATTAATGGAGAACACATCACATATTAATCCAAAATCTTTAAAAATATAGTTTATATTAATCTAAAATCTTTAAGATATAATTTATAAATCCTCTAATTTATATTTTAATCGACCTCCCCTTTTTTTAAACAATACTAGTCTTTTCACTTACTTATCATACAATAATTTAAATTCTAAATAAAGCAAAGAAACTCACCAATCCTTTCCCTATAAAACCCCTCTCAAACATCATCACTCACACACCAAACCAAAGTGACTAAGAGTATTAGTAACCAAAAGTCATATTCCAAGTTCAAAATGGCTTCCAAGGTTGCTATAATCCTTGCCCTCAACATCCTCTTTTTCACTGCTGTAACCTCCAACTATGTTCCATGTCCTCCACCACCCCCAAAAGATCACAGTCACCACCACTCACATCCAAAGAACCCAACATGTCCTAGAGACACAATTAAGCTTGGTGTGTGTGCTGATATATTAGGTTTGATTAATGTTGAACTTGGTAAGCCACCAAAGACACCATGCTGTTCTCTCCTTGATGGTCTTGCTAATCTTGAAGCTGCTGTCTGCCTTTGCACTGCTCTTAAGGCTAACATCTTAGGCATTAACCTCAATCTTCCCATTAATTTGAGCTTGATACTTGGTTACTGTGGAAAGGGTCTTCCAAAGGGATACGTTTGCGCTTAATTAATATGCTTGTCTTGTGTCACTGTATTTGTTATTCTTCATATGGTGTGTGAATTTTGTACTATTTTGGTACATTATCTCTCGCACTTGTTATTTGTTTTTGTCAATGAACATTTCGTTCATACTTTATTATATTATTGTCAACATTCTTGTGAGGATTGGAAATTGAAGTAACTGTCTTCTTTTTCAGCCTCACAATTATGACTATATAGTATTTTTCATATTTTGTACTACTCCATCTAAGAGATATTTCTTGTATTAATACAAAAATTACGTTTATGCAAAGATTCATGATTCCTTTTATTAATTTCTTATGTAGTTGAGTTAAACTGTGGTGTTTTGGCATACACTACTACCAAAAATCTCTTTTATTTCAATTGAAAATGGAGTTTTACCTCTCTTGTATTCTAATTTAGCATTAACAGTTTTTTTTAAAGAAAAATAAAATATAATAACTTCACACTTATATGAAAAAATACTCATTTAAATGGAGAAAAATTCTTAAAACATAATTAAAAAAAACTCCGCGACAAACTTTTTGAAACTCATTTGCACAAATAATATTTATGTGAAATAACTTTGACCGAACATAAAATCTTTCACAAAGTTCTTGGAAATCATTTACAACATTTAATAATTAAAAAACATTTTTTATTAAGAAGAATTTTTTGAGAAAGGAGGGGCTGATGTCATCATAGGCATGTTTTTGGAAGGATAAGCGAGATGGTCTTACTCCCTTAAACAAAAAATTTCCAAGTCTGTTTAAGAATGTTCATCAGTGCATTGAAAACATGTGGTTTTGGGACTTGGGTATTGAAAGGTGCACGGCTAACAAAAGAAGAAGGTAGGATTTGGAACAACTAATCGATATTCTACGCTAAAAATACTTCATAGAAATATACCTATATGTTGGAGAAGTCTAGCTAGCGGTTATAAAAAATCTTGACGCCACATATTTATGGATTATTATGAGGGAAATATTCATATTGACGTTAGAATAATAATGCAAACGTGAATAAGTGAAAAATTAAAATTTTAAAAATTTATTCGATTTTAAAAACAAGTTGTTCTTCTTTTGGTTTGGTGTTTAATATTTAGAAATGTTATTTTTTCTTTCCTGGCTAGATTTAAGATGAAAGCGATAAATGCAGATAAATAAAGAACATAAGGATGTATCCTGATTTCTCTCATACTTCAAGAATACGCTTGTCCCCTTTCAATATGAAAAAGATTTCATTATTGTTAGATATTCAGACAAGACAACCTAGTCTTTCTTTACAAGACCCTAACCAATAAAACCACCAAGAACAATCCTCTTGGATTTTCACTAAGTATACTAAGAGAACAATCCTCCCTTAATGACTCTCTTGCTTCTAATAATTTTGGACAGCAAGGATACACTCAATTCTGAAATTTATTTAAGTAAATGAAGATGATGAATACATCTATCAATCACTAGGATTGTGTGATACGGTGGGAGAACTGACTTGAGGTTTTGCGTTTGTTTTCGCAAATGTTTCGGTTGAGCAAGAGTCGCCACCGACTTTTTATTTTATCCTAAGGAAAGGTTTAAAAAGCACAGCAAAAACCTTTGAGATGTTTTCTTGGGTTCGGGGAGTAGATTATAGAAAGGGAAGGTATTAGCACCCTTTCTATCCATGGTTATCCATGGGCTCTTAGTTACTTGCTTAGATCAACTTGCATTTATTTTCAATTGTTTGAAATGGTGCTTTGTGTGTGTGGGTTTGAAAATGTTTTGAAAAGAAGCCAATGTGGTGGCAACCTTTGTAATGATCCATGTTGGGATGTATACAAAGGTGTATGTCTTTTGAAAAAAATTTCAATGTTTTTGAAAGATTTTGAAAGTGTAGTGATGTGTGGTTTTGAAAAAAGTAGGCAAGTGTTTTGTTTTGCAAGTTTGATTCAAGTAACTAAGAGTTTGTCTACTCCTAAATTTCTCAAAGATTTCTCCTATGTTTTTAACCCTTTTAACAATTTTGTTCCACCATTGCATTTGGTGGACAATCTTGTGTTAGGATGTGAAAGGGACGGGCGCGGGTCATCGTTTAGACCATAATTGCAATGGTGCCAAGTATCTTTGGACAATTTTTCCTTGGAGGGACTTGATCATTTTTTAGGCAACTTTCGAAAGCGTCATCGAGGGACTATGATCATTGGAATTGTATTTGTTTTGCCCAAAGAGACCTAACATGCAATATGGCCCATTATTGAAGGCAACAAGTGGAATACCCTAGGGGTGCAAGTGTGATTAGTGTTGTCCATTTTCATGCTTGATTATCTTGAAATTAGGTCAAACTATCTTGATTAATTGATTTGCATACAAACCCTAATTCTAGCATGGTATAATTAAAAAGCTTTAAAGTGCGAAAAATAAAGTTCCTAAGTTATTACAACACAATATATGGGAAGGGGGGGTACAAATATTCAAATAGGGGTATTTTGACAAGGAATTTAAACCTAGACTATTACAATCCAAATGGAATTATACAAATTATTTAATATGCAATAATTAAATAAAAATGGAATAAATATGCAAGATGCAAAAAATGTTTTTTATATGTATGTAAAAAAGTGTTTTTTTTTTATGTCAAATAAACAAAATAAAAAAGGTATTAATTTTTGGAGTTTTTATGTATTTAGGGCAAAACCCTAATTTTGCAAATAAAAGATATTTATTATTTAATATATACAATGTTTATTAATTATGTACAAAAATAAAATAAAAATGAAGTATATTTGTCAAAAAGGTATTTTTAATGTTAAATATTAATAAAAATAAAAATGTATATATTTTGTATTTTCCTAAATATATTAACAAGTATATATGTATTTACATTATTTGTTAAATATATATTATATATACAAAATAATAATATTTAATATTTATAAAAAAAGTATATTTTATATAAAATATTTTCAGAAGATAAAATAAAATAAAAATTGGAAAATAAATGTATTGGTATTAATTTTAGTATTTTTTTACTAAAAGATATTAAGTATTATTTATGTACAAACATCAATTTAAACAAATAAATCCCTAATAAATACAAAAATAGTGTGAAAAATATTTTTTATATTTTTAATATTATGAGAAAAAATAAATAAGTCAGGACAAAAAAGAAAAGGTCAAAAAATCATAAGAATAAGCATAATGGGCCTAGGGGGTGTAAAAGTAAAAATGGGGTGTAAATAAGAAAAGTGAAACAAGCCCAGCCCAAAGACCATGTCATCTTCAACCTCCAACATTTCTGTTCAAAAAAACACGCGTTTTCTATCTCCATATTCCTTGATCTTTTGCCAAATCTTCCAACATGAAACCTGTAGAGCTTGAAGCCACGATTCTGGACATATAAAGAAATCAATCTAACTCAGAAATGAGAGAGAATTTCTTCTCCCCCAATTCCTGACCTAGTTTTTGTTCCAAGTTCAGACATCAAATTCTCATAGCACACATAACATAAATGAAAACTAATTACATGGGCATGTTCAGGGCTATGAATGTGACATATTTTCTTCACAAATCTAAACCTAACAATGCCTGGATAAAGAGATACAAGTTCATGAACTTACCTGTTCAGTTGGAATCGTGTGCAACAATGGAGATGAGTACAAGGCAAGGTAATGATTTGTATAGCTTCCTTGATGTCTCAGGATGCTATTCCAACTTTTAGTTTGCCTTGAAACCAAGTGAATCGTGTTATGGCACTTCAACTGCAAAACAAAAAATATGGAAATGGTGATGTTAGCTGGGGGTGTTACAGGTCGTGTTTGAGGCTTGGAATAGTTTCAAGGGATGATGTGGGATGTGTTTGAACAAGTCTTAGCAAGAATGCACAAGTGGAATGAACTATAGAAGTCCAACTGCAGCTTATGCCCTGTTTTTACAGTTTTATGGTGATTCTGTGTTAGAGAGGGTAATGGAGATGGTTAGCTTGTGTTTCAGCTTAGGTTTGATGATTAGAAAGTGTTTGATAACTTTGCTTAAGCTCTGGTTCACAGGAATGAGAGTTGTGTGTTGTTATGCTAGCTTTCTTCAACTTTAAGCAACAAAAGTTCAAGTTGTGTTCTAGACTGATGCAGGCCCCCAATCTATGCTGCAAACCTTGGCCTTGATCAGTGCAATTAGTTCATAAACTTGTTCCAAAAGGATCTGCCTTGTACTTGCTTGGATTTGCAATTGACATAAAGTTTAACTTTTCTAAAATGGCAAAAATGCTTTATCTAAAAATGGCTTAATCTTACATATAATGCTTGAACACACAAAATAAGGCCTTGGCACAATGAGTTAGCATTAAATTTATGAGTGCAAATAGGATATAGGACCTGTAATCAAGGAATGCAAGCTGAGTTCAAAATGGCACAAGTGTATGAACATGTAAATTGGCCAAATCAAAAGTGAGTTTTTCCCAACTTGCCAAATTCGATTCTCCCTAACCATGAGGTTGTTTGATGAGTTCTTAGACATTTTGGAAAGCTTGGAATGTGTACTACAATCCATCTTTGAAATGCAAATTGAAATTCCAATAGGAAGCATGTGAAAAATGGTCTTGAAGTTAGGCAAAAAGCCTGCCTAAAATGGTTCAAAATTTCTCTAAGTTAAGAATGGTTTGGTACCCTTGTTCCAAAAATTGTAACTTGAGCTACAAGCTTCTTTTGGGAAAACTTTGTGAATCAAAGTTGTAGATTTTGCAATGGACTACAACTTTCATGTTTTGACTTTTCCTTGAATCCAAATGCATCTTGATGAGAAAGTGGGACAAAGTTAGGAAAAAATTAGGGTTTTTCATAACTTAGAAAAATTCTAAGTTATGAAAAATCTTCATTTCAAACCCTAATTTGCAATTCTTGATTTCTTGATGAACAAGTTTCATGATTTGGCATGTTTTGATGAAAAATGAATCTTGACACTTGATTTTGACCAAAAAGTCAAAGTTTGACTTTTCAGTATACAGTCAAAATTGATCAATTGACTGGGAAATTCAACTGTCAATCTTGTGCATTTGGGATCTTTTGAACTTGTTGAGTATGTCAAAAAAATTCCATGGGGTCCTTGAGTCCATATGTGAGCTTGGTTTGCCATTGGCTAGGTCAAACAGTCAAAAATTGCCTTTGTGCAGTCAAAACCCTAAAAATGACCATTTTGCCCTTTTGGTGATCTGATCAAATTTCTTGTGGAATTGTGATCCAAACTTGATCAAATGGTTCATATGAGTTCATAATGTTGATGTGGGTCAATTTTCATGAGATTTGACTGTCAATTGGCCACAGTTGACTTTTTCCCCAATACAGCTGATTTCTTGGTCAACTGTCCAATTGACTGGGCAAAATTTGGAATCAAGACTTGAAACTTGGTATGGATAAACTTGGGAGTCCAACATGAAGCATGAAAGTCATCTTAGGCACTTTAGGTCAAAATATCTTTGTGCAAACACAAACCCTAATTTGGGTCAACAATGCAAGGAGAAGTCTTGAGCATAGGAAACCCTAACTGGATCTTGAGCTCCAAGGGTCTTGTGATGAGAAAATGTTGAGGAAATGGGAGGGCAAGTTTTGGGGTACAACAGTTGACCCTGTTCAATCTTCTTGAACCTGAAGAGTTAGATTGGCAAGTTTGCCTTTCGTGACTCGAGGGTAAAAGGAGATTGGACACTAGAGTGCCCGGAAATTTGCACTCGCATGCTTGAGTATCAGCAATGTGATGTCGGAAATGGGCTTATAGATGCCATTTGGAGAGATGGTGGATAGGGAGATGGGCTTATAGATGCCATCTGAAGGCGTGACAGAAACTTGTCGGGAATGGGCTTATAGATGCCATTTGGAAGTGTTGATCGCATAAGAGATTCCTTAGCGAGAACTTGTGTATTTTGAGAAAGACAGATGTTTTCCTGGCTTGTTACAGGTATTGATCTTCAATCTCTTCATGCAGACATGCCCTGGCTAGATACAGGTATCGAGTCTACAATCGGTTGCTCGCAGATATGCCCTGGCTGGATACAGGTATCAAATCTGGAATTAGTCGTCAACAGATATGCCCTGGCTGGATACAGGAATCGAATCTTCAAACTCTTCAGATGTGCCCTGGCTGGATACAGGAATCGAATTTGAAATTAGTCGTCAACAGATATGCCCTGGCTGGATACAGGAATCGAATCTTCAAACTCTTCAGATGTGCCCTGGCTGGATACAGGAATCGAATCTGGAATTAGTCATCAACAGATATGCCCTGGCTGGATACAGGAATCGAATCTGGAAACTCTTCAGATGTGCCCTGGCTAGATACAGGAATCAAGTCTGGAAATAGTCGTCAATAGATATGCCCTGGCTGGATACAGGAATCGAATCTTCAAACTCTTCAGATGTGCCCTGGCTGGATACAGGAATCGAATCTGGAAACTGATCACTCACAGATGTGCCCTGGCTAGATACAGGAATCGAATCTGGAATTGCGACAGTTGAAAGTAGTTGTCTTTCGGGTTGTCTTTTTCCCTGAAAAGGCAAAACATCAGTTGTATGCAATGTCATGATGTATGAAATGTATGATGTCACGATGTTCAAAATGAGATAGTGTTGTATGCACTTTATCATGTATGTAAGCAAGATGTATGAAATATGAAATGTTTTATGAATGTATTTTTGTCTAGGAAAATAAATCCTTGACGATTGGCTGGGGAATTAAATCCTGGGCCGACGTTGAAGAGTAGAGCTCTTCGCTTCCGCTGGGGATGAGGATCGAAAGAATACACCGGTAGGAGAAGACGACTCCGTTGGGTAATAAACTTGTTGGAGAGATTACTCTGAGGGGAATACTCTGTGGGAAGAGATACTTCACCGGAGTTTTGACGAGAGCTATGCTGAGGATTTCAATGATGGACTCCGTTGGGGATAACAATGATAAACTCCGCTGGGGATTGTGTTGATAAGTTATGTTGGGGACTTTGATGAACTCTGCTGGGGATTGTGTTGATAAGTTATGTTGGGGACTTTGATGAACTCCGCTGGGGATAGGAAGAACTTTGCCGGGGGCGATCTCCCGTGGCAATTAGCTGAGGATAACCCAGTTATAAGCCCTTGTGAGGAATAACTTTTGAATGAAAACGGGGAGGGACGTCCGTACTTTACAGGGGACAAGCTTCAAGACCTGCTGGGGATATGAATTCCACTTTCCTGGGGAAACCTTCAGACTGTGCTGGAAAATGGTTCCACTGGGGTGTCTGTATTCCGCCGGGGAACAATCTTAGATCAAGACTGCCGGGGATTCTTGCTGTTGAATGCCTATACTCCGCTGGGGAATGTTGATATCTTCTGGGGATACCCAACTTCCTTTAGGCTGACCGTAGACTAACTCTGCTGGAGAAGAGTATTGCTGACTTGCTAGGGGAATAGGGTGCCTTTTGTAGGACTGATGATAGACTAAAACTTCCCTGGGAGGGTATTGCTGATTCTCGTCTTACTCTGTGGGGAGTTGAGGTAACTTGGTCACATTCTTCAGTTAAATCTACCTTGGTACCCTGGCGGACAAAGCAACTAGACTGCCTGGACAATTCTACATTGCCCCTACTTCTGATGTCACCTGTAATTAGTCTTTTGTTTCATATGCGAGTATTTATGAATTAGCAATTTAATGTCAAATGCATATATCAAAAATGAACATTGGACGTTCTTCGCAAGACAAAACAGAAAAAGGAAAAACAATTGGAAATTTGTTTGGAAAAGTGAACTTGTATTGATTTTGAAATTTGCCTGTAAATAGGCGTTTTTTGTACAAGAGGCTAACGTCCTAGTAAGAGAACGCCGCCGAAAATCATAAAGTTTATACAATTTTGAAAAGGAAACAAAACAGCCATGTGAAAAATATTCCCACTGGGTTCCAACTCTGCTATCGCCTTTATGTCTTCAAGCGTCTCATCACTTTGCTGCTTAGTTGAAGATGAAGCTGATTGATCGATGCCGAAGTCTGAGCCAGATAGTTGATGCCGAATTCTGGATGCAAGGTGATCCAATGAGACATAGTGTTACGCTTTATCCCTAACTTTTGCCTGGACCGCCCTTTCGGGTTTTCAGTCCATCGGGATACCCATTTTTGCCCAAGCCGCCTTTTCAGGTTTTCGACTTGCCGGGTGTACAGATTTTTTTCATTTCATCCCTTATTTTTGCCCGAACCCTTTTGGTTCGCCGGGAAGCCCTTATTTTTGCCTAGGTATGTCAACCTAGCGGGTCTTTTATTCATGCGTAATATCTTTTTACTATGTCTGCATTGGCGGGGTGAGGAAGGTCGTCACCATCCATGGTGGTTAGAATCATGGCTCCTCCTGAGAACACATGTTTAACCACAAATGGCCCTTCGTACGTAGGGGTCCATTTGCCCCTGGGATCACTTTGAGGAAGGATGATGCGTTTGATTACCAGGTCCCCAACTTGATACTCTTGTGGTTTGACTTTCTTGTTAAATGCCCTGATCATCCGTTTTTGGTACGTCTGACCATGACAGATAGCGGTGAGTCTCTTTTCGTCAATTAGGTTTAATTGATCAAGTCGAGTCTGGATCCAGTCGTCTTCACTCAGATCTGCATCCTTCATTATCCGGAGAGAGGGTATCTGGACTTCAATCGGCAAGACTTCCTCCATGCCATAGACCAAGGAAAAGGGTGTTGCCCCGGTTGACGTCCTTGCTGAGGTACGGTACCCATGAAGAGCAAATGGTAACATTTCGTGCCAATCTTTGTAGGTCACTGTCATCTTCTGCACAAAATTTTTGATATTCTTATTAGCTGCTTCTACAGCCTTATTCAGCTTCGGCCAGTAAGGAGAAGAGTTGTGGTGCTGTATCTTGAATTGCTCGCAGAGCTCAGTGATCATCTTGTTGTTAAGATTGGTACCGTTATCTGTAATGATTCTTTCCGGGACGCCGTACCGACAGATCAGGTTATGCCGAATGAAACGTGCCACGACGCTCTTGGTTACGGTGGCGTAGGAAGCTGCCTCCACCCACTTCGTGAAGTAATCAATCGCTACCAAGATGAAACGATGCCCGTTGGATGCCGTCGGTCGGATCTCGCCGATCATATCAATGCCCCACATTGCAAAAGGCCAAGGTGCTGCCAGGACATTCAGAGGAACCGGAGGGATGTGCACCTTATCAGCGTAGATCTGGCATTTATGACAAGTTCGAGAATGTTGGTAACAGTCGGCTTCCATTGTGGACCAGAAATATCCTGCCCGAAGGATTTTCTTTGCCATGGTATGTCCACTGGAATGTGTTCCGAATGTACCTTCGTGTAGTTCTACCATGATCTTCTCTGCTTCAGTTTTATCCACACAACGCAGTAGAGTTGAATCATGATTTCGTTTGTAGAGAATGCCGTTGCTGAGGAATAATTTTGCCGCAAACCTTCTCATGAACTTCTTGTCATTGACAGGCGCACCTTCAGGGTATTCTTGGGCTTCCAAGTATCTCTTCACCTCATGATACCAGGGTTTTTCGGTTACCTCTTTGGCCTCAAGATCGCAACAGTATGCAGGTTCGTCCAACTTCCGGATAATGATTCGGGGAGCCTCGTTGTCCCATTTGACTTTGAACATTGAAGACATCATAGCTAGTGCGTCCGCTAACTGATTCTCCTCTCTTAGGAAGTGTTCAAAAGTTATCTCTTCAAAGTGGGGAAGCAAAGTCAATACATACTCCTTGTAAGGAATAAGATTTGGGTGTTTCGTATCCCACTCCCCTTTGATCTGATTGATCACGAGAGCGGAATCTCCGAAGACACTCAGAAACTTGATCCTTAAGTCAATCGCAGCTTGAAGACCCATGATGCATGCCTCATATTCTGCCATGTTGTTGGTGCAGTTGAAACACAGCCGGGCGATGAGTGGAGTATGAGTGCCTTTGGGGGATATGATCACAGCGCTGATACCATTACCCAAAGCGTTGAAGGCTCCGTCAAAGTGCATAGACCATCGGGATCCTTCCTCAGGTCCTTCATCCGGTCCAAGTACTTCACAATCAGTTACTACCATGATATCTTCGTCCGGAAATTCAAAGTTCAATGATTGGTAATCATCCACAGGTTGGTGTGCCAAATGGTCTGCCAATACACTTCCCTTGATTGCTTTTTGAGTTGTGTACTGGATATCATATTCCGTCAAGATCATTTGCCATCTTGCTATTCTTCCAGACAGAGCAGGCTTTTCGAATATGTACTTGATTGGATCCATTTTTGAAATCAACAGAGTAGTGTGAGTCAACATATACTGTCTCAGCCGGCGAGCAACCCATACCAGAGCGCAACAAGTTTTCTCGAGCAGTGAGTACCGAGACTCACAGTCGGTAAACTTTTTGCTCAGGTAATAAATAGCGTGCTCTTTTCGACCAGACTCGTCATGCTACCCCAGCACACACCCCATTGAGTTGTCAAGTACTGTCAAGTATAGTATCAGAGGTCTTCCTTCCACTGGTGGCATAAGAATGGGTGGCTCTTGGAGATATTCCTTTATCTTTTCGAAAGCAGCCTGACATTCATCGTTCCAACGTACTACTTGATCTTTCTTCAGCAATTTGAAGATTGGCTCACAGGTAGCAGTTAGATGTGAGATGAATCGGGCAATGTAATTCAGTCGTCCTAGAAAGCCTCGGACTTCTTTCTCTGTCTTAGGAACTGGCATCTCTTGAATGGCTTTTACCTTGGCAGGATCCACTTGAATACCCTTGTCGCTTACAATGAAACCTAGTAGTTTTCCAGACCTCACCCCAAAGGTGCATTTGTTTGGGTTCAACCTCAGCTTGTACAACTTCAGTCGGTCAAACAGCTTCCGCAGATGGTCAAGGTGTTCCTCCTCAGTTTGGGACCTTGCAATCATATCATCGACGTACACTTCAATCTCATGGTGGATCATATCATGAAATAAAGCAACCATGGCACGTTGGTAGGTTACCCCAGCATTTTTTAACCCGAATGGCATGACCTTGTAGCAGAAGGTGCCCCACTGAGTAACGAAGGTAGTCTTTTCCATATCTTCAGGAGCCATCTTGATCTGATTATACCCCGAAAAACCATCCATGAAGGAGAACACCTTGTGTTGAGCAGTATTGTCAACAAGAACGTCGATGTGAGGCAGAGGGAAATCGTCCTTAGGGCTGGCCCTGTTCAAATCCCTGTAGTCAACACACATTCTGACTTTACCATCCTTCTTTGGCACTGGAACCACGTTGGCAACCCACTGAGGGTAAGAAGTTACTGCTAGAAACCCGGCATCGAATTGCTTCATAACCTTAGCTTTGATCTTTTCGGACATCTCTGGACGCATACGGCGGACCTTTTGCTTTACCGGAGGGCAGTCTTCCTTGGTAGGCAGGTGATGAACCACAATGTCGGCATCCAAACCAGGCATGTCCTCGTAAGACCAAGCAAAGATTTCCATGTAATCATGTAGCATCTGGATCAATCGTTGCTTCACGCTGAGCTCTAGATTGGCACCAATCTTGACTTCTTTTCTATCTGTCTCAGTACCCAGGTTCACTGTTTCCACTGGCTCTTCGTGCGGCTGAATGGCCCTCTCTTCCTGGAGTAGCAGTCTTGCGAGTTCACCAGGAACTTCGCAATCATCTTCACCTTCGTATTCGGCCAAGTTGATCGGATTTTCAAAGTCATAACTGGCAGTAGCAGAGCCGTTACCAGTGAGATCCAGAGTGGATTGGAACCTGTATAAGTGAGTGTGTGTAAATATAGCTGTTTTGCAATATATAACACAAAGAAAAAAGAGCACAAGATTTGAAATGCAACAAACGTCCAATGTTTTGATTAATGATATATGGAAATGTCATACAAAAAGCCCTCACAAATGGAGCCACGGTGCCCCGGGTAGGACACCGAGCCAATAAAAGTTTCAACATATTGTTTGTTACAAATTGAACACAAAAGAGTTAATTACTGCGTGACAAATGTAATAGGTGTAAAATCCTTGGCTGTCCAGTTGCTTGGTCCGTTGCTGGTTGTCGGATAGATCCAACTGTCAAATTCTGCTTCCTCTACGTCCTCCTCGATAGCATTCACCCTTGGGTTGGTGATGAACACCGGAGCCTTTCTGATCCTTTCTTTGCGAACAGCCCTCTGAGCCTCTGCAGTAAAGCCCAGCCCAAACTTGTCGGTCTTTTGAGTGAATTCAGGAAGCTGACCCCAGTTTGCGCATTTGCCTTTCTCGATCACAGCCCGAGCATCCTTCAAGGAAGCCATCTTCAAGGGAAAGTCTTCTTCAACCACTGTCTCAGCTGACGCCAATGTTGGAGGTACCTCTTAAAAATGCTGAAAGGGGGTTTCAATAAACTCCCCGTCCATTTCAATATACCAGAATGAATTCAAGTGACTAACCATGTATTCCTCCTCACCCTGCACAGTAACAATCTTCCCTTTGATAGGGTATTTGAGTTTTTGATGTAGAGTGGATGTTACCGCCCCGACCTTGTGAATCCAGGGTCGACCCAGCAAACAGGAATAAGACGGACGAATATCCATCACGTAGAACGTTGAGTCAAGGACTTGGGAACCCACACGGATAGGAATGTCTACCTCACCATGCACCATGCTCTTAGAACCGTCGAAGGCTCTAACAATGATGTTACTAGGCTTCAATTCCAGGCCCTCGCAATCCAACTGATCTAAGGCCTTCTTGGGCAATACATTCAGGGAAGAACCGGTGTCCACCAACACGTGTGCGAGAGTAGTGCCCCTGCATTCTATAGAGACGTGCAGGGCATCATTGTGGTTTTTTCCTTTGGCGATAAGGTCAGCATCCGAGAACCCTAAACCATTGTCAGCTGTCAAATTAGCCACACAGTCAGTGAATTGATCTGTAGATGTCTCTTGCGGCACATGGGCCGTTTTCAGAAATGAAATCAGGGCCTTGGCGTGGGCCTCTGAGCACAGCAGCAATGATAGCATAGAGATTTTGGAGGGGGTATGCCCCAGCTGTTCAACGACATTGAAGTCACTCTTTTTAATGATTTTAAGGATTTACTCCATCTCTTGCTGGGAGGCTTCAACAGCGGTCTTTTTTGGTGCCTCCGTCCGGGCAGGCAAATCGGTAGCAACTTCTTTGCCCCGAGTATCAAAGGACTCGGCGGCAGTAGTAGATACAGGAACTTGATTTGGAACATGCACACTTGTGGGTGTGATGATAAGAGGTTTTCGGATAACTGGTGGTGCAATGTCAGGTGAGAAAAGCCTGCCACTGCGGGTAATCTTGGCGGGACCAGTGATGTTACTGATACTGGTACCGGTGTTGAACTCCTGCTTCACTCCAAGCACATACACATCTGCCCCATAATGCCATGGGACAGCCTTGTCAGATTCATAGGGGAGGGGCCCCGGAACAGTAATGGTAATGGGTGCAACAAACATAATTTTGACTGGCTTCCTTGGGAGAGCCTTGGTAGGGTTGTTGAAAATTGTGACGACAGATACTTCTTCAGCGGAAACAAACGGAACAGCAGTTTTCTTGAACATAATTTCTTTGCTATCCATCAGGCTTTGGATGCCTGGTTTCAGCAGCGGACAACTGGTAGGGATAACAGCACACAGGAGGCAACCCTTTCTACAACCCGGAAATAAACCGGCCAGCAGTAGGTTCCTCTTAACAGTCAATAGAGGGGTAGCAACATCATTCACCGAAACAGCAAACAAATCTTCCTCGACGGCATTTACTCTATGCTGGGGCATAGGAGCAGTTACAACATTTGGCCTCTCAGGCGCCTCAAACTGAATTTCCTTCGCATCGATAAGGTCTTGAACCTTATTTCTCCGGGCCCAGCAATCATCAGTAGTATGTCCGGGGCTATCAGAATGATAAGCACAACGGGAATTTGGGTTATACTTAGGAGATGCAGTATTCACGACCTTCAGAGCCTCTTTGATGGTCACCAAGTTGGTTGATAGCAGTTGCGGTAAGATTTGTGACAAGGTCATACTCAGCCGAGTGTATTGCCTTTTGGGCCTCTCACCCCTTTGTTGATTGTACTGCTGAGGAGCAGCAACGGGTTTTGAAATTACCAAGGCATTGACGGCTTGGCGGCTTTCTAGCTTGACTTGTCTTCTAGGACCATAGACTGCACTAGCTTCCTTCTTGAAAGGCCTCTTCTCAGTACTTGCGGAGGTAGCTTTCTGTATCTTTCCTGACCTGATGCCAGCTTCTATCCTTTCACCCGTCAGGATCAAATCCGTAAACCTAGCGGAGGAATTACCAACCAGATGATTGAAGAATGGACCGGACAAGGTCCCTAGAAACATGTCAACCAGCTCACGATCAGTCAATGGAGGCTGCACCCTGCCAGCCAAATCTCTCCATTTTTGTGCACATTCTTTGAACCCTTCGCCCGTTCCTAGCGACATACCCTGAAGTTGGGTACGCGTAGGAGCGAGGTCAGAATTGTATTGATATTGTCTATAAAATGCGGTAGCCAAATCTTCCCAATGTCGGATACTGGTTCCATCTAGCTGATAGAACCACTCAAGTTGTGACCCCGAAAGGCTATCTTGGAAGAAGTGGATCCAAAGGTTTTTGTCTGCCGTGTAAGGTTGGATCTTCCTTACGTACGATCTGAGGTGCAGCTTTGGACAGGAAGCCCCATCGTATTTGGCAAAGGTAGGCGCCTTGAACTTGTGTGGGATTACCACCCCAGAAGATAACCCTAAATCTCCGAAATCCAGCCCCGACACATTTTGAATCTCCATGGCACTCAAGCGGTTCTCTAATTGCTTGTATCTGTCAGCAGCGGGAGGGTATTATTCGTCATTGTAATCCGTCTCGTTGTCAGAGACTGCAGGACTAGGAGCCCCTCCCCCTTGGGGACTGTCTTTCTCTGCAGAGGAAGTAGTTGGATCAGCTTCATTGTGGAGTGTATTCCCAAACCTGCGTCCAGTGTTGAATAACGCAGTCCTCTTCTTCTTCTTCTTCTTTAAGAGCAAAGCCTTCAACTCTTGTTGACCTTGAGCCAGGCTCATGACCATCTCTTGAAACTGGGCACTCTGGGCCTGGAGGGCCTTGATAGCTTGCTCACTAGATGATTCTGGATTCATGATGACTGTTCAAAACAAACAGCGAAGGAGATTAAGCAACCTGTAGAAAAAAGGGTACCTGTTATGCACATGATGCATGAGATGCTATTTATGCAATGCATTCAAGGATTTTAGAAATTCACAATTGTTGCAAACAAAAAGAACGCACGTCATATTAATAAGAAAAGATTTGTTAGTACATAAATGCCCCATGGGCCAAATATTACAAAAACAACTTCTCAAGGCAAAAAGACGTTGCGCATCCTCTTTGGCGCAATGTAGGTGTTGAGGGCCTCTTGCTCATGGAGTCGGCGGGTGAGCTCTAGAACCTTCTTCTCGCTGGCGTAGAAGCTGGCTTCAAAAGTGTTCTGTTCCTCCTTAAGTTGGATCTAACTCTTCTGCATCTCCTCCCACGATGTAGGCATGTCAGGATGTAGGATGGTGTAGGGAACCTCTCCTTCCTTGACGGGCTCTTTAATCACAGGGAGAACATGAGGATAAGGCATCATTAGACTCTGGGCTCGGGCTCGTACCCACTTGAGATAAGGCTCAAGAGGGATGGAGTTCTTGTGCCCCAGTGTCTTGCTATCAACCTTGTTGGGCCTCCCCCAAGCTCTGATGAATCTTTGGCGAAGTCCTTGCGCATCGTTGTCGAAGTCAAAAACTAGGTCAGGAATCAACATGTCGTGAGGGCCATCTCTTCGTGCATACCCAAATTGCCTCAAAGCTAGGCAAGGGTTGTAGGTGATACCTCCTCTGATTCCAAGTAAAGGAACATTAGGGAACTCTCTACAACGATCGACGATGATGACATTTTCTCTGGACCGAGAACACCAATGTACATCAGAGTGAGTAAGAGTCATCAACCGTTGGGACCACCTTGAGCCTTGGTCATTCTTTAAGACAGATTGTGGAAGGTGCGAAATAAACCACCTTGCAAGAAGAGGAGTACAGCACATGAGAACACCCCTCTTTCTCATTGTTCGTGTGTAAAATGAGTGAAGGATGTCCCCAAGCAATGTTGGTATTGGATTTCTGGACAAGAAGATTTTGACGGCGTTGACCTCTACAAGCTGGTCAGGATTTGGGAACAAGACCAACCCATAGATAAGGAGTGCCACAATTTCTTCAAAGGTTTGTAGGTCCAATGAATTCCAACATTCTTGTGCCTTCTCAAACAAGAATTTTGCTAAGAAACCTTTGAAGCCGCTTCTAGTTTCCCAATGCCCCTTGATGTCAGAAGGCTGCAGATGTAATGCTCGAGCAACATCTTCCGACTTTGGTTCCTTTTCCGTACCGTTGAAAGGTAGTTGATTAAGGATAGGAATTCTCAGGAGTTGAGAAAACTCTTCCAAAGTGGGCACCAACTGGTAGTCGAGGAAAGTGAAACAGTGATGAAGAGGGTCAAAGAACTGGAATAGCACTTTCATCATGTCCTGTTCAATGTTGGTGTTGACTAAGCTGAGCAGTCTACCATGTCTTTCACTGAAGGATGAGCTTTCCGGAATTCTTGATGTGAGCTCCTTGAGTTGAGGAGGGATTCTCACAAGGTTGACTTGGATGGTTTTTCTGCGAGGAATTTCCATGACCTACAAAACAAGAACAAAGATGAAGATCTAAACCCTTGAAGTGGTTAGTAAATGCATATGATGCTTTATGATGTTCATGATGTATGCACAAACATATGTACAAGCAATTCCGACCAAACCCTAGTTTCAGGCTTGCATGGGGTTTCATAGGTAAGTACCCTCTTGAGTGTAGTTGGCTTAAAAACCTGTCCTATAAATAGTAACCGGGTTCTAAGGAGCTCAATATCACTGGATTGTTTTCATTGTTCATTGTTTTGGTTTAGCCACTTAACTAGCGACCAAAATATTCCAAGAAAACAACCCTCAATGAGTGTAGTATCGAGTATCTACCAACTTCGGACTGCACCAAAGCCGGTCATCTCACTACCCCTAATAAAAGGCCAAGATGGTCAAGTAAGGTTCTAGGTCATTAGTGCTTAGTGACATCACTCAGCGGCCCCGTACTCTCCTTGATTGAACTCAAGGGTTACCGGTACTCACAAATATGTCGCACTAATATAGCTATTGCTTCGACCGTGTCGATATACCCCGCACAGTTTCCACAACGTATTGCTATCTATGAATGTTTCCCAAAATCTGGGTGTAGGATTGTAAACCCAAACAAGAGAGCCAAGATATAAAGCAATCAAGACAAACAATTAGTCATGCAAGAGGGTGATCTAAGCCCTAAGGTTACTCCACTTAAAAATACTCTCCCCAGCAGAGTCGCCAGTTCTGTGATACGGTGGGAGAACTGACTTGAGGTTTTGCGTTTGTTTTTGCAAATGTTTCGGTTGAGCAAGAGTCGCCACCGACTTTTTATTTTATCCTAAGGAAAGGTTTACAAAGCACAGCAAAAACCTTTGAGATGTTTTCTTGGGTTCGGGGAGTAGATTATAGAAAGGGAAGGTATTAGCACCCTTTCTATCCATGGTTATCCATGGGCTCTTAGTTACTTGCTTAGATCAACTTGCCTTTATTTTCAATTGTTTGAAATGGTGCTTTGTGTGTGTGGGTTTGAAAATGTTTTGAAAAGAAGCCAATGTGGTGGCAACCTTTGTAATGATCCATGTCGGGATGTATACAAAGGTGTATGTCTTTTGAAAAGGTTTTCAATGTTTTTGAAAGTTATTTTGAAAGTGTAGTGATGTGTGGTTTTGAAAAAAGTAGGCAAGTGTTTTGTTTTGCAAGTTTGATTCAAGTAACTAAGAGTTTGTCTACTCCTAAATTTCTCAAAGATTTCTCCTATGTTTTTAACCCTTTTAACAATTTTGTTCCACCATTGCATTTGGTGGACAATCTTGTGTTAGGATGTGAAAGGGACAAGCGCGGGTCATCGTTTAGACCATAATTGCAATGGTGCCAAGTATCTTTGGGCAATTTTTCCTTGGAGGGACTTGATCATTTTTAGGCAACTTTCAAAAGCGTCATCGAGGGACTATGATCATTGGAATTGTATTTGTTTTGCCCAAAGAGACCTAACATGCAATATGGCCCATTATTGAAGGCAACAAGTGGAATACCCTAGGGGTGCAAGTGTGATTAGTGTTGTCCATTTTCATGCTTGATTATCTTGAAATTAGGTCAAACTATCTTGGTTAATTGATTTGCATACAAACCCTAATTCTAGCATGGTATAATTAAAAAGCTTTAAAGTGCGAAAAATAAAGTTCCTAAGTTATTACAACACAATATATGGGAAGGGGGGTACAAATGTTCAAATGGGGGTATTTTGACAAGGAATTTAAACCTAGACTATTACAATCCAAATGGAATTATACAAATTATTTAATATGCAATAATTAAATAAAAATGGAATAAATATGCAAGATGCAAAAAATGTTTTTTATATGTATATAAAAAAGTGTTTTTTTTATGTCAAATAAACAAAATAAAAAAGGTATTAATTTTTGGAGTTTTTATGTATTTAGGGCAAAACCCTAATTTTGCAAATAAAAGATATTTATTATTTAATATATACAATGTTTATTAATTATGTACAAAAATAAAATAAAAATAAAATATATTTGTCAAAAAGGAATTTTTAATGTTAAATATTAATAAAAATAAAAATGTATATATTTTTGTATTTTCCTAAATATATTAACAAGTATATATGTATTTACATTATTTATTAAATATTTTATATATATACAAAATAATAATATTTAATATTTATAAAAAAAGTATATTTTATATAAAATATTTTCAGAAGATAAAATAAAATAAAAATTGGAAAATAAATGTATTGGTATTAATTTTAGTATTTTTTTACTAAAAGATATTAAGTATTATTTATGTACAAACATCAATTTAAACAAATAAATCCCTAATAAATACAAAAATGGTGTGAAAAATATTTTTTATATTTTTAATATTATGAGAAAAAATAAATAAGTCAGAACAAAAAAGAAAAGGTCAAAAAATCATAAGAATAAGCATAATGGGCCTAGGGGGTGTAAAAGTAAAAATGGGGTGTAAATAAGAAAAGTGAAACAAGCCCAGCCCAAAGACCCTGTCATCTTCAACCTCCAGCATTTCTGTTCAAAAAAACACGCGTTTGCTATCTCCAGATTCCTTGATCTTTTGCCAAATCTTCCAACATGAAACCTGTAGAGCTTGAAGCCACGATTCTGGACATATAAAGAAATCAATCTAACTCTCAGAAATGTGAGAGAATTTCTTCTCCCCCAATTCCTGACCTAGTTTTTGTTCTAAGTTCAGACATCAAATTCTCATAGCACACATAACATAAATGAAAACTAATTACATGGGCATGTTCAGGGCTATGAATGTGACATATTTTCTTCATAAATCTAAACCTAACAATGCCTGGATAGAGAGATACAAGTTCATGAACTTACCTGTTCAGTTGGAATCGTGTGCAACAATGGAGATGAGTACAAGGCAAGGTAATGATTTGTATAGCTTCCTTGATGTCTCAGGATGCTATTCCAACTTTTAGTTTGCCTTGAAACCAAGTGAATCGTGTTATGGCACTTCAACTGCAAAACAGAAAATATGGAAATGGTGATGTTAGCTGGGGGTGTTACAGGTCGTGTTTGAGGCTTGGAATAGTTTCAAGGGATGATGTGGGATGTGTTTGAACAAGTCTTAGCAAGAATGCACAAGTGGAATGAACTATAGAAGTCCAACTGCAGCTTATGCCCTGTTTTTACAGTTTTATGGTGATTCTGTGTTAGACAGGGTAATGGAGATGGTTAGCTTGTGTTTCAGCTTAGGTTTGATGATTAGAAAGTGTTTGATAACTTTGCTTAAGCTCTGGTTCACAGGAATGAGAGTTGTGTGTTGTTATGCTAGCTTTCTTCAACTTTAAGCAACAAAAGTTCAAGTTGTGTTCTAGACTGATGCAAGCTCCCAATCTATGCTGCAAACCTTGGCCTTGATCAGTGCAATTAGTTCATAAACTTGTGCCAAAAGGATCTGCCTTGTACTTGCTTGGATTTGCAATTGACATAAAGTTTAACTTTTCTAAAATGGCAAAAATGCTTTATCTAAAAATGGCTTAATCTTGCATATAATGCTTGAACACACAAAATAAGGCCTTGGCACAATGAGTTAGAATTAAATTTATGAGTGCAAATGGGATATAGGACCTGTAATCAAGGAATGCAAGCTGAGTTCAAAATGGCACAAGTGTATGAACATGTAAATTGGCCAAATCAAAAGTGAGTTTTTCCCAACTTGCCAAATTCGATTCTCCCTAACCATGAGGTTATTTGATGAGTTCTTGGACATTTTGGAAAGCTTGGAATGTTTACTACAATCCATCTTTGAAATGAAAATTGAAATTACAAGAGGAAGCATGTGAAAAATGGTCTTGAAGTTAGGCAAAAATCCTGCCTAAAATGGTTCAAAATTTCTCTAAGTTAAGAATGGTTTGGTACCCTTGTTCCAAAAATTGTAACTTGAGCTACAAGCTTCTTTTGGGAAAACTTTGTGAATCAAAGTTGTAGATTTTTCAATGGACTACAACTTTCATGTTTTGACTTTTCCTTGAATCCAAATGCATCTTGATGAGAAAGTGGGACAAAGTTAGGAAAAAATTAGGGTTTTTCATAACTTAGAAAAATTCTAAGTTATGAAAAATCTTCATTTCAAACTCTAATTTGCAATTCTTGATTTCTTCATGAACAAGTTTCATGATTTGGCATGTTTTGATGAAAAATGAATCTTGACACTTGATTTTGACCAAAAAGTCAAAGTTTGACTTTTCAGTATACAGTCAAAATTGATCAATTGACTGGGAAATTCAACTGTCAATCTTGTGCATTTGGGATCTTTTGAACTTGTTGAGTATGTCAAAACAATTCCATGGGGTCCTTGAGTACATATGTGAGCTTGGTTTGCCATTGGCTAGGTCAAACAGTCAAAAATTGCCTTTGTGCAGTCAAAACCCTAAAAATGACCATTTTGCCCTTTTGGTGATCTGATCAAATTTCTTGTGGGATTGTGATCCAAACTTGATCAAATGGTCCATATGAGTTCATAATGTTGATGTGGGTCAATTTTCATGAGATTTGACTGTCAATTGGCCACAATTGACTTTTTCCCCAATACAGTTGATTTCTAGGTCAACTGTCCAATTGACTGGGCAAAATTTGGAATCAAGACTTGAAACTTGGTATGGATAAACTTGGGAGTCCAACATGAAGCATGAAAGTCATCTTAGTCACTTTAGGTCAAAATATCTTTGTGCAAACATAAACCCTAATTTGGGTCAACAGTGCAAGGAGAAGTCTTGAGCAGAGGAAACCCTAACTGGATCTTGAGCTCCAAGGGTCTTGTGATGAGAAAATGTTGAGGAAATGGGAGGGAAAATTTTGGGGTACAACAGATTGATCTTCTCTTTCAAGTAAAAAATTCCCAATGATAAACAAGTGCTCAAAAATGATGTTATGATGAACTTTCTGGGCTGAAATGAATGCAGAAAGTCTCTATTAAATTTTGAGAATTTATGCACTTGAATTTGTAAAAGATTGAGAGAATAAAGTGTTTGAATTATTTTTGAAAGAGGTGAGAAATGAAATCTGAAGAATATATATATATATATATATATATATATATATATATATATATATATATATATATATATATATATATATATATATATATATATATATATATATATATATATATATATATATATATATATATATATATATATATATATATATATATATGTGTGTGTATTACATCTTTTGGAAAGAGTGTCATTTGATCAAACAATGAAATGGTTAGTGGTCCAATAGATAAAAAAAAACCTACTGAACGTTGCTTTAAAATTTTTAAATTTTTAGCCCAGGTACCCAGTTACTTGTAATGAAGTAACCGATTACTTTAATCAATTTTTCCAAAAATACGTAAAAACAAAGATGCTGTCAAACTCAAGTAATCGGTTACTTGGCTTCATGTAGCCGGTTACTCTGAAGCTGAAACTGAAAAATACTTTAAAAAAATTATTCAAACCCAATGGCGACAAATTTTTATGATGGTAATGGATATGGATGAAAAGATGACTACTTTTTGAGCACTTAACTATATCAAGTCATGAATTAATAACTTGTACCAATTTTGTGTTTGAAGATCAGTCAAACTAATCTTCATGAAGTTGCAAACTTGATCCATAGACATATTACTTCATGATACTTTTTTTCATCCTTTCATAAATGTACATAGTAGTTGTCTTCATCAAAACATGATAATGAAGAAGCTTGACTTCACAATCTACCTCTTTTTAATGATGATAACCAATGAAAGTTAAGATGCTTGAATTCTTTAGAACAAATGAGAATCTATTATATGAATTCTTCCCTATCTTTGATAACTCCCCCTTGATCAAAGATCTCCCTTTAATCATAGAGAAGTTGCATCTTTTGGACTACAATAGTTAGAGACAAGCATACACATACACACATATATCTTCTCCTCCTTTATCATTAGCAAAAAATATGAGGAAAAGTCTTATAATACATAAATAATTTATTGAAAGTAAAAACAATTTATACCAATGATTTTTACCTCAAGAGTGACTTCATAAACCTTTTATTTTTTTTTGGGAACATGATGTTAAAGCCTTTTTCATAAAGTTGGATTTTACTTAGAAGATTTTACTTTAGTCTCTCAACATAAAGTAAGTCTTCAATAGATGAAAGTTAGCCCTTCAACTTTGCCAATGCCAAGAATTCTTCCTTTAAGGTATTCCCCATATGTGAAAGAGCCCTTGAACTTTTGAACTAGATTTGAAAGTTAGTTTATGTCTCCCATCAAATGCTTAGAGCCGCCACTTATCAAAACATCATAGATTTAATGTGGTTCTCAAGCAAACCTACAAAATTAATTAAGTTTGATTTGGTACCTAATGTGCTTTGAGTCTATCATAGTTAGTTTCTTTCTTGATCCACACATAATGTCCACTTGTCACACTAACATTTCTAACATAGCAAATATTGGGTGTATAGCCACTTATACCACAATAAAAACATGTAGGAACACAATTATTTTTATATCTAGGAGTATAAGATTTCTTTTTAACACATCTTTTTCTTTTAGGATAATGATGAACAACCTTTGGTTTGTTTACTTTCTTATTGGATAACTGACCACTAACTTTAACAAAGACAGTTTTGTTAGAACTTGGTTTAGAGAATTTTGAATAACCAAGCCCATTTTTATCATTAGAATATCTTTGTTGGCTAAGAATATTTTTCAATCCAACTTGTAACTTTTCATATCTTTCAAGGACTCTTTTTAATTGAACAATTTAGAAAGAAAGTGAATCACAATTATTGCATACAAAATTTTGTTTTTGTTCATTAATAATCTTTTGTTTTTCATCCTTGAAATCTTTTTCCAACGTCTCAACTTTTTCTTCTAAAAATGAAATATGTTTCTTTTGAGATGAAATAATTTTGTATACAATTTTTCATTCATTTAAGAGTTCATCTATTGAACCTTGTGCATCGTTATTATAAATATAAAATTCACTACTAACATCATCAATTCATCATTCAAATCATGTGAAGCCATTAATGCAAGATTAACACGTTGATTGCTTTCGAAATCAGAAGATGAATTTTTCCCATGCTATATATGCTTTATTTGGCTTCTTATCTTTATTTCTATTGAAATATTTATCCTTCTTTTCAAGTGTAGGACATTCACTTTTAACATGTCCATTTTCTCCACATTTAAAGCATGAAACATTCCTTATTGGTGCTTCTCTTTTTCTTACTTTTCGTAGAATGTTTTCAATCTTCTTGATAAGATCATCATCTTCACTACTAGTGGATTCATCCTCTTGATTCATCCTATTCACTACTAGTGGTCCAATACAAAAAAAATGTACTGAACATTGCTTTAAAAAATTTCAAAAATTTAGCCCAGGTAACCGGTTTCTTGGAATGAAGTAACTGGTTACTTCAATCAATTTTTCCAAAAATACGTAAAAACATAGATGTTGTCAAACTCAATTAATCGGTTACTTGGATTCAGGTAACCGGTTACTCTGAAGCTGAAACTGAAAATTACTTTTAAAAAATTATTCAAACCCAATGGCAACAAAGTTTTATGATGGTAATACATGTGTATGAAAAGATGAGTAATTTTTAAGCAGTTAACTATATCAAGTGATGAATTAAAAACTTGTACCAATTTTGTGTTTGAAGATCAATCAAACTAATCTTCATGAAGTTGCAAACTTGATCCATAACCATATTGCTTCATGATACTTTTTCTCATCCTTTGATAAATGCACATAGTAGTCGTCTTCATCAAAACATGATGTTGAAGAAGCTTGACTTCAAAAATTAAACACTCACCTAAAGATCAAAGACTCACCTAAAAAAGTGAGAAAGACATCACATATTCACCAAAAACCTTAAAGTGATAGGTGTATGAGTTCTCTCACTTATGAAGTGTTCAAGCTCCAATTTTCTAACCAATATGGGACTTAGAACTTGCACGTGTTTCTCAACACAACTCACATTTGTTTCCCAACACTATATTCATATTTTTAGAAATAATAAATAAGGAGATAGAATTTTTTTTTAATTTATTTTAAATTTAATTTATTTTTTAATTAATAAAAAATTTATGATTGATTATTTGTAAAATTATATGTTATGTTCGTTTCTATGCAAGTATTTTTTTTATTCTGCACATGATTAAACCAAATTAGGAAGTTGAAGACACTTGTGTGTAATGGAAGAATAGATTTGGTTTCATAATCTAAAAAATTTAGGAGATGTTAGAATATTTATCATATGAAGATTCACAGTTGGATGAGGACATTCTTGAAGAGTTAAGGAAGCTAAGTTAATCAAATATGTCGAGTAAAATACACTTATTTGGTTAGAGGTTAATGTTGAACATGCTGCAACTAGTGTGGAGATAGAAAAAAGAGGCATCATTGAGGGAAGTCACAATGTGGTTTGTTCTTTATGTTTTGGAGTAAAAGAAATTCAATTACATATGATTTTATAATTATTGTTAGTGCGTGAGACACTTCTAGTGAAGAGAGGGAGAATGCAAAATAAGGAATGAAAATAGGGTTTCTATTATTATACAACTAAAACTGAATTACAAATGCATATATACAAGTAACTAACTTCAAAATAAAGTAACTAATTTGGGCTTGGGATTGGATTATATTGAGCTTGGATTATATTATAACATACTCCCTATAATTTAAGTCGCTAAACAACTAATTATAATAGATCTGAACTATTCCTAATTTCTTTCTCAAATTCAAGAATCTATCGCTCTTCAATCCTTTAGTGAAAATATTGGCCAACTGTGCTTCACTTGAGAAATTCCTCACTTCAAGTTCGTCTCGATTTACCTTCTCCCATAAGAAGTGAAATCTAGTATCAATGGGTTTACTCCTTCCATATAGAACTAGATTCTTTGCAAGATTTATGCCTAAATTGTTGTCGATCTACAACACCATAGGTTTCTTCATTTCGACCTCCATTTCTTCAAGCACATATCTGATCCAAATTGCTTGACATGCAACATAGGATCCTTCTATATATTCAACCTCACACAATGATAATGTCACCACAAGTTATTTTCTCGAGCACCATGAAATTGGGGCACCAAGTACTTGAAAGAAATAACTAGTTGTGCTTCTTTGACCTTCCTTATCTCCACACCAATCAATATCTGAATAAAAAGTAACAATAGTTTCTCTACTTTCAGAATCCTGTTGAAATAGAATTCCATATTTTATCAATACTTTTAGGTATCTCAAGATTCTTCTTGCAGCCTTCGTGTGTGACACCTTTGGTTCATCTATGTATCTGCTGATTAATCTGGCTGAGAAACCTATATCAGGTCTACTATTGCACACATACCTCAGAGATCACACGATTTGTTAGAACAAAGTAGCATCGACATTGTCCTTCTCTCCATGGTTCTCCAGTTTTAAATTTGGCTCAACGGGAGAAGATGCATAAGTCGAATCTATCCTGAATATTTTGAGTATCTCTTTGATATAATTCCTTTGATGCAACACCATACATTTATTGGTTATTTGAAACTCCATGCCTAGGAAATCTGACATTTCAAATTCCTCATTGTTGTACCCCAAAATTTGCCCTCTTTTCATACACGCATATTATTGGTTTTATGGTTATGGAATAAAGGTATATTTATCAAGTTTCTTCAGGTTACAAGTGACGTTTATTTCGTCAATGGATATTCTCAGAGTATTTTCCGTGTTGAAGATTGGTTTGCTGTTTTGCAACGATTCAGGGTTCAAAGATTCACAAGTCCAACCTGACGCGTCATATTCAGGTGTTCTTTCACCAAGATATCTCTGATAACGTATTCTCAAATTCAGGTTCGGCTCAGGAGTCAATTCTTTAAAGAAGGTCTCCGAATGTGTGAGTTTTCTCGAAGAAATATGGTGAAAAGGTGTGCTGAAAGTGCAGTTTTTACGCGCTAAAAAATTCATAACTTGAAGATCGTGGCTCATTTTGAACCCGTTACAGTGGCCAAAATTCCGTCTTGACGTCATCTACATTTTCATCTCTCACGGTTGGGAGCCAATTTAGATCAGAAGGTCTTCAAAAATGCGGATTTATCAAGTATTTTCGTACAGAAAATTTGTGACAGAAATTTATTTGCGTCATGTTCAGAAAATCATAACTTGGTCGATTTTCATCGTATTTGCATCATGACAGAAATTTATTTGCGCCAAAATTTCACAAATTGAGTTGGCTAAGTTTTCACAGAAGGTATTGAGTTCGAACGGTATTCAAAAGGCCTTCGTTTTTTGCTCAGAGTGCGTGTGACGCGCCGAAAATCCTGAATACTGAATATTATTTCATCTGGGCCGAAACTTCGAAAATTCATAACTCAGTCAATTTTTATCAGATTGGGCCCATCTTTTTACACAAGGTCACTGACTCAGAGATCTACAACTTTGCTTCAAAAGTCGAGACCGAATTATGCTCCGATAAATACCAGTTTTTTATTGAAGAACATGTCAGAGTCGACATTGGAGCCCAAAATAAGTTTGTCTGAGCTAAAACTTCAAAAATTCATAACTAATTCACCATTTATTTGATTGAGCTCATGTTCGGATAGGAGTTAGTTCTCGATGTCGGCTACATTTTGTTTTCACATTTCAACTTCAAAAATTGCACTTAAGCCCCTGCAATTTAGCCTGGAACGTGACGAACTCAAGTGAACATTGGAGGCCCAATTGCACATTCAAAGCCCATTTTTTTCTCTCTAATTTCTATCATATAATCCCATTCTTTTCACATAAACAAAGGAGGAGAAAAAAAAGTTTTTGCCACAACGCTGTCAAAATATCAAATTCTTTCAAGAACCCTAAAACCTTGAAATCCTTATTACAAATCCGCATCTCACTACAAACAAGCCATCCCTGTTACAAACCAACATCTCACTACTTCTCCAGTAAGGGTAAGGCTGGCTTGATCTCCATGATCAAAAGGGCATAAAAGCATTCATATCACTATTTCTCCAGTAAGGGTAAGGCTGATTTGATCTCCATGATCAAAATGGTATAATCATTCATACATGCCATATCGGTTTTAACATTAAATTTTTTCTTATATTGGCTTTATTTGTATTTCATAATATATAGTAATTTATTTAATGTGTTCATGAGATTCAACACTGCAGATTTAGACAGGATCCCATGCAGGTTCATTACAGAACGTTGAGGCCAAAACATAAATGGCCAAAACAGAACAATTTACACATGATACCAATACGTGGCTGTTGGCTGAAGATTTTGATAGTATTATTAGAAGCAAAGTAAATGGAACGTTTCGATTGAAATGAAACAAAACGTCATGTTTCGAAATGATAGAAGCAGTGCTTCGAATGAGCATATCAAAGCTTGGAGCTTCGAGTGACAGTTATGAGAATATATCCAAAGAAGTCTCGAAATGATAACAAGGCTGTGTCTAAGAAGTGCGTTCGAAGCGAAGAAGTGCCAAAACATTTGAAATTCAAATGCAAGCGGGATGTTCGAAATTTGAAATATATGCGCTGGAGCATTCGAAGACACGTGGAAGCAAGAGAGAGGCATTGCTCTGCATGTTCTGAACGTGGCAGAATCTTATAGTAAGACCGTTATGGTCGAAGTAGTATAAATTGAAGTCTTAGCATTAGGATTTCGTGTGTCATATCTATTGTACAAGAAAACTCAGTAAACATTCAAATTACCACATGGCTAGGGAAACGAATGCAAGAGCAATGTACGTATGATAGCACCACATGTTTATGATTTAATGAAAACCCTTTATCATTTCCAGTACTTTCCTTATCTTTATGTCAATACCATTTACAAGTTTTTGCATCTAAAGTCTTTTTATTCGAAAACTTTTCACTAATGCCTTACATTTAAATGCTTTCCTTCCATTTCAAATACTTTACATTTCAGAAACTGTTATACATTTTATGCCTTTATCTTCAAGTTTTTATCCTTCGAACACCTTTTTTCACTTAAAGCCATTTTACAGTTTTCTTGCATTAAACGCTTTCTTCATATTTCGAATCTTTTACATTAACTGTGTTTTTTACGTTTCGAAGTCAGTTACTTGTCTTTTATGCAGTTTTTACATGTCTTTACAATTAACCTTTATTCATGCAATTTAGTTTTGCGCACATATATTTTGATTACACCTTTAGATCTTTAAGAGAGAAATCGAAATAAGTCAAACACCTACACAACATTCTAAATGCCAACCATGAATACCTGTTCGATCATGAGAGTTACCCTAATGACCAACACGTCCTAGGACCAATCTAGTCGATCCTGCGAGTTACCAGAGAAATTGAATAACAGTCAGTAAGTTTATTCGATAGTTTGGAGGACTAGCGGTTGTTTACCAGAAATCACTGTAAACAAATTGGCACACCTGATGGGACCCATCGTTGGATGTTACGGAATTTAGAACAGAAATAGAGATTGTTGAGACGTAACCATTATAAAAGACCCTCTGAGTGATAAGTTTGTTATTTTATGAACCTAAGAAGTGGTAAAATAACCAACAACAATCAACCCTTATCCAAAAGAAAACGTTTGAACAAGATGTCTAGTTCTGACAATCAACAAGGGGAACAAAATGCCACACATACAACAGGCACTAATGTATCCGCTTTGATGGGAACGTCTAATATGGTCCCTTCGAATGCACAGTCTGTTGCATCTTCTACCAGTAATATAGCCACTAATGGAGTAAGTGGCATATCAACTAATAGTTCGATCTTAGGAAATACTGGAACCATTGGTTATCCTGGGGGATTTGTTCCACCATCAGGGACACAAACCCATTTCGCCACTCCACTAACTAGACCACCCGGTTTCGATGGTAATAGAACCAAAAATTCTTCTTATGGAATGCCAACATCTTTTATGGCAGGTTTACACAATTCCACATCGAATTCATCACCACAATTAGGGTCTGGGTCTGGGGCGAACCAGTTTATGACAAATAACCAAGGGTCAGTGGGTTATAGCACAATGCCCATTTTAACCACAGAAAACCAGTTGGCTTTTAGGCAATTGATGGATGACAGTAACCATAATATGATAGGGGTATTAGCACAAACTATGCAGGAAATATTTGCCCCAATAGTACAAAATGTGACTGTGACAAACAGAGAAAACGCAGATAACATGAGTCGAATAGCAGATTTCTTTGCTCCCCCAGAGAGGTGTAGGCAAAATCAGGCGGGAGTTCGAGCAAACATCCCTGTTATGGAACAAGTTGCTAACGACCCAACTTATAGACCACCTAGAGAAGAAGTTAACTTGGGGGCATGGGCACAAAGGCCAAAAGCCCCAATGATCCCAGGCCCACAAAGAGAAATTATGGAACCAGGGGCAAGGGTCGAAAGGCTGGAAATCCCAGAGTTTCGAGAAGAACAACCTAGGGGGGTTGTCATGGTGGGTCAAAATCAAGATGCTGATGCTGTTGTTCATAGAATTCGAAACGATAACATCTTCGCAGAAAACAATTTAACCACCATGATAGAGAGAGTCATGGCCCAGAATGGCCTCAACACAGGAATGAGAAGGCCAAATTATGCTTCTCCTATATTAGATTGCATAATGCATACTGATTTACCAAGGGGATATAAAGTCCCTAAATTTACAAAGTTCGCTGGGGATACCAATGAGTCAACAATCGAACATATAGCCAGATATCTAACCGAAGCGGGAGATATAGCCAATAATGAAGACCTCAGGATCAAATACTTCCCAAGTTCCCTGACTAAAAATGCCTTCACATGGTTCACCACTTTTCCCCCTGGGTCCATGGATACTTGGGCTCTTTTGGAGAGATTATTCCATGAACAGTTTTACATGGGACAGTCAAAAATAAGCTTGAAGGAATTAGCCAGTGTCAAGAGAAAGTTCACTGAACCCATAGATGATTATCTGAATAGATTTAGGCTTTTGAAATCCAGATGTTACACAGTGGTGCCTGAACATGAGTTAGTCAAAATGGCCGCTGGCGGCTTGGATTACTCTATTCGAAAGAAACTAGACACTCAATATTTGAGGGACATGGCTCAGTTAGCCGACAGGGTTCGACAGGTCGAAAGGCTAAAGGCCGAAAAGGCCAGAGTCTTTAAAAATAACAAGAAGGAAAGGATCTCCTATGTTGGAACTGAGGAAGCAGAAGATTATCCTGAATTCGAATTCGAAGAGGTCGAAATCGACCTCGTTGAATTAAAACAGGCACCACCCTACTCTTGCAAATTATTGGTTCCCACAAAAGGGAAAGAGATTGTTGAAAATGAGAAAAGTGACAAATTCCCAAAGAAGGTTTATACCTTCGATGTCACTAAATGTGACGAGATTTTTGATTTACTTGTCAAAGATGGTCAACTCATTGTGCCATTAAATGTCAAAATACCTCCTTTAGATCAAAGAAAGAAGAGAGGATTTTGCAAATATCATAGTTTCCTAGGCCACAAAACCTCACAGTGTTTTCTTTTCAGGGACCTAATTCAGAATGCAATCAAAGATGGCAGACTGAAGTTTGCTGATAAAGCAAAGATGAAAGTGGACGAAGATCCTTTGGACGTGGCAGACACCAACTACTCCAAGCCTGCATGCATTGGAGAGATTAACATGGTGGAAGTTGACCAAAGTGATGCCCCAATAGGAGAGAAAGGTACTGAAAATGAAAGCTGGGTGATAGTCGAAGTCGATAAGGAGGTCACTGAAGACGTCCAGAAGCTACCAGAGACTTCGATTGAAGCAGCACCTTTAGCTGTTGCAAAAGAAATCCAGGCTACTGAAGGCCAGGAAAATCAAAACCAAGAATTGACACAGGTCACTGAAGGCCTGGGGCTGGAATTGGAGAAAGTCCAAATCACGAAGCCAACTTCCCCTCAGAAAGAAATATGGGACACTTTAGGGGAACCCAATGGAAAATTTGACTATTTGGTCAAATATTCTGCCCCAGAGAGTTCAAAAGTCCACATTGAAGATATAAAACCCACAGGATGGGGAGATGATGAAGCTAAGGGGGAAGATGTTGAGGTAAATATGGTGGATATGGAGAGGCCTCGCTCTGAGATGGAGGAGGTAGAAAGATACTTAGAAAAGGAGAAGTATAAAATGGAGGATAATCATGCTGGAGATGCTAGTCTCAAGGATTACCTCATGACATGCCACAAGGGAGATATAGGCATGATACTGTGCCCTAGGTGCAGCATCCTCTGCAATCAGAGAATCGCTGCGAACTTCGAGAGGGTACAGAGGGCTCGAACTGGCAACAATTGGCGCCAGGATAACCAGCTATTCAGGTGTTATCCTAAGACTGGAGAAATTTTGCTGGAATTTGTGTTTCGTTGCTACAAAGGGGCAACCAAGTGCTTGATATGCCCAAGGTGTTCTGCTGTGTATGATCAAAGCATGGCCAGAGCCTTCGAAACGATTCCCTTCGCCCCTTGCTGGAACCATCAAGAAAATGTTCAGATGGGGCCACGTTTCGATAGCAGACACAAACAACGAAGGCCCGATAGTCCTCATCCCAAGGCTGCTCGAAGAGTGACTTTCAAACTCCCTGCTGAAGTGCTAACCGACAGATGGTTGCAAGTCAGAAATGACAAAGGCAAAGACAGATGGAGAAACACCGAACGAAATGCACGCCATGCTATGACATACAGGAGGCAATTCAACATAGCAAAAAGGGAAGAGGTAAGATTAGAGAACTACAAAGGGAGGAACCCCATGTCGAGATCCCAGTGGCGAAGGCAGCAGAGGATTCGAAAGGCTGAGAGGGAAGCTGTGGCAAATAAAGGGGCAACCTCAACAAGGAACCAAGGTGAATCTAGCACTTACAAACTCACACCAAAAAATCAAACTGAAGACAAACCCCCAGTTAATAGGAGGATTTTCTCTGAAGTACAACTAGATGAACCAAAGGAATACACTCCAGGCCCAGAAGAAGACGAAGATATGATAACTGATAACTTCGAATCGGAGGGGGAGTCTTCGTTCAACCTAAACTGCAACGTGGTATCTGTGCTTCCATGTGAATTTGGACAGGAAACTGAAATTGATGAATATGAGGAAGAAGATACCATAGATTTGATGAAGCATAGGCCTGTGTGCTACTATGTGATGGACAATGGGGCTGTCGAGGAGCAAAATGCGTTCTTCGAACGTCCAGAACCAGCTATGAAGAACCATCTTAAGCCACTATTTATTCGGGCAAAAGTTGGTGCCCATGGCGTGAATAAGGTTCTAGTGGATGGGGGTGCTGCAGTCAATTTGATACCCCACTTCATGCTGAAAAGATTAGAGATCCGCGAAGGAGACATCAAGCCCCGCAATATGGTTCTATCCAATTATGAAGGGAAAATGGGCAAAACACTGGGAGTGGTTCAGTTGGACTTGACAATAGGCTCAAGCTATAGGCCCACCATGTTTATGGTGATCGAAGCCAAGGCCAACTACAACTTATTGCTGGGAAGGGAGTGGATCCATGGCGTAGGGGCAGTTCCTTCGTCAATGCATCAGCGATTAGTTCTATGGAGAGAAGATGGCATCGTGGAAAACATCGAAGCAGACCAGAGTTACTTCATGTCAACGGTCAATTTAGTTGACAAGAGGGATTATGACAAACATCTGGCAAAGATTGCTCCGTGTGTTCCAAATGACGAAATCAACGAAACCAGAAACGCCCACTACTACATGACCCTTCGCCATGATGGACTTTACTGGGATAGAAGAATAATCAGTGAAGAAGAGGGAGTCGAAAGTACTATACAAAGACGGCCAGTAGGCTGGGACTTCGACAACCTTATCCATGACTGAGTCCACCTTTTTTGAAAGGATTTCGGCCTATATGGCTGAGAACGAATCAAAGGCGGCCTTAGAGGCTGAAATAAATAAATCAGCTGTAAAGATGAAAGAAATAAGTGGGGATGGCTCGAAATTCTCACCCTTCAAAGAACTTGAGATGGATCAAAGGTTGGACGCCATCTACGATAAAGAACCCTTAGGCTTCGAAAGGGACCCCATAGACTCAGGTGCCAAAATGTTGGCGCAGGATCCACTCGAAGAAGTCAACTTAGGGGATGAGAACACGAAAAGAATAACCTACATAAGTGCAAAACTTAGCCCAGGCCTCAAGCAGGAAGTAATCGAAGTCCTCAAGAAAAACAAAGATTGTTTCGCATGGGATTATGACGAAATGCCTGGTTTAAAGAGGGAGTTGGTCGAACACAGACTGCCAATCAAAGATGGCAAGAAGCCCATCAAACAAACTCCTAGAAGATTTGCACCAGCGGTTCTCACAAAGATTAAAGCTGAGATCGAAAGGTTGTTGCGTTGCAAATTCATCAGAACCACAAGGTACGTCGAATGGTTAGCAAATATAGTACATGTTATTAAGAAAAATGGTTCTTTAAGAATTTGCATAGATTTTAGGGATTTAAACACTGCAACCCCTAAGGATGAATACTCTATGCCTGTGGCAGAAATGTTAGTAGATTCTGCTGCAGGGTTCGAATACTTGAGTATGTTAGATGGATACTCTGGGTATAATCAGATTTTTATTGCTGAAGAAGATGTTGCCAAGACAGCATTCCGTTGCCCAGGAGCCTTAGGCACCTACGAATGGGTGGTGATGCCTTTTGGTTTAAAGAACGCTGGGGCAACTTATCAAAGGGCAATGAATTCGATTTTTCATGATTTCATTGAAACCTTTATGCAGGTGTATATTGATGATATAGTCATCAAATCTATATCTGCAGAAACACATTTGCATCATCTGAGCCAATCATTCGAACGAATGAGAAAACATGGCTTAAAGATGAATCCCCTTAAATGTGCATTTTTTGTGCAGGCTAGAGATTTCCTTGGTTTTGTGGTTCACAAGAAAGGGATTGAGATCAACCAGAACAAAACCAAAGCCATAATGGAGACGAAAGCACCTACGTCAAAAAGGGAGCTGCAATCTCTGTTAGGGAAGATTAACTTCCTCAGAAGATTCATTTCGAATCTGAGTGGAAGAACCCAAGCTTTCTCTCTGTTGCTTCGACTAAAGCAAGGCCAAGCCTTCGAATGGAACGAAGCCCATCAGGAGGCATTTGGCAGGATAAAAAGATACCTCTCTCAGCCTCCTATCTTGTCTCCACCTTCATGGGGGAAGCCCATGAGATTGTACATATCTGCCTCTGAAGTTAGTATAGGTAGTATGTTAGCACAAGAAGACAGCAATGGTATCGAAAGAGCCATATACTATCTAAGTAGAGTACTAAATGATGCAGAGACCAGATATAGCAATTTAGAAAAGCTATGTCTCTGTTTGTATTTCTCTTGTATGAAACTCAAGTATTATATAAAGCCTGTTGATGTTTATGTTTCATCTCATTTCGATGTCATTAAACACATGCTTTCAAAACCAATAATGCATAGCAGAGTTGGTAAATGGGCTTTAGCCTTAACAGAATATTCTTTGACTTTCATGCCTTTAAAAGCTATGAAAGGCCAAGTGATTTCTGATTTTATTGTGGACCATTCATTGGTTGAGCAGACTGTCATGAGTTACGTCGAAATGCAACCATGGAAATTATACTTTGATGGTTCAACCCACAGGAATGGAAGTGGTGTTGGAGTCTTTCTAATTTCTCCTGAAGGAATTCCAACAAAATTCAATTATAAATTAGATGGTCCTTGTGATCGGTGGATCTGGAACTGACTGTTTAACGCTGGTTTGCGAAATGTCGCGGAAGCAAGAGTCGCCACCGTCTTTTAGTTTCTCCAAATGGAAAGGACAAAAGCACAGAAAAATTCCTTAAAGAGATTGCTCTCGGTTCGGGAGGTAGGTTATAGAAAGGGAAGGTGTTAGCACCATTTCTATCCATGGTTATCCATGGGCTCTTAGATACTTGCTCATTTGTGTTTTCAAAATTGGTTTGTTTGCTTTTCAACTGTGGGTTTTAAAAAGTTTCTTTGAAAATTCCAGTTCGACTCTTGTATCGGTCCTCAAGAGTATTTGAAAGATTGCTTTCGAAAGCTTTTTGAAAAGGTGTCGGTGTGAAAAGTAATTTTGATTTGTTTTTGAAATTTAAAGCAAGTATCTAGAGTCGTCTACCTACCCTAAAGAATTCGTCTGTGTAAATGTCCTTTAAAGTAGTGCCATCCCACCATTGAGAGGTAGGTAGCACCACCGTTGGAGGTGTTCGGGTCAATTCGAAGGTTCGGGACATGGTGATCACCGGAGCAATAGGAAGACACCTTAGAAGCTACCCTCATGCCAGGTTCCCGGATCATGAGGACTTACTAAGACATCCTCTACTCGACGATCACCTTTCGAGGCAAGGCAACAGTGAGGCGTACCCTAGGGGTGGTGTGTGATTTGTGTGTCGTTTTCAGATATTTTTGTCTTTTGTCATGTCATGGGTGATCTACGCGTTTGTTTTTATTTTTATCATTCTTGCATGCAATTACTAACAGTTAAAAAAGTTGCGGAAATTAAAGTTCCTAAACTATTACAAAGGCGCGGGTCCACATCGCCAAAATTTCCAGGACCCGATTTGACGGAAAGTAAATAAATAAAGTAAAGTGCGAAAGATAAATATTTACATAGCTTCGGGAGAGGTACATAAATAATTAAAAGAAACTAGATAAATGTGCGAATTGAATTAAGATTGGAAACGAGGGCGTTGGACCCTTTTTTAACGAAATTAAATTAAACGATTAAATTAATGAAAATTAAAATGAAAGGAAATTATTTTTGAGATTTTGGTATTTATGATTTTAATGAGAATTAAATGAAAAGAATATTAACCCTAATTCTAGTTTTTTATTTATTAAGAAAAATCTATTAAAATTTAAACCTAAATTAAAAAAAAACTAAAATCAATTAATGATGTTTATTTATAAAAAAAATAACATTTAAATAAAAATACTTATTTTTTTTATCTCTTTTCTGATTTTATATTGTTTTTTATGTTTTTCATGAAAATATTAAATTAAAGGAATTAATAAAAAACAATAATTGAAATAAATAAAATAAAGAAAAGAATGAAAATTCAAACCATGGGGGGTCTGTCCCCAAATTGGGAGGTTTTGTTAGCATTGCTGGCCCAAGGTTCTAAGGCCCTTTTTGACTTTCCTTGCCAGCGTGTGGAGGTGTTGACTGCAGCCCATGGTACTCTCCAATTATGGCCCTTTGATTCATCTCAATAGGCACGTGGATATTCCAGATATGGGGAACATGGTGAACCCCAATATTGAATCTGCATAGGATTAGATTAAGAGAAAAAATATTGAAAGGGAGTGGGGGACCTGGGATCGAACCCAGGTCCTGATGATTACCAATGCCTATGCTTGCCAAACGTGCTGCTTGATTTCTTTGTATATCATATAACTAATAAACCTTATAAAATAAAAACAAACGTTAGTGGGAATTTTAGCGCGAAATTTGAATGAACCACTTACGCCTCGCCACCTAGCCTTCTTCTTCCTCGTTGGTTTTTTTCCTGAAACAAAAAAGAAATTGGCAACGGTTTTGAACCGTCCCCAAATGTACAGTTTGCCAAAATAGCGAATAGCTCATGGTAGCTCATAAATTGAGCGCGAGGGTGGATTTAGCATCGTCCAAGCATGCTGAGTTGAATGGCCTAGGTCTCACGTGCTAATTTTTCCTTAACTGGGAAACCCCAATTTAAGGTTCTGAAAACCCTTAAGCGTCGTCCATGGTGTTTCTCATATGGTGCGTAAAAATTCAATTCAGCTACATGGTTAGCTTCAGGAAGGTCCCATTAGTATAAATCAATCATAAAAATGCAATGATATGGTCTAAATAACAAAGCACGATTATGCAAAAAGAATGATACAGTTTGCCTTTGAATTACCAATTCTTTAAGTATGGGACAAAGTTCTTGATTGGAATCGTCTCCTGGTCACCTTGGCAAGCTAATGGAATGGTTATTTGATCTTGAAAAGCCCTAAAACCTAGTTTTCAGTTTTCAACTTTCTTGGCAAAAACTCAAGTTTGGTTCTCTGTGTATGGTGCAGCTGGGAGCTCATGGGCACGAGGGTTAGCATATGTATATGTGTGTGAGTGATTAGGGTTGAGAATTTGATAAAAAAAAATCCATGAATTGATGATAAGATATTTGATTTTCCATGCATTAGTTTTCAAATCTTTTCATGCATATTTGCTACCAAATCATGACAAATCATATTGATTCTTTCCAAATCTAACCATGAATGAAATATTGAGTGTATATCATGCATAAAAAGATTTAAAAACCTAGGTTTAGTATTTTCCATATATTTTAATTAATTAAATGAATTTCTAGCAATTAAAAATTCAAATAAATAAAATAAAATGATGAAAAACTTCCCTTTGGGCCAAATGGTCGTGCACGTGCCTTGGATAATGAATTGTGGAAGAAAAAGAGGCCCATTAGCATTTTTAGGTCATTTGAAGCAATGTTGACTTTTCAAAATATCCAAAAATTTCCCAACTTCCACAAGGCATATCTTGCTCAATTTTTAAGCTTTGCTCATGTTCTTGGACATTTTGGAAAGGTCTTTGAGTCCTTTAACCAATGTCTTTGGTACCATGTCATTTTGATTTACCAATCTAAAGTTATGGCCTTTGACTTAAAGTCCCTTTTTGTTGACTTTTGAAAATGACCTATAATGTTGAAATTGATAACTTTTTGTGAGAGCATTTCTTGGACTTGAAGTGTGAAGAGGAGTTGTAGGAAATTTCATTCTCTTAAAAATGAGCTTTGGATGAAATTTTTCTGATAATCCATGTGAAAGTTATGCCTTGGTCAAGTTACAGTTGACTTTTTCAACTGTCCAAATATGGAAACTTTTGCATCTTGAGACTTTTTGAGCCAAGCTTTGAGAATCATGATCAAGCATTGATCAAATGATGTTTGTGGCTTCAAAATGAGATGTTGACCAAAAATTTGAACTTTTGACTGTCAAATGACCATTTTGCCCCTACAGTTGACTGTAGTGCAATTAGGGTTTTTGACTGTGCAATTTTGTGCTGTAAGTCTTGAAACTTGGTATGAGGATGCTTGACCATGTTTGTAGGCATGTGGGACTTGATTGGAACCTTGGAAACTTCATTTTTTTTGTCAGAACCAAAACCCTAATTTTGACTGTTTAGGAGGTCCTTGAGCTGTGCAACCCTTGGGGAGATTTTGAAGCTTTGACTTGGCAAATCTTGAAGAATATGGGAGGGCAAATTTTGGGGTACAACAGTTGCCCCTGTTCAATCTTGTTAGACCTGAGGATGCAGATTGGCTGACGTGCCTTTCGTAATCCGAAGGTGGAAGATGATTGAACACTAGAGTTCCCAGAAATTTGCGCTCACATAGTAGTGTGATGTGGGGAATGGGCTTACAGATGCCATTTGGAGATTGATGGATAGGATGATGGGATTATAGATGCCATGCTAAAAGATGATGGATAGGTGGATGGGCTTATAGATGCCATCTGGGCGTCGATCGCGTAATAGTTTCCTTAGCGAGAACATGCGTACCTGGAAAAAAGAAAATGATTACTTGGCCTGTTACAGGAGCTGGTCTTCAAATTCTTTGTGTAGATGTGTCCTGACTGGTTACAGGAGCTGGATCTGGAGCTTCAAAAGATGATGAATGAACCAGGGATGGTTACTACCTCAACGTGACGGTGAGAGAACCTTGGACGATTACTACCTCAACAGGAACGCTGAGAGAATCTTGGGGCGATTACTATCTCCGCAGTATCGGGGAGAGAACCATAGGCAACTACAACCTCAATAGCAATCATTGAGAGAATCTTGGATAACTTCAACCTCAACAGAAATTGTTGAGCGAATCTTGGGATGATTACTACCTCCGCAGTATCGGGGAGAGAACCACAGGCGACTACAACCTCAACAGCAATCATTGAGAGAATCTTGGGCGACTTCAACCTCAACAGCAATCATTGAGAGAATCTTGGGCGACTTCAACCTCAACAGCAAACATTGAGAGAATCTTGGATAACTTCACTTCAACAGCAATCGTTGAGCGAATCTTGGGATGATTACCACCTCCGCAGTATCGGGGAGAGAACCACAGGCGACTACAACCTCAATAGCAATCATTGAGAGAATCTTGGATAACTTCAACCTCAACAGCAATCGTTGAGAGAATCTTGGGATGATTACTACCTCCGCAGTATCGGGGAGAGAACCACATGCGACTACAACCTCAACAGCAATCATTGAGAGAATCTTGGATAACTTCAACCTCAACAGCAATCGTTGAGAGAAACTTGGGATGATTACTACCTCCGCAGTATCGGGGAGAGAACCACAGGCGACTACAACTTCAACAGCAATCATTGAGAAAATCTTGGATAACTTCAACCTCAACAGCAATCGTTGAGAGAAACTTGGGATGATTACTACCTCCGCAGTATCGGGGAGAGAACCACAGGCGACTACAACCTCAACAGCAATCATTGAGAGAATCTTGGATAACTTCAACCTCAACAGCAATCGTTGAGAGAAACTTGGGATGATTACTACCTCCGCAGTATCGGGGAGAGAACCATAGGCGACTACAACCTCAACAGCAATCATTGAGAGAATCTTGGATAACTTCAACCTCAACAGCAATCGTTGAGAGAAACTTGGGATGATTACTACCTCCGCAGTATCGGGGAGAGAACCATAGGCGACTACAACCTCAACAACAATCATTGAGAGAATCTTGGATGTCTTCTACTGAGTCTTTATCAGGAAAATCTGTTTGGGGTCGATTTAGCTGGACTAGAGAAGGCCTTGGACTGGATAAGAAACGGAAAATCTTAGGGTCGATTAACTGAACCGGTCTAGGTCTTGAAATGTCTTCAACTGGATAAGAAACAGGGAGATCTTAGGGTCGATCTGACTGAACCAGAGAAGGCCTTTGACTGGATAAGAAACAGAGAAATCTTTGAAGTCGATTTAACTGAACCAGACTAGGTCTTGAAATATAGTTGAAAATTTAACTGGATCTTTCCTGAAAGGTAAAGGTCAGTCATATGCAATGCATGATATGGATCAAGCAATGATGTTCTCAACATAAATGAGATTTGTAAGATATGATGCGTATATGCATGCTATAATGATGTATGTGATGTTTAGGAATGTATGTTTTCGTCTAGGAAAGTAAATCCTTGATGGGTGCCGGGAAGTCATATCCTGGGCTGATGTTGAAGAGTAGATTCTGCTTCCGCTGGGGGTGATAGTTGCAAGAATACCAGTAGGAGAAGATAACTCCGTTGGGGAATAAACTTGGCGAATGGATTACTCTGCGGAGAGAAAAGTACTCTAGCGATCTTGCTGGGAAGCAATACTCTGTGGGGAGAGATATACTTTGCTGAGTGTTGATAATAACTTGCTGGGGATACCCTTGTTGTGTTGGAAGTATTGATAGACTTCGCTGGGGATAAGAAGACTCCGTCGAGGACGATCTTTCCGTGGCTTTTGGATGAGGATAACCCAGTTATATCCCGGTAGGGAAATAACTCTTTGAATAAAGCCGGGCGACGCGTTCGTGCTCTGCGGGGGTAAACTTCCAGAATCTACTGGGGATAGGCTTACTGCTTGGGGAGATGGATCTCAACTTTCTTGGGGAAATTGGATTGGACTCTCTTAGGGAAGTTCTGAACTGTACTGGAAGGAACTCCACTGAATGCTTGATATACCGCCGGGGAACAATCTCTAGGTCAAGACTGCCGGGGATACTTGTTAAGAATACGTATATGCTGCTGGGGAATGTTGAGACCTGCTGGAGGATACCCAACTTCTTTAAGATTTGATAACTTTGCTTGGGGAGAGTGCACTGACCTGCTGGCTCACTCTCTGGGGAATTAAGATATGCCGGTTATGTTTTTCAGCTGAACCTACCTTGGTACCTTGGAGGACAGAACAATTAGATCGTTTAGACAACTCTTTATTGCCCCTGTTTCTAATGTTACCTGTAATTAACTCTTTGTTTCGTATGCAAATATTCATGAGTTAGCAAATTATCGTCAATGCATATATCACAAATTGAACCTTGGACGTTCTTCGCAAAACAAAACAGAAAAAGGAAAAAATAATTGGCAATTTTAACTGAAAAGTGATTTGTATTGATTTTTGAATTGCCCGTAAATAGGCGTTTTATATACAAGAGGCTGACGTCCTAGTAAGAGAATGCCGCCGAACAAAAGAGTTTATACAAATTTTGTACAAGGGAAAATAAAACAGCTGTGTGAAATGAATGATCCCACTGGGTTTCGACTCTGCTATCGCCTTTATATCTCCGAGCGTCTCATCACTTGATGACCTTGGTTGAAAGTGAAGCCGACTGATCGATGCCGTCTGAACTTGATGTAGATACCGGATTCTGGATGCAAAGTGATCCAATGAGACATAGTATTACGCTTTATCCCTAACTTTTGCCTGGACCGCCCTTTCGGGTTTTCAGTCCACCAGGATACCCATTTTTGCCCAAGCCGCCTTTTCAGGTTTTCGACCTGCCGGGTGTACAGATTTTTTCATTTTCATCCCTTCATTTTGCCCGAACCCTTTTGGTTCGCCGGGAAGCCCTAATTTTTGCCTAGGCATGTCAGCCTAGCGGGTCTTTTTCATGCGTAGTATCTTTTTACTATGTCAGCATTGGCGGGGTGAGGAAGGTCGTCACCATCCATGTTGGTTAGAATCATGGCTCCTCCTGAGAACACATGTTTAACCACAAATGGCCCTTCGTACGTAGGGGTCCATTTGCCCCTTGGATCACTCTGAGGAAGGATGATTCGCTTGATTACCAAATCTCCAACTTGATACTCTTGTGGTCTGACCTTTTTGTTAAATGCCCTGATCATTCGTTTCTGATACGTCTGACCATGACAGATAGCAGCGAGTCTCTTTTCATCAATGAGGTTGAGCTGATCAAGTCGTGTCTGGATCCAATCATCTTCGTTCAGATTTGCATCCTTCATTATCCAGAGAGAGGGTATTTGTACTTCGATCGGTAAGACTGCCTCCATACCATAAACCAAGGAGAAAGGAGTTGCCCCGATTGACGTCCTGGCTGAGGTACGGTACCCATGTAGAGCGAACGGTAACATCTCGTGCCAATCCTTATAAGTCACTGTCATCTTCTGCACGATTTTCTTAATGTTCTTATTTGCCGCTTCTACAACCCCATTTATCTTCGGTCTGTAAGGAGAAGAGTTATGGTGCTGTATTTTGAATTGCTCGCAGAGCTCAGTGATCATCTTGTTATTCAGATTGGTACCGTTGTCTGTAATAATTCTTTCTGGTACGCCGTATCGACAGATCAGGTTATGCCGAATGAACCGTGCCACAACAGTCTTGGTTACCGTAGCGTAGGAAGCTGCCTCAACCCACTTCGTAAAGTAATCAATCGCTACCAGGATGAAGCGATGTCCGTTAGATGCCGTAGGCTTAATCTCACCGATCATATCTATGCCCCACATTGCAAACGGCCAAGGCGCAGTTAGAACATTTAGAGGAACTGGAGGAACATGCACCTTGTCTGCATATATCTGGCACTTATGGCACGTCCGAGAATGTTGGTAGCAGTCAGCTTCCATTGTGGACCAGAAATACCCTGCCCGAAGGATTTTCTTCGCCATAGTGTGTCCACTGGAGTGTGTACCAAAGGTCCCTTCATGTAGCTCTTCCATGATCCTTTCTGCTTCAGTCTTATCCACACAACGCAGTAAGGTCGAATCATGGTTTCGCTTGTACAAGATGCCGTTGCTAAGGAAGAACTTCGCTGCGAACCTTCTCAGAAACTTCTTATCATTGACAGATGCACCTTCAGGGTATTCCTGAGCTTCCAGATATCTCTTCACCTCGTGGTACCAAGGCTTCTCAGTTACCAACTCAGTCTCGAGATCACAACAGTATGCCGGTTCGTCCAGTTTCCAGATGATGATCCGGGGAGCTTCATTGTCCCATTTGACCTTGAACATAGAAGACATTGTAGCTAACGCGTCCGCCAACTGATTCTCCTCTCTCGGGAAGTGTTCAAAGGTTATCTATGTGAAGTGCGGGATCAAGGTCAACACACTCTCTCTGTAAGGAATAAGATTCGGATGTTTCGTATCCCACTCTCCTTTGATCTGATTGATCACGAGAGCGGAATCTCCGAAGACACTCAGAAACTTGATCCTTAGGTCGATCGCAGCTTGAAGACCCATGATGCATGCCTCATACTCTGCCATGTTGTTGGTACAGTTGAAGCATAGCCGGGCAGTGAGCGGAGTATGAGTGCCTTGAGGTGATATGATTATAGTGCCGATACCGTTTCCCAAAGCATTGGAGGCTCCGTCAAAGTGCATAGACCATCGGGATCCTTCCTCAGGTCCTTCCTCCGGTCCAGGCACTTCACAATCAGTCACTATCACGATGCTTTCGTCCGGAAACTCGAAGTTCATTGACTGATAGTCGTCTACTGCCTGATGTGCCAAGTGGTCTGCCAATACACTTCCTTTGATGGCTTTCTGGGTCGTGTATTGGATGTCGTATTCTGTCAAGATCATTTGCCATCTTGCTATTCTCCCAGACAGAGCAGGCTTTTCAAATATGTACTTTATCGGATCCATTTTTGAGATCAACAAGGTAGTGTGAGTCAGCATATACTGTCTCAACCGGCGAGCAGCCCATACCAAAGCGCAACAAGTTTTCTCAAGCAGTGAGTATCGGGTCTCACAGTCGGTAAACTTTTTGCTAAGGTAATAAATGGCATGCTCTTTTCGGCCAGACTCGTCATGCTGCCCCAGCACACACCCCATTGAGTTGTCAAGTACTGTCAGGTATAGTATCAGAGGTCTCCCCTCAACCGGTGGCATAAGGATGGGTGGTTCTTGGAGATACTCCTTGATTCTGTCAAAAGAAGCCTGACATTCATCATTCCAACGTACTACCTGATCTTTCTTCAGCAGCTTGAAGATTGGCTCACAAGTAGCAGTTAGGTGTGAGATGAATCGAGCAATGTAATTCAGGCGTCCTAAAAAACCTCTGACTTCCTTCTCTGTCCTAGGAACTGGCATCTCTTGAATAGCTTTGACCTTAGCAGGGTCCACTTGAATACCCTTATCACTTACAACGAAGCCTAGCAATTTCCCAGATCTGACCCCGAAGGTGCACTTGTTCGGGTTCAACCTTAGCTTGTACAGTTTCAACCGGTCAAACAACTTCTGCAGATGATCTAAGTGTTCTTCCTCAGTCTGGGACCTTGCAATCATGTCGTCCACATACACTTCTATCTCATGATGGATCATGTCATGAAATAAAGCAACCATGGCACGTTGGTAGGTTGCCCCAGCGTTCTTTAGTCCAAAAGGCATGACCTTGTAACAGAAGGTGCCCCACTGAGTAACAAAGGTAGTCTTTTCCATGTCTTCAGATGCCATCTTGATCTGATTATAACCTGAAAAACCATCCATGAAAGAAAACACCTTATGCTGAGCTGTATTGTCAACAAGGACATCAATGTGAGGTAGAGGGAAGTCATCTTTGGGGCTGGCCCTGTTCAGATCCCTGTAGTCGACACACATTCTGACCTTACCGTCCTTCTTTGGTACCGGCACCACATTAGCAACCCACTGAGGATAGGAAGTCACTGCAAGGAACCCAACATCAAACTGTTTCATAACCTCGGCTTTAATCTTTTCTGACATCTCTGGACGCATACGACAGACCTTCTGCTTGACCGGAGGACAGTCTTCCTTAGTAGGCAAGTGATGGACCACAATATCAGTATCCAACCCGGGCATGTCTTCGTAGGACCAGGCAAAGATCTCCATATAATCATGTAGCATCTTAGTCAACCGTTGCTTCACGCTGAGCTCTAGGTTGGCACCAATCTTTACCTCTTTCCTGTCTGCTTCAGTACCCAAGTTTATTATTTCCACTGGCTCTTCGTATGGTTGAATTGCCCTCTCTTCCTGGAGCAACAGTCTTGCAAGCTCACCAGGCACTTCGCAATCATCTTCACCTTCGTCTTCGGCTAAGTTGATCAGATTTTCGAAGTCATAACTGGCAGTAGCAGAGTCGTTACCAGTGAGATCCAGTAGTGGATTGAAACCTGTATGAGTGAGTGTGTGTAAATACAGCTGTTTTTGAAATATATACAAAGGAAATAAAGACAGAAAAGGAGCATAAGATTTGAAATGCGAGAAAACGTCCAAGATTTTCATTTATGATATATGAAATGACAATTTATATGCCCTCACAAATAAATCCACGGTGCCCCGGGTAGAACACCGGGCCATAGAGTTTTAATTGTTTATTACAAATGCCAAAAACATAGGAATTCATTACTTAGTAACAAGAGAAACAGGTAGATTGTCTTTTGCACTCCAATTGTTAGGTCCACTGTCGGTTGCCGGGTAGATCCAGCTATCAAACTCAGCTTCATCCACCTCATCTTCGTCCCCAATAGCATTCACTCCATGAGCAGGCAGGGGAGCTGTCACTACATTAGGCTTCTCAGATGCCTCAAATTGTACCTCCTTGGCGTCAATAAGGTCCTGCAGCTTGTTCCTTAAGGCTCAACAGTCATCAATGGAATGCCCCGGGCTATCGGAGTGATAAGCACAGCGGGCATTTGGATTATATTTGAGGGAGGCCGTGTTCACAACTTTTGGGGCCTCTCTGACAGTCACTAGGTTGGTGGATAGCAACTGCGGCAAAATCTGCGATAAGGTCATGCTCAAACGGGTGAACTCTCTCCGGGGTCTTTCAGCCCTTTGAGGATTGGTTGGCCAAGGAGCGGCAGCAGGCTTGGCAATCATTACCACACTGACAGATTGATGGCGCTCAGATTTCTCTTGTCTCCTGGACCCGTACACAGCACTAGCATCCTTTTTGAAGGGTTTCTTCTCAGAACTTGTAGATGCACCCTTCGGAATCTTACCGGACTTCAACCCAGCCTCAATTCTCTCCCCAGTCAGAATAAGATCAGTAAACCCTGCAGACGAGTTACCAATAAGATGGTTGAAAAATGGCCCAGATAGGGTCCCCAAGAACATGTCTACCAATTCCCGGTCAGTCAACGGAGGCTGCACCCTGCCAGCCAGATCCCTCCACTTCTGAGCGTACTCTTTAAAACCTTCACTTGAACCTAGCGACATACCCTGGAGTTGGGTATGCGTAGGGGCAAGGTCGGCATTATATTGATACTGCTTATAGAAAGCAGTAGCCAACTCCTCCCAGTTACGAACCTTGGTCCCATCCAGCTGATAGAACCATTCGAGATGAGTCCCTGAAAGACTCTCCTGGAAGAAGTGGATCCATAAATTCTTGTCCACTGAGTACGGTTGAATCTTCCGCACATAAGACCTGAGGTGTAGCTTGGGACAAGATGCCCCGTCGTACTTGGTAAAGGATGGGGCTTTGAACTTACGAGGAATGATCACACCAGTAGACAAACCCAAATCTCCAAAATCCAGCCCAGGCGCCTGTTGGATCTCCATAGCATTCAACCTGTCCTCCAACTGCTTGTATCTGTCTTCTGCAGGAGGATACTGTTCCTCATCAAAATCAGTCTCGTTGTCGGAGACTACCGGATTAGGACCTTTTCCCTCTTGAGGAGTACCTTTGCCTATGGAAGAACCAGCCTCTTCATTCTGCAGAGTGTTGCCAAACCTTCGGCCCGTGTTGAAAAGAACAGTCCTCCTCTTCTTCTTCTTCTCCTTCTTCAGGAGCAGAGCCTTCAGCTCTTCTTGGCCCTGAGCCAAACCCATGATTAATTCCTGAAATTGCGCATTCTGCGCCTGAAGAGCTTTGATGGACATCTCAGTTGATGACGAGTCGGGGTTCATGATGCTGAAATAAACAGCGAAGAACGGTAAGCAACCTGAAAAGAAGAAAACCTGCTATGCACATGATGAATGGAATGCGTATGATTTATGTTTTCAAAGACAATCGGGAATCAACTTTGTAAACAAAAAGGAACACACTTCATTAGATTCAACTTTGAAACTTAAATTGTTCAACAGGTTGCCCTTAGGCGTTACATGAAAGGAAATACTGAAAAGGGAAATAAAACTGTAAAAGAACATCCAGAGCTCCTTATTGATCCCATGGTCTCCTCTTCTCAGTACGGATGTAGGCATTCAAGACTCGCTCATTCTCCAACTGCTTTGTCAGCTTCTGGATCTTTAATTCCTGCTCGTTGAACTTTTCCCGGTAAGAATCCCATTCTTCTCGCAGTTGCGACCAAGACCTCTTTAATGTCTCATAATCAATAGGTATCTGAGGAGGAAGGATAGTTGGAGGAACACCATCTTTGTCAGGAGACTCAAGAATGATAGGTCTGACGGCTTCGTATGGCATACCTAACTTCTGAGCACGGATGCGAACCCATTTGTAGTAGGCTTCCATAGGTAAAGAAGTCTTTGGCCCTAACTCCTGTGGGTCAGCTTTATGAACTTTGTCCCAAGCCTTGATGAACCTACGACGCAACTCGTCACTATCCACCTGAAACTCAAAACTGATGTGAGGCACCAACATCTCATGGGGGCCTGATCTTCTGGCTCTTCCAAACTGACGGAGCGCTAGACATGGATTGTAAGAGATTCCTCCTTGGGTACCAATCAGAGGAACATTAGGGTATTCCCCGCATCGATCAATAATAGCTATCTCATCCAAACCTCTGCAAGTCCAAATGATGTCTTTATCGGTGAGAGACATTAACCTATGAGCCCAACCTCTTCCTTCTTGGTTCTTCAGTACGAACTTAGGGAGGTGCAAAATAAACCACCTCACCAACAAAGGGATACAACACCATAGGGTTCCTCGTCTTCGGGTAGTACGAGCATGAAGTTGTTGCAAGATGTCACCCAAGAGAGTGGGCACAGGATTCTGAGACATAAAGATCCTTATGGCAGTGACATTGATGAAGTTGTCAGGATTAGGAAACAAGACTAACCCATAGATTAAGAGAGCCAAGATGTCTTCATATGCCCTAAAGTCCAGGTCATTCCAGAAACTGCTAGCTTTACCAATCAGAAACTTGGCCAAGAAACCCTTAACTCCGCTTCTAGTTACCCAGTTGTCCATTACCTCTTGATGTGTCAAGGGAAGAGCTGCAGCAACATCCTCAAGCCTGAGGGTCTTTTCCCAACCAGTAAAGGGAGTCTGGTCCAAGATAGGGATACCAAGCAAATCAGAGAACTCTTCCAGGGTAGGGACCAGCTGGAAGTCTTGAAAGGTGAAGCACTGGTACAGAGGGTCATAGAACTGGGTCAGAACACTCATCAAATGTTGATCCCGCTTTGCAGTGACTAAACTGAGAAGAGAACCATGCCTCTGAATGAAGGAAGTGGTATTTGGAATTCTACTAACCAACTCTTCGAGCAACTCAGGTGAGTGAACAAAGTTGAACCGGATAGTATTCCTTCGCACAGGCATCATGATGTCCTACAAAACAGAGCAAAGGTGAAACCCTCTTGTCTTTGAAATGGTCAGTCCTTATGCAGGATGCATGCAATGCTCATGATGTTATGATGTTATGATAAAGCACACCACAAATAGACACAAAGGCAAACATGGTAAGGCACACAAGTCACACAAGACAGACCCTTAAAGTTTAGGCCAGCGTGAGGTCTAGGTACTACCCTCTTTCAGTTTGTTGGTTCATACCTGTCCTATCAAAGTAACCGGGTTCTTAGAGGATCCCAATATCATTGACTACCCTCAATCGGTCATAACTCCAACATCACAATCTTTTCTTGCGGCCGGAACCATCACGAGAGTTTAGCCTCAATGGGCGTAGCACACTGCTACTGTTCTAATGGCCAAGTTGTGTCAATTAAGGTTCTAAGGTTGTTGGTGCTTAATGACTCCTCAGAAGACCCATATTCTCCTCGTTGCAACACAAGGGATATCGGTACAGACCAAGGTGCCACACCAACGTAGCCACTGCTTCACCCGTGTCGGTCTACGCCGGACAAGTCCCTCACAGCTTATGCTACCTAACAGGGTATCCCCAGATCCGGGTTAGGATCTATGTAACTCCCATGCAACCCACAAATTTAAAGCAGACAAGTCAATACAATTGAAAACACAGTTATGAACTAACCCTAAGGTACACCTCACTTTATAAGTTTGTCCCCAGCAGAGTCGCCAGTTCTGTGATCGGTGGATCTGGAACTGACTGTTTAACGCTGGTTCGCGAAATGTCGCGGAAGCAAGAGTCGCCACCGTCTTTTATTTTCTCCAAATGGAAAGGACAAAAGCACAGAAAAATTCCTTAAAGAGATTTCTCTCGGTTCGGGAGGTAGGTTATAGAAAGGGAAGGTGTTAGCACCCTTTCTATCCATGATTATCCATGGGCTCTTAGATACTTGCTCATTTGTGTTTTCAAAATTGGTTTGTTTGCTTTTCAACTGTGGGTTTTAAAAAGTTTCTTTGAAAATTCCAGTTCGACTCTTGTATCGGTCCTCAAGAGTGTTTGAAAGATTGCTTTCGAAAGCTTTTTGAAAAGGTGTCGGTGTGAAAAGTAATTTTGATTTGTTTTTGAAATTTAGAGCAAGTATCTAGAGTCGTCTACCTACCCTAAGGAATTCGTCTGTTTAAATGTCCTTTAAAGTAGTGCCATCCCACCATTGAGAGGTAGGTAGCACCACCGTTGGAGGTGTTCGGGTCAATTCGAAGGTTCGGGACATGGTGATCACCGGAGCAATAGGAAGACACCTTAGAAGCTACCCTCATGCCAGGTTCCCGGATCATGAGGACTTACTAAGACATCCTCTACTCGACGATCACCTTTCGAGGCAAGGCAACAGTGAGGCGTACCCTAGGGGTGGTGTGTGATTTGTGTGTCGTTTTCAGATATTTTTGTCTTTTGTCATATCATGGGTGATCTACGCGTTTGTTTTTATTTTTATCATTCTTGCATGCAATTATTAACAGTTAAAAAAGTTGCGGAAATTAAAGTTCCTAAACTATTACAAAGGCGCGGGTCCACATCGCTAAAATTTCCAGGACCCGATTTGACGGAAAGTAAATAAATAAAGTAAAGTGCGAAAGATAAATATTTACATGGCTTCGGGAGAGGTACATAAATAATTAAAAGAAACGAGATAAATGTGCGAATTGAATTAAGATTGGAAACGAGGGCGTTGGACCCTTTTTTAACGAAATTAAATTAAACGATTAAATTAATGAAAATTAAAATGAAAGGAAATTATTTTTGAGATTTTGGTATTTATGATTTTAATGAGAATTAAATGAAAAGAATATTAACCCTAATTCTAGTTTTTTATTTATTAAGAAAAATCTATTAAAATTTAAACCTAAATTAAAAAAAAACTAAAATCAATTAATGATGTTTATTTATAAAAAAAATAACATTTAAATAAAAATACTTATTTTTTTATCTCTTTTCTGATTTTATATTGTTTTTTATGTTTTTCATGAAAATATTAAATTAAAGGAATTAATAAAAACACAATAATTGAAATAAATAAAATAAAGAAAAGAATGAAAATTCAAACCATGGGGGGTCTGTCCCCAAATTGGGAGGTTTTGTTAGCATTGCTGGCCCAAGGTTCTAAGGCCCTTTTTGACTTTCCTTGCCAGCGTGTGGAGGTGTTGACTGCAGCCCATGGTACTCTCCAATTATGACCCTTTGATTCATCTCAATAGGCACGCGGATAGTCCAGATATGGGGAACATGGTGAACCCCAGTATTGAATCTGCATAAGATTAGATTAAGAGAAAAAATATTGAAAGGGAGTGGGGGACCTGGGATCGAACCCAGGTCTTGATGATTACCAATGCCTATGC